>VWZX01008611.1:555871-1175606 GCA_013399015.1 Galbula dea | reverse complement strand
CAGGGATGGTGACTCCACCACTGCCCTGGGCAGGTTTGGAACCCCTGGATGTGTCTAAGCAAAGCTACCTGGAGAAGCCAAGATCCAGTCATGATGTCAAGCTAAAGCAGGCTGAAGTCTTGCATGCAAGCACTCTTCTGGCAGCTGCAGTTTGCTTAGCTTAATTCCCCCTCAAAGGGATTAAGCTAAACCCAACAAGATGCTTTTGCTTTTTAAGAAGGGATTTCATGTTCTTTAATGCTATAGGAGCAGCTCGCTTCTCTTTGCTGTGCTCATGCCTGCATGACACTGCTGGGGCAGGGGGGCAAGAGAGAGGAAGGGAAAAGAAAAGGGAAAAAAGCAGAAAAAAAAGAGGGGGAAAAAGACAGAAAATGGAGAGGAAGGTGGGAGAGGGGGAAAGGAAAGAAAATAGAGGAATAAACAGGAAAGACGAGGGGAGAGGAAGGGAGAGGAGGGGAGAGGAGGGGAGCAGAGAGGAGAAAATAGAAAAAAGAGAGACAAAAAAAAAAGGGAGAAAAAAGCAGCTGTCCAGGATGACTGAAAAAAGCCAGAAATTCAGCAGTTTTGTCAAGCCTTCAGCAGGGCAGCTCCAGTAACAGTAATTCCAGCCAAACCTATGGGCAGTCACTTGAGCAGTGCACTTGGAGAGCACAGGTCCCCGTGTGGGGACAGCATCCTGTCAGGCACGTCCCTTCCTGCCATCCCCTGCTCCACTCCTACACCATGAGCTCCTCTGGCTTGGGGGGTTTTCAACTCAGGAACTGCAACAATGCCTGGAATCAGTCCCTAAGTGAAAGCAGTTGCAGTTATATTTATTCTGTCTGATTTCACCTCATTCTTATTTATTCTGTTGGCCAAAGGTAGCCAGTTCTCCCCCTGCCCCTTCTGTCATGCTTCCCAGTTTTACACTGCTGCCAAAGTTCATTTGTTTATTTATTTCACCTATAGTCACTAATGAAAATAACTTGATGAGGCCAATCTGAAGATCAACCTTGCAGGAATCTCCTCCTTCACTGCACCAGACTCCCTTATCAGCAGATCTTTGGTTAGTTTATTGCTATCAATAAAAAGCAGATTCTAGCTTAGATTCATTAATAAGTTGCCATGAGGCAGCAGAGCTCTGTTGAGGGAGGAGAGAAGTTCTGACCACATTACAGGAACTCTTATTCAAGACCTCTCCAACAAGCAAGACAGTGATTTTGCCAGTCTCCAGACACAGCCCAGAAAGCTCTGCCAGAAATAGGTAGATATAACTTCTGCATTATTTATGGGGTTGGGTTTTTTTTCCCCCCTTTTCAGTTTCTTTTCACCCCCAGGAGCTCATCACTAGGTTGTGCCAGATCCAGGTGCACACAGACACAGGTAGCTCCTCACCAGCCCCAGGTTCCAACCTCCCAGTGTGTTCTCTTCCATCCTCTCCCACCAGAGCTCAGCCAGCAGATGGCCTTCAAACTGGGGACTGCTGGAGGAAGCTCCTTGGTGTAGGCTTGGAAGCATAGCAAGCAGTGACACAGATCACCTGCTCACTGCCTCAGGGTTTGTGCTGAAAGCACTGCAAGTCCTTGGAGACTTCACCATCAGTTGGTGCCTCTGGTGCCACAGGGAAACGTTGGGATGCAGCT
Organism: Galbula dea; assembly: GCA_013399015.1. Classification (NCBI taxonomy): domain Eukaryota; kingdom Metazoa; phylum Chordata; class Aves; order Piciformes; family Galbulidae; genus Galbula; species Galbula dea. Next base: position 1,173,984 of record VWZX01008611.1, on the reverse strand, counting down.
GGGAACCATTCAGGTTGCAAAAGATCTCCAAGATCATCAAGTCCAACCATTGACCCATGAGAGCACCCTCATGCCACTAAACCATCTCACCAAGGGCCATGGCTCCATGGTTTTGGAACCCCTCCAGGGATGGTGACTCCACCACTGCCCTGGGCAGCCTGGGCCAATGCCTGACCACGCTGGCAGGGAAGAAATTCTTCCTAACATCCAACCTGAACCTCTCCTGGTGCAACTTGAGGCCATTTCCTCTTGCCCTATCACTATTCACCTGGGAGAAGACCCCAAGCCCCACCTGGCTCCAGCCTTCTCTCAGGGAATTGCAGAGAGTGAGGAGGTCTCCCCTGAGCCTCCTTTCCTCCAGGCTAACCAAGCCCAGTTCCCTCAGCTGCTCCTCACAACACTTGTGCTCCAGACCCTTCCCCACCTTCCTTGCCCTTCTCTGGACACACTCCAGCACCTCCATGTCCTTCTTGGAGTGAGGAGCCCGAAACTGACCCCAGCCCAGGAGGACAACCCCTGCCCTAGCCCTGCTGCCACACTAGTGCTGCTCCAAGCCAGGATGCTGTTGGCCTTCTTGGCCACTTGGGCACTCTGCTGCCTCATCTTCAGCTGCTGCTGATCAACACCCCCAGGTCCTTTTCCATAAGCAGCTTTCCAGCCACTCTGCCCCAAGCTTGGAGAATTCATGAGGTTGTTATGACCTAAGTGCAGCACTTGGCCTTGTTGAACCTCATCCCATTGGCCTTGGCCCATGGATGCAGCCTGGCCAGATCCTTCTGCAGAGCCTCCTGCTCTCCAGTAGATCAACACTTCCACCCAACTTGGTGTTGTCTGCACAACTCCTGACAGTGCATTCCATCCCCTCCTCCAGATCACCAGCAAGGTCAGATCAGGTCTCCCCAAAGCCAGGCCCTCAGCCATGGCAAACACAGACATTGCCCCAGCCAAGGCTCTGCACCTTGACAACTCCTTGAGCAGAGCAGGCTGGAATGAGGTAGTTCAACAAAGAGGCAACACTCAGCAGCTCAAAGCTCCTCAAACCTCTCTGTCCTTCCCAAATTTTAACTTTTTTCTCTCTCTTTTCCTAACCCAGGGCATTTCAGGAGCCCTTCACACACATCCCCACCATGGCACACAGAGGCTGAGACCTAACCACAGCAAGGCAACAAGGAACAACTGTCCCCTCTTCAGCACACTGTTAGCCAAACAAAAAACACAAACCAGAAGAAAATCAGAACTATTTTTGCTCATTGAAGGGCTCTGCTTTCCTGGGCAGCATTCACTGCATCTGCCCTGGGCCTGCAGTGCTGGGAGCTCTGCTGGTGACCATGCTGTGAAGCAGAAGCCAAAAGCAGAGTGAGTGAATGCTGTCAGCACTCCTACTGTCACTTGGTGCCCAAGAGACACACCTGTGTTTCCACCACCACGACCCCATGCTGGAATTTTGGGGTTTGCCTATGAAAATTAGCTCTTTCTGGTTCTATTTAAAGAAGCCATCAAAAACTGGTGGCATTTATCAACCATGACTCTACCCTTCTGCAGTTTTCTGATTGGGATCTGGAACAACTTCATTGCCTAATCTGTTTCAGAAAGCCATTTTTTTGGTAAGAACTCCTAAAATTGTACAATGTTTTGGGGGAGAACACAGGAAAAAAAAAGGTGTGTTTTTTTCCTACAGTCTCCAAAGAGGAAATCTGAAGCATTTCATATGAGAAAATGTCACTGAATCCATGCCATTTGTGCCTTCTGAGGGAGAAAAAAACCCAGCAATGAGGATTACTCAGCACTGTAGCTGGGTTTTGCCTTTCATCACACTGACAGTGTCAGTGGCAGAATGAGAAGCCAAAGAAATAAAGAGATTATACATATATATGTATGATGAAAGGACACAGCTGGACTGCAGTGACATGACAGGCAGGAGGGGAGCATTGCTGTGCTGTGGCCACAGGATGTTCAGGACTGAGACAGCTAGGAAAAGGCAGTGCAGCAAGGGTGCAGGAAGGGGTTTTCTCTTCCCTATTGATTATTCTCTTTGCTACCTAGAGGGAATTTGGGCCAACAGTGCTGCTTCCCAGCAGTTACAGACATAGAATCATTCTGGTTGGAAAAGGCCTCTGAGATCATCTAGTCCAACCAGCCACCCAGCACTGCCATGCTCACCACTCAGCCATGGCCCCAAGCAGCACAGCTCCATGGGTTTTGAACACTGCCAGGGATGGTGACTCCACCCCTGCCCTGGGCAGCCTGGGACAATGCCTGAGAACCCTCTCAGGGAAGAAACTGTTCCCAGTATCCAACCTGAACCTCCCCTGGTGCAACTTGGGGCCATTTCCTCTTCTCCTATCACTTGTTAACTGAGAGAAGAGCCCAAGCACCACCTGGCTCCAGCTTCCTGTCAGGGAGTTGGAGACAGTGCCCAGAAATCATTTCATGATCCTTGCTCTGAAAGGCCCAGTCCTCTCAGATTTCCCCATGCAATTAGAGAGTCCTCACGTGAGAAGAGACACTGATTCCAAGCAGATCCTTGCTTGATTAAGGCTTAGTCATCAGAAAGAGATTTGACCTAATTGGGTGATGGGACTCAGATAGATTAACTCAGCTAATTTGCATCTGTACCTTCAGGCAGACAAATTGCTTGTTTTATTCTTATTAATATCAGCTATTATCTTTACTTGTGTTTTGACTCAATCTCAATCTGAGGCTTCTTGACTGCTGAGCATGGCTGACTGAGAAATCACTCATAGAATCATCAGAGAATCATTAAGGTTGGAAGAGACCTCTAAGATTATCAAGTTCAACCAGCAACCCAACAGCCCCATGCCACTAAACCATGTCCCTAAGGACCACATCTATCTTTTCTCCAGGGATGGTGACTCCACCACTGCCCTGAGCAGCCTGGGCCAATGCCTAACCACTCTGTCTGACAGCCAATCTAAGAAGCTCCTCAAAAACATCAAGCTTGAGGTTTAGTACAATTGAGTTACCAAATCAGAAAGGTTTTCTTCAACAGGCATCAAACAATAAACTGTTTACTAGCAAAGAAGAAGAACCATGTATACATCTCTCATGGAAACCATTTTGCTCTAAACATTAACCTACTTCACTGGCACAGGTTGCCCAGAGAGGCTGTGGAAGCTCCATCCCTGGAAGCTTTGAAGGCCAGGCTGGCTGGGGCTGTGGGCAAGCTGCTCTAGTGGGAGGTGTCCCTGGCAGGCAGGGGGCTGGAACTAGATGATCTTTCAGGTCCCTTCCAACTCTGGCAGTTCTAGGATTCTATATTTGCTAAGAAAGTTTATGTTTCTTATTTGGAAAGGCTGAAAACTGAGGAGGCATAAAACATGCTTCCCTCAGAAGACAGATCACCTGGAAATCCATCTCTCTCCCCTTTCCAGGGAGTGGGTGAGTTTGCACCAACATCAACAGCAAAGCACATTCCAACAGCAAAGGCTAGAAGGGAAATCCTCACCTTAACTTCCACTGCCTTCCCACCTGGCTCCATATGCCTCTCCAGGTACTCAGAAGACAGCAGGTCACTGCAGGAAGGAGAAGAAAAGAAGAACCATAAGTGTCCTGCATGTGTCCTTGTACTCCCTCCCAGCAAGCACTGACTGGACGCTTCCACCTGAAAAAGAGCAAAGCCTGCAGGAGGCTCTTCCTAAAATGCTCCTGGAAATCACTCAAACCCCTCCAGAGGAGTTCCTCAGCCCATGGCACAAGGTGGGGTCTTCATGCCAGCAGGCAGGACCAGGAGAACTGATGGGGATGAGCTCCACAGAAGGTCCAGAATCAGACACTGACCATGATTCTCACTCAAGAGACTTCACTGTTTGCTGCTAACAGGAACAATAAGGAAGTTAGGTGAACTTTAAAACAAGAGAAAAGGAGAAGGAGCAGAACCCAGGATGGAGTCACTGCTGCACCAGGCTGTGCCTGAGGGAAAACACAACTCACAAGATAAATGCATGTCCTAAGGCATTTCAACATCAGAGCTGCCAAACCCTCTCCCTTATAAGATATCTTCATAGAATCATTTAGGCTGGAAAAGACCTCTAAGATTATCAAATCCAACCATCCACCCAGCACCCCCATGCCACTCAACCATGGCCCCAGGTGCCACATCTGCATGTTTTGGAACCCCTCCAGGGATGGTGACTCCACCACTGCCCTGGGCAGCCTGGGACAATGCCTGAGAACACTCTCAGGGGAGAAAGTTTTCTTAACATCCAACCTGAACCTCCCCAGATGCAACTTGAGGACATTTCCTCTTCTCCTANTCATAGAATCATTTAGGCTGGAAAAGACCTCTAAGATTATCAAATCCAACCATCCACCCAGCACCCCCATGCCACTCAACCATGGCCCCAGGTGCCACATCTGCATGTTTTGGAACCCCTCCAGGGATGGTGACTCCACCACTGCCCTGGGCAGCCTGGAACAATGCCTGAGAACACTCGCAGGGGAGAAAGTCTTCTTAACATCCAACCTGAACCTCCCCAGATGCAACTTGAGGACATTTCCTCTTCTCCTATCACTAGTCACCTGGGAGAAGAGCCCAAGCCCCGTCTGGCTCCAGCCTCCTCTCAGAGAGCTGCAGAGAGTGAGAAGGTCTCCCCTGAGCCTCCTCTTCTACAGGCTAACCAACCCCAGCTCCCTCAGCTGCTCCTCACCACACTTGTGCTCCAGACCCTTCCCCACCTTCCTTGCCCTTCTCTGGACACACTCCAGCACCTCAATGTCCTTCTTGTGGTGAGGGACCCAAAACTGACCCTAGGATTGGAGATGTGGCCTCCCCAGTGCCTAGTCCAGGGGGAGAACTTTTTTGCTGACACAGGCATTGGTGAGTGCCCAGAGGAAGCCCCAGGCAGGACAAGGTTGATCATCTTGGTCCTTCAACAGCATCCCTCCAAACTTCTAGCTGGGTAGTGGCATCAGTCAGTGAGGCACAGGAACCAGGAGCAGTCCAGTGAAATATGCTGACAATGCTGAGTTGGAAAGCATGAGGAGCAGAGAAGATTGAAACAAAGTCCCAGAGGAAAAGAGCTGGATGAACTTCAGACCTGAATATTAGCAATAGGATCAAATTTAATTGTCCAAACAGCAAAATGATGCACTTAAGGGCTGGAGGGAATTTCTATTACCTTGTTTTGGAGAGCCTGGTTTGTAAGGAGGAGAGATATGACTGCACTTGGTTCTGGCAAAATGATTTGCCAGATCAATAGGGTCTCTTCCTGAAAAACACTCTTGTCATCCCAGAATACAGCCAAGATGATGCAGTTCCAGTCAACTGAGGTAAGATTAAGACCACTGTCCAAAGGAGACCTCTTCAGATATTGCAGACAGGTTCTGGACAGCTTTGCTTAGAAAGTTCAATTACCTGGGAGCTCAGAGAGGCTCCTGGGATAACCAGGGAATGGAAAGCTCACAAGAAATTGAGTTGTGAGGGGATCTGACTGCACCAGAAGTTATACACCAAGAGGCAGAGGTAGCTAATTAAGCTACAGAAGATGCTGGTAGAACCTCAAATGCACAGGGAGTGTCAACAAGTCAGTGGATGTGACATTGATGCTGATATCTAAGTGCAAGCAACAGAGGCAACAGGAATAGGGATGCTGACAAACTTCTGAAGAGCAGCAGCTGTGGGAGACCTGCCCATGCAGATGGGGTCCTGCCAGTCACACTGAGTTCACAGCTGGGTGCTGCTGCAAGCAGGAGGCATCTCAGTGCCCCCCCAGCAGCAAGCAACAAACCTACCTCGTGTCAGGAGGAGAACTCAACCCCCTCTTGGTGTCAGGGCTAAGATTCATCAAGCCACACTTGGTGTCAGCACTGGCACTCAAAGTACCCCTGGGAGGTTTCCACAAACCCAAGTTTCAGTGCATGAGGTAATCCAAGCTGTTGTGAAACACCATGAGAATTATGGAAGTCACAGAAGACCCTGAGCAATCAGCAATAAAATAATATGCATCTCAGCATAAATCACACAACCTTCTCCTGTGGTGGAGGTGAAGCCTTCCAGTACCTACAGGGGGATTACAGGATAGATGAGGAGAGACTTTTCAGCTGCTCAGATTGCAGCAGGACAAGGGGGAATGGATACAAGCTGAAGGTGAAGGAGGGGAGAATTAGACTACAGATTAGAAGGAGGTTCTTCACCCAGAGGGTGGGGAGGCACTGGAACAGGTTACCCAGAGAGGCTGTGGCTGCCCCATCCCTGGCTGTGTTCAAGGCCAGGCTGGATGTGGCCCTGGGCAACCTGCTCCAGTGTGTGGCATCCCTGCCCATGGCATGGGTTGGAATTAGATGATCTTTCAGGTCCCTTCCAACCTGGGCCAGTCTAGGATTCTATGAAATAGGAATAGTTTAGATTTCACTACCCCAAAAGCCATCCTTGTCAGTGTAAGCAGCAGGTTTGGTGTTCATGATACAATACTCACATGAGATAAAAAAGAACAAAGATTGTGAAGGATCTTAGAAATGTGAGGGACGGAGAAAATGACAGTGAGAAGCACAATAACCTCGAGCATGAAAGGCAACAGTGAGGAATGAGATTTGCAGCAGCACTGGCTGAGGCATTGCTAGCAAAGCTTTGAACAGAGATGGCCAAAACCTGGCTAGAGTGTGCCCTAAAAATAGCACATTTCACAGGAAAGCAGCACACGTGACCTGTGCCTTTCACAGGGGGGGGAAACCACCCAGTTAGGCTAATAATAGCAATTCTGGGTCTTCAGAGCTCTCTTCTTTTACAAAGGACACAAATCAAGTAGTGGAGCTTTGTTTGCAGCAGCAGGATTGTTTTAGAGCATCATCTGAAGGCACCATCCTGGGAGAGCAGGAAATTATCCCCAGAGAGGTGGAGATGTTGAAGAGAAAAGGAGAGGTTCAGGGGAATGGTGGAGACCCTGATGAGGGAAAGATGCCACATCAGCTGGATCCTGGGTGCTAAGCCAGGCTGCAGGAGCAAGCTGGGGGAAGGGAGCCTCCTGCAACATCAGGCTGAGGTAAAAGGAAGGGGCAATGTGTGGGTATCAAACACATGAGGATGGGGAAACCTCTCACCAGGTGAATGATTTCCCCCTCACCCCCATGGTGAACATCCTCCACCAAGCAACCTGGAAAGGCCTAAGTTATAACTCAGGTCTACAGAGGGAAGTTCTCTTGCCCAAAAAGAAAGGGCAAAGGAGGGAATCAGGTTCACAGACTCACAGAGTCATGAAGGCTGGAAGAGAACTCCCAGATCATCAAGTTCAACCATCCACCCAGCACCCCCATGCCACTAAACCATCTCACCAGTGCCACATATAGATGGTTTTGGAACCCCTCCAGGGATGGTGACTCCACCACTGCCCTGGGCAGCCTGGGCCAATGCCTAACAACTCTGGCAGGGAATAAATTCTTCCTGACATCCAACCTGAACCTCCCCTGGCACAACCTGAGGCCATTTCCTAAATCACCTAGCAGAAGAGACCAAGCACCACCCCACTCCAAACTCCTTCTAGAGAGTTGTAGAGAGCAAGAAGGTCATGTAGGTGATTATTGTAGATGAGAAACTAGCTGGGAGACTCCTTGTAACAACAGGACTGAGAGCTGTGGGAGGAGTGACATGGGGAGGTAATGTTCTAGAGCAGCCCAAACTTGCACAGCAGGGAAGAGAAGGCAGCAAGGATCAAGGACCAAGAGAGTGGAGAAGTGGATGAGAGGAGACAGAAGGGATGTTTCTCCCTGCCAGCCAGCAAGAGCACAAAGGACAGTTAGCATTAGCTCAGGTTACTCTGAGTCTACAGCATTTTCCATGAATAATCACAAAATACAGCAGGATAAACTCAAAAAACCAAAGCCACTTATCCACCAGATTCCTCTCTCTGACCAGCTAGGACACTTTAATTCTCCTTTATCCTCATACTTACCCAGAGAGCTTCCCTCTGCTCACACATGAGCTTTCCCTGCACTTCCAGGGGCATTCTCCATACTCCAGGAGCCTCTCTGCTCTAACAGTCACAGCTCTCAACCCTTCCTCCCCCCTGCAGAGAGCTGCTGAGTTTCCTTTCTGTGTGGCCACTTAATTTAATGCCTGTGTCTGTTCAGCTAGCCACGTGGGCTGATCCATCACTATTAGGTGGCTCCTCTAGGGCACAGCAGCAGTTCCCACAGTGCCTGCTCAGAGGAAGGAAAAAGCCATGGAGAAAAGCAGAGCCAGCTCTTGTCTGCACAAGCTGGAGCTTCTCCTCCTCTCAAAGCAGCCTCACTGTGCTCTTCTGTTCTTGCTGCTGCTCACATCAAGGGGAGAAAGGAGAAAGTCTTCTCTTCATGTTTCTACTCCTCCTGACTACCCAAGACTTCCTCCAAAAAGAAATTGAGGACTTAAAAGGGCTGAGCCCTCAAGGGGCTCTTGTCCCAGGAGAAAAGCAATAGGAGAAGAGGCAGTGGCCTCAAACTGCACCAGGGGAGGTTCAGGTTGGATCTTAGGAGGGATTTCTCCCCTGCCAGAGTGGTTAGGCATTGTCCCAGGCTGCCCAGGGCAGTGGTGGAGTCACCATCCCTGGAGGGCTTCCAAAAATGTGCTTTGGAACATGGTTTAGTGGTGACTTGGCAGTGTTAGGGTAAGGGTTGGACTTGATGATCTTAGAGCTCTCTTCCACCCTTAATGACTGTGATTCAAACCTCCTGTCATCTTTGCTTGGCATCTCAGTGCTGTGCTGACAGTGCTTTAACAAGAGAAATGCCTCAGCTCCTCACTTGTCCTCATCCTGAGCTAACCTGGTGTCCTGGAGGAACCTCTGCAGCTGAGCAAAGACACAGCAAGACATTTGAAAGAGAGAAAGAAATCAACACCCACCCCCCTCACCCCCCTTCTTCACTCTGCTGAGCTACAGGGACACAGGACACCCACCTGGGAGGCTGGTCCCTGTGGGACCTCTTCTGCACAGTGGGTGGAGAGGGCTAGAAGGTGCTCACAAAGCCATTCCCCTCCTGACAGCCTCCTGCCCTGCCCACCCTCAGCAGACCATGCTCTCCCTCTTGGCTACAGACATCCTAGGAGATCAACCTCCTAATTTCATTGTGCCTGAAGATCAGGCAGGGAACCCCTCTGGGAGTAAAACCCAACCCCTCAGAGGAGGGTTCCAGAGCTTCTCACTTCTACCAAGTGCTCAGCAGTCCTTAAGGAACACCATGGGGTGGGTTTGCAAGCACTGCTTTAGATTCATGGCACCACTGTGTATACCTCCAGCACACATCCAAGACTGTTCTCTCCCCTTCAGACCACAATGTCTAAGGAGATCCTCATTCTCCTCCTTCCTACATGTTTCTAGAATCTTGTTCAACACTTTAAATTATTTATGTTACTAAAAATAATCCTTCCAACATGTCATGTGTTCCTTAGAATAAAAGCTGGATGTAAGACTCCAGCTCTCCAGTGCAATATGCCTTTGACAAGCAGGCACCAGGGAGGCTAAGGTGGCTGGTGGAACAAGAAGGAGCCTTCCAACAGCTCCCCAGAATCTCAGAGGATTTTAATTTCCCTAAAAGATCAATGAAAAGTTAACCAATCTCCAAGGATGCCAATAGCTTTGAAGTTAGACTGACAGAACTCTCTATATTTATGTGTGCACACATGTATCTAACCCTGACTTGTTCCCCCCCCTCAAACATACAGACACATGATGCTTGGACCTGATGATCTTAGAGGTCTTCTCCAACCTCAGTAAGTCTATGATTTGCAAGGACACTACCAATTAATCATCCTGTAATGATTTGGGGACAGGAATCATTTCAGTACCTCTGCTAAGCACTGGAAGGGCAGAAAGCTGCAGTGCTGATCCTCCCCTGGCACAACCTGAGGCCATTGCCTAAACCCTCTGGGGGAAGAGACCCAGCCCCACCTCACTCCAGCCAGAGATGCAGAGAATGTCCTGAGCAGGCAGGACCCATGAGGAGCATGGAGTCCAGCTCCTGTCTATGCAGGAGATAACCCCAAAATCACACCATGTCCCTGAGGGTGTTTCAATAGCACAGCAGAGACCTGGTACCACCTCTGCATGACCAGAAGTGCTGCCACCAGTAAAATCCACTGCCCTCCCATTTGCTGATGAATATTTCACAGGTAAACAAGACTTAGCAGAGTAGAAAAGCCTCTTCTAAGTGCATCTGCTTGGCCCTTCACTGAGGTGCACAGTCTCCAGGGTGTGGACAAGTTCCTCATGGAGAGCTGCAGCATCTGCAATGCCCCTTTCCTTTTGGTGCAATAGACTCTAGAGCTTTTCATCCTGGAAGGCATGAAGAAATAACACAGAAATAACACAGGGATTTGCATTTTGTGCTGAAATGTTCAAGATCTCCTCAAGCAGAACTCAGTTTGACATCAGAAGCACTGGCACACTCCTGAAATGCAGCAATGCATTCCCTAGGATGTCTTCATCTACCAAATGAATATTTGTTTGAACACATTATAAACAGAGGAGCTATGTTCTCCCTCTGCTCAAGCATCCTTTCCTCCTCTGTTTCACTCTTCAACAGCCTGCAGCCTGAAATGCTCTTTAGAGTTAAATAATGCATTTGCAGGACTAATGTATAATTATGATAGAATTATGTGTGCAGGAAGCACACAGAAAGGAGAAGTTGAAGAGAGGAGATGTTAGGATGAAACCAAAAAGAAGCAGGTTCCCTCTCAGCCTCCTCTACCCAAGCCCAGCTCCCTCAGCCTTTCCTCAGCAGGGAGATGCTCCAGCCCCTCAGCACCTTTGGAGCTCTGTTGGACTCCCTGCAGGAGCTCCATGTCTCTTGTCCTGAGGAGCCCAGACTGGACACAGTTCTCCAGGTGGTGCCTCCCCAGGGCTGAGCAAAGGAGCAGGATCACCTCCCTGCACCTGCTGGCAATGTTCTTGCCAGTGCAGCCCAGGACCTTCTTGGCCACAAGAGGCCACAATAGCACATTGCTGTCTCTTGTTGTCCACCAGGGCCCACAGGTCCTTCTCTGCAGAGCTGCTTCCCAGCAGGTCGACTTCTAACCTGTACTGCTCCATGGGCTGATTCCTTCCCAGGTGCAGGACCCAGCTTTTGCCTTTGTTGACTTTCAGAAGGTTCCTCTCTGCCCATCTCCAGCCTGTGGAGATCCTTCTGGCTGGCTGTGCAGTGATCTGGGGATCAGCCACTCCTCCCAGAAGCCAAGAGCAGTCAGCCCCTGAGCGAGCTGAGCCCTCTGAGATGAGACTCCTCTCATGCCAGCTCCACTCCAGCTCACAGGAAGGGGGTTGTAAGCATGGCTGGGTATTCATGCCTCAGCCCAGGGATCTGCTTTAGCTTCATTCCCAGAAGATGAAATGAAAGCTGATACATTCAGAAGATGTAGCCTTGCATGTGCTCCTGGAAAGCAGTGGTGTGCAACAGAGCATGGGAATTGCCCCTTCAGCAGCAAGGCAGGACCCCAGCCTCACAGCCCATGGAGAGGATGGTGCAAGAGCTATCAACACTGCTGCACCATCACCTCAGAAAGGTGACAAGAGCAGGAGAACCACAAATGGACTAAAACTGCAAAACCAGAAGGAAAACACCTTAGGTGTCCCAGAGACAGGGGTCACCATGTTCCCAGGACTTGCCACTGCCACTCTGACCCAGGGATAGCCTGAAGCCCAAGGAAGCCTCCTAGGCTCTCAGATCATCATCATTCTACCTCCCTGCTACCTGAACACAGTCCAAGTGTTTCAAGGTTTCTGTCCTCAGCCTGTTGATAGAGTATCAGAGATTCATAGAGCCACTGAGGCTGGAAAAGACCTCTGAGATCATTGAGTCCAAACACTGATCCAACACCTCCATGCCACTAAACCACGGCCCCATCTACACAGTCCAGGGATGGTGACTCCACCACTGCCCTGGGCAGCCTGGGACAATGCCTGAGAACCCTCTCAGGGAAGAAATCCTTTCTAATATCCAACCTGAACCTCCTCTGGTGCAACTTGAGGCCATTTCCTCTTGCCCTATCACTAGTCACCTGGGAGAAGAGCCCAAGCCCCACCTGGCTCCAGCCTCCTCTCAGGGAGTTGCAGAGAGTGAGAAGGTCTCCCCTGAGCCTCCTCTTCTCCAGGCTAACCAACCCCAGCTCCCTCAGCTGCTCCTCACAACACTTCTGCTCCAGACCCTTCCCCACCTTCCTTGCCCTTCTCTGGACACACTCCAGCACCTCCATGTCCTCCTTGGAGCGAGGACCCAAAACCTGACCCCAGGATTGGAGATGCCAGGAGAGTTTGAGTTCACAACATTCAACAGACCAACACCAGCTCCCTTCATCTACCAAAAAAAAGAGAAGAGTATTAATGTTTTTTCCCTCCCCCAAGCAATTCCATTTTTAATCTTCAAAGACACTTAAAGAAGAGCAAGACACCAAAATAGAATCTTATTCATCTTTCCTGAATGAGCAACTTGTTGGAAAGCAGTGGCAAAAACAATTCAAAATAAGCAATTATGTTTTGCTCCTTAGCCCCCTGAGCCCCAGCAACCTAACTCAGGACACAAACATGTATTTTAGCAGAGCTCTTGATAAGGGTTTACAGAAGGACATGGAAAATAACCCAGCCCTTGCAAAACAGCATTGTCCAAAAGGCACAATCACACTCTTGTCTCACAGTTAAGTTTTTCAGAGCTATGCAGCAAGGAATCCTACACCAGAACTGAAGGCAAGGCAGGGGCTGGCTGACAGCAACACAGCAGATAAGGAATGAAACACAAAATGCAGCATTTTGTCCAAGAGAGTAAAGAAGTCAACGTTTTCATCTCTTTGTTCAATGAAATTTGGAGAAGAAACTTGAAAATATTCTCATTATATTCTTTTTTTTCAAGCCAAGACTTCCAAACCTTCAGCAATATTTTTAATGAATGATTTTTTTCTTTCCCTTTCTTCCCTCTGTTACTGTTTGCCAGGGGGAAAAAACCCCAACACACACCACCACCATTGCAAGAAATAAACCCTAAATTTATTTTTGTTGTCATTTTTTTTGCCAGGAAAAATGATAAATAAATAAAATCTGGTAAACAAATCTAATAAATCAGATCAGATTTTGGCAAACATGCCTCAGTCTAGTAGAAACCCACCTTGTCTTGGCAGCAGTTCTGCATTTTAGTGCTGAGGAGAGCAGAGGCTGGCACTGGGAAGTCTGCTTCAGAAGTCCACAGCAAAGCTGACACAGTCCAAGACCCCAGAGAGAATCTCTCTGGAAATTACTGAGCCTCTGAAACATTTGCCTTGCAGATGGAAGAAGATTGCTACCATGACCTGACCAGAGCTGGCCAGGACTCAGAGGTGGAGCTGCAACTCTGAGATCTTCAACAACCAAAGTGCTTACCATTAAAAAACCAAACAATTAATAAGGCTTCATTTTAATCTAAATGAGAATCATTTTTAACCCCCTGTGATGAACAGAAGGGAGTGGTTCCCAAGCCAGGGGATGTGTGGAACAGAGAGCCCTCCAGCTCATGCAGCTGTTAGAGGGCAGCAGCACCAGAGAGGTCAGAGGCAGGAGGTGTGAACCCCACGTTAACTCTTTCCTACAGAAGAAGTAGGTCTGGGGCCCAGGCTCAAGCATGGGCATGCAACCATCCACAGCACTGGCAGCTCAGAGAGACAGTTCTGTTCCATATATCATGCCATCAGGAAAGGAAGCTTCTTGTAGGACATGAGGAAATGGCCTCAGGTTGCACCAGGGGAGGTTCAGGTTGGATACTAGGAAGGATTTCTTCCCTGCCAGAGTGGTTAGGCATTGGCCCAGGCTGCCCAGGGCAGTGGTGGAATCACCATCCCTGCAGGGCTTCCAAAACCCACCTAGAGGTGGCACTTGGTGAGATGGTTTAGGGGCATGGGGGTGTTGGATCAATAGTTGGACGTGGTGACCTTGGAGATCTTCTCCAACCTGGATGAGTCTGTGATTCTCTGACACTGCTGCCATGAGGCTACAAAGTCTGTGAGCTTGGGAAGTGAGAAGGGAGTGAAGAAAGCATTCCCAAAGAGCCTGGGGACAGTCTTCTTTCTTGGGGAATGTTCTCCCAAAGACCTCTTTGACCATGAAGGGATCCCTGCTCTCCTGGGACAGGCCTGCACTCTGGGACTAGAGACCAAGGGCAAGTTATTTCTCCTGAGGGTAAACCTGGACTTGGGTCTAGAGCATCCTTCTGGGCCAGAGAATGTAACAGAGAGCCTGGAGATGCAGGTGACCTCAAGAGCCCTGAGAGCTCCACCTGGAGACAGGCAACCTGGCCAAGCCAAACTGGAGTCTCTGCTGTGAGCAGGACACAGGCTGGAGGCCAGGAGACCACTGTGCATCACCTCCCCTGGAGCAACAAGCTGAGATAGAGATAAGGAGAGTGCAACTCTCTGAAGGACTCCAGCAAGAGAAGGAAAGGGGCAGGGGAGGGGGAGGGGAAGGAGATGTTCTAGGAACAGCTGCAGACCATATGGGCATCCCAAAACATGGTCCTCTGCCAGAGCTGGATGAGAGGCACAGCAGGGAGCATGCACTACCTCTTATGGCCCTAGGCCTGGAACATAAGGGAAGAGAAGACACGTGCCCTCTGTGAGACTCTAAAGGGCAAAACTCATCCACACTGACAGCCCAAGGCTTGGCAGCCTTCTCAGGGAAGACTTTTTTCCTAGTATCCAACCTAAACCTCCCCTGGTGCAACTTGAGGCCATTTCCTCTTCTCCTGCCCCTGCTGATTGCAGGGGGTTGGACTAGATGACCTTAAAAGGTCCCTTATAACCCAAGCCATCTATGTTTGTATGATTGTATCACTAGTCACCTGGGAGGAGAGCCCAAGCCCCACCTGGCTCCAACCTCCTCTCAGGGAATTGCAGAGAGTGAGAAGGTCTCCCCTGAGCCTCCTCTTCTCCAGCCTAACCAACCCCAGTTCCCTCAGCTGCTCCTCACAACACTTGTGCTCTAGACCCTTCCCCACCTTCCTTGCCCTTCTCTGGACACACTCCAGCACCTCACTGTCCTTCTTGGAATGAGGAGCCCAAAACTGGCTCAAAACCCAGGACTGGAGGTGTGGCCTGCCCAGTGCCCAGCCCAGGAGGACAATCCCTGCCCTAGCCCTGCTGCCACACCAGTGCTGATCCAAGCCAGGGTGCTCTTGGCCTCCTTGGCCACCTGGGCACTCTGCTGCCTCAGCTTCAGCCACTGTGAATCAACTCCTCAGAGGTCCTTTCCCCCTGGGCAGTTTCCAGCCACTCTGCCCCAAGCTTGGAGCATTCATAGGGCTTTTGTCACCCAAGGTCAGGACCCAGCACTTGACCTTGTTGAACCTCATCCCATTGGCCTCAACTCACTTATCCAGCGTGGCCAGATCCTTCTGCAGAGGCTCCTACCCTCCAGCAGATCAACACTTCCACCCAACTTGGTGTTGTCAGCAAGCTTACTGAGGGAAGAGCCCAACCCAGCTGTGCAGCCCCTGCCTGCTGGCACAGTTCACATCCCAACCAGCACAGGCTTCTGTAGCTCACACTGTCCTCACAGCCACAAAGGTGACAAGTCTGCAAGCTGCCAAGATCATTAATCTGCCCAGCAGCTCAGTCCCTGCAACCTCTCTTTTATTTTCCCTCAGAGCAATCAGGGCCAGATAAATTGGTCTGGCAGTGACAACATTCCCAGCCACCACTCTCCATCCTCCTCATGGTTGTGTGCCAGCTCCAAGGCATGGCCAGTGGAAACAGGCTGCAAAAGCCATTTGGATGTAACCACCCCTGCTAAGCATCTCTCCTGGGCCAGCCATGGAGTGCTTCAGGTCTCAGATGTTCACATGCATACAGAAGCTGTGGTGGTTTGACTGCATCTGCATGGGAGAGCCAGAGAGCACAGAACCCAGAATGGTTCAGGTGGGAAGGGAACACCAGAGGTCAGCTAGCCCAACCTCCCTGCTCTAGCAGGGTCTCCTAGAGCACATTACCCAGGATTGGGTCCAGATGGGTTTGGAAAATCTCCAGGGAAGGAGACTCCAGAACCTCTCTGGGCAACCTGTGCCAGTGCTCAGTCACCCTCACAGCAAAGAAGTTCTTCCTCAGCTTTAGGCTGAACTTCCTCTGTTCCAGTTGGTGCCTGGTGTCCTATTGCTTGGCCTCATGGAGCAGAGCCTGGCTCCATCCTCTGGACATCCTCCCTTCAGCTCCTTCTCTCCACTGGTCAGGTGCCTTCTCAGCCTCCTCTTCTCCAGGCTACCCAAGCCCAGCTCCCTCCACACATTAACCACGGCTTGGGAAGAACAAGACAAGTTGCATTCCCACAGCTCAGCTGAACAATCCATGCACACTATTCCCAGGGAAAAAAAGGGTTTCCAGGCATTCCCCCTCCTGACATGCAAAGGTGCTGAGACCCTCATCCAGCCAGACTGGGCTGTGCCAGGTCACACACAGAGCCCCCAGAGCCATGCAGCTCTCTCAGCACAGACTGAGAGTGGCTGTTTGGATTGAGGAGGCACTTTGAAATGAAAAACCTCAGTTCAGAGGCAGAAGGTTTGCACTAAAAAAGGAATTTCCACAGACATCTGGAAACTGAAGAGGCAAACATGCTCTGTTCCTCCCAGAGCCTCTCCTGGATGCACTCTGGGGAGGATTTTCTGGAGAGCTGAAGCTTATTTGTGGGTTGGGTTGGGGTTTTTCCCCCAGTACTATAAGTCTCTATTGTTAACTTATGCATTATTTAAAAGACACTGAGTTTAAAAATAGCTCCAACCCACGAAGGAAACTGGGAGAAGCAGTGAGCTGAAAGCCATAGTGCTTCTCTCCCAGGCTGTCTCCTCACAGCCCTCTCCCATATTCATCTCGATTGGGCAGCACTCTGACATGTGCCCACCCTTTTCCACCATCTGAGCATCTGAGGGCAGCTCCTCATTCCTGAGGGTCTCTGTGCACCACTCAGACAGCAAATCACTACCACTGCAGCTCCTGGGATCTGTATCCCTCTTATCTCTATATAGCTACCTGGATATCTCTCTATAGCTACATAGATCTCTCTGTATCTCTCTATAGAGATATAAATATATGTATAGCTCTATATAGCCACAGATATCTCTATATAGATACCTAGATATCTATCTCTACATAGACAGATAGATACAGTGAAGGCCCTAGGTTTGGAAGTTCTTCATTCAACCTCCATCATATCAGGTCACCTGTTAGGTGCAGCATTTCTCCACCTCAGTGTAACATCTACCCACACAATCTCTTTCTCTCTCAGATTAGCACCAGCTCTCACACAATCATAGACCTAAGGACACCTAGCAGCTAGCAAACCTGCTTTTAAAAATCCCTATTGAGGCTGATTTGCAGAAGAAGCCTCAAATCAGGTTGCTCACACCCCAGGACCATGCTCTAACCACTGAGCTTTTGGAAAGCTTTTGATTTATTCTACTTACTAATCAACCACCATGCCTGGAAGGCAAATCCTGCAGCCAGCTCCTCTGGGTTTCCAGCTGGGTTAGGCACATTTGGTCCAAGTCCTATATCAGGTACCAGGAATTCTCCTTCCCATTTAATGGGGAAACTTGGAGGAACAGAGAAACCTTTCTTGCTCCAGCTCCAGTTTACAGACAGCAGCACTCCCAGTTAACCAGTAAAAAGGCAACCCTGCTTTACCTGTTATGATCAGCATCTGCTGGCAATACCTAAAGCAGCTGCAGCCCTTCAGCTTCCCCAGGTGGTTCCTCTCTGTGCTGGTTATTCCCTTCTCTCTGGCTGGCAACTGAAATTCCTCTGTCTCATGGCTCCTCAGTAGGTTCTGGTTGCCATATGGTCTAAGAGGAGGGGAAAGGATTCTTGATTTGTTGATGTGCTCCTTTGCCAGCTCCACTGCTGACAGCTGAGAGTTGCTTCCCCCATCTTGATATTCTGCCTCTTCCCTTAAATAACAGCAGCAACCCACAGCAGAGCCCCAGCCAGGGGCCCCAGGGAACCTGTAACTCCACAGTCACAATACATTACCAAGGCAGAAAAATTCAGCCTAAAAAGTCCTACAAACCACTTGCACTGCCCCAGTAATCACATCTGCAGATGTCTGGGGTCATGCTGCCCTGATTAGGGTGTTAATTGCCCACAAACACCTACAAAACCCTAACAGCTTTGGTTAGGTGGCAGCTGGTCTCAGGCTCTGGGATCTCAAAGGAGCTCCAGCATTGGCCTCTGATTCCCATGGAGCATTGAGTTCCTTCTGCTTGGCTTTCCAAGGACAGCTGAAAGAGACTTGTTGACAGTGCTGGTAACTGCTGTACTTTGAAAACAGGGAGATACACACTCCTGGAGCAGAGGATGCAGCAAAAGGGATTTCAGATCCCAGGCCAAGTTCTTTTTTTAGGATGCTTGCCTGCAGCTCCTGCTGAAGTCACCCAGAACCACCAATGTTCATCCAAGGGCAAAATTTGACACGTAACATTTATTTTGTGCCATACACAAACCTAAATTGGGAGAAATATGAAATGCATAACTGAAAGCTAGCTATTAGGCTTGGATAAAGCAGAACTGAAAGGCAGCAGTTGTCCAAGTGCAGGAGCATAATTCAGTTTGCCATAACCCATGTGCAATTCCATTAGCATCTTCTCCTTGCTCTGCTGGGGTGACACAGCTGACAAAACACAAGAGGACTAACACATCTCTAAGCTGTCTGAATTCACAAGCAGATTTCTGCCTGGAAATCCTTGAAGGACTAGTGGGCCAAAAGCATGGAGAGCAACTCATCACTTGCTCACTCCCCAGCCATCCCTCCCAGTCCCAGCACTGACAATTGGGTAGCAGCATGGTGAGCTGCCTTCTCCCAGGGAGAGCAGGAGACCCCTGTTAGCAACATGGGGTGGAGAGATCATGTCCAGAGTGACTTACAGTCATCTGAAAACAGTTCAAGGCTGCTTTCAACATCCCAAACCCACTGAAAATGTTCACCTTTTTCCCTTCTTGAAGGTCAGCTTGAATACTTTGCTATTGCTGCTGGCACAGGAAAGTGTTAGCCTGTTCTCTGCGTGCTGCTGCTTGAATTTCTCCAGGACAGAAAAAGGTGCAGAGATAATTAAATAAATAAAAATACAAATTTAAGAAAACCCAAATCTCACTCAGATTTTAACCAGTGTGGTTAAAGCCAAATCCTTCAAGACAGGCTTTGCAAATCACAGTCTGTCTGTGCTGCCAGGAGAAACAGGAGCCATGCAAGAATTACCTCAACTCTTAAATGTCTTCAAGTCTGGCTATAAAGAGAGAAGGAGGGCAGAAATAACCCTCTGGGTATGTATCTGTATCTATAGATATATATATATTTATATGTGACAAGAGGAAATGGCCTCATGTTGCACCAGGGGAGGTTCAGGTTGGATATTAGGGACAATTTCTCCCCCAGAGGGTTCTCAGGCATTGGCCCAGGCTGCCCAGGGCAGTGGTGGAGTCACCATCCCTGGAAGGGTTCAAACAACATGTAAATGACATGCTTTAGTGGCATGGGGGTGTTGGGTTAACAGTTGGATGTGATGTTCTTAGAGGTCTTCTCCAACCTTAATGATTCTCTGACTTCTGTTGTCCAGACAGAACAGGACTGGAATGAAGATGAACTGAAATGACCTTCACACCCCAAACACATGCAAGAACCTGGCTCATCAAGGGAGAGGCAGAAATGCATTAGCATCAGCTCCTAGTCCTTCAGATTCCCAGCTGCAGAATCATCCCAGTCAAGGCACCAAACATGGAAAAACAAACACACTGAGCAAGAAGGGATGAATCCCAGCTTCTGAACCCCCCCCAGTCTACCCAGGGAGACATGCAAAGGGAAGAGCAAAACCTGAGTGCAGCACAGCTCCCTAACTGCAGTGGCAGCACATCACACATTCCCAGCCACTGGAACCTTCCTCTGTCTGCTCCCCTTGCCCAATTTCAAGCACACCAGAAATCCATTAGCAGTGATGCTCCGGCAACCTCCCAAAGAGAAAGACACCCTCTTAGAGCAGAAATAAATGAAGATCAAAGAATGATGATGGCTAAGGACAGGCTAAAGATCAGCAAACTGACCCAGAAGATACATTGCAAGGGAAGATGGAACAAGTCTCCCAGACAGAGAGAGACAAAAGCAGCCTCCTCACTTCGGACCAAAGCAGAGGCTCTGCCTATGGAAATGAAAAGCTCCAGCCACTGATTTTCACTAAGACTGGGAATGTATTTCTATGAATCTCTTTAGCTAGTCTTGGCAGCTCCTTCCCAGTGTCACAATCAGCCAGAGCTTGCTGTTCCTCTGCAGCTTCACCTTTCATGATTTCCACCTACTGATGAGCACCTTTACCAGAGTCAAGTTCAATAACTTGAACTGTTAACCCAACACCCCCATGCCACTAAAGCATGTCATTTACATGTTGTTTGAACCCTTCCAGAGATGGTGACTCCACCACTGCCCTGGGCAGCCTGGGACAATGCCTGAGAACCCTCTCAGGGAAGAAATCCTTCCTAACATCCAACCTGAACCTCCCCTGGGGCAACTTGAGGACATTGCCTCTTCTCCTGTCACTAGTCACCTGGGAGAAGAGCCCAAGCCCCACCTGGCTCCAACCTCCTCTCAGGGAGCTGCAGAGAGTGAGGTCTCCCCTGAGCCTCCTCTTCTCCAGGCTAACCAAGCCCGGCTCCCTCAGCTGCTCCTCACATCACTTGTAGTCCAGACCCTTCCCCACCTTCCTTGCCCTTCTCTGGACACACTCCAGCACCTCCATGTCCTTCTTGGAGTGAGGAGCCCAAAACTGACCCCAGGATTTGATTTCCTTACTTCTTGACTCTGAGCACATGCCTAACTCCATTAGAGAAGCATTACATCAAGCTCATTTCTTCTCCTTTTCTCTCAGCATAACTTCACCATCTACATTAAGAACCTGACAGGACAAATGGAAGGTGTGATTGATGAGAAGAGCAATAACAAGCAGAGAGACAATTGGAATTTCACTGTCCCCATGCAGACTGCCTGTGAGAGGGAAGCTGGCAGGTTCCCACCACCAGCACCACATTACAGGGAGAAAAGGCACAGGTTTGCTTTCACTGAACTGCTTTGTAGAGGGGGGGGAAAAAATCTTTAATTTGTGCATTTTTGGGCTGGTTGGCTTAGGCAGAGCCAAAAGATGTATTAATTAACCTTTAGAGTGAGTTAGCATCTCAGAACTGTCCCTACACTGTACTGGATGACATCCAGCCAGGGGCTTCAAGTCTGCCATGCCCCTGGGACATGAACATCTGCATTTCCTTCTGCTAAAGCAATTTGACACTGTCATCAGGAAGGGTTTTACTTTAGGGGATGAACATATCCCATCCATTGGGAACTCCTCCTGGACATTTCTGTCTCCCCAGAAGATTCTTCAGCAAGAACATGGAGATCTGACAAGAGGTAAAAAACATTGGGGGGGAGGATATCAATTTGGCTCTTAAAAAGGTGGATTTTAAGAGGGTTTATTTCTTTGGAAGGAAGAAAGATTAAGAGGGGGGAAAAAAATCAGTTGTTGTTTGAATTGACCTTTTCCATCCCCAAAAGTGCCCAGTTTGGAAGAAATGTCTCTTTGTAGGTCATCTTTAATAAAAGAGAAGATGATTCTCCTCCTTCATCTGGCTGTGGATCACAGCAAGTGACAGCACTGTATCTCCTCTGGGATGGAAGAAATCAAGGAAATGGAACAGAATGAGGACACATGATACATAACAATGTTAGGGAGGATTAACATTGTTTTGTCATTTATTTTCTTCAAGGAAGAAGAACTTTCCTAGTCAGGAAATAGAACTATGAGCACAGTCCTTCAGCCAAGTGACAAAAGGAAGCTCTCTGGGCTGCATGAACTGAGTTGTATGTCATGGTAATGGAAGCAGATCCCATGCTCTGCTAAAAACACTTGAAAAGAAACAGAAAAGGGATTAAAAATCACCATCAGAACAAAAATTCTTTCTAGTAACAGACCATAAAGAATCTACATGCCTCAGTGTTCCTGTTAGGATGATCTTACCTTACACTGCAGTAAGCAACTTCTTCATATATTGGTGGAAAGTAAATTGTTCAGTCTCTCCAGAAAACACAGGTTTGAATGCCCTGGCAGGGCTGCATCTGCTAACTGCTGCTGCAGGATTTGAAAACCTGGTGTTTTTATTATTTTGGGGGGGGTTACTATTATTAGTAGTAGTATTAGCACACATTTCAGCAGAGGGAAGCAGCCTTCCCACAGGGAGAGGTCACTAAGCTGAGGGCACTTCTGATGCAAACACAGACATGGAGAGGAAATCAGAGCAAGATGGGCAAAGCCTTTCAAAGGGAAGCACAGAATTTGGGGTTGTTTGTGGTTTTCTTCAAGGAAGCAGACCTTCTGCACTAGCTAAGATGACACAAATGTCTGGAGATGAGGATTTCTCCACTAGCAGGTCCCAATCAGATGAAAACAACCACACTGAAGCCACAGAAAGTCTGCTGAAAGAAGCAGCCTGTTTCTAGCCATGGAGGGAGGAACCATGAGCACATGAAAAATGCTTCATAACCCTCACACAACCC
The DNA here is from genome assembly GCA_013399015.1 of Galbula dea. NCBI lineage: Eukaryota > Metazoa > Chordata > Aves > Piciformes > Galbulidae > Galbula > Galbula dea. The sequence goes on along the minus strand of VWZX01008611.1, from coordinate 1,151,473 downwards.
CAGAAACCAGTGGCTCTAGAGCCCACAGGTAGCACCTTATCTCTGCAATAGCCATGTCCTCTGCTCTGAGGCAGCAGTTTGTGTGCCTAAGCCAAGGGCTGGTGCTGGCTGGGTAAGATGTTCCATGTGTTGACAACATACTGTTTGAGTACTGCCTGTTGGTGCAGTCTCTGGAGCAAACCCACATTTCTTAAGTGGAGCCACTGTCTTGAGTCAGAGAGGGCTGAATGCTTTGCTCCTCAAGATCTTGAGGAATTCAAGCCTGGAGTTTGCTCACTGATAGTTATTCAGCCATCCATCAGGTCTTCCAGTTCCCCCTGGAAAGCCTCATCATTTCTGCTGTCTTCATTCTCCATACCTTCATCCCTAGCTCCATAGAAGCAGAGAATCATTCTGGTTGGAAAAGACCTCTGGGATCATCAAGTGCAACCAACCACCCAACACCACCATGCTGACCACTAAACCATGGCCCCAAGCACCTGAACTCTGTCTGAAGAAGAAGATCCCAAACCATTTCACTGCTTAGCTGAGGAAAGCACCTGAGCCCCAAGCCACAAGGGCCTAACAGCACTTCCTGGCTCTGCAAGGACTATTTTGAATGCACACATGCAGAAGGTCAGGATGCCAAAGAAGTTCTCAAGGAGAAAGCAAAAAGCAGGGCAGAGCAGCTGGACAACACAGGGAGAAGGCACATGGAGGGAATTGGATCAGCAGGAAGGCTGCTGGCTCACAGAGGACATGTCCTATAAATGACAGCATGGAAAACACCTGGTAGCCACAGTCCAGTTCATCCTTTGGCCTGCTTACTATGCTCTCTGTATCTCCTCTTCATCAGGCACAAACATTTACAGTTGGTAGGGCACCAGGAGTGTTCCAGGTGGTCTGAGAATCTGACAGAAATTACATGGGAAATCATTTATATCAGACCAGCTCATGTGGCTGTTGCTTGCTTCTGCAAACACAAATCTTATTCCAGTCATTCAGCCATGACCAAAAATAGAAAGGAGTTGGGAAGGTCAGTGGTTTGGGTTGTATTGTTTACAGAAGTGGTAGCTAATGTAAACACCACCCAACCAGTCAGATAAAGACCCTGGGGCTCAAACTCAGGCTAGCATGTGAGGTCATGATTCCATTTCAACAGTGAATCCAGAAATTACACATATACCCCATCCACAGCAGATATACCACCCCATCTACAACAGATAAACATCATCCACAGCAGATATAGCACAACAGATACACCATCTCTACAACAGATTTACCACGTGTTTACTTTCATTAAGAAGACCTGAAATTCCTCCTGCAAGGTAAATCCTGACTTTTCAGAAGCTAGCAGTGACCACCTCCTCAATCTGCCACCCCAAATAAACCAGGTTTCTGCATCTACTCTCAGTAAGGTACAGACAGGCACACAAAACTGCTCCTGACAACAGCCCCTTCGAGGCTGTGGACTTGGTGCTTCTCAGCAGGAAATTCTTCCTCTGGAGTCCTTTCCAAATGCATTTGTTACAAACTGATAGCTCCAAAGCAGCTTCTTTGCCTCCCTCCTTCCAGCAGCACAGTAACCAGCCAGGAGCCACATGTGGGTTTGGATTCATGTGAGTGCACAGAACATTGCTGATGGTTAACATGTGTTTACAAGGGGAAAAATAAAGGGGGGGGTGGGGAAAGAGGGGAGGAAGGGGGAGAAAAGAGGGGAGGAAGGGGGAGAAAAGAGGGGAGGAAGGGGGAGAAAAGAGGGGAGGGGAAAAAAATAAAGCAGCAAAATAGGCAGGAAGGAAGCCAAATAAAAATAAAATAAAGATACAAAATAAGAGTGGTTTCCATTGCATCCCAAAAACTTCATCTTTATAGCAGAAAGAAAGGGGCAAAGGGGGTTATTTGTATAGTTAGTACTTAGAAATAGCATCTGTGCTATAGTCCAGCCTCTGAAACCTCCCCAGGAAATGGCATTTCACTGGCACTGGGTCTGGAGTAAATGCAGAGTAAGGACAGGGTGGTTACTTACTGGTTTAGGGTCACATCTAGGATGAAAGATGATCCAAAAGCATCAACCTGGAAGCTGGCTCGAGCAATGTGGGTAGACTGCAATGTGGAAAAGGCTGCAATTAGTCCTGAGCCACAACAAAACACACCACACAGAGCTGTGAATGCAGAAAATAAAGGTATTGACTACATTAAAATATACCATTAACCAAAGAAAATGGCACTGAAAGGGGCACAATGTTCTGTGGGAAAGGATAGAAGTTCTGCTTTCTGAGTCTGTGAGGCTTAGTGGAGACTTCCCAACAGCACAGCCTGGGACTGGCTCTCCTCCCTCATCTTCACCCAGAAAACAGCCCTTGGAACTTCCATCCTGGGCAAAACCCTGAGCAGAGGGAAGAGGAAGATCTGCCCTGGTGAATGAGCTGCTCATTCCTCAGCCTGACTCTGGACACAGAGCAGTGGAGAAGAGCTGAGGCATTGCTGATTTGGATTCACTCCCAAGTGTCACTGACATTATCTGGAAGAAACTCCTGATCCTGGCAGCCTCCTGTTTAAGCCCATGCTCAACAGCAGTGAGCAAGGGCTAAAACCTGATTAGCTGTGTTCTCTGGAAAGCTCTGACTCACCAGCCTGGAACCCATCTCCTCCTGAAGGCTCCCACAACTCCAACCCCTTCAGCAGTTACAGACACCAAAGGTAAATGGGTGCTAGAGAAACATCTATCCACCATTCCCTTTCTGCTCTCCTTCCTTTCTCTTTCCCTTCCCTTTCCTTCTTTCCTTCCTTTCTCTTTCCCTTCCCTTCTCCTTCCTTTCTCCTTCCCTTCCCTTTCCCCCTTTCATTTCCTTATTTCTTTCCTCCTTTCCTGTCTTTTCTTTCCCTTTTTCCCACCTTTCTCTTTCTCTCTCTCTTTTCCCATGTATTTCCCCTGCACCCCTTGCTTTCACTCAGACATGGAGCTCCTTCATGACTCAGGATCAGCCAGAAATAGAATGTTTATTCTAGTAGCAGTGGCAAAAACCCCTCAGCTCTGCAATAGAAATACAATAGTTCCTTCTAGACCCAGATCCTCCCAGGCACTGGCAGAGCCAAGTGATTTCCCTAATTAATAAGAAAAGCTACTTGCAGACATTCTGGAGCAGTTTCAGCTTTGTTCCTGTTTCCCAGCCATTGAAATGTGCCCATTCAGATTGGAAGCATGCAGCCAGGAATGGGAGAGGAAACACTGGGGAACCACTTCCAGCTCTGACCTGTACTGCTCTCAGAAGAGCAGAACATGACTGGAACAAATGATTTATTGAGAAGTCTGGGAAACACAGGACAGGAGCTTGTGAAACACCAATCCTCCCTCAGCAACACTGCTGCCAGGCTTCCAGCAGGCACTGAATCCAGAAGGGCTGAGAATTCCAGTTCCCCTGGAAAAGCACAGCAACAAAGAGAGGGAAAGTGGAGGGAATCAGGACTCTGTTGGGTTTGTATGGATCTGTCTGTGTTTCATTTTGTTGTTATTATTTTAGCTCAAGTAGTTGTAGTTTTCTTTCCCAAGCCAGCAGTCTCTCTCTCTTATCCCTTTCTCTTCCCTTTGGGAAGGCAGAGGGTTCAGAGAGAGCATCTGGCACTCAGCTAGTGGCCAGCCCAGCACCAGGGGCCACCACACAGTTATAACTGCATCATCCTTGGCATTCTCTCTAGCCTCATGTTATCACAGAACCATAGACTGGTTTGGGTTGGAAGGGAGCTTCAAGATCATCTAGCTCCACCCCCTCTGCCATGGACAGGGATGCCACCCACCAGACCAGGTTGCCCAGGGTCACATCTAGCCTGGCCTGGAACACTGCCAGGGATGGAGCAGCCACAACCTCTCTGGGTAACCTCTTCCAGTGTCTCAGCACCTTCTGAGGTGAGAATTTCTTCCTACCATCTCCTCTACCTCTCCTCTCTTTCAGTTTAAAACCATCACCCCTGGTCCTGTCACTCTCTGCCCATGGAAAGTCTCTCTCCCTCTTTTTTAGAGGCTCCCTTGAAGCACTGGAAGGGCACAGTAAGGTCTCCCTGGAGCCTTCTCTTCCCTAGGCTGAACAACCCCAACCTCCTCAGCCTGTCCTTACAGGAGAGGTCTCTCCAGCCCTCAGATCATCTCTGTGGACTGCTCTGGACCTGTTCAAAAAGGTCCATGTCCTTCTTGTGCTGAGGACCCCAGAGCTGGACACAGACTCTAACTACACTCTGCAGTACAACCAAGTCTACTATGTATGGCACTGAAAGAGAATTTGCCAGGGAGGAAGAATATAAGAAGCCTAACATGAATTTGTACCTGCAGATAGACTGGATGGAGCCTTTGTCACTGAAATGTATTCACCTTATTCACTGGAAGAGCAAAAATGAGTTGGTTTTTTGGTTCAGTTTTGGTTTTAACTGGTTGGTGTATTGATTTGGTCTGGGAAATCTCCTCCCTGGAACATCTCTCTAAGACAAACGAGCACAAGTCTAATGTGTTTCTGAGGTGACTCTCAACCACACTCCCTGGCAGAAGCTGTTAACATGGATTTGAGGGAGAAAATGCCCAGTAATAAATGAAGATAGAAAACATGACTCAGATCTCACCACCCCCAAGACAGGTGGAGCAAGATCACCATTCAGGTTAAGCTCAAGTGCAACCAAGCATATCTCAAAGGTATCTCCAACCTACTGAGGTGCCCAGAGGCACCTTTTGTATAGCCAGGCAATCCCAGCCCTCTCCAGGAACTGCAGCCCTTCCTTCAGCCCTGTAGAAGACTGCAACGCTGTGGGCTGCTGCCAAAACAGGACAGTTCTGCTCCATCCTGGCCATGTGTCCCCACCTGCTCTCCTCTCTGTTGGCTTGTGTGACTACCCAGGGAGTCAGATCAGTACCAGAAAATCAGTCATGACTTAGAGAGGACCTGGTTTCTGTTGGACAAATGAGCTGGTACAAATGCTTGCACTGAGAGACACATTGCAATGAAAGGACCCAAGGGAAGGAAGTCACAACTTTAATCCCAACTAGATCACCTCACTCAAGCAGAAGCAGCAAAGGCTCCCTGCAACCACTGAAACAAAGCAATCAACTAGAACCAGTTCTCAAATCAGGGAAGTCCCTCAAAAGAAAATAAAAATCATAGAATTATACAAACATCAAGGTGGAAAAGATCTCCAAGAGCATCAAGTCCAACCACTGGCCCAAGACCCCCATGCCACTCAACCACATGCCCAAGTGCCATGGCTACATGGTTTCTGAATCCCTCCAGGGGTGACTTCATCAATTCAGGGCATTTTCAACAGCTATAGGCATGACATACCAAGGCCTGATGACTGAGTCCAAAAAAGGGAGTTCTTGGAGACCAGGAGAGATGCACTGAGTGCAGAACCTGAACAAGAGCCAGGAAGGGAGAATCTAACAACCTAATGGAAGAGCTCAGTGCCAGGCCTCCAACACAATCAAAAAGTCCTAAAATGTTAATGTCATGCAACTGAAGAAGGAAAACATCAATAACAGCTCTGAAACTACCTGCAGAGCTTCCAGATGTAATTTGTAGTGGCACATGGAGAGCAGTGCCCTCCAAAGCCCACTGTGAAAACCTGAGCATCCCATTGCTGTAGCTCCAGCCCAGCCCTAAGCATCCTGTGGCCACTCCTCACTTCTACCCCTAAGCCCTGGTGAGATGGGAAGGAGAATGGAGAAATGGTGCCTGGTATCTCCTTGGGCATTTTGGGTTTAGCTAGCCTGGCTGTGGCCCATCCCAGCTCCTTGTGAGAATTAACCCTGTCCTGTCTGACTCCAGGACACCCAGGGATCTCCTAGGTGCCAGGCTGATCTTGATGGGGCCAAGCAACAGGGCTTGAGGCAACAGGCACAAACTGGAACAGGAGAAGTTCTACCTAAACATGAGGAAGAACTTCTTTGCTGTGAGGGTGACTGAGCACTGGAGCAGCTTTCCCAGAGAGGTTGTGGAGTCTCCTTCCCTGGAGGGATTCCAACCCATCTGGACCCAATTCTGAGTGCTGTGCTGTAGGGACCCTGCTAGAGCAGGGAGGTTGGGCTAGCTGACCTCTGGTGCTCCCTTCCAACCTGAACCATGCTGGGATTCTGTAATGCAACTCTCAAGAGTTAGCTTTTGTCAACAGCTGCAAAGATCTGAGAGGAATCAGAAGTAAATGGAGTGGAAAGGATTATTTCAAATCACCAAGCACAAAGATTTTTCAGCTGAAACAGATATTAAAAGCCTGAATCCTAGAAAAACCAGAGTGGGCCACAAAGCTTCCTGCCAAAGGAGAGGGATGAGACTCCAGTTATCCTAAATCACCTGCTCCATGCCTCAGGGATCACTGCAGTGAGAGAGGAGATGGACAATCAGCCCCAGGGATGACTATTTGTCATCCCAAAGAAACACAACAGAAGAATGATGGTTTCTGACACAGTCCCTCCCACCCCCATGCTGGGGATCAACCTTCTCCAGAGGCTGACCCTGGAGAGTGAGCAACTGCCAAGGGATTATTTGCACCTCAACTCCAGCCAAGGTGCATCACTGCAGGTGGACCTGAGCCTCACTGGAGGTCACCTTCAAGATCTTTGGAAGACTTTCATGCCAAATATTTTACCCACAGTGAAACATCTCCAAACTACACACTTATCCTTAATGATTCAATCATCAAAGTAAAGAGGACTCTGAAGGGAAATATTTCTTCCTCAGGTTGTGTATGATTAGTTGGGTGTGGAAAGGAGAGCAGCAAGATGGTGAGTTATATTTTCCCTCCTAACATAAGGAAAAAGAATTGAAACTGTATGGTGATGACAATGTGCAATTCCTCATGCTACTTGTTTCTGACTTCTCAAGTGGCCTGCACTTAGATGCTTGTCCATCAGTTTAGCTGACAGAGGTAAGAACAGTTTCTATCACAGGGGAAGAAGGTTCTTTTTAAAATCATTTATGAGAAAACGTTACTTATAGGTTTGCCCTGTGATGGACAGAATGTTTCATTTACTATTTGCTACTTTGGATTTGCTGCTACTTTGTATTTGCTCTTACTTTAAATCCACCGCTTCGAATTTGCTCCTTATTTTGTCTTTGCTCCTTTGCCTTCATTCCCTGTCCTGTGGGATCTCCTGGTTTGGCTCCTAGTCTATATTCACAGGCAATAAAGAGTGCAGACTAGCCTTGCTCCTTTCTACAACAAACACCAGTCACCACAACACTCTTCAGCCACACACTGACCTGCCCCAAACATTCTCAGCTGCTCTCAGGGTTGCTTTGTAGATAGAAGGAAGCTCACCAAAAGATCAGCTCTTCCCACTGGAAGCCACAAGGGCTCTCAGACACCTAGAGTTTAGCACTATGGCCAACTTGTCCCATCAACAGCTCCCAGGCAACAGCAGAAAGTTCACCAGCACTTTGATAGTTGGACTTAATGATCCTGGAGGTCTTTTCCCAACCTTAGTAATTCTGTGAGTCTGTGATTTGTCAGCACCAGAGGCTCAGAAGATCTTGAAGAAACTTGCAGACTCTAAGACATGCCAAGACCTTGCTCTGCCAGCAGCACAGATAATACTTTTTCACCACAACTCTACTTTCAAGCATCAAAATCCTCTTTGAGGTTGGAAAGTGTGAGAAAAATCTCAGCTCAAAACTCCTTTTCCTCCTGCCACAGCCTAGGAGATCAACATGAATCAACATTTGCACTTTGTCCATCTTCAGAAATAGCTGAGGGGTTGGTTTATTTATTTATTTATCCATTCCCACAGAATTTCAAGGGTTTAAATACTCCAAGGAGACATTTCTGGAACAGATATCTGCATTCCTACATCCTGCTGTTCTTCAGGATGAATTTTGAGCTGTAAGTCAGGGCTGCAGCCTCCACACTCACACACATCATGCTTCCACCATCAAAAGGCATTTACCCACACAAGCTTGTCTCTAAGATGACATTCTGAAATAGGCTGTGGCTAAAGCATTGTCACTTGCCACAGTTTTCTGGTCTGGTAACGTTCAATGCATTAAAAACTAAGAAAAATAAAATAGTAATAAAGAAGAGAGAGAGTGCAGAGTGAATTTGGTGCAGGTAGATCAACATCAGAGCTGGCCAAGCTGGTCAGATTATCAGAATCACCAAATGTCCCTGTCTGATGGCACATGTCCAGTGGCAATGTCAAGCTTCTTAACTTGCTTTGAATGAATCTGATTTTCAAGTTGGTCTCCTACTGACTCAACAGCTAAACAGCTCCAGAGCAACCACCACTTCCTTTGATTTCACAGAATCACAGAATATTAGGGTTTGGAAGGGACCTCTGGAGACCATCTAGTCCAAACCTCCTGCCAGAGCAGGTTCCTCTAGAGCAGGGTGCACAGGATGATGTCTAGGCAGGTTTGGAATGTCTCCAGAGATGGAGATTCTGCACAGTCATGTCTTTCATTTCAGGTGACCTTGGCTTTCCACTGGAACTTACCCAACCAGCCAACCCTCATGGTGGATGTGCACACCACAGCCTGGTGGGATCCATCCTGTCCATGTGCTCAGCACATCCACACAGCCCTACAGCCACATCTGCTGCTCAGCACTCATGCTCTGGTTAAAACCAGGAGCCTTCCCTCACAGACTCATTCCACTAAAGAATTAAAAAGCTTGCACAGAGATAACCTCCTGTGCACAACACTCTTCTCTGGGCTGAACATGCCTCCTCCTGAGGAGACAGAGACCTGGCTCCACGTGGCTCAGCACAGCTGCTCCTGCACACTCCATCCCTGCAGCAATGACATCTCCTCCTCAGATTAATGCAGATATTGCAGTAGCTTCACAGAGCAGTTGCTATCAGGGAGCATCTGAGGCTGGGAAGAGCAAAACTTCATCTGAGAGGTCCCTGGGATCCTTCACGTGCTCCAGAGGACATCTCCTCAGCACAGCAGAGCCACCCACCACTACCCAGGGCACCACTGGCAAGCCAAAGGGAAGGAGATGACTAGAAGAGCTCAGAAGGTTTCCTTGTCTGATGCTTTTCCACAGACAGACATAGCAAATTTTATGGAGTTTGAAATACATTAGTCAAAACTAGAGAGAAGAGAGACAGGGCTGGAGTCACAGGGGCTGCTGGAGATGGTAGATGTAGCAGCTTGGGTGAACATGCAGGAAGCCCAAAATGGCATTGTTGCTAGAAAATATAGTGCTGAACAAAAACCAGATTAATTAGGGACCTAAGAAACTGAACCATATCAGTAGATGAAGGAGAAAGAGATATTGCAGAGGGAAAGATTACAATCCTGTGCCCAAGAGTGGGGGCTTGATCTTCTACTAGCTCTGGACTTCACCCTCCACATCCATAGCTCTCCACACTCAGGGAATAGACAATGCCCTGAGCTACTGAGCTACTGCCCCTGCAGCAGAAGGACAGGCAGGCAGAGAGAAGCAGCAGCATTGGCTCAAGCCTGTGGCAGTTTGAGGATGGATCCCCATCCCCTTAAGGGAGAGAAAGCTGGTGGGAGGTGGCCACAGGAGGTGGAAGAAGCACAGACCTCAGCAGAGCTGATGTGGCAAGGAGAAGCAGCAAGACAGCACCAGCCAGAGGGAGCCACAGCTGAAGAGAGATGAACCTTCTCAGGTTTTACCCAGGTTGATTGACCTTTAAGCAGTGTTTGACAGGATAACAGCAATCGTGCTTCAACAAGCAGAGCCCTGAGAAAAGCTGTTAGCCTTGAGTTACTTGAAGACTGCTATGATTACTGAGAAGACCACAGAAGGAACCTGGAGTGCCAAAAGAACAACAGAATACCAGATCTACCATGGTTTTAGAGTGAGTGGTAACTTCCCTTTGTGTAGTTCCTCCACAGTTTGGGTAAATCCCAGTAGCACTTCTCAGATAATCATGGACTCCTTCAGTCTGGAAAAGGTCCCCAGGTAACTCCCCACAGAACTCCCCACAGAACTCCCCACCTTGAACACACAGTAAAGCCTCACACACACTTTGCCAAATGCCTTATAAACCTTAAAGAAAGGGGAAGAGGCAACAGGGTAGGGAGAAACCCAATCCTGGTAGCACACCAAGCGCATGTCCTGTTTGCTGATGGCAGCCCCAGCCCCAGCTTAGCCTCCTCCTCACTGTGCTTTCATGATAACCTTATCCAAAATTGTGCCTGAGTTTCTCCAGGAGACAGCAGACACTTGGTTAAGCAGACAAGAAAGAATACTTTAAATTGGGCAATTTTTCATGACACTTCTCCTTCCAGCAGTCATCATCCATCAGTCCCAAAACCTGGAGCTGTTTTATAAGTCCCTCAGCAGTCAGAACTCATTTTTAACCAAAAAACCCCAAACAAACAAGCAAAAAAACCCTAATTGTTTGAGCTGCCCAAGACAAGATCTAGTTGACAGCATCAGAACAGAAACAAGAATGTTTCAAACAAGGTCAGCAGGTCTGGAAGCACCTGCAGAGAGCAGAGATGTCCTGTGTGGAGACTGGGAGGCCAAGGAGTCAGAGAATCCAACAGCAAAGAGCAGGTGACACCTGAACTCCAAGTGCGTGCAGAGCCACATGAGCTGAGCATGGCAGAGCAGAGCTTCTCTGCAACTGATGATTAGCAACAAGAAGTTAATTAAGAAATGAATTAAAGAACTTGTAAGCCATGCTTCCAAAGCAATGTATGGACCTGTATCATCTGATCACAAACAGCTCCAAAAGGCAGGACTGTGGCAGACAAACAAACACATTGCTGAAGACTACTGAGTCCCTCTGGACTACCAACAACAGGTACCTCTACCTCCAGGCACAGTCCAGAGCTGGAGCCTCTTCAGACCAGGCTCCTACAGCCAGGTCAGGCTTTTGACACTCAGAAGGAACTCACTGTACCTTCATGGCAACCAGCAAGTGAAATACAGGTTGAGGAACGGATGTTGCTCAGGGGAGACCTTCTCACTCTCTGCAACTCCCTGCAAGGAGGCTGGAGCCAGGTGGGGCTTGCGCTCTTCTCTCAGTTAACAAGTGATAGGATGAGAGGAAATGGCCTCAAGTTGCACCAGGGGAGGTTCAGGTTGGATCTTAGGAAGAATCTCTTCCCTGCCAGAGTGGTTAGGCATTGTCCCAGGCTGCCCAGGGCAGTGGTGGAGTCACCATCCCTGGAGGGCTTCCAAAACCATGGAGCCATGGCACCTGGGCACATGGCGGAGTGGCATGGGGGTGTTGGGTCAGTGGTTGGAGTTGATGATCTTGGAGATCTTTTCCAACCCAAATGATTCTATTCTCTAATGTGAATATTAGCATTTTCCCTGACATCCCTTATCTTGATTCCTCTTCAGATGAAGAGCTGTGCAGCTGCTAACAGGACCCTTTGGGGAACTGAGGAATGGAAAGACAGGAATGTCACAGCCCCTGGTAGTGGCTCTATCCTGTGATGGAATTAAAAGCAGAAAGCCAAAGCCATGAGAGTTCTCTGATGTCTACTATATCCTGTGCAGTTAAACATTAATGACATGATTACATAATATATAGATCTAAAATCATCTCTAAATATGATATATATCAAATCATCTACATGTTGCCTTGTGCTGTGCTCTGGAGTCCAGCAACCTTGGACAACCACAGCTGTGAGCATGTTGACTTTGTTTCTCAAGCAGCTACGTTCTGGGTTCCCAGGATGACTCCACAGACTATTCCCTTTACTACTCAGTAGTAAAACACACATGGAGAGAAGTCACTCAACAGTCATGGCAATGGCCCAAAATTCCCAAAGCAAACAAACAAAACAAAGGAGGTTGCTAGAGAAATAAAAAAAACTCAGCAAATGCTGAAAAAAAATGTCAATTCTTAGCAATCTGCCAAGCATCTCCTCCCAGCCTCTGCTGCCTTCATTCCCTTCTCCCACCTCCTTCCCTCCTCTTCCACTCCTCTGGCTCCACTCCACCATAAGCCTCTGCTGAAACTCCTCATGGGCAAAGGCCAGGCTTTGCTCCTGCTCTCCCCTGAGTGACCATCTTCACCTCCCTTTGTGCCACTCCACAATCCCTCTGGTACCACTGCTGCCCTTTCAGCAGCTCCAGCTTTCATCCAGGAATTAAAGGAATCCAATCCAATTTAGTGTGACTTCCTTCTCCCCAGCTTATCTCTCTCTCTCCTTTTATCTTTATCCAATTCAAGACACAATTACATTGTTTTACATCAATTCAACAGCTCCAGCCTCCTTCTCTAGTCCTCTGACTGCACCATCCCACTCAGGGATCTTTGCTTTTCTAGGTGCAGCTGCTTGTCCTTCAACCAGCAGAGATGAATCCCAGAATGGTTAGGGGTTGGAAGGGACCTCTGAAGATCATCTAGTCCAACCCTCCTGTCAGAGCAGGGTCACCTAAAGCAGGTTGCACAGGATGGTGTCTGGGCAGGTTCTTCTCCAGTGCTTAAATCCTCCAAGGAGCATCTTCCCTAAAGTAGCTCAAAGGCCATTGGCTTTGGGTTGAAGTCTCTACTCAAGACCATCTAACTCTGATCCATAGCTGTCCAAACACTTCCAGCTGCTGCATCCTGCAGTGGGGACAACCCTCAGAGACTACAGGAGAGGCTGGGGATGCTTTAAGGAGCAGAGGGAAACTTGGTGATGAGTGGCAGGGAGAGCTTCACACAGCTCAGCTCAGCTCAGGGTGGAGACTGTGGTAGCAGAAATGCAGTTAACCCTTTTGAGCCTAGCACAGTTACTGCTCTCCTGGTTGCAGTAACATCAACACTAACAACTCAGCTAAATGAGGGTGGATTGGAACTTATTTTTTATGAGCATAAGGTTTGGTGAATAAAAGTTGAGACATTCAGAAAAAAAACCCAGATCTCTGAATTCATGGCTTGCTCTGTCAGATCTGAAGGTTCCATCTGTGAGATCTGAGTCCCAATACTAGAACCAAAACCAACCAGCACTACTTTGAGAACAGATATGTCCCAAAGAATTTGAACATCTGAGTGTCCTAAGGGTCTTCAAAGCCTCCTGAACTGCTAGGAAGATTTCTTTCTTTTTCTTTCCTTTTTTCTTTTTTTCCTTTTCTTTCCTTTTTGCCCCTTTTTTCCTTTTCCTTTTTATTCTCCTTTTTTTTCTTTCCTCTTTTTTCCTCTATTTTAAGCAAAGCACTCACTTAAGCACTGCATAATCCTGTTCTATTGTGCTGTAAACAGCCTTCACATCTGAAAATACTTCAGACAGAGTAAGTCACATTCAGAGGGAAATAAACACACTATGAAGAGCCTGTTAAATAAAATCACACAAAAAGAAAAGCAAGCTGCCAGTGTTTTTACTTTACAGATTACCAAAAAAAGAAATCGGAGACAATTTTCTTTCAGCTATTTTGTTTCCTAAATGGAGGAGAGTCAGTAGGGAAAGGAGGACAGGGAGGTCTGCAACTCCTCCTGCATGTCTGCAGCTACCTCAAATGCAGCAGTTTTTGATGCTCTTGGTGTAGAACAGCACAGACTGGATGGATTTTCCCTTTAGATGTCTCAGCTGTTACCACCTCAAACACGATGCTTAGTGAGCAAGGTTAAAATCTCTGTGGTTTAACGGAAACTAGGGTAGCCAGGGCCAAGCCATACCCCAATTTACACCTAATTTACACCCTTTTTGTTAAAAGCTGTAGGGATTGGTCTCCCTAGAGCAGAGATCTGGAAGCACTATCCTGGGTTGTGTAGCAATACGCAAGTCAAATCGCAGCGTCAAGTTCACATGTTATCCTCCAAGCCATTCCCTTCCCATTCCCAATCCCGATTTTTCAAAAGCTCATCCCGAGCCCACGGAAAACAAACCCAGAAAACCGAGATCTAGCTCCAGCCTTTCCCCATCTGGCTGCAGCAAGGGCACCGACTGCAGCATTCCCCCCAGCCAGGAGCCCCCCGAAGACCACCGGGGAGGGTATTAACGCCCACGGGGACCCCTCCGGGAGCTGCTGCAGCTCCGGGGCAAGGATCCAAGAGTCTCACCCAGCAACCAGCAGAGAAAACACACTTAGGGGAGGAGGGATGCGGGGGGGTGGGACATGGCAGCGGAGCCTTTGCCGCTGCGGTGGGAGCGGGAAGACCTCGACCCCCGCGGAGGCGCTAGGACCGGGAGCGACCGTGGTGTGCCCACCCGGGGATGGGGATGGCAGACCGAAGGGCAGGTACCGGAGCCGCCCGTGCGTGGTTCCCCCACACCGGGACCGGGGATGTTAGGGCCCTTCAACCCCTGCAGAGGCAGGTGCCGGTGCCGCCCGTGATATACTCTCCAGGGCTAGAGATGCCAGACCAGGAGGGGGCAAGTACCGTAGCCAGCCGGTACCCTCTCAACCCCCCGGAACAGCCCATAGTACCCATTCCCGGGGCTGGGGATGCCAAGCCGGGAGGGGATGAGGGGGTGGGCAGGTACCGGAGCCATCCGCCCCCGGAACCGGGGATAGCAGGGCCCTCAACCCCTGCAGAGGATAGGACCGAGGCTGTCTGTGGTGTCCTCCCCAAAGGCTGAGGATGCCAGGCCGGAGTGTGGGGAGGAAGGCAGGTACCGGGGCCGCTCGTGGTCTCTCACCCCGGGACCAGGGATATCAGACCCGGGGAGGAGGGGGGGAAGACAGGTACCGCAGCTGCCCGTGGTCCCCCATCCCGGGCCCGGGGATGCCAAGTCGAGGTGGGGAGGCGGGCAGGCCAGGTACCGGTGCTACCCGTGGTTCTCCTTGCCCCGGTGTTTTCCCCAGCCGGTGCCGTTACCTGCGCCCGCGCTGCTCCGCTCCGTACCCTGGTGCTCAGCACCGGCCTCCGCTCCCCGCTGCCGCCGCCGCCGCCGGAGAGCAACCGCAGGGGCCGGATGCTCTGTCTCTCGGCGAAGCGGCTCTCCCCTCGCCGCCCCTCGCCCTTCGCCGCTGCCTCCGGCCCTGCTCCTCCTGGGCAGAAAGGGAGGGAGAGAGAGGAACACATCCATCACCCTGCTGCGTCCTCCCGGCCAGCGCGGCAGGAGCGGAGGCTCCGTTTCCCACGGGAGCAGCATCCCTTCTCCTTCCCATTCTTTTTCCCCTTCCCCATCGCTCACCTGGGGCTGCGGGGAGGGCGCAGAGCGCCAGGGAAAGGAGGCAGGTAGCAGCCCGCATGGCTCTGCCCGGAGCTGCCGCCCCGGCTGCGGGGAGAGGGGAGGGAGGAGGGATCCTACTGGGAGAGGGGAGGGGAGAAGGATGCTGCTGGGGAGGGAGGGAGAGGAGGGATCCTGTCCTAAAGGGGAGGGATGCTGCGGGGTTGAAGCTGCCCAGCTCCACCCCACCACCGAGAAGAGCCTCCTGCGAGGAAAGGAGATGGCGAGAGCCAGGCAAGGCTCGCTTGGAGAAGGGAAGCGCTGGGAAATGTAGTTGTTTATGACAGAAGGTGGGAGGGGAGAGGAGTGGGAAACTCCCCTTCCCCTGGGGGAAGGGCAAGAGCATCCGCCCCCCAGCTCTTGGGACAGCTGGTACCGACCAGCCCCGCGCCGGGGGAAGCCTCGCTGCGGGACTCGAATCCCTTCTGAGCATGTCCTGCGGAAGGGCCCTGCGGGGACGCTGCCGGAGTTTTCCCTTGCTCCTTCCATCCCTGCTTGTTCTGCCCCTCCCCTAACGGGCTCCTGCCGTCAGCCCCTCGCTCCTCCCATACCTCTGCCCTTGGAGAGCTAACCTCCATGTCCTTCTTTCTCCAGGAGCTTAGAATCATTAAATCGTTAAGGTTGGAAGAGACCTCTTAGATCATCAAGTCCAACCACTGACCCAACACCCCCATGCCACTCAACCACATGCCCAGGTGCCATGTCTCCATGGTTTTGGAACCCCTGCAGGGATGGTGGTGACTCCACCACTGCCCTAGGCAGCCTAGGCCAACGCTTAACCAGATGATTTGGTCCCCTCAGTGTCTTGGTAGCCTCTGCTGGACTCTCTCCAGTTGTTCCTTGACTCTCTTGAACAGGGAAGCCCAGAACTGGACCCAGTGATACTCACCTCAAAGTAGCCACTGACTTCTCCAGCAGTTGCCACCACAGCACACAATCTGCTAACAAACCTCTGCTGCAGGATAGCAACAGGACCATGTGTGGAGAGTGGGGAAAGAAAATGAGAAAGTGCTATTTATAGGAAGAATCTGAAGTGCTAGAAGAGGATGTTTCAATCCTTCTCCACCAGCCAGAAATCTTCACATTTCAGGCTGCAGCTCAACTCTGCAGTTATCTGGGTTGGCCCGAGCTGTCCCCACTCACATGCTATTTCAGAACTTCTTCTTCCGTGAGAACTCATGGCACTGAATATCTACCACAGCAGTTCTGCAGCAGATATGCAGTGCAGCTAGACACTCATCCACACAGTATGTATTTCTTTTTTCCTCTTGCCATCACCATTGCCCAGAGGTGGTGGAAGGTGGAAGGTTCTCCAACCCACAGCAGCCAGGCAGGTGGCAAGTTCTCCAACCCCTCACCAGCCAAACCACGAGTGCTTGGATCCAGTGACTGTAACTGCAGAGTTTTATCCACTCTGTGGGCTCAGGGATGTGCTGAGATGTGATGAATACATCACATGATATTGAATTCATCAGTACAGCACTTTTTCAGCAAGCCAGCTCTAGTTTGGTCAAAGTCTTTACTTCTGAAGAAACGCAGCCAACTAAACCAAAGAAAAAGACACTTAAAAGTTGGTGTGCTAGGAGTGATGAGCTAGAAAGAGCTGAAGAGGTTTTCATCTCCTGCTCTTTGCAAACCTCTCTTGTTTACAATCTCCTACCACTTGCCTAGGAAAACACTTCTACCATAAACACTGAGGATTAATTCAGAAGAGAGGGCCTAAAGAAACTGCAGAATTCTTGTGCAATTAAAGGATCTCAATCATGGTGTAGGAAATCCTGATCTGCAGGTCTGAAGTCATCTTACTGTACACGTTGATTAGACATGGATGATTTGACAGAGGGACACAAGCCTGAGTGATGTGCTCTAGGGGACCCTGCTGGAGCAGGGAGGTTGGACTACCTGACCTCTGGTGCTCCCTTCCAACCTGAGCCATTCTGAGCTTAACCTTATTAATCCTAGTAATTAATACTATTCTAATTCATTGATTTTTAATTTACCCCAGGTCTGTTTGGGAAGTCAGACAGAACGTGGCTATTCACTTCTAGTCTTACTTCACCAGCAGCTTCCTGACCTGCTCAGGGCTCTAGCCCACTCGTGCACAGTGAGCTCTTTCACAGCAGGGGGCAGAGTTTTTTCTTCTTCCAGCAAATCAGAGAGTATCTCCCCCTGGAAGGGCCCAAAAGGATGAAGTCCAATGCCCTGCTCCTGGCTGGACTACCTAACCCTAAACCATGACCAAGCACATTGTCCAGACACTGCCTGAACTCTGACAGGCTTGGTGCCACAACCACTGCCCTGGGGAGCCTGTTCCACTGACCAACCACCCTCCTGGTGAAGAGCCTTTTCCTAATGCCCAGTCTGATCTTCTCCTGATGCAGCTCCATCCTGTTTCCTCATGTTCTCTCACTGGTCACCAGAGGAAGGAGGTCAGCACCTGCTCCTCCTCCCCTTCTTCCCCTGAGGAAGGCCTAAGACTGCAGTGAGGTCACTCCTCAGCCTTCCCCTTCTCCAGGCTGAACTAACAGGTGACCTCAGCCACTCCTCCTGAGTCCTGACCTCAAGACCCTTCACCCCCTTGGTCTCCCTCCTCTGGCTACCCTCTAATAGTCTAATGTCCTTCTTACCTTGAGGTGCCTGAAGAAACTGTGGTTGGCAAATGAAGGCAAACATTCCAAGGTTCATTCTTTTGCCAGTTAACATCCTGAGGCATTTCACTACACTGAAAATTCAGGCCAGTTCCTTTCAGAAATGAGCAGTAACAGCCCTAGCCCATGCTGCAAGGTCTTCACCACCTGCCCAACATAAGGAGCACATTCTGTGTGACTATCCCAAGCACAACTGCAGAGAAACAAAGCCTGAAAACCATAATGCCAGCATCTCCAGGGATGAGAAGTGAAAAGAAGTGATCTGTAAGTAGACAGCTTCTGATTTACCACAGGTATGCCAAAGATTATGTTTGAACTGTAATTAATCATCTCTTCTCTAGAGAAGAAAAACAAACACTTGTTCCTAAAATAATGGTGTTCCTGGAATCAGAGATCTATCCTCCTAGCATTAAAGCACCACTCAAAAGAAAGAACAAGGTCATTGCTCCAAGGTTCTGCTTTAAAGCCCCATTCCTAAACCACTCTCTGTTGGCAAATTGCAGCCAAAACAGAGGCACACACACACATTTCCAACATCAACTCCTTCTTAATACATTCACTTTGCTCATTCCCTTAATGGCTTTCTATAGGATTTTCTTCCTGTGAACACAGCCCAGAAGAAACTCTAAATGAAGCCAGAAGTGACCAAGAAGATGGAGACCAAAAGCAGTTCTCACCAGGCTGTAGAGGCAGTCATATGTACAGAGGCAAAAAGAACATCACCTTTAAGGTGACAGCAATGCCCCAAAGCAGCTCCTTTCATCATGAAGCTTCCAGTTCACAAAGGGAAGCAATTTTATGTCATTCTCCTCACCCATTCCTGCACACCAGGAAGCTTCACCTAACCCTGGCAGAAAACATCCTGCAAAGGACAGACAGTGCTATGCAGTGACTGAAAGCACTTTAACCACACCACCACTGCCAGAAGATAGGAAATGGGCAAGGCAGGAAAATGCAAACACTCAAGAGTTGCTGAGAGTCATTCCTGCTGGCTTGGATCTCTTCATGTGACCTTAAGGCACTTAGAGTTATTAATAAAGCTTTGCAATCTCCTTCTGCAGTTCCACACTTGGGCCTGCACTGAGTTACAGTCAGAGAGATTCAGAAAGAGACTGGCTCTGTGAAAGTGTTAACAAAGCCTTTCCAACTCCCACTGACTCTCCCTCTGCCCCAATCAGGGTGAAATGTCCTGAGGCAATCAGAAACCTGCTGGTGGTTTGGCCTCCTTGCTGCTGCTCTGCTGTGGTGTTTGGTTGTCTTAAAGAAAACTGAGAGCAAGCACCTACTGCTTTTGCTACTGGCTGAAATGCAAAACACAGCTCCTTGGAGTCTAAAACTAAGTGTCAGAGTAGCCACAAAACAGAACACATGCTTTCCTGATGCTATTCCCTTGTGATTACAAGTGCCTTTTAAGAAATCCCAACCAAACCCCCAGTTGTATTTTCCCTATTGACAGACAGAGGTTTTGCATTAAAACTCCCTTGGAGCCCAGCCCCCCTGTACATACCACACAGCACATGAGTCTCCATCAAGAACATCTTAAATCTGCACGTTTATTTGGAAATCATTCTATTAAATAAAGCAGCATCAAAATCCAACAAATGGGGATGAGGAGGAGGAGGAGGAAAATATTGACCAGGCAACATTTGCATTCTGCCCTTCCCAGGTATCTTCTTTCATGCTAGAGGAACCTTTGTTCTCAGGGGAAGCTGAAAACCCTCCGAACTCTGAGCTTCTTTCACTTGACTGAAATAGTTCCAGCAGGGCTTGCACTGGTGAGCTACAACAACAACTTTTCTCCTCAGGAACAGACAGCCCATCCCTGGTCTTCACATCTAACTCCACACTCTGTTTCCTGGCTTCTCTTTTATTTCTTCCCAAGTAAAGCTTCACTTTCCTGCACAGCTTTCCAGAGGGTGAACCCTGTGCAGAGCTGGCAGCCAACTCACCCAGCTTTCTGCTCACAGCAGAATCTGAGACCTTGGGCTCCAGCAGCACACTGTGCTGCTGCATCTCTTGGCGATTCTCCCTGGGGCCAAGCTGCTCCTTGACCAAGGCAGGATCCCAGTCTGTTTTCTTCAGGCACTTTGCTGGTAGAACTGCTGTGTTATTGAGTTTGCGTTTTGGCTGCCCTAGGCTTCTGTCCTTCTCACTAACATCTTTGACTTGAGAAGGAGTGTGTGAAGTCCACAGCCCTTGCTGAACACAGTGTACATGAGGTTTGTTTCCCTCTGGTTCCAGTGTTTCTTTCCTGACTGGCCCATGAGCTTGAGGGAAGATCTCTGTGGGTGCTCTGTCCCCTTTGGGAGGGGGTGGGTGCATGTAACGCAAGGACACAACAGCCTCCCTCAAGAGCACGGTGCAGGAGCAATCACCTTCCAGGTTTTCATCGTTCCTTCTGCCCTTACTCCTGCCTTCTGCAGGCTGGGGCAGGTGCCAGGGAGGCTGGGAGCGGGCAGAGGCAGGAGGAGGAGCGGGCGGTGGCAGAGCGTTGGGCTGGATCTCTGCTGGCTGCCGGTCGGGCTGCAGTGCTCGCACGGCTGGGTCCTTCCAGGAGTAGCTCCTCAGGGAAAGGCGCTGCCTCTTCAGCCGCTCCTGCAGCTCCTCTGCTCTCGTTACCTTCCCAACAACAGGGCAGAAACATCCTGTGCTGCACTTCGGCCTACAAGGAAATGGTTTCAAAGGGGTTAACAAACACCACAGGGAACACAACTCCACAAGCAGCTGATTCTAGACCAGCAGCCCAACTGACAAAGCAACTTTGGGGTTGACTTTTAAGGGAAAAACGATGTATTTGGGGTCAGCAACACACTATTCCTACAGGGAAAGAGTGCCTGGGATTTGATTTGATGTTTCCTTGTTCTGATTTCCTATTTCTTTCTTATTCCTGAGTTCTTAAATAAATCCGAGAACCACCAAAGTTGGAAGGGACCTGAAAGATCATCTAGTTGCAACCCCCTGCCTGCCAGGGACACCTCCCACTAGAGCAGGTTGCCCACAGCCCCAGCCAGCCTGGCCTTCAAAGCTTCCAGGGATGGAGCTTCCACAGCCTCTCTGGGCAACCTGTGCCAGTGTCTCCCCACCCTAACAGGGAAGAACTAAGAAAAGTTCTCCCTTAACTCCTGACTCATTTACAGTAGAGGCATCTTGAACCCAGTTACTGCTCCAGCTAACAAAGACACTGGTGCCTGCTGAAACTTTGGAACTGGAGTTCCAAAAAATGGAGCCATGGCACTTGCTGACATGGCTCAGTGGCATGGGGGTGTTAGGTCAATGGTTGGACTTGCTGATCCTATAGATCTTCTGCAACTTCAGTGATCCCATGATTCTGTGTCCAGTGTCTTAACTCAGTGTCAGATTTAGCACATCCAACTCACCTTTGCATTGTTTTTGCATCATCTTTGTATGCCACAAACTCATAAACAAGCTTGGAGATGATATCATCCACCACTTGATACTGTGTGCTCTGGGCAAACTTCTGGTGCTGATCACTTTCCAGATGCTGGAATTAAAAGAAGAAAACATGAAACAAATCTAACATTTCAGATAAGAACATAAAAGTCAACATGGAGCAGTAAGTAATATTACTTTATCAGCAGTGTCTCTGAGATATGCACTCCTAGAGCCTGCAGCTATCATACACAGAAGCAGCAATCAAGAATTAACACCTGCAAGGCAAAAAACTTCCCATTTGCTACTTTTTAGGAGATGGATTCAGCAAATCTTGGATGATAAGAAAGACATTAAAGCAGGAAGTAGAAACCAGTGCTGACAGCACTCTGAAGAGACAGGATTGCATTAAAGCATACACTTGACATTTCACTTACTGTTTGCAGATCTTCATATTTCTTCCCACAACATTCACAATATCCTCTCTTCTTTTTGTCCTTCTGAAGGAGAGGAACAGGAGTTCCACAGTCCTTGTCACTGTTTATTTTGTTCCTGTTAAGAGAAAAGTTAACTCAACTATGGAGCTGAACTCTGCACTTGTCTCTCACAGGATGTTCACTCTTATCCACTGCCAAAAATAAACCCTCAACTTTATTTCCTCTCCAACTTTTTATGTTAGACTAATGGTGAAGACTGGGCAGATCCTGCACAGTGGAGAAGCTGTTTTAGGAAGAAAACAAGCATCACACATAAGTCTCAGACCTGGAGGACAGAAGAACATGCTGTTACTAGACACAGAAAATTCCACTTCCAGCAAAGCTACCTTTCACCTAAGCATCTTTAATCTCTCACAAGAATCAATTTTATCAATCATTCATACCCTGGATATCACAAAGGTAGAAGAAATTCAGAGCCATAGTTTGAGTCACCAAAACTCAGACAATTAAGACTCCTAAATAGTTTCAAATCACAGAATTGATTTAACCAAAAGCTGCCTCTGGAGTGCTCAAATAGAGTCTGAATGCCCAAATGTACCTGCTATAAGCCCAACTGCAGCTCTGCTGGGCAGCTGGCATCCACTTTTCATCTCTGAAGAGCTGAGGCAGTATTTGCAGAGCCTAATTTCTGCAAATAACTTTATCCAGAGTGTGCACTCTATCAGCAATGCTTCTGCACTTTGACTGAACATCACTGTTTTAACAGTGACCAAATATCACTGGGCTAACAATTCTGAACTGCCTACTTGAGCATTATATTAACAAAAATCAAAAGAAGCTTTAAGAAATCCACCCCCTGCAAAATACTTACTGGTTGGCATCCAAGAGGAGGACAAAGAAGAAACCAGTGGCAGGAAGGAAAAACCTATCTTATGCTGACCCAGAGTGACAGGAGAAGGCTGCATTTTTTGATGTATACATCTGTATGTCCAGGAAAAGAGGACTAAAGATAGGATAAGGAGGATACAGAGAGACAGACAGACACCAACAGTTACAGTGCAGCAAATGCATCAGCTGAGCCATGGTTATTAGGATTAAATACCACACAGAGTTAGAAGCAGAGCAATGATCTTAGTGAAGAATGACTTGAGAATCACTTCAGGGAACTGCCTGCCCATTTATCCACACCTCAGTAACAAGTTTCCAACAAACCTTTGCTTCAAGTGAGTTTGCTTTGGACCAGAAGGATGCTTCTTCTCCACCTCAAATGGACTGTATGGGTTTGGAACACAGTAGTTGAGAACTGGGAAGCTGGGAAACTGGAGATAAAAGGGTCGGTACCGGCTGTGTCAGAGAGAAGAGCATTAGAACCATCACAGCTGGGAAGGGAGCTCACAGCAAACATCACAACCAGCTCAAAACTCCTCAACAAGTGTTTTTCTTTTACATACAATGTCCACAGAATGCTAAGCAGATAGATAGCCTATAATATCTCCTTCCTTCTTTCCTTCCTTCCTGTAAACTCACTGCTCTCTCCAACAGACTGGCTCTGAGCTCCAACTGCTGCCTGACACATTCCTGGGTTTTTGTTGAATTGGGTAACCAACAGAACTAAGAGCACTGTGGATCTGGTGCATTTGTATTCCTGAGGAGCAGCTACAGCAGCTCCTAACATCCACTGCATTCCTGTTCTTTTGCCATTTTACCATTTTCTCCCTTTTGGACAACTCTGAATCCATTCACCATCCAAAATACAGACAAGACCTTTTCCCTCTCCAGAAAGGTCATTTGCCTCTACACCACTGTAACTGGGGGAGAGAACAGAGCTAGCAACTTCTACACCACTGCACTTAGAGATATCAGAACTAGAACAGTGCCATTGCTCTGAATTCACTAAAAATGAGTAAAACAGGGCATGCCACAAGTGCACTTATTGAATCATTTGACTGGCACGCTGATGCCAGAGTTCAGTCTGATTTCTTCCCCCACTTTACTAAGACAGAAGAGAAAGAGTAAGTCTGGAGAACATAAGAGGGAGAGCTAAGCATCTAGTTCTGCTTCTGAACTGTTCCTTATGTTGCACAAACACTGAAGCACTGAAAGGCACTGTTTGTGCTACCTGAACATTTTCAGGTGTTCAGCACCTGGCTACACTCACAAGTCAGATTCACACACATTTACTCAGGAATTCCACAGGAACACCTGTGTCTGTCACTACTCCTCCTGCCCCTCAGACCTGTGACACCACCTCAGTGTCAGAGCAGGTTTAGAGCTCTTGGGTTTAATTCAGGAAAGTGTCAAAGAGATCAGGTAAACGAATTGGGAGCTCACAGACATCATAAAGCAGAAGCTAGATGAGAATCTGAGGTGCAAACCATGCTATCAGAACTGTACTTTTACAATTCACTGTAGAATTGCTAGAGAAGAGATGCCAAGGTTCAAAGCTGCCAGCTTTCTTTTTCATTCCTATGGTCCTTGGTAGAAGGCAACCCCAAGGACCTACTCTCATGATCTACAAACTGAAGCTACATGTGAATTTGCCTCTTCCATTACCTACTGCAAATATTTCCTGCTACACTACTGCTTGCTCACCTTACTCAGTAGCTACACACAGATTCCTACCTAGAGCATGCAGAAATGAAGCCTTGGTATCTTTCTAGGAGAGGGCAGTATGCCTGGAAGCCAAACCAAAGAAAACTGAAATCTGGAGGCCCCTTCCTGAAGGCAAACTACATGTTTCTGAATGGCTCAGTTTGAGAAGCACCCGAGTTGAGTGCCCAGACACTTACCGACTGCTGTCCTCCACCTTGACAAAGGGATTCTTCAGTTTACCTGCTCAAGGAGGGAGAAAAGGGAGTTAAGAGAGAAATGCTTCTCTTCATCCAGCTAGTTAGTCCAGCAGCTGAATAAACAAATTGACCCATGACCTGGGTGAAGGCACAGAAAGGACCCTCAGCCAGTTTGCTGATGATCCCAAACTGGGAGGAGTAGTGACTCCCCCATGAGGCTGCCATGCAGTGAGAGCTGGACAGGCTGAGCTGGGAGTGAGGAACCTCATGGAGTTCAACAAGGACAAGTGTAGAGTTCTGCACCTGGGGTGGAATAACCTCATGGAGCAGGACAGGTTAGGGGCTGACCTGCTGGCAAGCAGCTCCAGAGAAGGACCTGGGAGTGCTGGTGGACAACAATCTCACCCCAAAGCAGCAATGTGCTCTTGTAACCAAGAAGGCCAACGGCCTCCTGGGGTGCATGAAGAAGAGTGTAAGCAGCAGGTCCAGGGAGGTTCTCCTCTGCCTCTACTCTGCCCTAGTGAGGCCACATCTGGAGTCCTGGGTCCAGTTCTGGGCTCCCCAGTTCCAGAGAGACAGGGAACTACTGGAGAGAGGCCAGCAGAGGCTAGGAAGATGCTGAGGGCACTGCAGCATCTCTGGCAGGAGGAAAGGCTGAGAGCCCTGGGGCTGCTTAGCCTGCAGAGGAGCAGACCCAGAGGGGAGCTGCTCAATGCTCAGCAAGAGCTCAAGGCTGGGGGCAAGAGGCTGGGGCCAGACTCTGCTCAGTGGAGCCCAGGGCCAGGCCAGGGGGCACTGGGCACAACTTGACCACACCAGCACTGCAGCACATTCTTAAGCATTCAGCAAGGCCAAACAGAATCCCCTGCAAGTACTGAAACACTTACATCTTGACTTTTGAGCAGGAACTTGTTTTCCCTATTGAAAAGAAAAAAAGAGAGAGAGAAGGTATTGAATCCTCATGAGTATTATTCTGTATTTCACTGCAAGAGGTTGTCACCCACACAGGTATATTTTGGCTTAGCCCACCCTGTGTTTTCTTAGTTCATGAAACAAATGGCTGTGGTGTGCTATTGTGGGCTGCAGGGTCCAGGCTCCTGCAGGAGCCTGGACCCTGCAGCCCACAATAGCACACCACAAATGGCAAAGCCACTTACCCCATCTTTGCAAGAGCTGTCTGCTCTTTTCATTAGGTAGAGCTCCTTTTTCTTCTGTTCAATGTAGTTCTTCACATCTGGCAAGGAGAAGAATCAGTTCAGCTGAGTTTCATTGGGTTTGTTGGAAGCAACTTCTCAGTCTTAGTATTTTGAGCTCCCCAAGAGGAAAAAGTCATGTTACAGCTGCAAGTTAGGGTTCCTCAAACAACAATACTTACCATCCAGATGAAGTATCTTCACTCCCCAACTCAAAGCACTGGACAGTATACTCCCAGAGGGGATTAAGTCCTGCAACAGGAAGTTCTAGTAATGTATTTTAAGCAATATGCAGTAGGCCATGTGAAATAAACAGATTACAAGAGGTAGTATGAAAGCTGAGATGCCTTGCTTCTTGCCAAACAACTGTCACTCCCCTTGGCTGACTTTTCCACCTCTGTGTCACACTTCACCACCAAAAGATGTAACCTTTCCTACAGCCTGTGCTCTCTACTGCCCCATTTCACAGTCACTAGGACCCTGAGTTCACACATTCACCTCCCAAACTGTAACAAAATTAGCTGTGTTAGCAATCCTGATAAATTATAACACAGGTCCTAAGAGTCTGTAGATTTCTCACTCTCCAGGATGCATCCAGAAAGCATGACCTGACAGTTTCACTCAGGGCAATCCCTCTACTCCTGCCTAAGTGTTCCATGAAGGACTGCTCCCTCAGACCACTAACAACACTCCTACTACTTCCTGTCTCCCAGAATAACAATTCCCAGGTTTCTGAAGCCTGAATTCTGTGATTCCTTGGCTTACCTGTTCTTTGATTGCCTTTTCCACTAAGGATTTCCCTCTGCTCATAGGTACCTGTATGAAAACAGACAGACAGTTGTGGCAAGTTAGAACTCACTTCAAAAAGCCAAAATGGGAAGAGAATTTGTGCTGCTGGGAACAAATCCAATGTCCTAGCTGTGTCAGCTCCTCCTCTTCCCTGCACTGCTGTTCTTCATCTGCACCTTCCCCACCACCTTAGGGCAGGTTCAGTGATGTTTCCAAAGAAGGACCAGGTCTATAATACAGCTAATTGTTTCCAACTCTACTCTGAAAGCACTCAACACTTGCCCATGGAAGAAACTTCATGTAAGCCTGCACAAATTCAGATGCTAATTGCTGTAATTAACATGACCTTTAAGAAAGAGCTCAGAGAAACTTCATATTCCTAATGGTCAACTGTAATGATTTCCTTATTATTTCAAATACATATCAAAGGAATATTCCAATATTCCACACTTTATATATATAAATCCCAAATTATGTCTATAAAAACACTCCAGTATTCTTCAAAATCCAGCATAAATACATATTTTTTAATATATTTTTCCAGTATTAAAAAGTTCCAGTACAAACAGGAGATAAAGCTACTGGGGAGTGTCCAGGGGAGGCCATGGAGATGGGTCAGGGTCTAGAGGGGAAGCTGTATGAGGAGTGGCTGAAGTCCCTTGGGTTGGGGAAGAGCAGACTGAGAGGAGACCTCCTGGTGCTCTCCAGCTTCCTGAGGAGGGGAAGCAGAGGAGCAGGAGCTGATCTCTTCTCTCTGGTGACCAGCAGCAGGAGCTGAGGGAACAGCATGAAGCTGTGCCAAGGGAGGATTAGGTTAGCCATTAGGAGAAGGTTCTTCCCCCAGGGGGTGGTGGAGACCTGGCCCAGGCTCCCCAGGGCAGGAGTCACAGCACCAAGGCTGAGAGAGTTCCAGAAGCACATGGACAATGCTGTCAACCACATGGGGTGACTGTTGGGGTTGTCCTGTGCAGAGAAAGGAGCTGGACTTGTTGATCCTTGTGGGTCCCTTCCAGCTCAGGAGTTTCTATGATTCCCTTCTACAATTCCTTGCTCTACTATCAGTGCTCCTGTAGCTATCTGCACTAACATCACTACAACAGCCAGGCACCAACAGGCTGTGCTGCTGAAGAGACTGGAACCACTGGATGCCATCCCAAGCCTGCCTGTATTGACCCAGATGCCAAACACAACCATGTCCATGTTGCATCACAGGTCTGACATACTACATTGGAACAGATTCCAGATCAGTCTGCTGACTGCAGACAAAGCTCCTTTCCTTTAGCTTCTGAAACTTCTGCTTAACTAGTTTAAGTTAGTGAAGTTTTACAAGTTAGCCTGAACTGAGCACTTGGCTGTCTACTTAGAGAGCAGGCAGCAGCACCTAGAGAGCTGCTTAGGTGGCAGAACTCTCACAGGAACTTACCTCATGTCGATCTCTCTGGTTGCTGGGATGAGGTGAACTGTTGCCTCCAGCCTGTGCAGACTCTGGGCTGGGAACAGGAGAAATCTGACCAAGAGCTGGTGCAAATTTTGCCTCCTTCTTAGTAGACACCAGGTAGCTGATATCTTTACTTAGAAAGCTCTCCACTCTCTGAATATAAAGATACAAAGCCAGTAATTATGTCAGGATAATGCACTCAATTTTACACTGCACACTTGGAAGTGACAACACTTCTAGAATTAGGAAGTTCACAAACACTGAATTCAGGAGACAATATTTTCTGAAGAGCTGGATGACAATCCCAGCCAAGCTCCATTAGTACTTCACTAGGCACAGACTCTAATCTTCTTCATCTCTATCCAAAGAGCTTTGCTTTGTTCCTATCATTATCACTCTCTGAACTATCTAGCTGCAACACAGCAGAATTCCAACACTGCACTGAGAAATTACAGAGTAACCCAAGGAAAATCACACTTTGGAGGATTTTAAGTGGCAGGAATTAGACAGGAGTGTTCAGCTAAACTCAAAGGCATGTGCATGCAAATGTACTTCACAGCTATACATTCACTGAGTTTAGACCCAGCACAAAAGGGCAATTTCAGGACAGTTACCATGTTTCACACCTACAGTGGTTATGACACTTCTGGAAAGTACTAAGAAGCTCAGAAAGTTATAATTTAAATAAGAGTAGTTAAAAATATTAGCATTCTCTGTACTTGCTAAAGTCACTGACTTGTAGTAAACACATGCAAAACACTGCTAATCTCTCAGCTTCAGCTAAACAACTTTGGTTTAGTTTAGTCTGGCTGGAAAAGTGTCAACATAGCCAGAAGCAGCAGAAAAATATCACCTCAGGCAGGGAAACTTACTAAACCTGGATCATATTTTAAGCAAATTGACAGTCAGCTGAAAGCAAACCTTTAGAATAAAGACTTCTGTTACAATAAGCAGAGCAGCCTCAGGCATTAAACCCAACCAAGAACCTGTCAGTAAGGTAATTGTTTCTATTAAACTTCATAAGCATAAAAAAATCCTGTCACACAAAGTACAAATAACACTAAAATGCAGTCACAAAGAACATGGAAAAGACACTCCAGCTGTGCAGACCTTCTCAAGGTCTCTCTGCTCATGAACTTACCCCTCCAAGCTCCCTGAGCTCCTTTCCTATTTTCTCAGCGATGACATTGGATGGAATATCCAGGTAAAACACCTTCCCAGTCAGAGGCTTGTACTTCAGTCTCTCTGGTCTTCCTGTATCTTTTTTCACATTCTTCAGAGATGGTTTTACCTTTTCTGGTTTCCCTTGCATTCCATCTGCTGCAAAAAGAAAAGGGAATAAAGGGCTGTGTTGGGTGATCTGTGTTTATTCACTCCTGCCCTACGGAAATGGAGGAAGCAAGCTTCAGTAGAGGGCTTTAACAAAACTGCTCTATCTGAAACATATCAAACCCCAGACATTCACAAAAATACCACTACAGGCCTTAAAAGTGTCTTTTTAAAAATGTTATCTCCAAATGGGCTTTCAATTGCAGCTACCACACAGTGCCATCAATTTTCTTTCCCAGCCTGGCACATACTGGCTCCTGACCTTGGGTCACAACAACCCCATGAAGGCTTCAGGCTTGGGGCAGAGAGGTTGGAAAGCTGCCCAGGGGAAAAAGACCTCGGGCTGATGGTCAATAGCAGCTGAAGAGGAGGCAGCAGAGTGCCCAGGTGGCCAAGAAGGCCAACAGCATCCTGGCTTGGATCAGCATTAGTGTGGCAGCAGGGCTAGGGCAGGGATTGTCCTCCTGGACTGGCCACTGGGGAGGCCACAGCTCTAATCCTGGGGTCAGTTTTGGGCTCCTCACTCCAAGAAGGACATTGAGATGCTGGAGCGTGTCCAGAGAAGGGCAAAGAAGGTGGGGAAGGGNAAGGAGGACACTGAGGTGCTGGAGTGTCTCCAGAGAAGGGCAAGGAAGGTGGGGAAGGCTCTAGAGCACAAGTGTTGTGAGGAGCAGCTGAAGGAACTGGGCTTGGTTAGGCTGGAGAAGAGGAGGCTCAGAGGAGACCTTCTCACTCTCTGCAGCTCCCTGAGAGGAGGCTGGAGCCAGGTGGGGCTTGGGCTCTTCCCCCTTGTTACCAGCGATAGGAGAAAATGAAATAGCCTCAAGTTGAAACAGGGGAGGTTTAAGTTGGGTATCAGGAAAAATGTCTTCACTCAGATGGTTATCAGGCATCAGCACAGAATGTCCAGGGCAGTGGTGGAGTCACCATCCCTGGAGGTGCTCAAAAAACACAAAGATGTGGCACTTGGGGACATGGCTCAGTAGCGAGCATAGCAGCATCAATTACCAGCAGTTGGACTCGATCATCTCAGAGGTCTTTTCTAACCATAATGATTCTATGATAAATATTGGAATTAATATACAAAAACACATTATTAAACTTGTCAGGGATAACCCGAAGTTTGAAGTTAGCAGTCCTACAGTAACAGTCAAAAGCCTTTATAGCAAAGAGACTCCGTTTTAGGCCTAACCTTCTTCCCACGCACACTCCTCAGAGCAGCTGAGATGATCCTGGAGCAGGTCACAGGGCTGAGGCCTGGCCCATTCCCACCTATCTACTACTTTCTTTACACCGCAACACCTCGTGAACCAGAACAACTCCGCCAGCTCGCTTTCCAGACACACACTTACATGTTTCACTCCCCAAACCAAGCCCAAGTTACTCCAGCAGGCACAGCCCCAGCCCTGCTCACCCACCGGCCGGCGAGAGGAAAGAGGCCCACACCGGCAGCACAAGGCTGACCTCAGGGCCCTCAACACAGGAACCGAGGAGGGGGAAGAGGAGGCGGCAGCACCAGCACCAGGCCGCGGCTGGAAAGCCTCGAACCTTCTCTTCCCCCCAGCTCCGAGACCCCTCCCAGGGCCACCCCCAGATCCCCGCCGCTTACGGAGACGCGTTCCTCTGTCTGCAGCCTCCACAGCCCTCGGTTTCATCTTCCCGCGGGGTCACATCCTCTTTCCTCTCCTCCTGCCGGTGTGCTCCTGCGGAGCTTCGGCAGTGCCGCTCAGCTCCCCCGCTCCCAGCGCCCTGGGCCCGCAGAGCGGAGCTCCGCGAGGTCTCTCTCCCCTCACCAGCCTTTCCCGCCTCCAGCAGCTCCAGCCCACTGCAATCGATCTTGCCGCTGCTCCAGCTCCTCCTCTTCTTCCTCCTCCTCCTCCGCCGCGACCCACCAACGGTCGACCCCGGGGCGGGGCGGGGCAGGACAGAGCCCAGCCTGCCGAGGGGAGGGCGGAAGGGAACTCCTGCGCTGGGGCAGGCAGGCCTGAGGCGCTCGTTGCTGGGGGAGGCTGCTGCTTTAGGTCTCCTTCTCTCCCTCATCTCTTGGGTTGGATTAGCACGAGTGGAGACCTTCTCACTCTCTCCAACTCCCTGCAAGGAGGTTGGAGCCAGGTGGGATCTGGCCTCTTCTCCCAAGGAAAAAGTGATAGGAGAAGAGGGAATGGCCTCAAGTTGCACCAGGAGAGGTTCAGGTTGGATCTGAGGAAGATTTTCTTCCCTGCCAGAGTGGTTAGGCATTGGCCCAGGCTGCCCAGGGCAGTGGTGGAGTCACCATCCCTGGAGGGGTTCAAAAGCCATGGCGACATGGCACTTGGTGACAGGGTTGAGTCCTTTACCAGCTGTGCAAAGACCAATGGACAGAGTCGAGATACTTGTGCTTTATTCCAGTTCTGCACAGAAAAGGTGCCAGGTGATGATTCACAAAGCTAGCACACCATGAACTCCAACAGCACCAGCTTATATACAGCCCAAATAACAAAGAACACCTTTAGGTTGAAGACACCTCCTCTGTGAGGCCAGGCTGAGAGAGTTGGGGTTGTTCAGCCTGCAGAAGAGAAGGCTCCAGGGAGACCTTGTTGTGGCCTTCCAGTATTTGAAAGAAGCTTACAAAAAAAAAGAGGGAGGGAGACTTTTTCCACAGGCAGAGAGTGACAGGACCAGGGGTGATGGTTTTAAACTGAAAGAGAGGAGAGGTGGAGGAGATGTTAGGAGGAAATTCTTTACTCAGAGGGTGGTGAGGCACTGGCACAGGTTACCCAGAGAGGCTGTGGCTGCTCCATCCCTGGCAGTGTTCAAGGCCAGGCTGGATGTGGCCCTGGGCAACCTGGTCTAGTGAAAGGCATCCTGCCCATGGCAGGGGGTTGGAACTAAGGTGGTTCTTAAGCATTTCCTCCTTTGTGTGCCTGAGTACACACATAGGCAGTCTGGGATTCCTGCCACATGTGACAGGAACTGAGAGAAGAGTTTCCAGCCTCACATGACAGCACAGATGGATACTCACAGTGTGACTGCTGAAGCTGATTACACATCCTCAAGGATTCGAATTACCTGTTCCTGTCTCTTTTTTTCCTGAAAAACTACCATCAGTCATTAAACAAAAGCAAATCTTTACCTGAGGGTGAAACTTTGCCTCTGTTGAACACAAACATTCAGATAGTTCTGTTAATCTTTTACTAACCCAAGCATCGGCAGGGTAAAGCAGTATCACTTCTTAACTACAGTGGTCTGGAAAGTGTTTTGGTTTTGAATCTCCTCCTTTGTAGGTATGGCAACAGGAGACTGAAAATCCAACCCTGACTGTGTAGGAAATGCTCACAGTCACCAAGTGCTCTTACCTCCCTGTGTGTCCACCCCAGGATGTTCATTTCCCTCCTTATTTCCCCAGTGCTTGCTGTTCAGCTCCCTCTGTGCCCTTCTCCCAGGCTGTAGAGGAGGAGATCCCCATGTCTTTCTGTCTTCAGCCAGGCTACCTGATGGCTGAGGCTGCAGCTGAAGGGCAATGCTCCATGGCTGCCATCCACAGAAGTCCTTTATAATGCACACATCTTGTCCTGTGTGACCCTGGCAGCCTAAGGAGGAAAGGACAACTGAGATTAAAATGATATGGAGATAAAAACCTATAGTAATTCATACTTCAATGAACAACTGGAAGAGACTTTCTGAACCCAGGAGACTTACAGTCTTGAGAACACTGCATTGGTTCATTGGCCTTCCTTGTGTGAATGCCTACAGGGCTGGCTGAAGACTTGCAAGACTTGTGTTGACTGAAAGAGATTAAATTGTTTTAATTGCTGTACAGTGGTGAGTTAGCTGGATAATAGGATTTGTGTTTTCTCCTTAAGAGCTGCCTGGAAGGGCTGAGACCCATGCCCATGGCAGAGGGCAAGTGCCCACATGGCAATTGAGCCCTTTCCTCCCTGACCTTACCTATTTCAGGATTCAGGGCTTCCTGAACCCCTTGTTGTCCCACCTGAAAGGTCACTAGCCTCTGCCTGTCCCACATGAGCAGCAAGTTTGCACTGACACTTAGAGAAGGGCACACAGTCTGCCCCCAGGGTCACCCTCTCTTTACTGGAACCAAGCAGCCCTGCAGGTCAGGGTGCCCCACCAACTGTGGGGAGCCAGAAGGGGCAGAGACATCATGGGCTTGAGGCAGTCAGGCCACACAGGATGGCAGGGGAGAGCACAACAGGTTATTACAGTGGCAGCACCTACAGGCAGCAATTTCACTATTTAGAGGAACCTGCACCAAAACATCAAGATATCAATGTATTGTGACCACACCATGGCACCACAGCACTTCAGTCTGATAACAAAGGATGGTGAGTACTTGCCTTTCTCTTCCAGGCAGGTAGCATTCCATGGTTGTTGAAAAGCTGCTCCTGCCTGTGCCATAATGACCAGCACATATTCCTAGGGAAAGGCTTTCTTCTCTCATTTAAATGAAAAAATAAAGTAACATCCTTAAGCCTCCTTCATCCAATTGTAAGAAGCCTAAATACATGGTGAAAGTTGTGCCAAATTTGAGTCTGTCAAGGGGAGAGGAAAAAAAAAAGGGGGGGAGAGGGAAAAAAAAAGGGGGGGGGAGAGGAAAAGCACATGTAGAGGTGTTGTGGAGGAAGATAGGTTTGGGAGGTTCAAGCTGTGACTGTGACAGAGCTCCAGGCAGAGCCAGTCTCCCCAGCAGGCAGCATTCCCCACATGGTCTGTGGGGGGTGACTGGTTTTGCAGACCAGGTTTGCTGCCAGCAGCACAAGTGGTTCCATGCCAGTGAGACTCTCCCATGCAGGGAAGAGCATATTTAGTTCACTGCTAGAGGCACAGCCACTGTCTGCTAATGATGTGCTGCACACACCAACAGTTGCAGCATCTCCCTTGCCCCTAGGCTCTTGACATTCCTGACTCAAGGCTTTCTCTGGATGATTTTTGTAATTGAAATCAGTTTTTAACTACCCTCTCTCTGTCCTATTAGGGGGCTGGGGCATCTCCCTGCTGAGGAAAGGCTGAGGGAGCTGGGGTGGGTTAGAGGAGGCTGAGAGGGAACCTGATCAGTGGAGAGAAGGAGCTGAAGGGAGGCTGTCAAGAGGATGGAGCCAGGCTCTGCTCCAGGAGGCCAAGCAATAGGACACCAGGCAACAGGCACCAACTGGAACAGAGGAAGTTCAGCCTAAAGCTGAGGAAGAACTTCTTTGTGTGAGGGTGACTGAGCACTGGCACAGGTTGCCCAGAGAGGTTCTCTCCTTCCCTGGAGAGATAAAATAAACCCATCTGGACCCAATGCTGAGTGATGTGCTCTAGGGACCCTGCCAGAGCAGGGAGGCTGGGCTAGCTGAGCTCTGGTGCTCCCTTCCCACCTGAACCACTCTGTGAAGACAGTTCTGTGATCCCTTCTTTCACACATTTTCAATAAAGGACTTGAGTTGTATTTTGGGGGTATTTGAAGGAGGCGATGAGCTGGTCCCAAAGCAACTGAGGTCATCACGACACCAACTTCTGAAGTGTGCTTCACCCAAGAAATGGACTCCAGTCCTATTCTGCTCTGAAGAAGCTAACCCAGTCTAGGGAAGGGACTGCCCAGGAAGGTATCCCTACTGTGAAGAAGACATTCCTAGTCTGGCCTTGGTGACAACTTATCACACACTGAAACATGCTCTAGCTGCAGAGATGTTAGGTACAAAGTCACAGCAGATGCTGCAGGGAAGAGGTAGTGCCACAGGAGACATTTGACACTGTTCCCCTCTCGTGACTATCAAAGTCATTTTACACTGAGATAAAGCCTAGGTGAAAGAAAGCAGGCACAGCAGATTTTGGAGCACACTGAATGAAACACAGCAACAAAGCCCAAATCTCCCTGTTCTGCAAGAAAAGAACTTGTGATAAGCTCAGTAATGCTGGGATTGGCTGCAAGCTCTGATTTTATCCTGCATGATTAAAACAGAGACAGAAAACTACTAATTAGCCATGATACAAAATGGTTTAATTTCCATGCAACACTTATGGGACCTCAAGGCAACAAAACATCCAGGTTGGGGCTTTTTTTTTGTTGTGTATTTTCCCCATTTTTTGGAAAAACTGGTTGCTGTTGAGAAGTGAGACACAGAGACACAGAACTGGTTTCCCACACACAGACAGCCCCCCCCCCAGGAACTGACAGTGGTGTCACACCACACAGAGAGACTTCAGCTAAACAAGACATGAACTTCACAGCAGGAGCTCCAAGAAAAGAGCCATCAAGCAAACATGACTGAGGATCAGGAACTGTAGCCCCCTCCACAGTACAGATGTAGTGAGATGGGGAAGAGGTGGACAGCAAACAGAGTGATTAAAGCACTGTACCTTGGATGCAGGATGCAAAGGGGTGGGATCCAAATTCCCTCACTGCTTTTGTAGGAAAACAAGGCAGCTCTGGCTTACAAACCAGCATTTAATAATGTTACCCAACTGCCATGAGAGGACAGGTGCTTGATGGGATAAAAAAGAAAGGTTAGATGAAGTCATGGGCATTCTGAGAGTGTGTGAGAGGATTTCATGGCCAGTTTATTACAGAAAAAGTGACTAGGTGAGGCTTGAAAGACAAGGTCTGGGAGATTTGGCTAAGCTGCTTAAAAAACCTGCATGAGAAGGGCAGCAGGAGTGGTTCACCCTGCCCTGGGTGCAGGCAGCTCCAGCACTGTGGACTGGAGAGCTGAGGAGATGTATCTTGAAGCACCTGCAGGTAAATCCAGCAGTGCCTTCAGTTCCAGACATGTGTTAGCCTCACACCCAAAAAAGGCTAAACATTTCCAGTGGTTTCTAGGAAAGGTCAATGAATCCTCTTTCTTCCAAGCCCACCCTAAGGTGATCAGGTGACAGTAGCAGTGCCAAGGTACTGTTACAAGAGGCAAATCAGCTCAAACCATACAGGGGGTAGTGACATACTGTAAACACCTAGGAGTAAGCAAGAAGTCAGAGTCTCTCTTGTATTGCAGCTACTCATGTAAACAACGTATGAAACTTCTTTGGCACAAAAAAGCATTTTCCCTAGCACTTATAAATACTTACATGCATTTAGGTCTTGTTTAAAAAGTTACCAACCACACAGCTCTAAGTGTTTCCCTTGATTAGCAAAACTCCTAGAGGAAAGGATCCACTCTGTCTTACAAAGAATTAAGAATACAGTTTGCAATTCCAAAATCAATCTGCAAACTCTGAACTAACCTGGAAAGTTAGCTTTATTTTAAAAAAGTCATCTGGGTTTTGGGTTTGTTTTGTTGTGTTTTCCATCAGTAATTGAAATCAACAGGAGATAGTTGGAGAAAACCAACTTAAATCATTGTCCTATTTACCTACTCAAGAAAACTCCCTATTGCACTACTACAGGAATGAGAACATGAGAACATTGTCATTACATTCTCTTTGCTTTCCTTTTTCTCCACTCTCCTTGGGATCTTGCCAATGAAGACACCACCCAAACTTCCCAAGGTGCTAACCTCAGTCCCCCATCTTTCCAGCAAGACCAATCCACCAAGGGATTTCTCCCAGAAGATTTGAGTATCTGTAACTCAGGTCACTCCAAAGCATTCAGTCAGCTTTCCTCAGCATTTACCAGTTGTGAAGCATATGCTTGATTTGGAGGAGCAACTTACATTCATTATTCACATGCAACTTCAGGAACTAGCAAGAGTGTTTCAGAGTGACTCTTCAGTGAGGTTCAGACACCTCCCAAGTGCCAGGACACTGACAGGGAGGCAAGGTCTAACACTGAGTCAACTTGAGAGCTGCTGAAAGGTTAACTATGCTGTTTGAGGTCCTAGGCAACAAACACAGATGAAAAGCTGGAATTTTAGGTGAAATCTTTCTTTGCCTATGAAGACTGGCATTAAGGATCCCCTGGCTGTTCTGCAAGAGTTGGGAGATATTTAAAGCACTGCAGAGAAGCACCGTGGTCAGAGTAGGGCCAGGCCATGGAGAGAAGAAACAAAGGTTATGGCAGTTAGTTAGGGGACTGATTGCCAACTGCTTCACCTTAACTATCAGTCCCAGTTAGGCAAGGGACTGATTGCCAACTGCTTCATCTCAACAATCAGTCAAACATCAGATTATATGTCCTGTACCTGACCAAGAGCTTTAAATAATTCAAGACAAAACCAGAAAATTTGAAGAGTCCTCTGAGGGAAAAGAAAGTGAATGAGAAGTGGCAGAACTGGTGAATTCAACAGGTAACCATGGAAAGAAAAAACAAAGCAGCTTAAGGTCTGAACTGAGGAGTAGCAGTCTCCATTGCAAGTCATTTCATGGAACACAAACCAAATGCATACAACACAAAGCTCTTCCTTCTTGTGTGTGCCTCAGGATGGAGTTAAGCCTGGACTTGTCATCTCTGTCGTGGGACTTGCAAGACATTCACTTGATTTCAGACTTGTGAGAGATTTGTAGCTTGCTACTGACGTGAGAGAGCCACAGAGACCAAGCAAGGATGGAGTGTCTTCCTTCCCTGTTGGGGACAACAAGAAGTAAGCTCATCATTTGTACAGCACGAGATGACCTGACCACAAAAGAGGGAAGAGCATCAACTGTTTCATCTACGCTGTTATGAAGTACACCTTATTGCTTCAGCACAAGCAAACCTCACAAATGCAATGAGCAAGAGACATAATCTATGTCCTACCTTCCCTGCCCAGGGGGTAGAGGTCCCTACCCAGGCTGGGCTGGAGCCAGGCTCCTCCAGCTGGAGATTCAGAGGCTCCACTACACAGTGAACTGAAGCTCCTAACTGAAGCACCAGTTTCAGCCAAGTATATTATGTCCTAACTGAACTGACATTATTAATGCAACACCACCACCAGAGGTCCAATTTCAAACCCCTCAGAGAGGAGCAGAATTAACTGGAACCAGGATATATCCCTTTAAAAATAAATGTTTTGGTTTGTAAACCTTGCTCATTTGAAGTGCATTAGGCTGTGCACTAATAAACCAAAACTATAAACCCCAAACTATCATTATCATCAGTGTTTTCACCACACTTCCATTTCCAGAAGATAAAACAAAGCACCACTTCAAACAATTAACATTACCAGCAAAGGCAGTGGACAGGAGGTCTCTCCAGGAACTCTCTTCCTAACAGCCATGTTGATTCTGCTTCACTTTCTCTGAGCCAACTTGAAATCATGCAGATTTTGAGGCTGTTCACAGTCTTAAAGAAGTTCTAACAACATCCTGGATATTTCAAACCTAAGAAATCCCACAGCTTTGACCTCCTAAAGCTCTGTCTTGTTAAGAATATTTAAAGTTAACATCTGAGGAGATGCAGAAAGGATTTTTTTCATAGCAGTTGATGTTCTATACCCAAACCCCTACTACTTCAGGAGTCTTCCAGCAGTTCTCTGCTTTTCAGAATTGCCCACAAGATGGAGCAGCTAGACTGGGGTGAGCAGAGAGATTCTGCAAGAGGTGTGTGTATCATCCCTCCACAGCACCATGCTCCTCTCCCTGCTTTGGCAGGACCTCTGCCAGGCTGCATCTCCACAGACCAGTGCCGAGTGCAGTATGTAAGCATGACAGTGGCAAATCCAGGGCCTTTCACCTTTTAAGGAACCAAAAAGGGCACTTAAAGAACTCTAAAGATCTGAGTGAGCTAGAGCAGAAGGGTGGCAGAAGATGCTCCTTGCAGCTGAGCTGTGTCTGGCTGTGCTGGAGGAGAAAGATATGCCATGTGCTTGAGGCTTAGCTTCAAACACAGCTGAAGCCTTAGCATCCCTGGGAGAGTGGGGTGGGCATCTTCCTAAATCCAGTCCTCAGGGAAACAGAAACCATTTGCATAACAGTGTAAAAATATGCTGTTGAATGCCTGCTGTGTTCACCTCCCAGGGACTGAAGATCAGAGCAATGAGGAATGAAATACAATGAAGCCACTAGACTGGCTCTGTACCTTCATGTAACAAGGTCATTCCATCCTGCTTCCCATCCTGGGAGTGACTTGGATCTAAGGAGGACTGGGAAAGGCTAACTTCTGCTGAAAGCTGGTCCAGGCTTTGGAAACTTTTCCTGCAAAACAGGTGATATTTAATAGGAAGATATTTAAAGGCCTAACTAGCTTTAATTCTCCTTTACAAGCTTTCTAAAAGGGCAAAGCAGTTAACCTTTTATCTCCTCTTAAACACTCCATTGTTTTTTGTTTGCTTCCTAAACCAGTTTTTCTCCTAAAGCAATGATTTGTTTTATTATTAAATTAACCCAAAAGGAAGGAAATGTTTATGGTAAACAAGAAAACATCTCTTTTCTGCCACCTGATCCTTGTCCACTGTAGCAGTAATTCCCACAGGAGACATTTCAGGGCATGCTAAGGGAAACAGACCATTTAGAGCTTCCCTGCTCCTCTAAAATAAACATAAATAAAATAAACATTCAGCTTACTCATCCCAATGCTGATTGTGCTTTCTGTAGAGCAGAGTGTCCAAGGCAACAGCATTGACATCCAGAGCTCCTGGGGAAGGCCACTGATTGGTGAGGTGAGTAGTTAGTTCTTGTCTTGATCTCAGGTCATTATTCTTTAGCACAGTCCTGTGGACACAAGAAGGAGTAAATCTCAGCCTGAGAAATGCAATTCCTTAAGGTACAGAAAGAAAAGCAGGACAAAGAGTCGTGGTCAAGTTATGTTCTGCTGTAACTGACCAACAGATTGGGATTTTCATAAAGCATCTTAAACTGCTCACTTTTCCTAGGGGAAGCAACTTAGACACCTATTGAGACCTACTCAGAAACCTGTTCAGAAAAAGGAGCTGCAAGTGGAATCTTTCTGCAAAAGCAATAGAAAAGCAGCTACATTCTCAAGGTTCTTTCTGCCAGCACCACTGCAGTTAACAGCTCAGCTGCTCTGCAAGCCAGCTATGGGAATGTGACAGCCTTTCCACACCCCCACCCCCGAATTTTTTTGGCAGTTTGAACACACATGTTTCCTCCCCATCCCCAATCCTGCTGCAGGATGAACTAAGAACCAGGCATGTTCACTCCATGACATGCTATCAGGTAGAACACAACAGTGAGCGTGTCCTAGCACCTCAGTCTGCAGCCATTGATGCTTTAAAACTACAGAGGCTGCCTTCACTCAGTGCCTCACGTGCTCCAATCAGTTTTGCCTTCTGTTTCCATGAGGAAGAGCAGTTCCTAAACAGTTCTGGAAATGAGGAAGCTACAATGCCAATCCTGGAAACCACCTGCCAAAAATCATGCAGCAGTAAGGGAAGCACACGGTTCTTGAGGCTCCAAGACAAGATCAGCACAAGGCAACCTCCAGCCTAGCTACCCTTCTCCTGCCACAGAGTAACTCCAGGAACAGAAGGAATATTGCTGTTAACCATAAATCCTCCAAGCCATGAACTACTGAGCAAGAGCAGAATGCTGCACTACAACAAGTGTGGCTATCTGTGGCTTGAAGTAAATAGCTGGTGTGAGGGATGAGGAGATCAAAGGCAAAGCCTTGCTGCTCCCTGCAATGCCAAAGTGCACAGCAAATGAACTCTCCATGGCACACACACGTGAGGGAGTTCACCAGCAACGTTGCCAGCAGTGCAGTGTTCACCCTGCTGGCATCTGAGCTGTGCAGGTGAGAACCTCAGTAAGGGTGGATGCAGTAACTTCAGCTGATGGCCAGCCCCAAGTGGTGTTCCCCAGGGCTCAGTGCTGGAGCCAGTTCTCTTCTACTATCTTCACCCATGATCTGGATGAGGACATCAAGAGCATCCTCAGAAAGCTTGCAGACAACACCTAGCTGGGTGGAAGTGTTGATCTGCTGGAGGGTAGGAGGCTCTGCAGAGGGATCTGGCCAGGCTGGATCCATGAGCCAGGGCCAATAGGATGAGGTTCCAAGTGCTGGGTGCTGACCTTGGGTCACAACAACCTCATCAATGCTCCAGGCTTGGGGCAGAGTGGCTGGACAAAGAAAAGTATGGAGTGAAAACATCCTGCTGATGAATTCCTGCCTGTTACAGCAGAACACTGATGATCCATCCAGGAACCTCCTGGGAGGAGCAAGTGTCTGCTTGAAGTGCAGGTAGCTACGCTGGGAATTGACTTTTATTCAAGAACAAGATGCAGAGTGTTAACAACAGCTTCTACAGCTACTCCTGGGCACATCTCTGCATGCCTTTGCCTTTCACTCCTTTAATTGGGTAGTTGAGAAGTAAGGAAAAGTGAGACTAGGGAAGTCTTCTGATAAACATCCTTCTCCACCCCTGGTCACTGGCCCTGCCTTTGCCAGCTACTCTCCAGAATATTTACTGGATGATTTCCTCAGTTTGTCTTATTTTCCTTCAGCTGTTTATGTCATGGTTTATTATGTAAGGATTATTTACTGAGCAGAAGCTGAATAGCATGATGGATGGAACACATAATCATAATGCAGCTGACAAATCACTGCTCATTTCCATGCCTGCTCCACACTGTGCTGCCCTTTCAGCTCTTCTGGTATAATCATGTTGGAGTCACTCTCAAAATGGTCAGTTTAAAAAACAACTTCTAAATAAGCTTTTGGGGGGTTTTTTTGAGCTTTTCTGTTGTTTTTTTTGGGGGGTGTTAGGTGTGTGAGGGTGTTTTTGGTTGTTTTGGTTGCTGTTTTGTTTGGGGTTTATTTGTTTTAATAAACAAATTTGGGTTTGGGTTTGGTTTTTTTTTTTTTTCCCTCTTGGGGGGGGTTTTGGGTTTTTTGGTTTGTTTTAATTTCATAGAATCATAGAATGTCAGGGGTTGGAAGGTCATCTAGTCCAACCTCCCTGGCAGAGCAGGATCACCTAGGTGAGGTCACACAGGAAGGAGTCCAGGCAGGTTTTGAATGTCTCCAGAGGAGGAGACTCCACAACCTCCAATTTAATTCTTAAGGTAACCCCAGATACAGTTCTGTTTGCACTAGCATTGCTTCTGGCAGCTCAGCTATCCCTCAAAAGGATAAGAAATTCAGAAATTCCTCTTCTGAATTAACACATCTAAGACTTCTGCTCCATCAAAGTGTGACCTGACCCGATGTGCTCATTCATAGCAGGGGACAGGGGCAAAAGGCAGCTTGGACATGGGGATACTGTACTCTAAAGTAAACCAAAATGTGATCATCTTTGGTGTCTTACTCTACTGGAACTGTACTTAAAAATACAGAAATAAATAAAAATTAATCTCAAGTTTAGTCCAAGCCTCACAGCATGGTTTAGTGGCATGGGGGTGTCAGGCCAACAGCTGGATTTGATGATCTTAGAGGTCTTTTCCAATCTGAATGAGTCTCTGGTTCTAAGATACAGAATCCTAGAATTGTCAGAGTTGGAAGGGACCTTCAAGATCATCTAGTTCCAAGCCCAGGACACCTCCAGGGACACCTCCCACTACATCAGGTTATTTAAGAGCCTTATCTTGGTAACCACACAAAACTTCTGCTCTCATTTCAGCTAGACTGGATTTCCAGTTCCCACTGGATCAAGCCCAGATGGATGCCATTGGAAACCTATTTGTTTCCTTGGATAAGATCTGCAAGGTCTCTCTGCCTTCAAGGTGTCAACAGCTCCTCCCAATTTTGTATCTTCAGCAAACCTTCCAGTCCTGCATCCAAAGTCCTTTATGAAGATACTGAAGAGCACTGGCCCTACAGTGGACCCCTGAGGAACCCCACTGGTGACTGCTTCCCAGCCTGAGGTAACCCCATTTGCTATAACCCTTTGAGCTTGACCCATCAGCCAATTGTTCACCATCTCATGATGGATTTGTCCAGCCCTATGATGGGCAACTTGT
This sequence comes from Galbula dea, assembly GCA_013399015.1. NCBI lineage: Eukaryota > Metazoa > Chordata > Aves > Piciformes > Galbulidae > Galbula > Galbula dea. The sequence continues at coordinate 1,108,667 of VWZX01008611.1, read as the reverse complement.
CCAGAAGGATACTGTGAGAGCCACCACTGCAATCCCTCTGGATTCTGACAGTATTTCCTCCATCATCTCAGAGGCCTGGATGGAATTTGGTTTAATTCTCCTGTTTCTTTGCTGTGCTCACTGTATATGCTCCATGGAGCTGTGGGAGTCTGTCTGTCCCTGCATTACACTCAGCTCAGCTTTTTCCTACTTACACTTTGAAGCAAAAAGGGAACTCCTACATCTTCAGGTTTCCACCTCACTGAAAACAGATCTTCCCTCCTGGCTGCCTATCCACACTGTTGTAAAACAGGAGGAGAACATTGCAGCAAGCTTCAAAAGAAAGAATTCCCCAAAACGAACCCCAAAACACTGCCTAAACAGAACAGTTTTAACATCTCAAACCAGGCAATATTTTTTACATGCTAGTTAAAAAGTAAGGCAGAGACAAGCAGAGAGATGAAGGAGCTGGAAGCAGATCAGACTGGAAGAGTGGAATACCAAGGGTGTAAAGCTGCTGCTGCAGACCTGTGAGAGGCAGAGGAGGTAGAGGAAGCACTACAAACAACAGCATGGCTAATGTGAACTACAGTTGGACAGCAAGGATCCAGGAAAGCTTTCAAAAGAAAGGATTACAAAGAAAGAAGCATTCTCACTTTTGACATTCTAGGAAAGAATTTTGCCAAGAAGATCAAAGATTAAATTTTAATCTCCCACTTCCTTTCAGTGGGAAAATAGAGCAGCTACAGAAAATTGGATTTACTCTGCTTATGCAGTTAAGGAATTCAGCTTCTTACCAAAAAGAAGTCTTACAAGAGGCCTATCTGAAGATGAAGGTAAGAGCACTACAGAACTGATCCAGCTTGCCTGTGTCTCCAGATGATTCAGTTTGAGCAAGGATTACAAAGCCAAGCAACCCACAGTTACAGCTTTACTCACAAGGAGACACAAAATCCAGGCTAAATTTCAAAGTCTTTGCTCAGACTCTTCTGCTTCTTTTTCCTTGGACAAGATTTTCCCTGCTTTGTCCCTGACAGCATTTAGAGCCTTGTCCTGGTTTGGGTAAGAGCAGAACTAACCCTGCTCAGGGATTCCCTTCCCAGCTCAGGCTCTTCTCACTCTCTCACTCTCTGCAGCTCCCAGCATCTTCTCCCAGCCAGTGCCTGCTGCTAGCAGGGACAGCACTGATGGGGAGAGTTAGTGCCAAGGCTTGGGCTGCAGAGCAAGGTCACTGCTCCAGCTTGGGTCCCACCTTGGGCTGCAGGCAGTCAGAGGTGGCAGCTGCAGGGAGGAGAGGCCAGGAGAGGTGACCCTGAGCTGCCCAACAAGGGATTCCAGCCCATGGAGCTCATCTTCAGGATAGAGCTGAGGGATCAGGAGGGTCAAGCTCTTCTTCAGTGGCCAGTGCCCAAGGAGGACTCTGTCTGTTCTGCCTTGGATCCTGATCCATGAGTTCCTGACTCCAGCTCCCATCTGCTGCCAAGCCCAGCCTGGGATTTTTCCAGCTGGATGGAACATCATGCAAATTACTACTGTCACTTCAACACAACTCCCAGCAGAAGAAAAGCAGTTGAAGGCATTTGAAATTGAGGAGTTTTTACCTCTGTGGACAGTGCTCTCCTTTTTCCTTCTTTATTTAAAAAGATGCTTTTTTTCTTGAAGTGATTAGCCTTTCTAGCATCAGTGAGTCACTGTGCAGGAGATGAGTCACTCTGCAGGGAGCTGATGGCATCCTTCTTCTATCCATCCATCAGTATTGAACATATAGAAAAATCAATGTCAGATGCAGAATCTGAACTTGAAAGGTGACAAAGATCAGGAGAGTTTGCCTAAAACACAGGTATCACATAAGCCAAAAGAAAGAGCAAGAAACACCCTAAGGCAGGGAGAAAACATCAGTGAAAGCCAGAACATGCCTCCTGATGGTGAGAACTGACACACACCACCAGGCAATCACCAGCCAGAGCTGCTCCAAGTGTGGTAAGACAGCAAGCTGGCTTTGGAACAGAGCAGAACAGTTCCAGATGGAAGAGACTGCAAATGATGATCTAGTGCAACTGCCTGATCACTTCAGGGCTGCTCAGAAGTTCAAGTGCATGAACAAAGGCATTATCCAAATGCCCCTTCAACACTGACAGGCTTGAGGCATTGACCACCTCTTTTTGTCCACCCTCCCAGGGCAGAAGTGTTGCCTAACACCCAGTCTGAACCTTCTTGACCAGCTGAGCTTTACTTTAAACACCTCTGATGGATGACCAGGTCTGCTGCAGTTTCTCTTCTCTTGCTTTGCCACCAGACACCTCCCAAGGGAGACATCCAGTCCCTAGGGTGGGTGGGCATGTGCCTAAAGAAGTCACATTAAGCTGAGGGATCCAAACCCAGTGTTGTTCTTCTGGGAACAATAATTTGGGAAACTTTCAGCTTCACTACGTTGCAGATCTTAGTGTTCCTGAGGCCCATGAAGTGACTTCCAACCAAACTGAAAACACTGCTGCTCATGGCAGTTTGGGCTCTCAAGCACATGGGACAGAGGTAAGAATACTGAAAGCTGTACAGCACTGAGTTTTGCATAGCAACTGTGAATACAAAATCACCTCCAAGTTCCTCCACTCTCCTGTCTCCATATCCAGCCCAGGCTTTGCAGCAAACTCTCCTTAAATCTGAATATGCAAGGGTTTGTCTGGAGCTAATCTGACTGAGAAAATGTGGAGGGACAAAATAAAAAGGAGGAGGAGAGGAGGGGACAAAATAAAAAGGAGGAGGAGAGGAGGGGACAAAATAAAAAGGAGGAGGAGAGGAGGGGAAGAAAAAAGGAGGAGGAGAGGGGGGGAAGAAAAAAGGAGGAGGAGAGGGGGGGAAGAAAAAAGGAGGAGGAGAGGGGGGGAAGAAAAAAGGAGGAGGAGAGGGGGGGAAGAAAAAAGGAGGGGAGGAAAAAAAACCCCCTTTTTTGTGACCCTTTCCATAAGGAAGCCAGCAAACACAATCAAAGCCCAAAGACTGAGATCTTGAGAACCATCTGACTGCTCCAAATCAACAGCAGGTCTGAACATCCACAATTTGTAGGCATCAGAGTGGGTTTACATGAGCTCACCCTTTCCCCTCACCTCCCCCAAATAATAAGGGAGGCCAGAGAAGTGAAACATGAATCATTAGCTACACCAGGCAGTTCAGAAAAGAGCTCAAGAACAGGAATCTCCCAAAACCTTATTCCATGCAATCAAACCAGAAAAAAAGTCTCAGAAAAATATCTTTTTTTTTTTTCCCCTTCTCAGCTCCAAAAGTGGCATCAATGAAATGCAAAGCCTGCACTCCTGAGGATTCTCATAGCAGCCATCTCCCGTTGCATTTCAAGTTAGCAATAAAATGATCAAGACAGAGAGGGAAAGAAAACAAACAAACAAATTCAAAGACTTTGTTTACAAGCTAGAAGTACTTTTTCCTGCTGAGGGAAGACTCTTCTGGGTGGTGTCTCTGCGAGACACTAGGCAGGGGGAACCAAAGCACCCCAAAGTCATCTTGATATTCTCTTCCTCCTGATTGCTTCAGTTTGCCTCCAGGGCTCAGGCACAGAGAAATTACTCCAGCTACAAGCTATAATAATTTAGCTTGGCTCTGTTAGGAACAGAACAGAACATCCAACTCCTGCAGATTACTCCAGCAGACTCATGGCAATTTATCACCTCCTAGGGAGCCTGTCTGGGGCTTTATACATTCCCAGGGAGCCTCTCTGCAAAAGGACAGTGCCTCCAGAGCCAACAGGCAGTAAACTAGGTCAGGAACTTAAGATACTCTCATGTTTATCATACTAGGAGCCACATTAGGGTGAGGGTTATCACCTCTGCTATCAAATAATTAAACCTTCTCCTGGGGCTGTAGCTTTTTGCCTTGCTGTGGAGAAAGGGTTTCATCAGTTGGAGTATTTTAGGGTTACCAGATGAGCTTCTGCTGTGTCTGAGCCACAGGCAAATAAAGCAGAATCTATACAAAGAAAAGAAATCTTTCTTTATTCTCTCCTGCCTCACCATTTAAAAGTGGTGTTCAGAGGGAAGCTGCTTCCAATGTTTATTTTAAGGGTAGTCTTTAAGTTGGAAGTAATAAGGAACATTTGAGACAAGTGTGTTACAAATCCAAGTAAATTTACTGTAAGCTAGTTCAGATCTAAAGAAAAGCAATATATTCAGCTCAGAATTATTCTGTCTTACACTCCTGGAGCCATTGCTTAATAGAAAACTTCTCAGGAAAGACAGAAAGGTAAAACAGATCCATTCCTCTCAGGAGCTGGACCCATTTGCACAGGACCAGAAGCTCTTAGCATTGAACAGTCAGCTAATGGCAGTGGTACTGCTCCAACAACACTTCTCCATTCTACTAACTTACAACTGGTCCTGCAGCTCCACAATGATATACTCCAGCTGCTCCTTCTCCATCTTATGGGCTAGATCCATGTCTTCAATCCTCTGCAGCAACAGCTTATTCTGGGAGACAGAGTCTGAGAGCTGGGTTTCCCTCAGCCGGACCAACTCTTCCAGGTAGCCCTGCAAAGAGAGGGGTTGGAAAGCTTTCAGGAAGACACTAACAAACAAAAGCCTTCTCATGATGTATCTTCACATTTGCCCAGCCTGAAGACAAGCTGAGAGAGTTGGGGTTGTTCAGCCTGGAGAAGAGAAGGCTCCAGGGAGACCTTACTGTGCCCTTCCAGCACTTCAAGGGAGCTTCTAATAAAGAGGGAGACTTTCCATGGGCAGAGAGTGACAGGACAAGAGGTGATGGCTTTAAACTGAAAGAGAGGAGATGGTAGGAAGAAATTCTTCCCTCAGAGGGTGGTGAGGCACTGGAAGAGGTTACCCAGAGAGGTTGTGGCTGCTCCATCCCTGGCTGTGTTCAAGGCCAGGCTGGATGTGGCCCTAGACAACCTGGTCTAGTGGGTGGCATACCTGCCCATGGCAGGGGGTTGGAACTAGATGATCTTTCAGGTCCCTTCCAACCCAAACCAGCCTGTGATTCTATCAAAAGTGATCAGCTTAGACCACTGCAAAGCAGGGAAGGGATAACTTCCATGGAAGTAACAAATGTGTCAAGTATGAGTCATGAACCTGGACAGGAGACAACTTGGAAAAGACAAATTCATTCTACTTCCAAAGTGGCGTGGAGAGGGCAGGAAGGAAGGAAGGAACTGTTCATCATATTGTAAAATACAAGAGCCAGGCAGCACAAAAAGCAAGCTAGCAGGAGCCAGCTCCCAAGACAGAGGAGGAGGTGGCTTTCACACACCAGATGGAAGAGATGCAGAGTGCTTTGCCAGACAAAAAATCGTTTGGATGCTAAAAATTTACATGGGGTGAAGGGAATAGCTGACAAGTGCTTGAGAGAGAGATCCATCACAGGTTACTGAACAGACAAACCTCATCCTCTTCAGGGATTCCTTCAGCTGAGATGCACTGGCTAAGAAAGTATCAGAGTTAAAACAAGTGCATTTACATTTGCTCTGGGTTTATTCTTCCCTCCACATCCACCTGGGGCAAGTCTCCAAGACAGGACAGCAGGCTAACCAAGGACTCTTGGATTCAACCAGAACAGCACTGCTGAGCCAAGAAAGCAATGCTAGGATTTACCTTGTTAAAACAACACCTGGCCCTATCCTACCATTCAAACTCCTCAGATACCTTTATCTTTGCTGCACTCTCTGCACCTTTCCTGTTGTGACCCTGGTAAACATCAGTCACCTCTGTTCTTCCTGGCTCCAGCACACCCACTGATCCCAAAAAGGGCAGGAGAGAAGCCCTTGGGAAAGGAGATCTATTCCACAGTCCAACTAACCTTGAGATGGTAACTCTCACTTTGAACAGTGCATTAAATGCACCAAAGCTTTCAGAGAGTTATCACAAACCTGAGCTAATTCACCCCTACAGTAGCTGACTATAGAATCTGGCAGTTCATTAAAAGACTGCTAAAGGGAATAATGCAACTCACTAAATAATAATGCTTAAGCATTTGAAACACTCAGTAGCAGAGCAGGAAACAACTTCCCATGGAATAGAAATGTTTCTGGATCTTAGACTCATGAATAAACCAAAACCTCCCCTTGCTGTTACAGCCACTAAGGATCTTTGTGCTTTTGCAGATTGAAAGCTTCCTGGGGATTCTGGCTGGTGGATTTGGACACCATGAGAGTGTCTTCCTCTAGACTTCCTCTAGAGAGGTCTCTGACATCTTTGTGGTGGGCTATCCTTGGAACTGGACCAGCTGGAGGTACCAAGAAAAATAAACATCCATCTGCGTTCTTCTCTTCTCCAGAGCAGCTGACACCTCCCTCATTAAACCCCAAAACATTTGCAATCTTTGGGGCTGTGTGTGGGGAAGAGCAGAGTTCACACTGATCCTGTGTCAGGACACAAGGATCAAATGCTTAAATATAGAAAGAACTGTATTTGGGGGTTTTTTTGACCTTCTCAGTATGGTAAAAACTAGAAAGGCAGAGAGAATCTTGTGATTCTAATGCCCTAAGCTAAGGGAAATAATTACACCTTCAAGCACCTTCCTGCAGTTCCAGCCTTTCCTATGGTTTCCTGTGTTCAGAGTTTCACCAAAATTACATTCTGAGATTAGGTAAAAGAGACCACTAAAAATACTCAAAGTTCTTTAAGAACATTAACCATTTGTCTTTCCTTCCTATTTCCCCAGTGTCTGTGCAGTCTTCCCCCTCCTCTCTGCCACCAGCTAACCCACAGTTGTGTCTATAGCTGTAGGATGCTGTGATGAAAAACTGACAAGCAGTTTGCCTTTAAAAAGACTAAAATACTAAAAAGCTTGGACATCTCTTTCACTCCACCTTCACCTCACAGTATTTAGGGTGGTAGAGGGAGAAGCTACCTTTGGTTTCTGTAAGAACATTCAATATGCCACCTAAATCAAACAAAATCAAACCTAAACACAACTCCAGTCACAGGGCTCACTGAGATGCTTTTCATTCCCAGACAGGTTACTTTGCTGCTCATCTTTGTTTGCTGTAAGGCTAAACGTTAAACTTTTAACATCTCTATCACTATAAAAGCCTTCAGCTGGCAGTCTGCCTGCAGCAATAACAGCCTGTGGCCTCTGAGGAAGAGGAAAATCACCTGGCCAAGTCGCGGCCACTTCAAGCTCCCAAGAGCTTCAGAGAGACACTGCCTGTAACTCAGGCTGGAGAAAGGAGCCAGAGCTTTGACACTAGACTGTGAAATCTCATTTCTGAATTCTTCTCCTCTTCCCTCCCCCTCCAAACCTCCTTTTCCTCAAATCAGTGAGCAAAAGATCCTCACACTTTGTGACCCTTCGAGTACCTAAGGCCACTTGCAGGAAGCTAAACAACCCCGAGTGCATTTCTCCGCCTGTGCTTCAACGGCTGTGGCACCACTTGGCTGGTGCTGAGCTTTGGCTCAGCTCCATTAGCCTGACAGAACATGAGTCTCTTTACCTTCTGTTCCAGTGCAAGTCTGTACTTCTGCTCTACCCTTTTGCATTTGTTGTACCAACTGTTCTCATCCGTGATGAACGGAGGGCCGATGTTCTCCGGAGTGCTGCCTTCGCTGCCGCTGCTGCCCAGCGTCCTCAGCTCCTCTTCATCGCTGCTGATGCTGTCAGAACTGAAGGAGCAGGGTTAGTGGCCAAGGGGAAAGCTCTCTGTCTTAGAAGTGACAAAGCACCACAGTTCTTAGAAATATCTAAAGGTCTGCAAAGCAAAAGAGGGACTGAGACGTTGGGAGAGGACAGGTGACCAAACAGAACTTAGGAGTTGAGGTTTGGATGTGCAGAGCCACCTAAGGAATGGGCAAAAATCTGCTGGTGATCTTAGTCAAGTCAGGCAACTGCCTGGGGGATCCTGCCCTGGGACACAAAGGGTCTCTGCACTGGAATATGCTATCTAAGGAAGTGGTGAAGCTAGCTTTCTTCCACAAAGTCAGGGCCAAGAGTAGGATCTGAAAATAGATTTTATTTGTTGCTAAAAAAGCAGGAAAGACAAGATAGTGACTGCTGTCACAGTAAACCATGGTGAATTGAAATGAGAAGGGGTAGGTATGGTTACTCCCATGCTTCATGCCACTACTTCAGCTATGGTTGAAGGCCACATGCCAGTTATTTCACAGAACAGAGGTCTCCCCCTAGGTAATACGCAGTTCACTGCTCAAGTATCTCCATATCATCCAGCATCAATGTGTGCCAGAGAATTCAGACATCTCAAAACCAACAATTTTAATTTATCCCCAAACCCAGGTGAAATCTTCTCTTCCACCTATGCTTTCCACTCCATGAACAGCATTGATCAGTTCTCTTAAGTAATGAACCCTGTGACCCCAGGACCCTGCCACCATGCAAATGCTGTTTCACCTGAATCATTTAATTAGTCACTGAGATGGAAGCTAACCAGAACATCAAGAGAGTAAGTAGGATGTTTCATGTCCAGTTGCCCATGCTCAAGACTACTACTGACTCCCAACTGCTCCCTTCATTCTGTTACCTTAGTAATACCACACATCCCATTAATTTCCATGCTTTTTGGAGATGCCAAATTGCTCTCTGATTTCTTAGTGATAATTCTTTAATCACCCAGCTGATCAGAGGAGCAAGATGTAGCTGGAAGGTCAGATTATCTATGCAGCTGGTCATGATTGTCTACTAGGTGCCTGCTGCTCACACTGCTTCTCTGTCATATCTTATCATTTACCAGGGCACATTTCACTTTCACGGACAAAATAACTACTTTGAACCTTATGGCTACACAGCAAAAGGCCCCAGAAAAAGGATAACTTAGTCTGGTGATCTTCAAAGGAAATAAACTGAGTTTCTTGCAGAACTGTGATTCTAATCCAAGTAAACAAAGTTCTCATGACTCATTCTGATGACTCATGGAGTAACTCCACCAGTCTGAAAGAGCAAGGGAGCTGAGGGTCTCAGCTTTGTCTTCCGATATTTATATTCCTCTGAAATGTGGAATGAAAGGGAAGGGCCCAGGAGCAAGTGGGATTCTGACAATGCAACAACACTTTAAACAGCACTGTAAAGATCAGAAGTACCTTTGGGTGAACTTCAGATAGGGTGTGTAGTCTATGACAGCTGGAAAGCTGCCATCCAGTCCCTCTCCCTTCAGACAAAAACTGGGAAAAGAGAAAAACAGGGCTCAGATTATGACAAGAGAATTAAAGGCCAGTGACAGTGCAAGCTTCCCAAGGTGTACTTGGATTTTCCCTCATTTTTCTGGCAATAAGAAAGGCCTAGAGAATGTAAGACTGAAATTGGACACAGTTGAACTAAACTGTTTAATATGAAAAGTCACTGTGCATATGATAGGAAAATAAAAACCCCAGTAAACATAAATCCCACATAAGGAACAGATGAGGGCACATGGTGTAAACCCTGACCTTTAAATAGTCACTTTTATTCTGAAAATACAGATGGACTGCAAGGGAATAAGGAGGAAAAGGAAAGGTAGCTGAAGCAAGAGAAACAGAAGAGCTTGGAAACTTCAGTATTTAAGCTGATTTCCAGTGTTTGCAGAGTGCTTCCATAACCAATTGAAGTAAAAAAATAAAGCCTAATCCTCAGAAACAGTTCAGAGCCTTTCTCCTCTCAGCTACCTTCTGGTGTTGGGCTCAGGAAGATGAACACTAATGAAGCTTGCAGAAGATGTTCTTAAGTGGCTGTAGCTTTCTAAAGCTTTCATCTCCACTGCATTCTTCTTGTCCTGGGTATAAAAGATTGTACTTGAATCATGGCTGATTATCACAGAAGGGACAAAATTAATCATGCCTCCACAAGGCTCATGCTCCTCACTGTCATTAAAGAAACAGATTCCAGCAAGGCAGAGCTCCTGCTAATTGCAAAGTGCTGGAAACTGCAAGAAAACTGGGAGGGACTGTTTAGGAGGTCAGGTAGTGATAGGACTAGGGGGAATGGATGCAAGCTCCCAAGAACCAAATCAGCTAACAACAAAAGAACCATTCTATCTTACTAGCTATGGCTTTTCTTGCTCTTTAACAAGTCCTGCTGGCTGACAGAAGGGTCCAACCAGCCTCAGAGCTGCTGCAAGGATCCACAGGCAGCACTACTCCTCCAAGGGCCTTTTGGCAGCAATCACTCAGTGCAGCCAGGGAGACTCTGTGCTGTTTGTTGCCAGCTTACCTCCTAAACTGGTTTGTGACAAGCATTAATGCTGCTGCAGGGTAAATATTAACAGTGTAGTGCCGGAAGACTGGAGAAAAGCTTCCTCACTCTCCTCTTCCCTGTGCTGTACTGTGAAATCCTCCCCTAGTGGCTCTGGAGTTAAGGGATGTTAACAGGACCTCTCACCAGCCAGCTCTGAGCTTTCCACAGGCACTGCAGTCTTTCTACCTTGCTGATTTTCATGGCTATATCCACATCTATCTATCTGTCTATCTATCTATGTCTGTATTAAGATTTCTTTTAGATTATCCAGGGTGTTCCTGAACCATCATAACCCCAAAACACAGCATTCATCATGCAACAAAGCACACAAAAGCCTAGGCAGAGACTGCAAGGGTAAATTCCTGTAAGCTGATGACAGTTTGCACTTCAGCTGCAGTTAACTGGACCACAAATAAATATTCCACAGCCATTTGCAGGTTAAGGTTTTAAGCTCCAGAAGTGCTCAAGTTAAAGACACCTCCAACCTGCTACATCTGCAGCTACAGTGCTGTCACTGAGCACCACAGCATAGCCATGGACTTCATCACAGCTCAAAAATCACTTCAAAAAAAATCAATTCTCTGTCAGCTTCCCTGAATAGGTCTGAAATATCTTCTGCAACTACACTTCTGATTGATCTTAGGATTTTGATACCTGACAGAGAGACTCTGTAACCATGCAGCTACACAAACTATGGCATAAACCTGTTCTTATCTAGAAAAGCCTCTCAGGATCTCCTTCCCTCTCCCTCCTTCTCTCCACCTAAGTTGTGTCTCTCACAATGGCAAGGGAATCTGACAATGCTTTGCATAATGCATTGGTTTGTAAGTATTTACCCTGAGCACTTTCTTCTGAGGCATGCAAATGCAGTACCTGAAGTCGATGGCGTTGAGTCCCAGCAGCATGCCAGCAAGCATATTTGCTTCCTCCCCAAGAACAATGGCTCCATCCTCATAAAATCTCCTTCAACAAGAAGAGACATTAGTTGAGTTAACAGCATTTGCTCTCTAGCAATAACAATGTTTGCAGAAAAATCACAGAATCATTAAGGCTGGAAAAGATCTCCAAGATCATCAACTCCAAGCATCCACCCAACACCCCCATGCCACTCAACCACATCACCCAGTGCCATGGCTCCATGCTTTTGGAACCCCTCCAGGGATTGTGACTCCACCACTGCCCTGGGCAGCCTGGGACAATGCCTAACCACTCTGGCAGGGAACAAATTGTTCCTAAGATCCAGCCTGAACCTCCCCTGGTGCAACTTGAGGCCATCTCCTCTTCTCCTGTCACTAGTCACCTGGGAGAAGAGCCCAAGCCCCACCTGGCTCCAGCCTCCTCTCAGGGACTTGCAGAGAGTGAGAAGGTCTCCCCTGAGCCTCCTCTTCTCCAGCCTAACCAAGCCCAGTTCCCTCAGCTGCTCCTCACAACACTTGTGCTCCAGACCCTTCCCCACCTTCCTTGCCCTTCTCTGGACACACTCCAGCACCTCAATGTGACTGAGGAGCCCAAAACTGAGCCCAGAATTTGAGGTGTGGCCTGCCCAGTGCCCAGTCCAGAAGGACAATCACTGCAGGACTCAGCACTTGGACTTGTTGAACAACTTCTCACTGACCTTGGTTCATGCCTCCAGCCTTGCCAGATGCCTCTGCAGAGCCTCCTACCCTCCAGCACAACACTTCTAACCCAGCTCATTGTCATCTGCAAACTTCCCTGATGGTGTACTCGATCCCTCATCCAGATCATCAATGAAGATATCAGACAAGACAAAGAGTTAACAGAATACTGAAGAAATCCATTTTAGATCAAAACAACTTCTGTGAACCCCCGGGGCATCCATTTTTCATTTCAAATTAAGCAAACCAATCGAGTGCACAGCCCAAAACACCAGAGTCTTAGAGCACATAACCAATTTAGACAGAAGCCAAAAGAACTTACAATATTAGCCCTGAGAAAGAGAAGAACAGGATGAAAAAAGTGCACAGAAATGGGGAAGGTATCTGACACTTCACTGCTGAAAGGAAGAATGTTCCATGTACATTAAAAAACCTCACTCATGTTGAGATGGCTTCATGAATCTCCAAGCCACACTTGTTACAGGATGAAGCATCACAGTGATCACATTATCCAGAGCCAGTCCCAAACTGCCAGAGCATTTCCTATCCCAAAGCACATTCTTCCCCAGAACAGATGCCACTAGGAGAATTTACAGTCAGAACCTGTTCCACATTTTTCATATTGCACCAAGTACCCTAGATGTGCCTAGGAAACAGATTCTAACAGCTAATTTATTCTAATTAGCCTTCTTTAGAACACTAATTCTGTTCTGTATTTCTACAAAAGGGCCCTAGAATTTTCCTCCTCAAGCCAAGCTCCTATAAAATGATTTTTTCCTGGGTCTCTAGGGCTTTCTGCTGACCATATCTACTCTGGACAGGAACATTCCATCTTCTGTCTTTATCATGCTACAGTTTCAGATTAGTTCCTTCCCTAGAGAGCTTTCCTTCTCCTTTGGACTTGCAGGAGTTCCAGACTTCCTTCCACCTTTCCACCTTGCAGATTTACCTATGCTGAAATCCAAGCTACACCATCTCCAGGTATCTTTTCCCACCTCACAGCTCTCTTACCACTGACATCCTTTCCTACAGCACCCAAGGGCAGCAGCCACTCCCAAACCTTGGTCCCTCACTTTAGTTAAAACCCTTACAAACCCAAAAGGCTCAGAGACCTGGTTGTTTTGAAGTCTCTCAGAGCTGTAGAGATGTATTCAGACAAATGCTTTTCCATCAGGGCTACTCTGATCCAGGCTCGTCCCTGCAAGAGGAAACAGATAAGAAACATTGAAGCCTTACAGACTTGAAACAACTTTCCACCTGAGCATGGATACAGTTGGGTTTCCCTGGGTGAAATTAACTGATCTCCACAGGAAGGGTTCCTAAGATCTCCTTGATTTTAGCAATCATGAAAACAGAAAATGCATGCTTAAAAATTAACTTTGTAGTGAAATAGTTCTCCAAAATTTGAAGGAACAGAACAAAGCCAAACAACTTGGCTTTAATTCCACACTGCACTCTTGGAAATCTCTTGTGCATAAGTGGGAGCAGACCAGGGCAGAAAGCTTTCCCTTTTCAACAGGATGGTATTGGAAGCATCCAACCAGTGCTACTATAAAGCAGCAGCCACCTACTCTCAAGGTGATTTAAGCAAGGATGAATTCTCTGTGTTCATTCAAATATTGGTGGGACCAATTAAAAATAAATTATAACCCAGGAACAGATTGGTTTTTTATGATGTCATTTGCAGAAATGATTTTCCCCCCCAGTGAGGATGTCATTATAGAAGCACACAATACACAGGGATAAAATCATATCTAGGAGGCCAAGAACTTGCCATCCAAAAGCAAAACTTAATCCAAACAGTTCAATAAACAACAGCAGCAGCTTCAAAAACAACTTCTAGGAATGTGTGTTGCACTCTGCTGCCAACCCTAGTGCACAGAAGTGTAGTTTACAAGCAAGAGATACTGCAGGTGGCAGGAGCAGTTCCCACTGTCAGCTGGAGCACACCAGGAACACCTCTGGCAGCCCTCAGAAACCTACAAATAGTTCCACCAGTAGCAAGACATCTTTCTGCTTAATAGATCTGCTGCTTAGTGGCATCCAGCTGAGTATCACTGCAGACAGTCTACCCAAAGCACCTCTAGTGGGGTGATCATCCTGCTGTCCATTTAGACAGGCCTAGACCCAGCTGAACTTACAGTAAGACAGGCAGATGCTAAAAGAAAACCAAAATGCTGCTTTCCTATATCAACACCACAGCAGAAATCTAGCCATGCACTAAGTTAAAAGCTGCTGGTTTAGAGATCTGCCTTTCTGCTGCACTTCTCTGGAACACAAGGGAATCCCTCAAGCCCTGAGGATGCTGCTGAGCTAACAACCAAAGCCTCAGCAGCTCCAGGGAGAGCAGAGCTACCCTTACTGGCAAACCCTTCCCAACAGCTTCCAGGCTGAAGCAGACACCCATTTGCTCCACCAGTAAAACTGATGCATGCCACTGGTATTTGTGTCAATGTGCCTCCAACCTTGTCAGGTAAGGACATCCAAAAACCCTCCCACATCCCCCCTGAGCAGTTCAGCACCACTCTCCACACACATCACCTGCTTTGGTTACTATCTGGCATGGAGGTTTCCACAGAGTAAAAGAAAACTGTTGTTTATTTAGAAGACTACTCACTACTACTCAGGAACTAGTACTCCTCAGAAAATCAACAGTCACACTTATTACAGCACTGTCACTCAGAAATGCCTTTGAAATAAACCTTGACTATCATCAGCAATACAACCATCAGGCTCCAGAACAAGAGTCTCTCCAGAAAGCATCTGTAAACAGGTTCCCCAAATTATCTGCATCTCCAGATCTCAACATCAGCAAGAAGAAAAGCTGCATGACTGAAATGATCAGCTTCCTACTCCAGTGCTTTGGGAGTGCTGGGAAGAGCAGGGAATATTCTGGATAGGAAAATCAGCCAGTAGCTTTTTGCCACAGATTCTCAAGTGTTTCAAAGCTTTCACACAAATTACAGATCCTCTGGGCACATGACATTTTAAACTGAGTCTATCCAAAAGAAGAAAGGAGCAACAGTAGGTTAGTAGCCAATAAGCCCTTCTGCAACACTATGGATCATCAGAATGCTGCTCAAAGATCTGCAGGATTGATGGTGCTGCTTGAGCTAAGCAGCATATTCTGTCCATGACAACTCTGTAATCTAAATTGTACCAACCACAGTCATGCCCCTGGAAAAAAACCCTACAGCTTTTGGTACATAACAAGCTAAATATTTCCACCTCATCCATGACACCAGCTGTGAATAAGCCAGTGTGTACTAAACATCTAGACCTTTCCAATAGCCATGGAACAGAGTTTGGATACCTGTTCAAACAACTGATCCCAATTCACTTAGGAATAAAGGGAAATAACAACAGGCATTTGTGCATCCTTTTATCCTACTTCATACTTTCAAAGTCAGAAGGTTCTCAGCTGCCAACCAAGGCTGCTTCACACAGAAATACAACCTTGGAAAAGCATCCCAAGCTAGGAAAAAGAACTTGGAATCTCTGTCCAAGAGAGTATTTTTCAATGTGTTGGTCTATACTGTCTCACACTCAGCTTTAATGACAGGTTAGTCTAAAGCTTCTCCAGTCCATGTGCACATGAACTGTTGAATTGTTACTTCCTGAACATTTCCATTGCACCTTCAATCACAAACTGTGGTGTCATTTCTAGAGAGAATATATATATATATATAGAGAGAGAGAGAGAGAGATCTTTGTTGAAAAATAAATCTATCAAAGGCTTCCTGCACAAGCACATCAACAAACCAGAGCTAGAGCCATAGAATGCCTTGGGGTGAAAGAGATCTTCAAAGCTCATCTAGTCCAACCTCCTCTGCCATCAGCAGGGACACCCCCAACTAGATCAAGCTGTCTTGGCAGCCAGTTCCCTCAAGATTCTGGGGTGCACTTCATCTGGTCCCATAGACTTGTGTGTGTTCAGGCTCCTCAGGTGGTCACAAACCTGATCTCCTCTTACAGTGGGAGGGATTTTGCTCCCCTAGTGCCCATCTTGCAGTCCATGTACTTGGGAGGTGTGGGAAGAGAGGTTGCCAGTGAAGACTGAGGCAAAACAAGTTGTTGTGTACTTCAGCCTTTTCCTCATCTGTTGTGACCAGCTCTCCAGCCCTGCTGACCACAAGGGACATGCTTTCTTTGATCTTCCTTTTCTGGTTGACACACTTCTGAAGCCTTTCTCACTATTCTTTGCATCCCTTGCCAAGTTCATCTCCAGCTGCACCTTTGCCTTGCTGACTTCATCTCTACACAGCTGGGATCACACCTTTTCTATTCAAGCATAAATGAGAGAGAGAATAAAATGATACTTAGGGGAAAAGGAAAATAAACCACATTTCTGCTATTTTAAAATCATATGTTTTAGGCATGCCTGCATGAACTTGATTTCCCTCCACACACTGCACTTGCAAATAGTTCTGCAGGCTGGAAATGTGAAGGCAATCCTGTTAGGACACAACGTGCTCCCTGAAGAGAGATGCACTCTCCTGTGTAACACCAACTGCAGAGGAGACCTTCAGATGTAAAAGTGTTGGGTTTGCAGCAGCAAGCAGTTACCAGGAACAGAGAAAAAGAACTCTTTCAAACAAGGGAAAATGCTGCGGGGCAAGCTGAGTGCTGTGCTTTCCTGCTGGGGACAGAAAAGGTAGCTGTGTTTTGAGAGAGCAATGGAATGAAGCAGTCAGTTTGACCTTTCTCTCCCCTACCTTAGCTCTAGAAGAACCGACGTTCTCCATGTTCTCAATGCTGCAGATGCAACTGTGAGAGACTCTGCGGCAAGCTACGCGAATGTAGTCCCAGAAGCTACGGGGACTCTCGTAGCCGAACCAGGTGAGCTGACCTTGAATCAAAATACAAGATAGGTCAAGGTTGAGGAACCTCCCTCTCTGCCCATGGCAGACAAACAGAATCAACACACTTCTTCTCTCCTGCCTGCACTGTCAGGATTTTACACTGGCAAGACCACCAGCCCCTACCGAAAACTGGCTCGTAGGTGAGGAGGATCCTCTGGCATTGTGCTGCTCCCTCGGGCTTCAAACTGGTGCACAAAGAGAATCTAGGGGCTTTTGGCCACATGTGAGGTCAAACATACACAGATACATATGTATATTTTGGGGTGGTTTTTTTGTTCTTGTTAATATGCTAGAATAATGCTCCAGATTTCTCCAGAGGATCCTTACTTAAATCACAACAGAACACACAGGGTTCTGACTTCAAAATGGGATGCAAGGTGCATTTCTGGTCTTTCCTTTAGGCAGCACCATGAGTTTCATTAACAAAATCCACTCAAGAGAGTTTTGTTCTGTACAAAAAAATCAATTTTAGACTATACATATGTATATATACACACACACACATCTATTGTGTGTGTATATCTGCACACATATATCACAGCATCACAGAATGTTAGGGCTTGGAAGGGACCTCAAAATATCATCTAGTCCAATCCCCCTGTTAGAGCAGGATTCCCCAGAGCAGGATCATCAAGCCCAACTCCTGCCTATGCACAGAAAACTCCAAAACATTGAGTGTGTATATCTACACACACACATATAGATAGATGGATAGATAGACAGACAGACAGATGGCAAAGAGCATTGTTTGCTGTGGGAGTGTTATCAGTATTTTAGGAGCAGACTAGAACTTTTCAGTCTGTGCTTTCCTTGAAGGAGAAATTGCTGCATGACCCAAAGAGTTCTGCAGCCACTCTTTGTTTTGATCACACTGCCCCAAATGAACTGAGCATATCAATAGCTCTTCTGGAGCTTTAACCAAAACCCTTCATTTTGGGGTTTGGTTTGGTTTGTTGTTTGTTATTCCCCAGCTTGGAATGTATTGCAGTTGGAAAACAAAAGGTAAAAATCACATCCTTCTTGCAACCACTCCCCACAAAATGAGTTTCATCCCAGACACCAGAGCCCTGCCCCATTGCTTTCAGAGTGAACAGCAGCAAACTGCAGACAGAAGCAAGATGAACATTGCCCTCTGGTGACTGCCACTACTACACATCTGCACAACTTTTTCTCCAGACAAAAATCAGATCTTGTAGAGCTAAACTTATTTTATTTCAAGTCCTAAGTTGTACTTCTGAAGCTTTGCTAATTTATCAGAGAGACTTTAATTGTTTTGCTGTTGGGGAGCTCAGATTTCAAGAAAGAAAATATTTGACTGGCACTGCAAATCATACATGATGAGGACATTTCTATCTAGCATGGCTGGAGCCAAAGAAGGGCAAGGAAGTTGGTGAAGACTTGTGAGGAGCAGCTGAGGGAACTGGGCTTGGTTAGGCTGGAGAAGAGGAGGCTCAGGGGAGACCTCACTCTCTGCAACTCCCTGAGAGGAGGTTGGAGCCAGGTGGGGCTTGGGCTCCTCTCCCAGGTGACTACTGATAGGAGAAGAGGAAATGGCCTCAAGTTGCACCAGGGGAGGTTCAGGTTGGGTCTTAGAAAGGATTTGTTCCCTGCCAGAGTGGTTAGGCATTGTCCCAGGCTGCCCAGGGCAGTGGTGGAGTCACCATCCCTGGAGGGGTTCCAAAATCATGGAGCCATGGCAGTTGGGTTTAGTGGCATGGGGCTGTTGGGGTGGTTGTTGGACTTGATGATCTTAGAGGTCTTTTCTAGCCTTAATGATTCTGTGATCTCACCTCTCAGCACAGCCAGAGTAGTGTCAAAGATCTGTCCCCTATGATCTTGAGACATCTGAGTGGTAGATTTTTATCCCTCAGGGTGCATGTAACTTTGTGGCCCATCTGCTTACTTTGCCACATGGATTCATTTACTAAATTCAAAGCTTGACAAAAGACTTGTTTAAAAAACCAAAGCACAGCAGGAAGCATTAATATCTAGTATCCAATATGCCAGAAGAAAACCAAATCCCAAGGTGCTTCAGTTACTCATGACAGTATTTCAGCACTTAAAATGCAACTGCAAAGAGGATGGAGGCTCTCCCTTTACAAGGAGACCCTTTGAGATCACAGAGGGCAGTGGGTACAGGCTGCATGGGGAGCTTCCATCTCCACATAAGAAAGACAATTTTTAAAGTCATAACTATCATTCACCTGCACAAGCTCCCCAGGGACATGGTGAGCTCCCCATTGCTGGAGGGTTCCAGGCATGATTGGACAGGGTGCTAGATAATCTCTCCAGGCTTCCCTGTATTTACTTCATAGTAAATTGTTCCATACCACAAAAAAAAAAAAAAAAAAAAAAAAAGAGTTTTAATACAACTTGTTGGTAATAAACTGGAATGCTATTCCTCTGGGGAATTCCTGATCCCTACTCTGTTATGCTGGGCTTACAGAACTGGTTATTAAAAATTAAAACATTTACAGTAGTTCATAAATTCAGTTCTCTGAGACAATTGTAAATTCATTTCAGCTGTCTCCCCACACAGGAGACAGGAGAATGAGCTAAACCACAAATTACACAAGCGCCTTACCACTGCTTCTCAGCCAAAACCAGTAATAGGGTCACTATGTCTGTATAAATATTAAATCTAGAAGCAAAAGCTCTTCTGCCACCAGCATTACTGCAGCCAATAAAGGGCCACTGCAGTTCCATGCTTGGACTTTCCCATGACAGCAGTGCCTTCAGCTCTTACTTCCTTCACCCACCTTTTCCACCCTCAGCCTATCCCCATAACCTTCTCTGTTTGAACCAGCACTACAAGCTGCAACCTTCTTTACTTCAAGGACTCTGTTTTCTCACCTGGGACCTACAGCTACAACCACAGACTGTTTTCTGCAGACATACTTCATAGCCTTTCCCTTTGCAACCACTGTGGATGCTTGTATTGTCAGAACTCAGTGAGTTTTGATTAAGATGAATTATACTAATATTCATTAATATTAATGGAAAGAAAGAGAAGTCTCTTAAAAAGAAAGAGACACTATGAAATAGCAGGTAGCAGTAGTAAGAGTGGGGGGTTTTTTTCCTCCTAAGAATAAAAACCATATCAGAAAGAACAAACTGTGCACTGCAGATATGAGAAAAGACTTTCACTGCTTAAGAAATCATTTAATAATTCACCTTACTGGGAAGAAGCACAAAAACTGAGCAACATTTACCAGTGACATCACCAGCACGACCTTTCACCATGACTACCAGCACAGTACTGGTGCAGGAAACTAATCACAGAACCACGAAGGTTGGAAGAGACCTCCAAGATCATCAAGTGCAACCATCAGCCTAGCAGCCCCAAGGAAGACCTTTATTACCTTCATCTTTCCAGCCCAGCAGCACCAATCAGCCTGGAAGGTTACCACTCAGAGCAAGCTTTCTAAAAGCAAGAAGAAAAGCAGGCAAGCAAACTCCACAGCCACTAGACATTAGGAATACAACAGTCCAGATCAAGAGCAGAAGCTGCCATAGGCAACTCTAGCAGCAGCTTTTGCCGTGTCTGCAGTAACCTTCTCAGTGCATGCAGAGGGAAAAAACAAAGCTGTGAACAGCACCACAGAGCAGACTGCTTCAGGGCATTCTGGGGGCAGGGGCAAGGGGAAGGAAGGGCAGAGCTGATGAGGGTGATCACAGTAACCATGACATGCAAAACTGAAAGCAAGATGCAGTCTCTACACTTTGCTGTAAAGGATATTAGAACAAGAGCCTGGCAAGGCAATAAATACACACACTTAAGAGCTTTCAGAAAGAGGTTTGAGGGGATGGCCATCAAAATCTACATTAGTTATTGATGTTCTTCAGGACTAAGTTCAAGCTAATTTGAAGTGATATCAAAAAGGCAGAACCCCATACAACATCATGGCCTAGAGAATATATAGATCACCGTGACCTGACTCCATCAGTTCCAGGCTCTAGCTGTGACCAAATCCCCAGCACTACTGCTGAACACTTTGGGATGGCCCTAGCCTTTCTGTCCTCTTCACTTAGCTGGTCTGATAAAAAGGATATGTATACAAAATAGACATGAAAAAAGCCTGTGGCCAGCAGGAAAAAGGAGAAACCACCCAGACAGCTACAAGGGACAGCTTCATCCCCAGAGCATGGGACAGCTAAGAAAGAGACAAACTCCAGCCACTACCTGGGGGGAAAAAGGGAGCTCCTGAAATTGATGCCCCTTGTTTGAAAGATTACCAAACACACATACATTTGTATCCAAAGTTTTAAAGCCCCTTTCAAGGACTGTTGGTTTTAACTTTGTCCTGGGACCTTCAAATCTATTGACTCTGTATACTCAGAATGCCATCTCCTCTCTACTGCACTATACAGCCATGCAAACTCCTGTTCCTGAGAAGGAATAACAGAGTAATTAGTCATGGAGTTCAACAAGGACAAGTGTAGAGTCCTGCAACTGGGGTGGAATAACCTCATGGAGCAGGACAGGTTAGGGG
Source organism: Galbula dea (assembly GCA_013399015.1). NCBI lineage: Eukaryota > Metazoa > Chordata > Aves > Piciformes > Galbulidae > Galbula > Galbula dea. The sequence continues at coordinate 1,087,538 of VWZX01008611.1, read as the reverse complement.
TTGACCTGCTGGAAAGCAGCTCCAAGGAGAAGGACCTACAAATGCTGGTGGACAACAAGTTAACCACAAACCAGCAATGTGCCTTCATGGCCAAGAAGGCAAATGGGCTCCTGGGGTGCATTAAGAAGAGTGTGAGCAGCAGAGAGACAAAGAACTACTACAGAGAGGCCAGCAGAGGCTAGGAAGATGCTGAGGGCACTGCAGCATCTCTGGCAGGAGGAAAGGCTGAGAGCTCTGGGGCTGCTTAGCCTGCAGAAGAGCAGACCCAGAGGGGAGCTGCTCAATGCTCAGCAAGAGCTGAAGGCTGGGGGCAAGAGGCTGGGGCCAGACTCTGCTCAGTGGAGCCCAGGGCCAGGCCAAGGGGCACTGGGCACAAACTGGAACCCAGGAGGTTCCAGCTGAGCAGAAGGAGAAACTTGTTTGGTGTGAGGGTGTTGGAGCCCTGGCCCAGGCTTTGCAGAGAGGTTGTGGAGTCTCCTTGTGTGGAGAGACTCCCAAGGCAGCTGGAGGTGATCCTGGGCAAGCTGCTGTGGGTGAGCCTGCTGGAGCATGAGAGCTGGACTAGATGATCCCCAGAGGTCCCTTCCAACCCCTTCCATGGTGGGATTCTGCCTGTTTCCCTTCCAGGTCTGCTTCAGCCCAGGACCTGGTGAAGACCCTGGCCAGTGCCAGGGAAGGGTAAGCACAAAGTGGAGGAGGGGAACAAAAATACTGCAGCAAACTTCACTGAGCTTAAGAAATGCCATGGAGATTTTCAACATCCAGCTGGAAAATGCTGTGACCTACCGCAGACATAATTCATATCCTTTCCCTTTGTAACCACTCTTTACACCTGAATTACTAGAATTCAGTGAATTCTGATTGGTATGAGAGAGATGGCTGTGAGAAAGCCCTGCTTTGGGAAGAGACTGGACTGGATGTCTTCCTAAGGTACTTTTCAAACTAAATTCTTCAGTGATTCTGAAAAGAGAAAACTAACAAAAGCACCCAAACCACTAGGAATGTTGCTGCATGATGCTTTTGCTTTTCAGAGCTGGCAACATCAGAAGAATTCCCTACCAAAAACCAGTTTAAAAATGGTGCTCACATTGCTGTGACTGGCACTAGAAGATGAGGCTTGGAGACCTATTTCAGGATTCTTAATTTCAATGGCTTTAGGAAAAGCATAAAATTCTAATCCCTGGAGCTGAGCAGTTTTTCCCCCTGAGATTGGCTATTTTGCTTCCTTCCACTTAGTTTTGTCTGGGTCTTACCTGAACAGAAAACCAGCAAGCAGCAAGAGTCACTCTGTTCCACCAAGGCCATGCTTTGCTCACCAGGAAGATGTCCTGGTTAAGGGCAGAACAGAGAGCTGCCAGGAGAAGTTTTTCTAGTAAAAGTAAACTTAGCCCTTCAGATGCTAAGTAAATACTACTTCATTATTATTATTCACTTCACAGGCAGTGCTTCAGAAGGGAGTTACAGATTAAGAACTGTTATTTGTCATGGCCTTCAAGCACAGGTCTCTACACTGACACTCCAACCTGGATCACCAAACAGATCACAGTTTGGCCTGAAAGCTCTGATGCAATACAGCCACTTATCTCAGCAGAGACAAACAGACCAGATGTGTTCTGCCTGCTCTGACACATTTCCTACAACCCACTGCACTCTGCCTTGCTGTGCTCCTGCTGCCACAGAGCATGCATGTCCTGAATGCTCAGAATGTCATTTCCAGCCATAAAATGCAATTTGTCTCAAGCCCTGTGTTGGGTAATAGAAACCCTCCTCAGATTTGAACTGTCATGCCACATTTATTATCACAATTTGCCTTTCCAGTTTGTAAGGATTAAAACAATTACTCACAGCCACCTAGCTTCTTGCCACAACACTCCCAGTCTGCAACACAGTGCACAAGGCACTGCCTTCTCCCCCTCTTTTCACTTAACTCTGCAAACTCTGGAAGTCATACTGGTAATTACATGGGGAAGACTGAAACAACAATTCAGCTTTCTGATTCCCTCCATTTCTTATCTGAAATCATTTCTCACTTGCATGTTCCATTTCCCTCTAACCCATTTGCCAACCTGTCAAGGTTTCTCCTCTGACCTGCCTGTCCTGAATAATAGACTCTGAAGCAAAAGAATGTTGAGGGGGGGAAAAAATAAATAATAATATAAAATTCATCATGATTTTTGCTCAAACATTCCTGAAGCTGGAGGAGAAGGAGAAAACAGAGCCATTTCCCTGCAGTGTCAAGTTGCTAAGTGCCCATAATCACTCCAATAATCTCTGTCCCCGTGTGACAAACACTATGTTTCTACCCCACTGGGTGATTACTTTTTTGTTCTTCTCTGACAGATGACAGCAGGCAGCAATTGTGCTGCTGAAGTGTCAGCCTACACACAGCATTGTTCAGAAAGCTTACTTGTGAACATTCAAAAGCAGGAGTATGACAAGGAGTAGATTGTCATAGTCCACATCTATATTTAGAGGACTCTGATGTCCCTCATAATCCTCTTAGAATTTCAGAAACAGAGCTGAGAGATGAGGAGAAGCTTCCAAAGGCCTTTCCCAGTGACTGTTCCTGCTAAGGCACACTCTGTTCTTGCAGCACAGGAGCTTCCTCTAGAAGAACCAGAAGAAGGCAAACAGCCACTTTCCTGAATTAGAACAACATCTGACACTGATACAAATGGACAACCAACAACTGACCTTTCTTAAAAGACATTTCATCCAGATCCATTACATTCCAGCAGCAAAGAGCAGCTTCACTAGGGGGCTGGGGGAATGGGAGGGAAAAGACCTAAACACAGTACCTGGAAAAGAAGCAACAAAAGCAGGGAAGGGAGAAAGCAAAGGGAGCAGCATCACAGATCAGCTCTCCAGAGCTTCTGTGAAAGCAGACAGCACCACTGCTGTCTTTCAGACTCCTAGGACACAGCCTCATCATAAAGCAGAAAGGCAGACAGAGCTCAGCACCATGGCAACATCCACTTGCTAAATTAACAGCCACCAAGCCTTCCAACAAGAAGATGGGAAAGGTTTCACACCAACCATTTCCTTCACTTCTCCACAGCAAGGCAACAGCCAAGGGCCAGGCTAAAGCAAGCCAACACTCCCACTCAGCATCAAGGAGCTGCTACAGGTGCACACAGGCTCCACACAAACTCATTCTCATGGCAAAAGCATCCCCAGGAAGGAAGGTCATGAGGATACCTTTGAGTCGATGGCTTAGAATCTGCTCCAGAATGGCTGCAAAGTTATTGAACTCGGGGGAGGAATCATCTATGGTCTCGAAGCAGGAGCGGTCAATCAGGGTCTTGACTGAGAACCTGGGAGAGAAGCACAGGGCAATCAGAAAGGACATAGAAATGGTTGGAAAAGACCTCTGAGATCATCAAGCCCAGCCAAGATCTGGTTGAGATCAACCCTTGAGAGTACATGGATAGATATGAGCCTCCAGAGCAAGAGAGTGGTTTGGAGAAACTAAATGAGCCAAGAAACAGAAAAACACCTTGAGGATTTCCAGTTCAGAGCCACACAAACAGACCACAGCAAGAAACAGCTTGGAAACAATAATCACCATTGTTCTTAAAAGTCTTTAAAACAAAAGGGAATCCTCACATTTCTATGTAGAAATGAGCTAATTACTTTCCTCTTCTCTAAGCTACTTTAATAAAGCTGTAGGGAAAAAGGATTCAAAAGCATCCAACACCAGTTTCTCTCTGTCACCCTAAAGATCAGGATTTTTGCCTGAGGTTTCATCAATGCTCCTGTTCTTCTTAAAATCCATGCCCAGGAATCAGAAGCAAGACTGTAAAATCATCCCAATGCAAGAATAATCCAAACACATTACAAACCTATGCAACCTGATGCCCTGTTCCCTCTGTGCGCTAACTCAGGCAGGCTGATTTCCCTGTGGCTGGGATAACCCCAATCCAGCAGCACATTATGGCACTATGATGCCAGAAAAGCTATCCATTTAAATGACCTAATATTAGCCTTTGGAAAGGCTGAATGCAGCCACAGTGAAGAGCAGACAAGATGCAACTGCTCTTTAGCTGTCTGTAGCTACAGCTGCACTCAGAGAGCTTCCCTCTTCCTCAGAAGATAGTTCACAACTCAAGAAACAAGACCAAACCTGATTTTTCTTGTCTTTGCCATTGTAGTCATCACCCATTTTGTTTTCTCCCTTCTGCTCCTCCTTTTTAAGCCTTCAGTTTCCAGGCAAGCCTCCCATGCCCTCACCCTTGAAAGCAACACTTGTTTTGAGGTTACCCTGTGGGTTTTGCAGCAATCCTTGTTTCTATTCCTGGAGCCTGAGGCACAGTTTTCACAACATCCAAACATCAGCACTACCAGCTTAGGAAGTTCTCCCTCTGCCTGCTCCCCCCAGACCCTGCCCCTGAGCATGCTGCTCCCTCAGTCCTGCAAACTCTGCTTTTTATGGGGCTCACTATCAACTGCTCTAGGTTTTCAGTATTCAGGGGAGGCGGGGGGAGTGACCCCTAACTATGGATCACTAGTAATCAACATGCTTCACAGCATCTCCAACAGTTCTCCAGCAGAGCTGCAGATGCCTCCTGCTGCTGCTCCAGGCATGGGCAGGAGTGAGACCCTTTACTAATCCTGCCCAACCCCACTCATTCCTGTGACACCAAGTGAACTCCTGCAGAAATACTCCCCATCCTACCTTTCCTGCAGGCTCCTATTGTTGTCCTGTGTTTGACAGGAGAGGAATGAGGAGCAAGCAGGGTGGGGGAGGAAGCTGCTCCTGCAGTGCCAAGTTATGACTCAGGTTTGAACTCCTCCTCCACCTTTACGACCAATTTTCAGTGAGAGGCAAGCGTGCTCACCAGTAAATCCCTACCTAGGCAGTGCCAGAGGCATTGACTGCCCTGATGGCAACACCTATTGCAACCTCAAAGCCACACAAGAGCTGTCAAAAGTCTTCATTCTGACAAATAAGTGCAGCTAGCACTGCCATGACTAAGCCAGGTTGAACTGTCAGAAGACTCCTCCCACACCGTGCAGGTCTGAAAGAGAGAAGATGCAGCTACCCCTGGGTGCACACACCAGGAAGGCAGTCAGTTAGCAGTGGAAGCAACTGGACTAGAACTAGGAATAGCATCTAAAACTCAAACATGATCACTCAAACTGATAAAACAAAGCCAGGTATAACATTTAGCTATGATCCTTTTTCCTCTGTGCAGTGTCTGAAGTTCCCTGGTTAATTCTGTGGGGGATAGATATTCAGAAATGGAGATATATGCAAGAAAAAACAATACATCAGAGCAATTCAGATATACTCCTAAAAATCACAGATTTTCTTTAACATTTATTTTCATTTTAAAGTATTCTGCAAGTCAATTGAAGAAAAAAAATGCTGTCTAGCTTATAAGGATACAACAATTTTCAAACACCTAGTGTCTGGCTAGAGAAGCCAATCTGACAGCTCAGCAGCATTAATGGTCTTTGGTAAGTGCTGATATCACTAACCCTCCCATGGCAGGGGGGTTGGAGCTAGGTGATCTTTCAGGTCCCTTCCAACTCTGGCAATTCTAGGATTCCATCTTCTCTCCACTGCACCCTAGAGCAGCAGCAGACCTGCACTTGAGAGGGACAGAGAAACTGTAACAAAAAGTAAAGCAGCTTGAAACCAAAATTTTCCAAGATGACCTTTCTGGTGGGGTGCAAAAGCAGAGGAGCCAGAGCTCCAACACCTGCTGCTTCAGGACTCTTTAAATAAATGTCTTTTATCCAAACATTTCCCATTGTGTCACTGCAACAATAGGGTTGTGGCTGGTTTGTTTTGGTTGCTTGGGTTGTTTTGGGCTTTTTTTGGCAACTGCCACAGGAAAGATGCCAATTCCAATGTTCCTAAATGACCTTTGTGAACTTGGATGTCCTCAGACTCTTACATATCCTTCCCTGTCCCAAATCTAGCCTTGCTTGAGCTCAAAAGGATGTGGAAACAATAGCATCCTCCAACCTCAAAAAGACCTCCCACATTATGTAAGAGGGAGATATTCCTCAATAAGAAAGACTTAGAGCAGTCTTTTTTGGGGCTAGGTTCTTCCCCTGTGTTGCAAGCTGCACAAGAAGGTCTCCCACATTCCCTGAACCACTCCAGAGTCAAACCTTTTGTGGTTCTATCCTAGAATCATTGAGGTTGGAAAAGCCCTCTGAGATCACCAAGTCCAACCATCAACCCAGTACCCCCATGCCTCCAAACCCCAGGTGCCACATCTCCAGGGGTTTAGAACCCCTCCAGGGGTAGTGACTCCACCACTGCCCTGGGCAGCCCGGGACAATGCCCACCAGCTCTAGAGGCTTAATTCCAAACCAGCAACAAGCCTCTAATCAAGAAGCAGGTAGGCAGAAAGTTTGCCTGCTGTATGAGTGTGTCTCTGATCACTGACAGATCCTGCTCCCCTCAGTTTCCACAGGAATGGAAGGATTCTGTCAAATGTATGTAGCTTGCAGTTTGGGAAATGTCATTAAAATCCTATTTTAAAGAAAATAATCCTCAAGATTAATATCCCTTCTGCTAGAGAACATAGCTGGGATATGAGGAGAGAGTTCAGCTAAGGGTGAATGGCACTGCAACAGCTCTTATGTGTAGGAGCAAAAGCACTGCTTTAAAAATACATTTCCTGAGAGCTGGTCAATTCTCTGCTAACATCCTGAGCTGTGACCCTCACTTCCAAGGCCTGTCTCTACTTTCTTTGGTGGTTCTGGTATCTACATGGATCTTTGATCTATGAATCTGAAGGAAGAGCAGATGAAAACAAGGTGAACGACCTGGGACAACCTCTACATCCTAGCAGCACTTCAAGCTGCAGGGGCAAAGAGCTCAGAACATGCATTGTTTATTCGAACACACAAAGCATCCTAAATCTGATTGCTCTTCCAAGCCTCTCCTGGGCAGCTACACAAACATAGCCATCAATTTGCACATGCAATTTGCTGATGTTACTTAGGTGACTACATAGCCTCCTGTGGCTCCAGAGCCACTCAGCATTCCAGCAGAAACAAACCCTTCCTTCCAAAGCTGTAAATGTAAGAAGCTACCTACAGCTGCATGAGGAGTCAGATATCAGCACTGTAAGAAAAGACTAAAAGCCCAAAGCCTGGTTTAACTATTAAGGCCAAATCTGCCAAATTGAAGCTTGGACAAAACCAGTACATTGAATTATCCCAGACTGTTAAGAGATGTTAATTCAGAAGGATATCTTCTTTGCCATCTCTCACCTTCACTGGGGGCAAGCCATAAGAATCCTGATTTTATTGAATCAATTCATTGCAGCTACTTTTAGCAGAAATATTTCACATTCTCACAGGATTTTGATTGGAAAGGGCTATTATCCTCCTGGGTTTGATACTGATCTGGCTATTCCTAAGGAAAAATAATAGGGAAATGTCTAATAAATAGAGTAAAGCACAGAAATATTTTAAACATTTACACTGGCAGATGAAGAAAAACATAAATAAATGATCTGCACTGTGATGTGCATCCCTTTTTCCTCATCATCCTTTCCAAATGTTAAGGTGTTTACACTAAGAACTTCAGGTTTTGTGACTACAGAGCAAAACTAAACTGGTTTAGTGAGAAGAATTACAATATTACCATAGAACTCCAAGTAGTTTCTGCAGTAGCTTTGTTCCCTGCCTCTGTGACTGAACCCCCTCCGGTTTCCAAGCATCTTTATGGTCATTACAACATCATTGCAACTGCAGGGAAAGGACATGAAATAAACCAACAAATGAAAGGTAAGAGCACAGAGTGCAGAAGAGCTGTTTCTATCCTGTACAATTATGACATTACCTGATAAAACTGGCCTTGGCAGATAGCACTGCAGATTAGCAGTGTCTGTACCACTGGAGCAAGTGAAACTGAAAACTTCTGCTGCTTCTATTTGATCTGCCTCAGCAAGTTTGATAACACTCATATTTTTCTATGGGTTTTGTTGGCTTTGTTTATTTTCCTATGTTTTGCTTTTTTTCCACAGGGAAGAGCAGAGGTAAGCAGGAAAGCCTGGGAAAAGACTGGATAGTATTGATGCTACTTGGAATCCAGACACTAGAATGTGAAGGAATACTAAAGCAAATTCCTTTCAGTAGCCACATGATCAAGTTAGACCTCATAAAACACATCAGCAATGGGTACCCCTCTGCTCTGCCCTGCTGAGGCCACAGCTGGAGTCCTGGGTCCAGTTCCGAGCATCCCAGCTACAGAGAGCCAAGGAACTACTGGAGAGAGGCCAGCAGAGGCTAGGAAGATGCTGAGGGCACTGCAGCATCTCTGGCAGGAGGAAAGGCTGAGAGCTCTGGGGCTGCTTAGCCTGCAGAAGAGCAGACCCAGAGGGGAGCTGCTCAATGCTCAGCAAAAGCTCAAGGCTGGGGGCAAGAGGCTGGGGCCAGACTCTGCTCAGTGGAGCCCAGGGCCAGCCCAAGGGGCACTGGGCACAAACTGGAAGCCAGGAGGTTCCAGCTGAGCAGAAGGAGAAATTTGTTTGGTGTGAGGGTGTTGGAGCCCTGGCCCAGGCTTTGCAGAGAGGCTGTGGAGTCTCCTTGTGTGGAGAGATTCCCAAAGCAGCTGGAGGTGATCCTGGGCAAGCTGCTGTGGGTGACCCTGCTGGAGCAGGGTGTTTGGACTGGATGATCCCCAGAGGTCCCTTCCAACCCCCATCATGCTGGGATTTGAGGACTCTATAGTGCACTTTAAAAACAACAACAAAAACCCAAACCAAAAAACCCCAAACATAAAAAATATGGGGTCCTAAACTGTTTTTACAAATACTGCTGCAGCATTCAGTAGTGAGGGCATAAAATCAGTTACTAATTCTGTTGGTACATTACTAAAATGTGTGAGAATTCAAACAATATCATAGGGTAGTTGAGTCTGCTGAAGAGCTTTCAGAGAATACTTAAATTAGTTTGATACCTTAAAAACCTAGCACTTGAAACAAACTAAGAGTCACTGCTACCAGCATATTATGCCTTTAAAAGTTTGCTATGATGTAATGGGTCAGCACCACACACTGGGAAACGCTGCATGAATTCAATCACACCAGCAGTGGAAAGGCTCACAGGGAAAGCCAGAGGAAGTATCATGAAGCTTGTATAAGCTCAGCACCGGGATGCTAAAAAAAAATATACTAGATGTAGCCTGTACTGCAGATCTCCTGATCTAGATTTTGGAGATAAAAATATCCTCCTTGGGACTGCTCTTGCGGCACCAGTGCGTTAGCAAGAACACACACACACACTGTTAGCCACTTCGACAGCAGCTTGGGAGGAACACTTTGAGGCTTCACTTCACACCCTGCATATATTAAGTCTCGATTTTAGAAGGGGCCACACTGCACCAGTTTAAGAGCTTCAGAGATGAAGACACACCAACTCTCTTCGCATGGAGATGACAGCCTCAGCTCAACGCTGCTGACAGCTCCCCCATGCCCCGCTTTCCTCCGGCACACGCTTTTCGCCCCAGGAATGCAATCAAGGAGCCGAAAACAAGCCTCTCCCCCCTCAAAATAAAACAATAAAAGACCATTTAACGCCCTTACGCTCCTGTCAGCCTCTGCCTTCCGGCCACCGCCTCAACACCTTCGCGGGCAACCGGTGCCAAGGAGCTGAGTCAGGACGGAGAAGGTTACCCTCGCTTGCCGCTATGTGCCCCTGGGGGGCTGGTAACCCCCAACCGGAGGCTGGTACACCCCCGGAAACCGGTAACCCCGACCCGGAGGCCGGTAAACCTCCCACCCGGGGGCCTCCCCCCCTAACACGGCAGCCGCTGGCTGCGGCAGGGTTCTCGCCTCCGAAGGGGCCACCACGAGAAGGGGCCGAGAGTCACCTGTGCGGGGTGGGCAGAGGCGGAACGGAGCGCTCAGGGCAAAGCTGCAGGAGGCGGCAGCGGCAGGGCAGAAGAACGGTGCCCTCGGGCTGGGCCTGGCAGCTCACCTGCAGACCGTGATCAAGTTGCGCCTTTCCACCGCGGCGTTGCGAGCCGGGACGCTCTTCCTGCGGACAGGGATGTTGATACCTCCTAAGCCGAGGGACGCCATCTCCACTGGGGGGCAGCTGGAGCCGCCGGGGCTGGCGCCGAGCCTTTGTTCCCGGCCTCCTGCTCTCGAGGATGCTGCTCCCGCCGCTGCCGCCAGCCGAGGAGAAAAAGGAGGTGGAGAAGGAGGAGGCAGTAGCAGCAGCCCCTCTATTGTCCCCCCGAGCCTCCTCCCGCCAGCCGGTCGCCGCAGGAGGAGCGCCCCGAGGCAAGTCGGGAGGGAAAGCACCGGGGTCCCGGGGGCGGCACAAAACCCACCCCGGGCAGCCCCCTCCCAATGCACACACAGCGCCGCAACGCACCGGCAGCCAATCAGCGGCGGGAAGGGCGCGTCGGTAGCCAATCAGAGCGTGGGAGCGAGGCGGTGGCCAATCAGGGCGTGGGAGCGAGGCGGCGGCACCTGCGGCGGAGGCCGGGTGGGTTCTGGTGGCTTTCCCGGGTGAGGAACGGGGAGGGCTCGGGCAGGCGCCGAGGGGGATGTCTGTGAGAGATTCCCTGCTCTCCACTGGTTGCAAAACGTTCCTTTCCTCCCTATTCACTTTCGTGTCCCCTCTCTCGGTGTATGTCTGTGGGGTTGAGGACCCCAGCTGAGTCATAGAATTCATCAATTCATAGAATGGTTTAGGTTGGGAGGGAGCTTCAAGAACATCTAGTTCCTTCCCCCTGCCATGGGCAGGGATGCCACCCACTAGACCAGGTAGCCCAGGGCCCATCCAATCTGGCTTGGAACACAGCCAGGGATGGAGCATCCACAACTTCTCTGGGTAACCTGTTCCAGTGTCTCAGCACCCTCTGGGTAAAGAATTTCTTCCCCAGATTCAATATAAATCTTCCATCCTTCAGTTTGAAGCCATTCCCCCTTGTCCTATTGCTTTCTACTCGGGTAAAGAGTCTCTCTACCCCCTCTTTAGGCCCCTTTAGGTATTGGAAAGCACCTATAAGGTCCTCCTGTAGACTTCTCTTCTCCAGGTTGAACAACCCCAACTCTCTCAGCCTGTCCTCATAGTGGAGGTGCTCCAGGCCTCTGATCAAGTCCTGTGACCCTCTAGGTATCTGTGAAATTGTGGGCACAAGAGTCACAGAACCATCACATCTCCTGAGTTGGAAAGGACCCACAAGGATCATCAAGTCCAGCTCCTGTCTCTGCACAGGGCAACCCCAACAATCACACCTGAGGACCTTGTCCAAATGCTTCTGGAATTCTCTCAGCCTTGGGGCCATGACTCCTGCCCTGGGGAGCCTGGGCCAGGTCTCCACCACCCTCTGTTGGAAGAACCTTCTCCTAATGTCTAACCTAACCCTCCCCTGCCACAGCTTCATGCTGCCCCCTCAGCTCCTGGTGCTGGTCACCAGAGAGAAGAGATCAGCTCCTGCTCCTCTGCTTCCCCTCCTCAGGAAGCTGGAGAGCACCAGGAGGTCTCCTCTCAGTCTGCTCTTCCCCAGGCTGAGCAACCCAAGGGACTTCAGCCACTCCTCAGCTTCTCCTCTAGACTAGGTTTTATTCACCTCTGACACTTGCATCACAGAATTATTCCTGTAACCAATTTCACAAGAAAAAGTAACTTTCAGCTCTGAAGTTTCTGAATACAGAATGCATCATATGGATCCACTGTGCCCATTCATGTTGGTGCACAGCCTTCAACTGGTACAATGTTGTTAGCTTTAAATCATTAATTAGATAGCAATATCTCTGTGTGTGTCAGAGTGTATGGCTTCACCTAGGAGTCAGTCTCTGTAATGCAGGGCCATGAATAATGAAGAATGAGAATTTAAAGTGTTACTCTATAACTACAGCAGTTTTGAGTGGTTGAGAGGCAGTGAAGAGTATTAATTGGTTAAAACCCGTTTGGATTTATGGATAGCAATATTTGTAATCAAAATTGCTACATCTCAAAGAAGAAAAGACTCACAGAATCATTAAGGTTGGGAAAAAACCCTTAAGATCAAGTCCAACCATCAACCACTAAGCCATGTCCCTGAGTACCAGATCTATTTTGACTCAGAAGTGCTTCTCCAAATTTACTGCCTTTCAGTCAATAAGAAGATGACTTTTGAACAGATCGTTTGTGTCACTGAAGTGGCAGAAAAAAATCTGCTCAGGAGATTCTTCATTTAGAAAGCTGTGACATGTGCTCCCCTTCCATTCACCTGAATGATGTTCTGACGCCATCAGCACGTGGGAAAAGGAAATCTAACAGGCAGAATTTGTATCCCACTCCCAGCGCGTTTGTGCCTCAGCGCAGCTGGCAGCCGCAAAACGTCACTTATAAATAATTTAAATATTTACAAGATGTAGTTCCTCTTGAAGAAACTCTCCTTAGGGAAGCCGTGTGCTGAGCCTGGCAGGGATGGAGTTAATTGTCTTCCCAGCAGCCTAGATGGGGGATGTGATTCGGATTTCCTACTAAAAGAGTGCTGGTGCCTCACCAATACTTTAACGGCTGCTGAACAGTGTTTATACGGCGCCCAGACTCCCTGCCTCTCCGACCAGGCTGGGGGGGGCGACAAGGGGAAGGGAGGGCACACCGCAGGGACAGCTGACCCCAGACGACCAAAGAGATCCTCCACCCCAAATGACGCCGTGCTCAGGAGCAGGAGCGTAGAGAGACAAAGGAGGAAGTAGCGGCGCTGGAGGTTAGGGCATTTGTCCGCGTAAGTAACCGTTATAAAGGGTGAAGCTCTGGTTTCCTTGGATGAGTAAGCGTCTGCCTGTTGATCTGGAGTGCTGGAACTAGTCGTTATTTTGCTTCGCTTGCCTGCCCGGCTTTGCTCCACTTACTAAACTGTTCTCCTGGTTTGGGTTAGAGCAGAACTAACTCTGCTCAGGGATTCCCTTCCCAGCTCAGGCTCTTCTCAGTCTCTCAGCCTTTGCAGCTCTCAGCATGTTCTCCCAGACAGTGCCTGCTGCTAGCAGGGACAGCACTGATGGGGAGAGTTAGTGCCAAGGCTTGGGCTGCAGAGCAAGGTCACTGCTCCAGCTTGGGTCCCACCTTGGGCTGCAGGCAGTCAGAGGTGGCAGCTGCAGGGAGGAGGGGGCAGGAGAGGTGACCCTGAGCTGACCAACAAGGGATTTCATTCAAGCTGGTTTAGTTTTCATTTCCAATCTATAGATCTCTCTCCCTTATTCCCTTTCTCTTCCCTTCACGAAGGCAGAGGGTTCAGAGGGAGCATCTGCCACTCATGTAGTGGCCAGCCCAGCCCTGACCCTTGGCAACTGTCTTAACACAGAATTTTTCTCAACTTTACCCTTCCCATTCTCTCTCCCATCTCCCAGGGCGGAAGTCAGTGAGTGTCTGTGTGGGGCTTAGCTGCTGGCCAGGGTTAACCCACAAAAGGTGGGCACTGGGTTCTGATCTGCAGGCGGAGAAAGTGGAGTTGATACCAAGAAATGATGTAAGACTTCCTCAGTCAGGAGCAGAACTCAAAGTGGTTATGTCACGTTTAATTAGTATGAGATGTGATTCATTTTACTATTGCACTTTCAGATAGTTCTGAGTGTGCTAGTGATAGTGTGGAGCACAACTCATAGCTTTCAGCCTGTTGCTCAGCCTTGGGTAGGTAGAGATGCTTGCTGGTTTAGAAGTTTGGAGGATGAAGGGCTTTTGTGTTTTCTGCTACCTTTTTTCCCCTCTTTTTTCCTTCTTTTTCCCCTTTTTTTCTTTTCTTTTTCAGCAGCATCCTCTCCATTTGCGTTTCTATTTCATTTACCAATGTCTTTGTCCTGGAAGCTGCTAGGTAGCATTTGCAGTTCCAGTTGGACTTTTTGCAGGTCACTTTTTCCTAGGTGAGTTCTGACAGTCAGTACCTTGGTCAGATTATCTGCAGATCTTGCACTTCAGCTTTATTCCTTATCCTTACATCCTAAAACAATCTGTGCAGGAGCCTTGACTGCATCATCTCAGAGATCTTTTCCAACCAAGAAAAAGCAGAGACTGAAATATGAAGTATGTCAGAGAATTTAGACAGGGAAGATGTAAAGTTTGATCTATGAGTTTTAAAGCTTGTTGTGAGTCAGTTTAAGGTTCAATATTTGAAGGCATTGTGACTTCTCACTGGAGGACAGCTTTTGAAAGCTATGCTTGGGAACCATGAATGAGATCATCACTTTGAATCAGGGCACAAAACTTTAATCCATGCTCATTTCTCCTGATTATTCTTTTTGCATATTCTGATGTCCTTATGGTCTTAGAAGTGATTACACTTTTCCTTTCTGCTTTAAATATTTACATAGCCACTTGGTGGCCTCATTGATCAGGTAATAGGTAATAAAACCAGAAGTTAAGCTCCTTTTTCTTCATGGGTATGCAATTCAGACCTTGGTATTTAATCTTTCCTATCTCTTTAATGTTCCTCACTCCTTTCCAGTGAAAACAAGCAGAGGTTCTCATCTCCTACCAATATAGTTTAACTTCTTTAGGACTAGAACTTGTTTTGATTTTGCCAGGTTTCTTTCCTGCTTATTCTGTACCCTTAGTCCTTTTGATTTGATTCCCTGCAGATGTTTTCCTGTATCCCTTTTGTGACACTGTCTCCCAAGTCCCTGTCCCTTTGTGGTTCCACATTACTCCTAGAATTAGCTGGGCTGCAAAATGCCTGGATGTTGTTGCTGGGTTTGCTGCTTCTGTGTCTGGTCTCAGGGCAAGCAAATATTGATTATATCATGCTTAATATAGTTCTCCTGGAAGAAGTCTTCTGCCCTGGTATGCTTCCTGCCAGTGATGAAGTGGAGACTCAGTTCCCTATGCCTTGATTCTGAACTCACAGACTCCAGCTCTGCTGGACCAAGGCTAGGTACTCCTCAGGGCAAGAAGATGGCACAGGAGGTGGAAGGTAGCAGGCACAAACTTGAACATAGGAAGGTCTAAACATAAGGAGGAACTTCTTGACTTTGAGGGTGCTTTGTTGATAGCAGTATGCACTCTCTTAATTTGCTGCCACTAAGTATTATCTCATGTGCCCCAAACTGAGTTGCCTCTCAACTGGAACCTTTAAAGAGTTAAAGAGCAGCAACAGCAAAGCTCTGTGAACTAAACCTTGGACCTTTTCTTGTTATTGCTGTTTCAGTTTCTACTTTCTGGCTTTCACACTTGGGTTAACCAACTCTAATGTTTCCCACAGGTATTTCAGTTGCTGTGGTTGTTCAGGTTCTATCACAACTGTTGCAGCTTAGTTTGATTTTCAAAATGTTAAGTAGAAATAAAATATCCAAGTGAGATTTGTGTGCTGCTCCAGGCCTCCCTCATACACTCTCTTTAAAATCAGAGACACTTGTTAAAATCATAAGATTTTTGGTTTGGATTTTTGGCATGATGGAACATAGATGCTGCAGTTTAGGCTGCACATTTGTCTCCCATGACTTTAAAGTAGTGGAGACACATATCCAAAGTGTTCATGATCTTGGGTGCAAAAGAGATTTCCATTGCCACTAAAGTTCTGTTGCCAACAAAAAGCAGGGTGCTTGCTACTCACTTGTGACACAACCAGTCACAGTTCTGAACCTAATGTCATTGTTTACTCATAATTATTCATAAAACCAAACCCATGCAAACTTCATTCAGACAAAGCCTAATAATTAATTTATGCTGCTTCTTTTGGTTGCCTTTCCACTGCCAGTGGTTCTGGTGAGACTTCCCACGTGTGTTACTCGCTGTTCAATTTCAGAAGCAACATCCATAATATAACATCCCATAATTAAAATTGAAACTGGAACTAGTTAGACATGATTCCATTCTGGAGTTTTAATTGACTTGCCTAAGGTCCTGCTTTGTTTATAGTTGGAGCTGCTCCATTCCATCTACAGTTTAGACTGTAAACTTGGATGGAAACTATGGGACATTACTTTCCATCCTTCTTGCCATTCTGCAGTGGTTAGCCCTTGTTTGTTTATCCATGCATTGAGTGTTCCTTCCCAGTTGAATTGCTGTAACAACATTAATCTCTTCCCAATGTTTAGACAGGTTCTGGATCCATCCTGCAGTTAAGACGTTAAGACAGTCTCTTGTTTTTTCCCAAGCTTAGCTCTAATTCATGTGAACTTGTGAGAAGCTGTTGTGGTTGAGTGACCTCTGGGCCATTAGAATGACAAGATGATGTGACAACCCAAACTGTGCTGTCTTTTTTCACCTACTGCTATTTTTAGAGACCAGTCAGGTCATTCAGTTCTCCTTAAACAGAGAGTTCCCAGCACTGTGGAACCTTTCTTTTATTCCCAAAACTCCACATAATTCCTTGATGATTTGCCCTGCAAAATATGTTCCTTGCTCCAAATCAATTGATTGGTTTAAATCCCATCTGGAAAACAATGTTCAGTCTCCTGTGGTTAAATTGCCTGTGGCAGACTTGGCTGTAGCTTTCCTTACTGGAACTGCTTCAAACCAGGGATCTAGTATTAGCAAACAATACTTAATCCTGCTCTGCACAGGAGCTGTTCACCACAGCATAAGTTAAGCAATTCTCATGGGGTCATTAAGGTTGGGAAAGATCTCTAAGATCAACCCAACACCCCCATGCCACTGAACCAGGTCACCAAGTGCCATATCTGCATGTTGTTTGAACCCCTCCAGGGATGGTGACTCCACCACTGCCCTGGGCAGCCTGGGACAATGCCTAACCACTCTGGCAGGGAATAAATTGATCCCAGTATCCAACCTGAACCTCCCCTGGTGCAACTTGAGGCCATTTCCTCTCATCCTATCACTTGTTAACTGAGAGAAGAGACCAAGCCCCACCTGGCTCCAGCCTCCTTGCAGGGAGCTGGAGAGAGTGAGAAGGTCTCCCCTGAGCCTTCTGTTCTCCAGGCTAACCAAGCCCAGTTCCCTCAGCTGCTCCTCACAAGCTATAGTTATAACTATGTACCCATCTGTCTTCACATTTGACCAATTAGCTATCTTCTAATGCTCACTTTCACCTCCTGGCAGCCCCTCCATGACCTTGTTCATGCTCCTGTTGACACAGATCTCCCTGGAGTGATGCAATGCTCTCCACCTACAAGGCTTTGTTATCTGGCCGCAGCCAGATAACAGCTCCCTATGCTTCACCTGCCTACTACCTTCCATAGTAATCACCCCTCAACTTCCACATTTCCATGAGATAGAGTGACTAGGCCTTTGATACCTTGCTTTAGATGATTGTCTCTATTTACTTTCCCAAATGGCTGTTTCTTCAGAGGTTAAAGCCTGCTGGGACCTTCATAACCCTGGCAGCAGCATCTGCTTGGCTATGCCAGCACAGCTACTTCTGGATTTTTCTCTTGGTGTGCTTTTACATGACCTGTGTAATTTTTTTTCCTCTCTGCTTTTTAAAGACTATGTTCAGGATTTCCTTTCCATGCCTAACAGGCTACTAGATCTCCATTCTGTGTTTGTCACTCATCTTTATTCTGTGTTGGGAGCCAAATAGTTAAAGCCTGATGTATCCGGTCTGAAACTATGTACAAAGCCAGGTCATTTCCTTCAGGTTCCTTCTTAACGTTGTTAGTAGAGCTTGTAGCTCTGCTGCTCGTGCAGAGGGAAGGCAGACAGCTCTGTTTGTTTCTCACAGGGCTTGCAGAGGGTCTAGCTGAGGATTTTCCATCTTTGTGACCAAAACTGGAGCCATCTGCCAACCACACTGACTGCCCTGCGGCCTGAAGTCGGCGGCGGAGCTTTCGTCTGGTGGGAGGCACGGAAGGAGGTAAAGGGCACTTATTTTCTCTTGCAGTGGTTAAAAGGCATCTAGAGCTGGTGATAAAATCTTGTGGTCTTCTACAGAAAGCTTTTAGTTTATAGAAGCCAATGTCCATCTAGCTAACCTAGGGTTTGATATGTATCCAGTTGGTACTTTTCCACTGCTTCCCTACTCCAGTGGGGTATGTGTGCTAGGTACTGCTACAGAAGAGCCCGCAGGGATGTGTTCCCAGACCTCATTGCCTAGGCCAATGCTAAACCTGGTTTTTGACATGGAATATAGTTCTTTCTTGCTGATCTTAAGACTCTGAAGGCAAAGGCTTCTGAAGAATATCAGCGTCTGATGGCTAGGCTTTGAACTTGTAGAGTTCTGCTTCTTCCTGTTGTTTGTGTTCTGGTGTGGGAGATTTCTTCAGTGATTTGCTTAGTGGTTTACTGATTTCTGCAGACATGCAGATGTTCTCATAAAAAAGGGAACAATTCAAGAAGTACAGTTATTACTGTGGACTCTCATAGTCAGTTCTGCCCTTTGGGAATGGCATCACCACCCTCCCTTCCTGACCTAAAACTCTTCACTTCAGATTGGACCAGCTTGAGTTTTGTCATGATTAACTTTAGCACCTGTGATTTGAGTAATGTTCCTCACTTCTTGGGTGTATTCCTGGACCTTCTGTTCAGTTTCTCCACATACCAACACATCATCCATGTATGATGTGACATAAAACCTTCTGATGGTAGTTTCATCCACATTTGATAGAGGGGATCTGAACATCTTGAGGTTGCTTTCCCTCATAGGGAAATGCTGGTTTTTAGCAGCCTTGCTCTGCTGGTGGAATAGCAAAGAAAGCATTGGCTAAGACAACAACAACAAAAAATCAGGGCAGTATTCTACTTAATGCTTCAAGACTTTCAGGCACATTTCAACCTGAGAGGTAGCTATCCTGCTGAAGTGTTAAAAATCCACCTTAAGGCTTTTTCTTTTTTCTCTCCTTTGCTTTTAACCCTGGACAAAATGGGATGTTCAAATTCCAAGTGTCTGTCCAAGGACCTCCCTTTCCAGTAAACTTGGTGGTGGTGGTGAATGGGAGACCTTCCTCTGCTTGCAAGTGTTGATGCTGGATCTTCAATTCATACACAACTTCTATTTTTCCACATTTTAACTTCCAGACACATAAAGCTTGAGGAAATTCTGTTCCCCAAATGTCCCCTGTTTTCACTTCCTCCGGATTCTGGGGAACAAAGCATCAATGACTTTGCAGGAATCACTCCACCCTCACCTCCTGCTGGTCAGCCCCAATTCCACAAACATCCGTAGCCAAATCTACAGCTAATCCATTTTGTTTTAGCAAGGCTGTGCCAGTAATTCCCTGCTGCTTCCAAGAGGGATCCTCCCATTCTGACACTCAGAAGGAGCTCCTCAGCTTGGCACCTCTTTAACTGCAGGCAGAGACCTTCATGCAGGTGCTTGAACATCCTTTCATCCATACCCTACAATCATTTTCCCACCTTCTTGGGTTCCAGCTGGAGTAAATATTCCTTGAGGAGCGTTAATGTTGGCACTCTGGAGTCAGTTGAGATGATGGCAGTGGTGATGGTGAATGTTCTTTCCCAGACCACCCAGTACTAATATTGTTCTTGGTCCTTTGCCTTGGTTATGTTGGAATTTTACCACTAGACCAGGGGCAGGTAGGCAGCAGAGTGTCCTTAGTCTTTGCTCTTCAGAGGAAGAGATGATGTTGGAAGGCTTCCCTGAGAGGGACCTCTTCTGTTCTGTAGTCTTTGTTCTTCATCATCTTTTTTTTCTTAGCTGGACAAAAGCAGCCAGCAAGGCATGTGTGGATTCTATCCCATTTTCTCCTAGCTTTGCCTCTTTTCTGCTTTCCTGCAGTCCTTAGTGTTGATGTTCCCTAAAAGAATTTTCTCTCACCTTCTCCAAGGGTCTTCTGCAGTTGCTGTTAATCACCTCCTTTCCCACAAAGAGCTAAACCCACAGTGAGGGCTAGTTTCTCTTTTTGATTCCTTTTGATCTTTATTTCTCCAGGGAGGCTGTGGCTCCTCTGTGACCACGTTTCTGAACCCCACAGTGTGTGCCCACTCACAGGGCTGATGTTTCCTTCCATTCCTTCTCCCCTTCATTATCTTGCCCTTGGCTGAAGCTGGGCTGGCAGCTCCTCCCCTGTGTTTCTGCTTGATTCACAGGTGCCAGGGTTCCTCCTGCTGACCTAACCTTTGCACCCCTGTGACTTTAAAGACACTGCTGCTCTCTTACCTCAGATACTTCCCCAGGTGCCAACCCCAACTCTTTTTTCTCAAGATTCCTGTGATTTTACATTCTCATAGCATTCTTCTAGGTGGAATAACCTAGCAAAAGGAGAAGCCCAATCTTCTCTCAGTGCTCAGATAACTGTTGGGAGACATTTACCTCCTAAATTTCTTGCAGGCTTTCCTCCTGCAGCGTAGCTGGTAATCGTGCTCTGCTCCGAGGCAGTGTTTTTAAAGGCTTTGCAATTTTTACTAATTAAGGAAAATGAATCCTTTAGGCCTGAAAACCCCATTTCATATGTTTCTCAATTCAGTGGCCTCAAGGTTTAGGCAGTTTCTCTTGCTTGCTCTGCAGTCAGGTCATGGCTGTTACTGTAATCTCCCGAGTTTTAGGAGCAGCATGACCGAGCAGGAGTTTATCAGCACTGAGTTCTGGTTCTGCCACTCTTTTGGTTGTAACTTCATAACTGGATCAGAAAAGCCTAGTTTGTTCTCACATTAACATGAACTTTCAGTAGAGTTGTGGACAGAGTTTCCCATGTCTCCCCGTTTAATTCTGGATAGAGAAATGTTAACGTGGTTTTGATGTCCTGGGTGAAAGGGCTCTCTGACATCAGGCTCTGTCTTCAAGTTAGGAAATGGTTCACTGCAAATAGGTAAACCTAGCAACCAGAACCTGAGAACCTACTCTTAAACACCATAAGACTAGTAATATATACCCAGACCAGAAGAGAGACAAAAGTCTTTGAGTGGTTTTATTGTCATCTGGATTAAATTTGATGCACAGCAGAGGGGTTTGGTAACCTTTGCCATTATTTCTACTCATAGTTCTATGGTGTAGAAAATATATCTGGTTTAGTGGTGAGCATGGCAGTGTTGGCTGGTTGGTTGGACTTACTGATCCCAGAGGTCTTTTCCAACCAGAATGGTTCTATGAGTCTATATTTCTTCTCTCTCTTCCTCTCTTTTTCCATGTATTCCTAGAAACCCATGTGAAGAAGAAAGGGGATTTTCACAGGTGAGCAATGTCAGTACTGCTTTCCTCTGTTTCCTACCATGGTTTAATATTAAGTTATGAGTCATCTGATAAGGCAAAACAATCAGGTCCTTATCTGTATCCATGTGACCTGCTGGGAGGAGTTCAGTTTGCTCAGGTTACCACTATCAGAATAGCCACTACTATCACTACTGTGTTAGCACAAAGGATGTTTTGGTCACTACCAGAGTGGTGGCACATAAAAAGAAACAAGATAACAACTTCTACCTATTGCTGGGGTTAAAACAGTTTATGGAGAACATCTTCCCATGGAATCGTGGAGTAAGCATTATTCTACCTGGCTGTCTTCACCCTCTTGTGAACCAGAGGAAAGGAGTATTTGCCACAGGTCTACCTGGGGGAAGATGAAGTGCTACATTTCAAATCACTTTTATCCATATAAACATGGGATTTCACATACACCTTAGAATTGGACTGGTCTGTGAAACTCATCCTGGCCTGTCACATACATTCAGAGATGTATTAGAGATACATATTTACTTAATGGGTTTTGAATGAGGTTTTCTTGGGGTTGTCCTGGGCATAGACAGGAGTTGGACTTGATGTTCCTCATGGGTCCCTTCCAGCTCAGGACATTTGATGTTCTGTAGTAAACATACAGTAACAGGCATCTTCCTTTGCTCATATGTTGCCAAACTAACCTAGGCAGAAATGTTCTCCTCTCTCATGTGCTCCACACCATGGAATTGGTTTTGGTTGTAGGACTTGCCCTTCTTCTGGTCACACCTGTTCCACCCCATCATGGAACCCCTTGGTATTTACCAAGCATACCTTGCCCACAGGAGGGACCTGGATCCTTACAGTGTGGGCTTTAGGATGTCTGATTTCTGCTGGAACAGCCATGTTCCAATTCCTACTGGAACTACCCTAAGATTCCATATGAAGATGTTCCTCATGAACATTTTAACCCCAAGAATGGGTAGAAATTATTATCTTGTCTCTTTGTATGTGCCACCTCTGTGGTAGTGATCAAAGGCTGCAGTCTTCATTCTCCCATTCTCTCTGGGAAGCAAACAAGAAATAATGCCATGATTCTACCCTTGGCCTTCTTGGGCAAGAGCACACTGCTGGTTCATGGTGAACTCGTTGTCTGCCAGTGCTCCCAGGTCCTTCTCCTTGGAGCTGCTCTCCGGCAGGTCAGCCACTAGTGTGCCACGTGCAGGCACTGAACACCTGTAAGGGGCAGAGACCTTTCCTTGCAGGAGCAGGTGTCTCAGTTTGGCTCACGTGAGCTGGTGAGAGTTGCCTCCTTGAACCTTGTTCCATCCTAATAAAATCAATTGCTTTCAGTGGATGGTGCCATGGAGAACAGGACTGTGCTGGAGGCTTCATTCAGTCAGGAGGAGCAGTTAATAATTCATGATTTATTGTTGACTATAAAAGGAAATCAAGGAGTTACATGGAGTGTCGTGACCCTCACCTAGGGTCATATCTCCTGGAGTGCAGCCAGAATGTAAACTGGACAGAGAGTGATTCAGAGTTGAGTCAGAGAGGAGGAAGTCAAGAGTACAAAGGGTGAGGAAAGTGGAATATGAGCAGAGATCACTGCGTTCCCTCCGTTATCTCTGATGATGCTAGGTCACTGTCCTAAGCCTCATGGTTTAAGGGTCTGTGAACATCAGATTTTGTGGAGCTGCCTCCTAGTCCTCCTGGCTTTGACCTACTAGTCTTCCTCTCCCATTGTGTCTGGGAAGGAGACAAGAAATAATGTTATTATTCTACCCTTGGCCTTCTTGGCCACAAGAGCACACTGCTGGTTCATGGTGAACTTGCTGTTCACCAGCACTCCCAGGTCCTTCTCCTTGGAGCTGCTCTCCAGCAGGTCAACCCCTAACCTGTCCTGCTCCATGGGGTTATTCCTCCCCAGGGGCAGGATCCTCCATTTGCCTTTGTTGAACCTCCTTAGGTTCCTCTCCCCCAACTCTCAGGCTGTCCAGCTCTCACTGGATGGCAGCACAGCCTGACAAGGGGTCACCACTCCTCCCAGTTTGGGGTCATCAGCAAACTGGCTGAAGGTCTACTCTGTGCCTTCATCCAGGTCACTGAAGATGTTGAACAAGACTGGAGCTAGTCCTGACCCCTGGGGAACACTCTGAGTTAGAAGTCTCCAACTAGGCTCTGCACCACTGACCACAACCCTCTGAGCTCTGTCCTTCAGCCAGTTCTCAACTCTCCTCACTGCCTACTCATCCAACCCACTCTTCCTAAGCTGGCTTGTGATGATGCCATGGGAAACAGTGTCCAAAGCCTTGCTGAAGTCCAGGTAGACAACATCCACTGCTCTCTCCTCACCTACCCAGCTAGTCATGCCATCATAGAAGGCTGTTAGGTTGGTCAAGTCTGATATCCCTTTTGTGAATCCATGCTGACTGCTCCTGATAAGCTTTCACCCTATGCTTAGAGATGACCTCCAGAATGAGCTGTTCCACCACCTTGCTAGGGATAGAGCTGAGGCTGACTGCCCTGTAAATTCCTTATTCTTGCCCTTTTTGAAGGCTGGAGTGACACTGGCTTTCCACCAGTCCTCAGGCACTTCTCCTGCTCTCCATGGCCTTTCAAGAATGATGAAGAGTGGCTTAGCAATAATATCAGCCAGATCCCTCAGCACTCCTGGGTGCATCCCCTGGGGGCCATGGAGTTGTGGGTGTCCACAAAGGACTTGTGAGGAAATCACTTAAGTTCTCAGCAAGACCTTCCAAAAGGTTTATAGAGTGGACTTCTGCAAGGCAAGAGAGGTGAATTGCAGATAGAGGTAAAACTCTTGGGATGGAGCTAGGCAGCAGGGTTCAAGAGAAAAAAAAATCATCATGAAAAGAAATAAAATCCTAAAGGAAAAGCAGGGATTTGGAAGATGGCAACTGGGTCACCTGAGGATCCATTCCAGGGGCATTAGAAACCAGCCCTGCTCCACCCTGAGAACCTTCTGACCAGCCAAGACCTTTTCTGTTCCTTATTCAGGGCACTAAGCATACTTGCACTCAGTTTAGTACTTCATCAATTCAAGTCATGTCTTTTGTGTAGTAACTAATCAGTAACTGCTGAATGCTTTTGTGTTTTTTCAACTCACAAAGGCCCTTTGTCCATGGCAGAAGGTGTCCAATCAAAGCAGTT
This sequence comes from Galbula dea, assembly GCA_013399015.1. Taxonomy (NCBI): domain Eukaryota; kingdom Metazoa; phylum Chordata; class Aves; order Piciformes; family Galbulidae; genus Galbula; species Galbula dea. The sequence continues at coordinate 1,063,396 of VWZX01008611.1, read as the reverse complement.
CAGTGAGGGAAGGATGAAAGTTTATTCAAGATCCTTGATTATTTGTACTGTTACGGTGCCACCAGGCATATCAGTGGCTAGAAGAGTTATCAAGAAAAGTAAAATTGGATGTGTCTGTAATCATAGAATCCCAGAATGGTTCAGGTGGGAAGGGAGCACCAGAGCTCAGCTAGTCCAGCCTCCCTGATCAAGCAGGGTCCTTAGAGCACATCACTCAGGATTGAGTCCAGATGGGGTTGGAATATCTCCAGGGAAGGAGACTCCACAACCTCTCTGGGCAGCCTGGGCCAGTGCTTTATTCAATTTCAATGGGGAAAGATATTTTCCACTTGTGCAAAGTCACTCGAGTTTCTCATTCAACTTTATTCAGGTCCCAGATGATCTGAATGGACTTCCAGCCAGCCCAGGAAAGCTCTTACATACACAAGTTACACCCCAGAAATCTTCCCATGAGCTGCTGTGGGTAGAAGTCTGTACAAATATCTCAGGATGACTTCTCAGAAACAGATAATACTTAGGATTACTAATCCTTTCTGTTTTGCTTGACTGACAGTGCTGCACTACCCTTTCTGCTGTAATCTTCACTCTGAGGAGACTCTGCATTCCCAAACAGCATCCAAATACTCAGATTGATCCAAATTTTGAGATTGCAGGCATGCATGACTAAAAGGAACAAAAAGTTCTCTCTTCTGGTTAGCCATCACAGAATCACAGAATGTTAGGAGTTGGAAGGGACCTCGAGAGATCATCTAGGCCAGGTCTAGTAACTTTTGAGTAAAGTGATAGGAGACCTACAGAGAAGTTTGTATAAGGCTACTTGTTTTGAACTTTCCATAGATTTTACTCCTGTAAAAGTGTTGCATGTGTCTGTATACCTGTGTACTATATACATTGAGAGATATATAGTATATGCACTATAATATACAGTGTGCAGTCTTCTGTGTATTGTACTATGCTATACTAGTATATCGGATATATAGTATATTCTATACTGGTATATTAGGAGGTCAGGTAGTGATAGAACCAGGGGAAATGGATGCAAGCTAGAGGAGGGGAGATTTAGGTTGGATATTAGGAGGAAGTTCTTCCCTCTGAGGGTGGGGAGACAGTGGCACAGGTTGCCCAGAGAGGCTGTGGAAGCTCCATCCCTGGAAGCTTTGAAGGCCAGGCTGGCTGGGGCTGTGGGCAACCTGCTCTAGTGGGAGGTGTCCCTGGCAGGCAGGGGGTTGGAACTAGATGATCTTTCAGGTCCCTTCCAACTCTGGCAGTTCTAGGATTCTGTATATAGTGTATATATTCTGTTCTAATCCAAACCAGGACAAGTATATATACTATATATGCTCTATATTATATATGTAGCATATAGATCATAGATATAGTGTATATACTATACATGTTCTAAACGATATATAGTGTTTATACATATTATATATACTGTGTTCTATACTACATGTAGTGTATATATAGTGTATACATAGAATATATAGTGTATATTTACTATATATACTATAGAGTATGTATAGTGTGTATATAGAATATATCACTATGTTTACTATATATAGTATCTATTTATTATATATAGTATGTAGTATACTCTGTGTGTGTAAATATATATATAGGCATTGAAATACCAGTAAAGAAGTGCCACACATTTCTTTGCCATGCCTTCCCAAATGCTGCATTCCACAATAACCTAAATGGCAACTTCCCTCAGTTTAAAAGCTGAACATACATGAGCAACTCAGGAGGATCCCAGCAGAGCAGATTTCTGCTGAGCCATGGAGCTGAGTCTGATTTTGCTGCTCTGTGGTTACTCCAGTGAGGAACAGTAGACACCATGGTGCAATCCTCCCTTTCTTTCAGGCTAGATGAGTCATCGTCCTCTGGAGTAGGTTCAGAAGGGAAAGGGAACAAAGAGGAAACTCCTCCTTTGGTGGTGCTTGGTTTCATTCTCACTACCTTCCCAGGAAAGGATTCATCCTCAGCAGTCACCTGGAGCAGCCAGCACCATCTCTGCTAAGGTAAAGAGGAATTCCTGCCGCTTTCAAGGGCAGCGGTAGATAAGGGGGACTTTTCCTGGTGGTAAGAATAGACTGCTCAGGCTTGTTTTCCTGGGTGACAGTGAAACATGTCTATTTAAGGACTTTGTTTGCTCAATATTCCCTTCAGGAAAAGGCAGGCAGAGTCCAAAGGGCAGAGGCTTGGCTCTCCAAAGGAGACGAGGCAGCGGGAGTGGGAACGCAAGCCCAGGTGAATGCTGTTTGTCATCTGCTTTACGTAAGAAGAGCAGAGTCCAATCATGCTGCATGTCCTTCCCCACATTACTGCTGCTGGGTTTTGAATAGCTCCTCAGAGGACTAGAGGCAAAGCAAGAACAACTTCACGGTATGTCAATGCCTTCATCTGTCTAAATCAGAGATCTTTTGATCCCTGAGGACTAGAATTCCCAACAACTGCATGTTCTTTTCAGTGGACCTCCACTTTCTGCCTGGCTTTGTCCACCTGTGCAGAACATGTGATACTTCCAGCCTTCACAGGAAGGACTCACAGCTAGCAGATGCAGAATGTAGGAGTTTCTTAGCGAGCTCCAAACATCTGGACTTGTTTCAGCATGTTTAGCCTTGCCATTGTGAGGGTAAATTTAATTATTTCAATGAGATCTGCATTTTTCTTTAGAACCAATGGGGATTGAGCTCACTGCCCTTGGCTTGAGGGTTCTACATTGCTCAGTGAACTCTTATTTTCAGGGAGCTCATCTTAAACAAACCTAAAATGAATTTTGAAGATGAAAGGAAACAGAAGCATGCTGCAGATGGGAATAGTTACCAGGTCACTGCATCCAGCCAGGATGAGGAATCTGAAGGCAAACAGTAAGTATCCTTAAACATTGTTCTGTGTTGAAGCCTTTAAGATTACATCATCCTCTGTTTGATTTTCTTTTAGATTTCATTTAATTTCATTTGTGAGTTTATTTTGCTTTATCAGGAAAGCCTAGTAGCAGAAAGCTTTGTATCAGCTTGGGGCAAAAGGAGCTTTTGTCTTTTTCTTTTAAGGACTAAGTGCCCACATTATTGGCTACAGTGAATTGGAAAACAATTCCAAACTGTGGCAGAAGTGCCTGTTGCAGTGGACATCTTGGATACACTTATGTCATAAGCTAAAAATTGCCTTAGAATGTTCAGCATGGCAGGGAATCAATATTTTACATGCCTTGAACATTTTATTATTTGTTCCTCATCCCCCATGAGCAAAAAATGTGATTTTCTAAGTTATCTTCCTCTTTCCCATTTTGAAAGCTCCAGATTGCTTCAGTGCACAAGCTCTCTGAGCAGTTGGTGGAACCACCAGCCCTTGTTGGTGTGGTTTCACCCTTGAGAGGGGTAAACTGGGAAGAGCTTGACTTAAATTTGCAGCAGTCAGAAGCTGATGTTATTTATGTACCTGGAGGTTTAAATACAAACATCTCAAGAATGCTCAATAAATCATCTTAATTTTACACACTGTAAAGCTATTTAATAATGATACTGGAGTGAAACTGCATTAATCTACTGCATTAGTGTTTCTGTGAAATGTTGCTCTCTAAATGCACTAAAGTGGTGGTTCTCTCTTAAGCAAGGGGAAGAAGAAGAAGAAAGAAAAGCCCAAGGTGGTCAGCCCCCTTACCTTGGTAAGAGTCATTCTTTTGATGTGTATTTACATGGACACACATTTCAAAGTATGAACAGAAAATGGCTGGAATCATGTCAGAGCCCTGCATGCATGCTCCTGTCTCCACCAAACACCTTGATGCTACAGAGCACTGGCTATGGTATAGCCAGCAAGCAGTTCTCTTGTGGGTGTACTTGGGTTAAAGAAGCTGTCTTATGGATTCTTAGGAGGCTTCTGCTAGTGAGTTCTCATGCTAAACACACCTCTGCTAGACAGAGATCTCCCAAGTTCAGTCATGTCTTCTGGCACAACAAAGAGAGCATCTGCATACCTAAGGTTATGTGTGGTCTTGTCCTGTGATACTCCCATTAATGAGCCTCACTAGTCATTGTTCAGTCATTTGATCCAGCAGTACAGAGCAGCCCCATGGCACTGGTGAAACTTAACAACTGGGGGTTTAAAAGTACTTTTCAATTCCAGAATTATGTTGTTGTTTTTTTTCATAGTTAAACCAGTAAAATTGGTATTTCACAGAGCAGAATAAAGCCAATCATGTGGTAACAGAGGAGCTCAAAGTTGATTCAGTTAAATGGCAAGAAGTACTGAGGATTTCAGTGTGTTCTGATAATGTCCATGGTACGTTAGGAACTGTTTCTCTGACTGCAGAATAATGAATTTCCAGTAAAATGATTAGTGCCTTCGTTATCACAGTGCCATTTACATTTCTTCACATTTGAATGACAAACCTAGGGCAACGTTTTCCTGCCTTGTTTTCCTGTGTCCCTTGCCACCCAGGTGCAGATACTGATACAACAGTAGCCACCTCTGCTGTTAAGACTTAACAGTCTAAAAGGGCTTAAATTAAATGGATTTAGTCCTGAGCATTTTAAGTCATTTTGTACACTTAATTTCAAAGCAGATGAAGTTGTAGTTTCGTGATCACTGCTGGCTTTTTGGTGACTCTCTTGACTTTGCAGACATAAGACTGTGTTGCCCTTCTAGCAGCAGCATCAGAGTTCCTTCCTCTTCTCGCTCACAGTTCCGCTACTCCAGCTGCTCAGACAAGCTCCTCATGGCCCTGGGCACTCTGCTGGCCATAGCTCATGGAAGCAGCCTCCCAATTGCCATGATCATCTTTGGTGATATGACTGACAGCTTTGTTGATACTAAAAAATTCAATTTTACAGGTAAGACTAGATCTGTGGTGGGGAGAACAGTGGCTCCTGTGGGGAAAAGAGCCAGGGAGATTGAAGCATCCCTACAGGAGATATTTATGTCAGAAACCCCAGCTTGCTGCTGTACTCTGACTCAAATTACTCTACCAGCCTGCACTTAGAATCAGAGAACATGAAGGGTGGACTAGACCTCTGAGATCATCAAGTCCAACCCCTGACCCAGCTTGTTGCAATAGAGCTACACTGTTTTGGTCCTAATTCTTAGTTCTTGGTCCTAATTCTTAGTTTCTGGATTAGTAGCTTTTGGGTTTAGTTGTTTCAAGCTATCCACTCCAGTGTGCATTCAACAAATCACAGGATCATTAAGGTTGGAAAAGTCCAACCATCAACCTGTCACCACCATGCCACTAACCTTGTCCCTGAGGGCCACATCTACACATTTCCATGTTTAATGATGGCTGTGGTATATGGAAACCTGAGGCTGGCTTTCCATCTCCTCACCATGAGTTCCTCTTCATTCCCTTGCATCATCTGACAGTCGTGGTTCAGAAGGTGAAATCAGGTCAGAGAGTAGTAGATCCAGCAGAAGATTCACTGACAGACCCCAAAGTGCTCATTTTCCCTTGCCTCAGTTTGTTGAATCTCCTGTGGTGGATCAGAGGTGGGCAGTCAAACACAAAGGAGCACAGGCATGAGCTTGCTGGGTACAAGAGGGAGGAGTGCTGCTGTCTCTCTGATATTCAGCTCACAGGTTGTGTTGTCCTCTGTAAACTCACATGTTTGTTGTGAACCTTGTGAACAGGTTTGTTGCCTGAAATGTTACCTAGTAAAACCTTTGAAACATTTGACTGAAAGCCTGTAGTGATGCCAGCCTGGTGGATGCAAGCTAGAGGAGGGGAGATTTAGATTGTATATGAGGAGGAAGTTCTTCACTGTTGGGGGGGGAGACACTGGCACAGGTTGCCCAGAGAGGCTGTGGAAGCTCCATCCCTGGAAGCTTTGAAGACCAGGCTGGTTGGGGCTGTGGGCAACCTGCTCTAGTGGGAGGTGTCCCTGGCAGGCAGGGGGGTTGGAACTAGATGAACTTTCAGGTCCCTTCCAACTCTGACAGTTCTGGGGTTCTGTGATACAGAAAAAAATAAAGGATGTGACTGTCTTCTGTCCTGCAACTGCTTTTGCTCTTCTCTGCTGCTATGAGACAGACAGGGACAGAGCTGCCTTGATCAGAATGAGTAAGTTATTCCTTGAGCAGCACAATAAACTGGTCAGATTCTTAGGGTGCAAATGCAAAATGCTGCAGCTGTAGTTAGAAAACATTCTGAGGGGCAGTAGAAGGTTGAGGCCAACACCAACATCATAACCAAAGATGTCAAAATGTCTTCGGCTGTCTGCAGGTACTGGTTTGATGTCAGTGCCTAGGTCTGTGTTTGTCATGGGTTTTGGCATCATATTAATCTTCTCAGGAAAGAAAAATCCAAGCTGAGCATTTAAGGAGTGCTCAGGAATACCTTTCATTCCCAAGTTACATGACTGTAGTTTTGTAGTCAGTGGAGTTAGGACTGACCTGCTATGTTCATAATTACAGTTCCTGGGTAGGTAGAAGCCTGAAGTGATCACACTCCTCCTTTCCTTAAAATCAGCTTGATTCCAAAGGAAATATAGAATTGCAAATTTGCTGAGCAGCTTGTGGGGAAAACAAATCTGTTCCAATTTGCTCCAGTAAAAGTGTTTGCTCTTTTCTTCCTTCCTAAGGAAATGAGTCTCTGAAGAATTTCACTGCAGTTTTTCTTGCCAAGCTGGAAGAAGATATGACAAGGTAATTAGAACCTGGTCTTTCATCTCTTTTTCAATGCAGGTACACATTTTTAGTCAAGCCATTCTCCTCTCACTGGTGATTTGCATACTTGGAACAACACAAGAGCAGTGCTTGATTGACTACTGTAGGTAGCTAAAGATTGGCACATGAGAGTGTTGGAGGCACTGGGAGGATTCTGAACATCCCTGTAGCCATTGCCAGCAACATCCCTTTAGTCTCTGGCTCTCATCTCACCTTTGTCAGGGCTGCTCTGTGTCCCCATGCCATCTGCAGCTCCTTTCTTCTTTCTTCTCCTCCTCTGAATGTATAAACAGTACTTGTTATGCTAAAAAATATATTGATTATCATCGATTCCTTGAGTGATGGTGAAACACAGATAAAAGATAGAACTAAAATTGCCAGGGAGTACCTGCTTTGCTGTCAAACATCAAGTTCAACTAAATTTGTCAGGACCATAGAAAATAGAGTTGGATTTTGTGCAACCTTAGACCCAGCATTCTGGAGCTAGTAGTAAGAAGGGTGCAGTAAGAAGAGTGTGACCAGCAGGTCCAGGGTGATTCTCCTCTGCCTCTGCCTTGCCCTAGGGAGGCCACAGCTGGAGTCCTGGGTCCAGCTCTGGGCTGCCCAGTTCCAGAGAGACAAGGAACTACTGGAGAGAGGCCAGCAGAAGCTAGGAAGATGCTGAGGGCACTGCAGCATCTCTGGCAGGAGGAAAGGCTGAGAGCTCTGGGGCTGCTTAGCCTGCAGAAGAGCAGACCCAGAGGGGAGCTGCTCAATGCTGAGCAAAAGCTCAAGGCTGGGGGCAAGAGGCTGGGGCCAGACTCTGCTCAGTGGTGTCCAGGGCCAGGCCAAGGGGCACTGGGCATCAACTGGAAGCCAGGAGGTTCCAGCTGAGCAGGAGGAGAAACTTGTTTGGTGTGAGGGTGTTGGAGCCCTGGCCCAGGCTTTGCAGAGAGGCTGTGGAGTCTCCTTGTGTAGAGAGATTCCCAAGGCAGCTGGAGGTGATCCTGGGCAAGCTGCTGTGGGTGCCCCCGCTGGAGCAGATCACCAAGATCTTAGTCTCCAGCAGGTATTTGGACAAGTCCCAGTTTCAGAAGTGCCCTATACAGAGCAATTCCTGCTAAATTAGAAAATCAGATCATTTGAATTTAATTGAGTGTCTGTTACTCTTGCAAATATAAAGAATAGCTGATCTCTTTTCTCTGTGGCAGTTCTCTATATTGCTGCCTGTTTAATTGTCTCTTTCTAGTAACTGGTCTTAAGGTTGGGTTGCCTTTAAAGCTGTTATCACTTGCTGTTATTAATGTCACTTACATTTGAGGGTATTTGTGGTACTGTTTTCACTTCTACTTTGAAATGAAAGCAATGACACACCTTGAAAACAACAGATTTTCTCTTTATTTCTCTTCTAGCCTATAGGATAGAGGGAAGGTGTGTTTAAGATTCTCATTGATTTCTCATTGTCCTCCTCTGACTTAATTAGTAAGAAATTAAATCAGTTTTCCCCCCAAGTCAAGTCATTCTTTTCCTCTGGCAGCAAGTGGTATGTGATCTCTCCCTGTCCTCATCTCAACCCATGAACCTTTACTTGTGTTTTCTCTCCCCTGTCCAGCAGTGATAGAGCAGTTTTGTATTGGGCACCTGGCATCCAGCCATGCTCAACTCACCACAAACCTCATGCATGCCACCTTCTCTTTTAGACATTAGCTCTGAAGGCACAAAAGGAGGAATAAAAAGCAGCTTGAGTTTCTCTTTAGAAACAAATTGGTGAGGGAGGAATATATTACTTATTAACAGCAGAGGAATGAGTTCCCTTCACTGAAGTGCCTGAAGAGAGCCTTGAGTTAGTGTCTTGGTTGGGCTGGAGAAGGAAGCTGGTTGTGCCAGCCCCTTGGTTCTCTAAGACCTCCTGTCAGCAGGGCAAATAGTGATAATAAAAACTGTTTGCAAGGGCCAAGTTCCCACCCAAGTGTGTACAGAACTACCCAGGTGGGTTTGGTTGTGTCTGTGACTCAAACAGCAGCTTGCCTAAAGCCCAGCTGCCTCTCAAGGGAAGAACTGTGAACACAGTGAACATCTCCTCTCTGATACTGAGCTTACAGAACATCTCTTATCAGCCTGGAAGCTGGCAAAAATATCAATCCCTTTTGATGTAATTTGTCATGAAGCAAAGTCCAAGCATAAACTAATTCTTTGAAGTGACCTAACATCATAAAGTAATTGCCTAAAGTCATTAGTGAGATTTGAAGCAGTGCTCTTGGCTTCAGTTTGGTGGGGTCTAGAGGTTTAATGGAGCTGAAGATGATCAAGGTCACTATTCAGCTAACCAGCATTCAGTTAGGCATTAACTCCTTTTTATTAAACAGCTTAGATAAAGTTGATTTCATAATGAGTACAGTTCCAAAGTCCCTGCCTGAACTGTATGGTATCTTTGCCACAAAAAAGCCCAAAACAAAACAACCCCTGGCTTAAAGCCTGAACAGTTTCACCTATAAATCCATTCTCTCCTTTTCTGAGCAGAGCATTTGCACACAGATGCCTGCCAGCTTTTCTGCTCCTGTTCTGAAGAGTGTCTGCATCCACCTCTGTGTGGGTGGAAGCCCCAGGAGCTGTAAAGCTTTCTGAGAAGTGTTTGTTCTTCTCTAGATGCAGTAGTCTTGCAGCCACATGCCATGTGCACCACAGCTCTTCAGCCATGGGGCTTGGGGCATGTTTTACAAGCAGGGAAGTCAGCTCAATTAAGAGTTTTTCCTGGTTTGAGCTCCCCAGTAACTGATTCTGATGTCAGTTCTGAACCCAATCCAATCTGATTTGTTTGAACACTTTCAAACTGTGGCTCCAATTCAGTCCCAGTTGGAGAAGTGCTGTATTTGAGAAGTGATTGTATTCCACACACTCCCTGCTTTGGGTTGGACCTGCTGATAGCAGAGAGGTGATTGAACAGCAAGATATCACTTGTGGATAAAGCAGACAGCAAAAGGGTTTTTGATCTAATGGCATTTGCTGGCAGTAGATGTATTTCTAGTCATGCTCTGGTCTCAAATCAGGAAAGATTTACAGCATCCATCTGTGTCTCAGTGAACGTGGAAAGGGATGTGTATCATGTAGGTATACAGAGACAGGATTAGGTTAGACCTAGTCTGTGGTTAGGCTGTAGCTGTTACCTGTTAAAGCTGTCCATAGCTGTGAAACCAGAAATGTTCTGGAGTTTTGGAGATGACACATTGAAGTGAAATATATGTTTATATATATATATATACACACACACATATAACATAGCTCTAAAATAATCTTAGGAGGAAAAACATGCTTGCTTGACAATAAGAGAAAAGCAATTCCTGTCTAACAACAGCTTCCTTTTGCAACAATTATGCATATCTGAACAATTATTGCATATCTGAAAACTGATATGAAATGCAGCTGATGGAAAACTTGGCATGTTTTACAGAGAAGTGTAAACTCTAGAATAAAGATAGAAACTCTCCTTCAGGCCTGAAACAGCAGAAGTCAGCATCAAGCTAAGTACAGGCTGGTGAGCTTAATTAAACTCATTTCAGAGAATCTCACCTTTTGTGGTTTTCCCTTTCAGTTATGCTTACTACTATTCTGCAATAGCAGCTGGGGTTCTCCTTTCTGCCTATTGCCAAACTGCCTTTTGGACCTTAGCAGCAGGCAGGCAGATAAAGAAGATCAGAGCCAAGTTTTTCCATGCAATTATGAGACAGGAGATTGGATGGTTTGATGTGAATGATGTGGGAGAGCTCAACACTCGTCTCCTGGAGTAAGTATGCTCCACCTTCCCCACTGTTACTTTATCTTCCTAAGTCTTTATGAACCACAACATTTTAAACTTTGTATTTTCAGTCATTTCTTTGTGAAATGAAATTTCACCCTGAGAATAAATTGCATTATTTCATTGTCAGATGAAGTTTTCCAGTTTCTCAGAGACTGAACCTCTGGTTCCTCTGGTAATGGAGTGTCACAAGCAGAGCAGCATTCTGATAAGCCTGAGGATGCCCAAAGCCCAGCCTAGGAGGTTACCCCCATGAAGGGAAAGCAGAGTTCATTTCTGTACACGCTGAGGACAATCAGATGCCAGCTCACCTCAGCAGTGTGAACAGCTTTAGCTGCCTGACAAGTTACTCCTTGCTCTTTGCTTTAGCTTTAGCTTTCATTTCCAGATAGCTCAGTTTCCAAACAGATCAAGAATTTGGAATTAAGAAAGTGAGAGTAACTATTTTAACTCTTTGAACTCTTTCCAGACAAGAACAGGTTTATAGCTTCACATCCTCACAAGAAATTGGCCTTGACCACACTGTGTGGTGCTTTATCTGAAGGCAAACTGTTGGGAAGTCATTGGATACTGAAGCTTGTTCTCTGCAGAGATGCCTGTGTAACAAAACTGAAAAGCTTTTCCTTCCTGTCTTGTTTTTTTTTTTCCCAGTGATGTCTCCAAGATCAATACAGGAATAGGTGACAAAATTGGGCTGCTTGTTCAATCCCTGACAACATTTATAGCAGGATTTGTTGTTGGTCTCATAAAGGGATGGAAGTTAACACTTGTAATCCTAGCAGTCAGCCCTGTCCTGGGGTTTTCAGCAGCCATCTGGGCCAAGGTAGGTTAACAAATATTCAGTGTCAGGTTTTGTGTTAATGAGAGAGAATGAACTAAATCTCCATGTCTGTACTGCTTACTGTTAGAACATATTGCTTAGAACAGTTACAGCTCTAGGCAGCATCTGTGTGCACAAGCTCCTAGATGAACTGTGTGCAAGCACCCTCCTGTAGTTGGAACATTATCATTCCCATAGATTAGATAAGCTTGTTGGATTTGAAGCTCTTTCTGCCAGTATAGCTTATTTTCATACAGAAAGAGAAGCAAGGTAGACAAGTGGAATCCACATCTGTAACTGTTCAGCTTCATCCACATGGGGACTTGTTCTGCTGAAAGGAATAATTGCACCTCCTGAAAAACAAGTGAATAAATTAGACCAAGCCTTGGTCTCTGACCTAGAGTTTCTTTTCAGAGCTGTTAACAAGCCTTGGCAAGAAATTATAGAGAGACTGAGGTGAAAGAAGTACTAAATGACCTTGGGGTGGGAGTGACTTAAATTTGCAGTGTGGAAGCCTTCAGATTTGTGTAGGATTTAAGTTTCCCTTACATTTCAAGGATCATAAAAGCCTTCTTTGACCTGACAAGGTAGGGGTGAAGGAGCATGTTCTACCTATGTCTACTAGCTAAGACTCTTCATGGGCTTTTTGGCCAATTAATGGAAGCTCTAGAGCCCTCTGGCTAACATAGCCAGAGATGAAAATGAGGTGAGGAGATCTGCCTGGGGGAGACCCACACCAGCTCAGAATGAGTGATCATCTCATCTTCTGCACTGGGTGAAAAGAGAGTGAAAAATCCAGCCCTCATCTGCTGAGAATGGGTAATGTTATCTGATGGAATTCATAAAGTACTTAAAGATTTTTGCATGGACCATTCTGCACTCAGACCTCATGTAGTCAGAAGTCTCCAGATGAGGGCAGAGGAACTGTGATAAAACCCATTGTGAAGTTGAGCTCCTCCTGAATGTTTGATTCTGCATCAGGTTCTCTCTGCTTTCACTGACAAAGAGCAAGCTGCCTATGCCAAAGCAGGAGCTGTGGCAGAAGAGGTCCTGGCAGCAGTCCGTACAGTGATAGCCTTTGGAGGGCAGGAGAAGGAAATCAGAAGGTAAGAGCAAGGTTTGCTTTCACCTGCTGGTTTTGGAGCACCTTCAGGTGGTGTTGGAAAGGTTCTTGTATCCTTGCTGTTGAAGGTCTGTCAGGAGAAGTCAGTCTTGTGCTTCCTGCAGTTTTAGGGAACAGGCTGTTCCAGCCTAGTAGAAGTTTTCCTACAGGTTGAGAGGCAATTAGTTATTTTTTTCTAGCAAATGACACAATAAATGGATGTATTGTCTCTGTAAAGTGTAGCATCTGCTTTAGACCTCACACATTGAGAGCTTTAGGCAAAACTAAGGCCATGCCATGAGGAGAGATGATGGTGTCCTTGGTAATCTGATCACTCAGTAGTTGTTGTGCAGGTGCTAATCAGCAGTGTCTCTAGTTCCACCATGGTGTAAGACACCATTCCTCTGCTGTGTTTTAACCTTTTATCTTAAGCTCATGAGTATGATCTCAAAAGCTGTTGTGAATCAGGAATTGCTTGTGATCAAAGTTCACTGACCTGCAGGTTGTTTGAAGGAGCTGGAGTGCCAGTCCCTGAACTGCACTGCCCTTCAGCAGGCTGAGTGATGTTTGCCTGGTCAGGAGGTTCCCTAAAGTCTTGGTGCCTGCCTACAGGGCTTGCCTTTGTCCAGGCTTAGGGTTAGATATTTTATCTCTCTCCTTCTGTGTGAGTGTTCTTTTCCTAACTCACCCACAGGGCTCTATGCCATGGTACAAGTCTGAGTCTGTTTTGAACTTCTTTCTTCCAGATACCATAAAAATTTAGAAGATGCTAAACAGATTGGAATAAAAAAGTCTATTACAGCCAACATTTCCATGGGTGCTGCTTTCTTACTGGTATATGCATCATATGCCCTGGCCTTCTGGTATGGAACTACCTTAGTCTTGAATGATGATTACACTATTGGCAAAGTTCTCACAGTAAGTATGAGTGAGTGAATGCCCAGGAATAGTGAGCAATGCAAAAGAAAAGACATTAAACTGTATATTGTTTGAGTTTAATAAGAGTTATGTGCCAAATTTGGCACAATAGCATCCCTTCTTCCTAACAAAAAGAACCTTAAAAGATGACCTAGCTCCAACCCCCTGCCATGGGCAGGGATGCCACTCACCAGACCAGGTTGCCCAAGGCCACATCCAGCCTGGCCTGGAATCCTGCCAGGGATGGAGCAGCCACAACCTCTCTGGGCAACCTGTTCCAGTGCCTCACCACCCTCTGAGGAAAGAATTTCTTCCTACCATCTCCTCTACCTCTCCTCTCTTTCAGTTTAAAATCATCACCCCTGGTCCTATCACTCTCTGCCCATGGAAAGTCTCTCTCCCTCTTTATTAGAAGCTCCCTTGAAGTAGTGGAAGGGCACAATAAGGTCTTCCTGGAGCCTTCTCTTCCCCAGGCTGAACAACCCCAACTCTCTCAGGGAGACCCTTTCAGTTTTGCTTTAATTCTCAGTTCCTTAAAAATTTCCTGAAGAGGGCATGGAGCCTGCTGACCCAAAGATACCTAATGCAAATAAATAAATGCAATTCTCTGCTTAAAGAAGGATTTATATTTATAAATACTTCTTTCAGGTGTTTTTCTCTGTATTGGTTGGAGCTTTCAGTATTGGACAAACTGCTCCAAGCATAGAAGCATTTGCTAGTGCAAGAGGAGCAGCCTATGCAGTCTTTAATATCATAGACAGTGTGAGTATCTTGGCCATCGCTCCCCTTTCAACACTGAGAGACAGCTCTTTTTCAAGTACAGGCACTATTTATGGATTTGAAATCAGTAGGAGTACATAAAAGTGTGCAAAAGAGGCAGAAATAGAACCATAAAAGCAGGTAGAACATGTAACAGTGAGTCAGCTCCTCTTTGTCTGCTGAAATTATCAGTCCTTGCCTCAAAGGTAAAATGCTGGGTGTCTGAATCACTTGGTGTGGGAGGCACCTTCTCATGTTTGTCTCATGAAGGACTTGCCTGTGGTGCTCTAAAGATGTATAAGTACAGCCAGTATGAGCCTGGGTGTCAGGGTGTCAGTGACAGCAGCAGTACCACGAGTGGTGACACCCTCCATAGGTCCCTCAGTTGCCAAGAGAGTCTGACATCAGAGCTGTGATCTTCCTAGCTGGGGAAGCTCTATGAAATGCAACTGCATGGATTTACTGGTGTTAAGACATGCTCTGAGCTCTAGATCCACTCTGGATGGAAGCAGCCCTAGTGATAATTGGTAATTGGGAGCTCTGCTGCTGCCTCATGGTCAGTGCCTTGATCCCTTCTCACCCACATTGTTGCAGCAGAAAGGGCAAAGCTGTGAGTGAAGAGAGGATGAACAGCTCATCAGAGATGATCTGTTCAGCTTAGTCACCAGGCAGTGACATGAATCTCAGACTACAGCTGGCTGTGGGCACAGTCTTAAAGACAATGTCCTAAACTGACCCCAAAGCTTGAATGGAGACCTGGTAGCATTATCCTTTCATGAGCAGATCAGCACTGAGAGAGCAAAACATGTTGTGGTTTGCATGCTTCAGAAATCTCCCTCAGCTTACATTAAAATCAGTTGTAATGTCTCTGCAGAGTAGTGGGGCACTCAAGGGCTTCTCTGTGAAACAAAGAACTAAGAGATAATGTGGGGTGATTTCTTTTTTCTTTGGTTTTTATTTTTTCTTTCTTTTATCTTGGCCAGGAACCTCAAATTGACAGTTTTTCAGAGACAGGTTACAAACCAGACTACATCAAAGGGAATGTGGAATTCCAAAATGTTTACTTCAGTTACCCATCCAGGCCAGAAGTGGAGGTACTGTAAAAAACTTTATGTTGCAGTTCAACATGTGGATCCTTTGGCAGGAGGAAAAGAAAAGTCACATAAATAAAATGTTGCTGAAAATGCACCAATTCCAAGTTGATTCTCTTAATTTCTACAAACCTAGTTTGCCATCACAGTGGCTTGAGCTGGAATTATTTATACCTGAGCTAAACATGGCAGGTTTGCTGAATCCCTTTCTGTCTAAAGCTATAGACACTGACTATGCAATAAAACCTAAAGCTATATTGCTATCAGAATCTAAATGGAGGCATCTAACCCAGGTGTCTGTGTATAGTAGTAATAATGGGATTTAATAACAGTAATAGAGGATTTAACAATCATGGGATTTAATCATAATAGAAGATTTAATAACAGTGAGGTTTTCAGAAGTACCTGCAGCCCAGCTCTGCTAAGACTGTATCTCAACTAGTTAAAGCAGATCCATCAATGAATTGTTGTCTATGGAATAAAGATCAGAATCTGTATTTGTCTGTTTAGACAACTAAAAAGTTTGCTTTTTAAAGCACTGCCATGAATCCAGAGTCAGTAGTTTTCCTCTAATTTGCATGAAGCATCAAAGAAAAAGGTGAGGCAAGATAATAGATTGTTTGTATAGTCTAATTTAATAAGGAGTGTTAATCATTATTATTTTGTTGTATGAACTGCTTCATGATATGGGTAACTTAGAGTGTATTGTATAACACATTAATATCAGACCAATTGTGATGTAAAAGTGAAGGAAATTTAGCTGAAGTCATTACTTGCCCAAAATTTTGGCTATAAATATTCTTTTCTCCTAGATTCTGCTCTAACTGTGAAGGCTATTTCACTGCAAGCTTCAGAGTTCCTTCCAATGCACAGAGAGATTTTTACTGACTGGGATGGTTTTGGTTCCCTTTCTTACACAGGTACTGAAGGGCTTGAATCTGAAGGTCAGCTCTGGGCAGACAGTGGCCCTGGTTGGCAGCAGTGGCTGTGGGAAAAGCACAACTGTTCAGCTCATCCAGAGGTTCTATGACCCCAAGGCAGGCACGGTGAGAGCCCTCAAGTCAGGTGACTGCTCTGGGGCTCACAGCTCTGGGAAGTCTCCTCCTGGCCTCGCTGCCCTTGTTCCAGTGACACGGGAAAGTCTCCCCCTAAAAGGCCTGTGCCAGCCTGGGTTCCCTGGCCAGAGCAGGTGGGAGCCAAGGCTTGTCTTCTTCCTGGTGCTCAGGTGACCATCGATGGGCAGGACATCAAGAGCTTCAACGTGAGGTACCTGCGGGAGATCATCGGCGTGGTGAACCAGGAGCCTGTGCTCTTCGCCACCACCATTGCCGAGAACATTCGCTATGGGCGCGAGGACGTCACCATGGAGGAGATCGAGAAAGCCACCAAGGAAGCCAATGCTTATGACTTCATCATGAAGCTCCCCAATGTAAGCAAGCCTGCTGCCCTGCTGCAGTCAGAGGGCATAGAATGTCCTGACTTGGAAGGGACTCGCTGAGTCCAACTCCTGTCTAGGCACGGGACACCCCCAAAATCACACCCTGTGCCTGAGGATGTTCTCCTAACCCTTCTGTGCCCAGTGGCTCCTGAGAAGGGCTGCTCAGAAAGAGAGGAAGCTGCTTCCCAGAGCTGTGCAGAGCTTCCTCCTCACTCTTGAGAATGTTGTGAATTGGAAATCTTGAGGTCATGACTTGATGAGCATCTGGAGAACGATCAGAATTCCAGGAGCCAAAGGCTGAGGCAGGGGAATCCAAGTGGGTGTTTGTCCTGCAGTGTCCTAGAGGAGGGGGAAGGTGCTCTGGGGCTGGCAACACTGATGAAGCTTCTCTTTCCCCTGCCTTTCTGTGAGCAAGGGACTGTGGCACCACAGGAGGGTTGTGGACATGTGTGTGGTTGCCTTGCAGAAGTTTGAAACCTTGGTTGGAGAAAGAGGAGCTCAGCTGAGCGGAGGCCAGAAGCAAAGAATAGCAATTGCCCGAGCCCTGGTTCGCAACCCCAAGATTCTTCTGCTGGATGAGGCAACATCAGCTTTGGATACTGAGAGTGAATCAGTTGTGCAGGCAGCACTGGACAAGGTCAGTGGTGTTCTAAAATGAAACAGGTAATCAGGAGCCTCCTGATTACTTTTTCCCTTGGCATTTGAGAGAACCTTAATACTCAAAGGGTAAACTTGGATTTGGCAGATATTCTCTATACAGAGAAGTTTTGAGAACCTGTAGATGTTAGAGAGAGGGATTTTGTTTCAAGTGAGAAGATGGATTTCTGTTTCCAGCATTATTAATGTTAAATCAACATTTTCTTGATATAAACAGCACCCCCTGCAATTATCAGTCTTACTGACATGCACATTGTCATCAGTCATCTACTGAGTCAGGCTCAACACAGAATCATAGAGCACAGTGTTGTGAGGAGCAGCTGAGGGAGCTGGGCTTGGTTAGCCTGGAGAAGAGGAGGCTCAGGGGAGACCTTCTCACTCTCTCCAACTCCCTGAAAGGAGGTTGGAGCCAGGTTGGGTTTGGTCTCTTCTCCCAAGTTAACAAGTGATAGGAGAAGAGGAAATTACTTGAAGTTGTGCCAGAGGAGGTTCAGATTAGAATTAGGAAGAATTTCTTCCCCAAGAGGGTTACCAGGCCTTGTCACAGAGTGCCCAGGGCAGTGGTGGAGCCACCATCCCTGGAGGGGTTCAAAACCATGCAGACATGGCACTTGGTGACACGGTTGAGTGGCGTGGGGCTGTTGGGTCAGTGGCTGGACTTTGTGATCTCAGAGGTCTTTTCCAACCTGAATGATTCCAGGATTCTCTGAACTCTTGCTCTTTCCAGGCCAGGGAAGGTCGCACCACGGTCGTGGTAGCTCATCGCCTGTCCACAGTGCGCAACGCAGATCTGATCGCAGTGTTTGAGAATGGAGTCGTCAGAGAGCAGGGGAACCATGCTCAGCTGCTGGAGAGGAAGGGGATCTACTACAAACTCGTTAACATGCAGGTGACTTCTTTCTCCCTAGCTGCTGCCTCACTGGTTTTCTTTTCCTTTCCATGCCCATGTTTATTGTGTGCTGTCAACAGGATGGGGAGTGTTTTATTGTTCTGCAGAATGCTTTATTAACAGCAGAGAAACAAAAGGGTACTTGGAGGGAAGAGCAGTAATCTGAGAGACAAAACCTAGTCTTGATACCAGACCTATTTAAACCCAGGATTGTACAAGTTTCATCCTCTAGGGATTTAAACTGAAAAGATTGGTTTATGTTTTCCTGTTGAGCAGTTAATGCAGAGCAGCTGCCTACAGGAGTTTGCTGTTCCATGGTAAAAGGTAAAATGCAGTAGCTTTAGATTGGAAGAAGAAATGGAAAGAAAAGATAATATGAAATGAATAAAAAATGGAAAGAAAAGGAAATAAAAAATGGAAAGAAAACTAAAAGTGACAAAGTTAAACAACAAATTGGAAGACAGCAAAAAGAAGTTGTTGGACAAAAAGCAGTAAGAATAAAAGATTTCTGGGAAAAAATAGAAATAAAAGTTGAAGGGAATATTGGATCTAGTTCCTACTAAATACCACAGGAGTGTGTAGACCTTCATTCTTCTGTCAGACTGGTAGAAGCACCAGCAAAAGTAGATCTGCTTTCCAGACTGCTCAGGCTTTTCAGTCAAGGTCTCTTTCTGACCTGTTCCATCCTGAGCTTCCTCCCTCCATTTAAAGCCATCAGTGGTTAAGAGTGGTCTGACCTAAAGAGAGGTCATTTTCTGTCCCCTCATGGAGGAGCTCTGAGATGAGATGCAAGTGGTTTACACTCAGTTTGAAACTGCTAGGAGTTCTTGCTATGACCTCTCCCACTACTCCCCCTGTTTACACTCTTCATCCCTCCACTTAATAAAGTGTTCTCCTGAGAGGTGAGATACTGAAGCTCTGCAGACAGAGATCTGCTCACCTCTAACACAGGCTTTGCCTATCTGCTCTACAGCTTTATCTTTATTGCTTTCTCCATATCTCTCTCCACTTTTACCTGGATTACCTCATCCTTCTGCAAGTTCAAAGCAATACATGCATCCTTAGTCTTGGCATCATGTTCTTCCCCCTTTCAGGCAATAGAAGGTGAAGCTCCATCATCAGAACAAGATGAGAATGCAGTCAGTGTCCAGAAAGGTGAATTTGAAACAGAATTTGAAGACTCCTTCAGGAAGGGATTGAGAAGACGATCAACGCGGAGGAGCGTGAAGAAGTCAGGGGCACAAGATGATGAGGCTGATGAGACAGCCAGTTCACCTGTAAGCATCTTTTCAGAGCTCTTGCTAAACTCCAGTGCCTTTCAACAAAGTAAAAATGAAATGACATCCATTCTCCTGCCCTCAGCAGGTACAAGAAGGAGACATGAAACCACTGGGAGAACTTTCTCATCCTAAATAGCTTGGGGCTGATAATATTCATAACCTGGTTTGTTATTCTCACCAGGAGTAACTACACAAATGAAATGGCACTTTAAAAACCTACAGCAGGGATGAGCTTAGTCCTGAAAATCAGTTTGCTATAAGAGAAATACACTCAGAGATATTTACATACCATATCAAGATAAGCTATACAGGTTAAAGATTCCTTTGGGGATCAGAAACAGAACATTTGGCCCAACATACAACAAAAACAGGCACAGAAATGACTGCATTCCTATTTGCAGCCAACACTTTGCTGTTATAAACTGCTTAATGAAGAATCACTTGAATTAATCTACTCATGCATTACACACAGCAATATGCCCAGGCTGACTGGTTCAGTCACCACTCACCAACAGCAGGAGTTGTACTGATCAATGAAAATGACACAGATAAACTGAAGTATGAGAAGAACTGGAGATCTATTCTAGCAGCTCTTTCTTCCCTGTGATAAAAGTAACAAAAAGCAGTGTGCAATCAGTTCTTCATGTTCCTAAAACTCTACCTTTTGCCTTCCTTTGAAGATAGTCTAGGAGTGGGAAGTTGATTATGAATCTCTCTTTTTCTCCATAATTCTCCCAATACATATTTCTTTGTCCTAACAGAATTCCCATTTTTTAGGAAGCAAAATTACCTCCAGCTCCCTTTCTGAAGATTCTGAAGCTGAACAAAACTGAATGGCCATACTTCTTAGGTGGAACCTTGTGTGCCATTATCAATGGAGGCTTACAACCCTCATTTGCCATCGTGTTTTCAGAAATCATAGGGGTAAGTTGGAATAAAATATGCAAAAAAGCCCTATAAAATCCACACAATTTATTTCTAATAAAGCCAGGTCTTAAACAATCACTGCATGATGAAGCTGAGGAGTGGTTGAAGCACTAGGATGAGGTTGGAAGAGATCTCTGAGATCATCAGGTCCAACCACCAGCCCATCTCCACCATGCCACTAAACCATCTCCAGCGTTGCATGTGCTCAGATTTTATGTGAATGCAAACGACTAGCAAACACAGTTCCTGAGGAAGGTAGAAGCATCTTGGATGATTTAGTTGATGAACAAAATAATGGATGTTTTCCCATGTTATTTTACAGGTTTTCTCAACAAAAAACAAGGAAGATTTAAGAGAACAGAGCAACTTATATTCAGTGCTGTTCTTAGTGATTGGGATCCTTTACTTTTTCACTTTCTTTTTTCAGGTATGTTTTATTATTGGAGCTCTATTGTACATGTTCATCATGTTTTGGAAACTAAATCTGTCTGAAATAGACTGAACATTTGTACCTTCCTAATAGATGTCTCCAGCTCCAAGCAGAACCCACATTTATGGTTCTACACCTGCCTTAGGCTGAAGTGAATCAGTTTTGACCTAGAGCTTCTTGTGTGTTAGAGACCTTCCAGCTTATTCTGACCTCTCAACTTCAGAACTTAGAGTCACAGAATGGTTTAGGTTGGAAGGGACCTCTCAAGGTCATCCAGTCCAACCCTCCCTGCAGTCAGCAGGGACATCTTCAACTAGATCAGGTTGCTCAAAGCCCCCAGCAACCTGACCTGGAGTGGTTCCAGGGATGGGACATCTCCCACTTTGTCTTCACCAAGCACACCTCAGCATGAAACTCTGGATTCTCTCCCTCTCTTCTCCATTGCCACCCAAAAGCCAACCCCTCCAGCCTTTGCACTACACCACTCCCTTCTCCTCCTTGACACCTCCCATCTGAATGTGTTGATAATGGCAAAATCTACTGATCTCCTGCCTCAGCTTTCCATTTTTTTCACTCCCCAGCCCATTCCCCATCCAAGCCTTAACCTTCTGAGCCCACCACTGAGATTCTCAGGTCCAGTTCATTAGGTAACACTCACCATGCTGATATTCAGCTCCTGCTGGTTGAATAGTGATGGTTGAACACTAATAACTCTTCCCTTGCCCTCACTGGTTTCTACAGCCATCTCGGCTTTAAAAAGGGAAGTATTTAGGGGGTTTTTGTGTGTCTGTGTGTGTGCAGTCAGCACTGCACCCTGCAGAGCCAATGTACCTAAAATATTGCTGAATACAGTCCAATGACATTCTGCTAAGCATTGTCCCTTTCCTCAAACAGGGCTTCACCTTTGGCAAAGCTGGAGAAATCCTTACCATGAGGCTTCGCTTTATGGCATTTAAGGCAATGCTTAGACAGGTAAAGATGAGAAACATTTTTATTTCCAGGCTTTGACAAATAATTAATTGGCTAGAAATCATCAGGTAACTGTACTGTGCATCATCATACTATGGCTTGTCTGCAGGGAGTGTTTTATATCAGTCTAGAAACCAATGTGATTAGCTAGATGTAATTAGGCATAGCATCCTTAAAGGGAGAGTCGTAAAGCAACACAAGCAGGAGAGTTTGGATTCTCCTCCTTGCAAGGACTTAGCTTTACAGCCCAGTTCCTATCACCTGGGAAGCTGATGTGCACCAGCAGCATCCCTTTAGGTGTTCCTTTGCCCCTTTTGCTTTCTTGGTGCCCTTTGTCCCCTCAAGAAAAGCAGTGCAGTGTACCTGGCATTGTAGCTCTTCCTTCAGCTCTCTGATTGAAATTGCAATCTGTAGAAATAGGCTTTTATGTATTCCTTGAAGGTCTCTTTCAAAGAGTTCCCAGATCTACAATTGTTCCTTAATACAGTAGAGTGTATGCCTATATCTAAAGCCACTTTCAGAGAGTGAAAATATAAATATTTCATCATGGTTTTAAGTAATTCATGTAGGTCTGTAAATTGGCCTTCATCTTGCATGGTTTCAGGACCACTACTTTTAGGACACTTCCAGGGATGGTGACTCCACCACCTAGCCTGGGCCAATGACTGAGAACCTTCTGGGGGAAGAAATTCTTCTTGATCATAGGATAGAATCCTAGAATTGTCAGAGTTGGAAGGAACCTTCAGGATCATCTAGTTCCAACCCCCCTGCCTGGCAGGGACACCTCCCACTAGATCAGGTTGCCCACAGCCCCAGCCAGCCTCGATATCTAATCTGAACCTCTGCATGATTAAATAGGCAGAGCTGTTGCAGTGCCATGGTCAAAGTCAGATATATTGGGCAGATCTGAGTTTTACTCTGCAGTTGGTATGAAATGTCCAAAAACTGGTCCTAAGAAAAATGTTTCTTATTGTAGGACATGGGCTGGTTTGATAACTCCAAAAACAGCACTGGAGCATTAACTACAAGGCTTGCTAACGATGCTGCACAAGTGCAAGGAGTAAGTACAGTTTGGGGTTGGGAGTTTGGTATAATTTGGGGATTTCTCCATCATTTTGTTCAAAATTTCATCATTTTCCTAAGGTAGTAAAGTTGCAGCTTGGCCTTTGACTGGTTGGATACCAACAGCCTTGACTTTGGCAGCTAGAATGTTCTGTAACTGATAGCTCCTATAGCTAGGAGCTCCTAAATATATCTATAATACATAAATAAGTATCTAAAACTGATGGGGTTTATAACAACAATGGCAATAAATGTTGACAAAATAAATCCCAAGTAAGACTTATTTTTTTAAGTTTCCTGTTGTGACCTTCATTGGGAAGCTCTTCATCTAAAAAGTCTGGTTAGAGATGTCTTATTTACCTAAAGATATGCATTTAAACTTGTTCAGCCTGTCACCTCCTACATGGAAACAGTTAGTCACAGTAGCAGCAGACTTCCTTTTCCTTCTTCCTGTTTGGAGATTCTTCACAAGTAGTTTGGGGACTTTCAAAGGTCTCTAATATGAGGCTAAGGAATTACTTGTGTAATGTTTAAGTCCATTTTTACTACTAGATGAAGTTATGTGGCTTTTCTCCTGCAGCATCTTTGGTTTATTTCCATAGTAGAACTTAAACTGAGTTTTTCTTCTACACTGGGCTCTGAGTGATGGCTGTGATCTACCTGCATGAGCTGCAAAATGGGATGGATTTTAGTGGTTGTGAGTCATGTTCAATCATATTTACATGTAGAATTGTGATATGGTTGAAGTCTGCTCAGCTTCAGGAGCAGAATCTAGAAACTGCAGTGCAAATTGAAGTCATCAGAGTATGGGGAGAGAAGAACTACCTGAGATCAAGATAATCTGGTTTAAAATATCATGTAAGAAACTCCCAGTTGGAAAAAGAGCAAAACTAAGTTAAGGCTTTCTGGGTAGTGCTTTGGCAGTCAGGAGTGTTAGAGGTGAAGGTGCTTTCCTTATTCCCTGTTTATTTCCTTATTTAGGATGCAGTTACTTTAGCAAGACATGTGTCTTTTTTTCTTCCTCCAGGCAACTGGTGTCAGACTGGCATTAATTACCCAAAATATAGCTAACCTGGGGACTGGAATTATCATCTCCCTCGTTTATGGCTGGCAGCTGACCCTGCTCCTTCTAGTTGTTATCCCAATCATTGCAGTGGCAGGGATGATTGAGCTGAAGATGTTGGCTGGGCATGCTAAGAAAGACAAGAAAGAGCTGGAGGCTGCAGGAAAGGTAAGTCTGGAGAAGTTGCTCCTGGTTCTGTGTCATGCATGGAGCCACGGTTACCAAAGCATTGTTGGTGGATGGACTCCTTCCAAATACAGAACAAATCAGAGTGTATGTAGCTTCTGGAGACAGCCAGACTCTAGTGGTTACCACTAGCAGACCTCCAGAGCATAAAGACCTCCCCAGGGACCTTTGTGTGTGCAAATGGCTCAAGTCTGAAGACTCTGCAAGCTGGAGGAAGGTCTATTATGGACCAGATTAAATATCTACTGCTGAAATCCAGCTGAGGCTCTAGGCATAGAAGTTACCTGGACATTCTAATTACAGCCAAGCACAGGGGCCTGGGAGCTGACTGTTAAATTCCCATTTTTTGTTATTTTCTTCTCCCTAATTGTCACTGCTCTCTAGTTGTTTTTCACTGTGGATTTGGAGGCCATCCAAGAAGTCTTGTCAGAAAGTTCTGAGAGTCATCACCAAAATCTCACTGTCATGAGCAGGAAAATGTAAAATGCTTCCTTTGGGTATCAAAGGTCCGTGGTTTTTAGTAACAATTATTTAAAAACCCATACAATTGTATTCCAGCAGAGTCTTTTTACCAGTTCAGAGTAAGGAACTGCAACATAAACCTTGACTTTTGCTTCAGACATTTGTGTTTCTCTTGCAGATTGCCACAGAAGCCATAGAGAACATTCGAACTGTTGCTAGTTTGACCCGAGAGAGGAAATTTGAGTTGATGTATGAAGAGCATTTGGTTGGACCATACAGGTACAGTGAGAAATAACAGCTCAACAACAACAGATGTCTAGTTCAATTCCAGACCAAGCTACAAACATTCACTTGGGCAAACATTGATTTCATTGTTTGGTTGGCAGTGTGCATGGTTTAGTGTCTCATTGAATTGCCTCAGAATTAGTATAGGCATTTTGTGGGGGTTTAATTAACAGACACAACCACCAGCCAACATGTTTGTCCTTTGGTTGAATGGATTTCCTGTGATAATTGTTATCTTCTCTTGCCATGTCACTTGGTTTGGTAAAAGTGTTCATTTGAAGTGAGCTTTGGAAGTCATCTCACCTAACCTCCCAGCTGGAGTGTCTCAGCTAATATGTGACTTAGGAATAGCATCAATGAAATTCAACTATTTTCTTTCTTTCTTTCTGGTATCATTCATAGTCCTAGAAAATTTTCTCTCTGTCTTGCTTCTAGGCACAGGTATATTTTGATCATCCAAAATCTAATTTCTGCATTATACTTGCAGGCTTAATTGTATTTCAGAGAGGAATTTTGACTTAATTTTGATCTTCAAATGTATAATATTGCACTACTTCATACCTTTGCTCATTGGCTAACATAAAATTGCCAGTAAGGGAAACATGACACAAAAAGTCAGCTTTGGCTGAAAGTGAGCTAAAAGTTCTGCTCTTTTGTTTCTCCCCTCTGCTGAGATGCAGTAGGCAGTGTCAGTGATGTTAGTTGCACCCTCAGAGTGGTAATGATGGGGCGAACTCCAAAGTGTTTTAACACTCCAACTATGAGTTGTTAAGACAAGAGCAGCTCAGGTGTCACCTTTTCCTGCACCCATATTCCAAGCTGTTCTTGGAAGTCAATAAAAATCTGGCCAGAAAGCTAACTTTCTCTGGGACACAGTCTCACAGGAGAGAAGAGGGAGGTGGTGTTGGGGAAGCAGGAGGTCACTTCCCATTCAGAACAGCATCATCTGAAGTCAATTAATTGGCTTTTACATAGCAGGACTTCAGCCTGATTGCACCTTTGGATGCCAATAGGGGTTCTCTTTTCCAGAAACTCTGTGAAGAAGGCACATGTCTTTGGGATTTGTTTTGCCCTCTCCCAGGCAATGATGTTCTTCACCTATGCTGCCTGCTTCCGCTTTGGTGCCTACCTAGTGGCCAATGAACTCATGGAGTATAAACATGTCTTCTTGTAAGTATCTCCTTTGCAAGCTGTGTTCTGGCAGTCCAGGCAGTGGTCTGTGTTTGCTGTCAGATCATGAATCCATTGAGTAAGTTTTGAGAAAACAAGTTCTTCTTATAGAATCATTAAGGTTGGGAAAGAACTCTAAGACCACCAAGTCACCCTAGCCTTATCTGAGACTTACTCTACTTAACCAGTGTTAGTAACTAAAGAAATCAGTGCTAGTAAGGAACTGAAACATTGGCTTTGGAATGGAGCCTGGCTTATCTCACCTCATTAAGAGAGGATAAACACGAACTTCTGGAGCTAAATGAGTGATTAAAGCAATAATGGTTGGTTACTACCTTCATATTTTTGAGTTCAGCCCTCATTTGTTATTGATAAGTAGAAAAACCAAAGTTGACTGCAGCCCCATTTCCATTTCCTTTCTCATTTTCTTCTTTCTCTATTTGTTGATTATTTCTTTTCCCTGATTTATTTTGCAGAGTGTTTTCAGCTGTTGTATTTGGTGCCATGGCTTTGGGACAAAGCAGCTCTTTTGCTCCAGACTATGCCAAAGCCAAGATATCAGCAGCCCACTTGTTCCTGCTGTTTGAAAGAGTGCCCCAGATAGACAGCTACAGCGAGGAGGGAGAGAAGCCTGTGAGTAACCCATGTGTAATGGGTGATGTTATTTATTGGCTATATGGACAGTACTCTTCTCAGTTCCTTCAGAGCACTGGCACAGGCTGCCCAGAGAGCTTGGAGAGTCTCCTTCTCTGGGGAGATTCCAAACCCCCCTGGACATGCTTCTGTGTGAGCTGGTCTAGGGAATCCTGCTGTGGCAGGGGGGGTTGGACTAGATGATCTCTGGAGGTCCCTTCCAGCTCCTAACATTCTGTGATTCTGTGATTCAGACTGCTTTCCCCTCTCCTTCCTTATCTCGATGTATCCTTGACACTTCATCTGAACACAACCTGGGGCCACAAGTTCTCTGCTCTTGAGTCCAGCTCCTGTTGGGCAAATGCAAAACTGTGGATTTCAGTGGGGGGGGGGGGGGAAGAACGGCTNATTCAGACTGCTTTCCCCTCTCCTTCCTTATCTCGATGTATCCTTGACACTTCATCTGAACACAACCTGGGGCCACAAGTTCTCTGCTCTTGAGTCCAGCTCCTGTTGGGCAAATGCAAAACTGTGGATTTCAGTGGGGGGGGTGGGGAAGACAGTCTTGTGTGTTTCTATTTGAATCATCTGTCCAGTTGTCTTAAAGATGTAATAGTGACATCTTTCAATTACAGGAAACATTTGGGGGAAACATAACCATCAAAGATGTGACATTTAACTACCCAAACCGACCAGAGGTCAAAATCCTCCAAGGTTTGAACCTGAAGGTGGAAAAGGGACAAACTCTGGCTCTGGTTGGCAGCAGTGGCTGTGGGAAGAGCACTGTGGTGCAGCTGCTTGAGAGGTTCTATGATCCTCTTGATGGAGAAATCGTGAGTATTCGTGTAGGAGCATGTCCACACCTTGAGGGTGTGCTTCTTTGGGTTTATGGGATGTCTTAATGTTAAGAACACTTTGAAAGTTATCAAATATACATATCTTCTGTAGAAGGTAGGAATAGAGTTTGCCATCTATGGCAAATCACACACACACACACACATATATATATATATATATATGCAAAATAGAGGAAGGTTTTCTTGCCCAAGAGAGAAATGTAAGAACTTGACCCAAAGTTCTTAGAGGTTGCCTCAAGCATATCCAATCTTCCACTATTTAAAATCCTGATTACATCTTGCAAGAAAGGAAGGGACTGAGGGGCAGCAGGGGCTTATCCTCACTTTTGTATCAGAGCCCTCAGACTATCTGGGAACATCCTGAGGAAGGAGAGGAAGGGAATGTGTGAGCTTTCAGGGTGGTATCTCCTAGGAGAGAGCTGCAGTTGCACACCTCCTGCCTGTGGCTCTGCACTGAGTCTTAAATGTACATGTAGCCATGTAACTGAAATGTGAAATTTTGGGTTCTCAGCTTTTTGATGGCCAAAATGCAAAGACTCTCAACATCCAGTGGCTGAGGTCTCAGATTGGCATCGTGTCCCAGGAGCCAATGCTGTTTGACTGCACCATTGCTGAGAACATTGCCTATGGAGACAACAGCCGGGAGGTGTCCCACGAGGAGATCGTCCGTGCAGCCAGAGAAGCCAACATCCATTCCTTCATTGAGTCACTGCCAGATGTAAGTGACTCCTTTTCTCTCCTCCTGACAACTGGAGATGTCCTGCTGAGGCAGGGAACTGTTGTGTCCATTTCTGACTGCCTGAGGTACAAGAATTCCCTGAGATGCAAACTGGGTTTCAAATCTTACCTTTTTTTACCTGTGTTTTCCATACCTGTTTTTCCTTTGGGAGACAGCAAAGAGCTGAATATTTAAGCTACATCAGGGGAGAAAATCCACAACTGGAACTCATTGAGAGCTGGAAGTGTGGGGTGGGATTTTTTCTGAGTTAAACATTTCTTCTTAAGCTCTGATGTATCTCAAGTAAAAGACTCTGCTAGACTGACGAGTTTCTTGTGCATTTATACCTAGCCAGACGTTAAATTTCTAGTGCTCCTACTGTTCAAAGTTGCTAAGAAGGTTTTTCATCTACATATATAACTGACCAACCCATAATAATATAAGAATGAACATCTTGGGCCAGATGAAAAGCCTGCCACGTGCTAAATCTTGACCAGCAAGATGCAGTTAGAAAGAAGTATTCCAAATGCTAACCATTTAACCACCTCTCCTCTGCCTTCTCCTCTCAGGCTGCTTAGGTTGTGGCTTGGGCACTTCCTAAGGTAGAAATCATGTTGTATCAGTTAGG
Source organism: Galbula dea (assembly GCA_013399015.1). Classification (NCBI taxonomy): domain Eukaryota; kingdom Metazoa; phylum Chordata; class Aves; order Piciformes; family Galbulidae; genus Galbula; species Galbula dea. The sequence goes on along the minus strand of VWZX01008611.1, from coordinate 1,034,620 downwards.
TCTGGGTGGGGTTTTTCTTCTAAGACTTGCATTCATTGTCTGAACTTCATCTGTTGTTTCTAGAAGTACAATACCTCAGTGGGAGACAAGGGAACCCAGCTCTCGGGGGGCCAGAAGCAGCGCATCGCTATTGCCCGCGCGCTCGTGCGCCGGCCCCAGATCCTGCTCCTGGATGAAGCTACCTCTGCCCTAGACACAGAGAGTGAAAAGGTAACTTGATTGGGAGCTTGACTGGTTGAACTTGTTGATTGAGAGTCCAGAATCTCAATCCATGTTTGTTGGCAGCATAATTATTGGTTTCATTCCCCCAGGCTAAAGCCTGTGACCATTTTCTCTGGTTCTCCTACCATGCTCCTCAGCAATGATCATCACAGAATCATAGAGTCAGTAAGGTTGGAAAAGACCTTGAAGATCATTGAGTCCAGCTGTCCACCCAACATCCCCATGCCACTAAACCATCTCACCAAGTGAGATGTGTCTACATTTTTGGAACCCTTCCAGGGATGGTGACTCCACCACTGCCCTGGGCAGCCTGGGCCAGTGCCTAACCACTCTGGCAGTTCCAACCTGAACCTAACTTAGCGCAACTGGAGGCCATTTCCTCTTGTTCTATCACTAGTTAGCTGGGACAAGAGACCAACCCCACCTGGCTGCAACCTCCACTCAGGGAGTTGGAGAGAGCAAGAAGGTCTCCCCTGAGCCTCCTCTTCTCCAGGCTAACCAACCCCAGTTTCCTCAGCTGCTGCTCACATAGTTGTGGTCTAGACCCTTCCCCACCTTTGTTGCCATTTACCTCATCCTCTTGGCTATGATGGCACCATCTGCTGTGACAGTTAACTCTTTGCCAACACAGACCAAGTCTACGACAGGAAGCTAAATCCACAGAAACCCCCTTTCCCTCTCTGTCATGTTACAGTTGGCTTCACAGATGGCGGTTGGGGTGTATCCCATGACAGCTGCCAGAAAAGTTCACCTGCTGGTTTGTTGCTGGTGCAGGTTGTGCAGGAAGCCCTGGATAAAGCCAGAGAAGGTCGCACCTGCATCGTGATCGCTCACCGCCTCTCCACCATCCAGAACGCTGACAAGATCGCTGTGATCCACAACGGCAAGGTGGCAGAGCAGGGAACCCACCAGCAGCTCCTGGCTGAGAAAGGCATCTACTATTCTCTGGTCAATGTCCAAAGTGGGTCATGCACTATGTAAATTAAAGGCAGTACTTGTCTCTGAATTGCCACTGTAATTATTTCAATACTGCTGCCTTTGTCACTGTAATTATTTCAATATCAATAGTTGGCCTTGATACTTCTGCTTTTCCTCCTTCCCTTCCTAAGTGCTACAGGAACAAGAAATGCTAATTCAATATGTACCAGTTTCTCACTACAAGTTTTCATTATCCACTCTGTGGCCCAAGCAGAGGCCAACTGCCCTGATAAAAGTTGAAGCATGCTAAGGCAAATGTAGTTAATATTAGCTTGCTTTGACCGTGTCAGAAATCCCAGTAAGCAGCCCTGTCTGGTGTACAACCTGTCAGCATTACCATCCTCCTTACAGAATAGTTCTGCTATTGCCAGAAACAAACCTCAAGCCTTAGCCTCACTGTGCCTGTGGAAGGCAGAGTCAGCCCTGCTCTGTTAGCCTTGTTAGCAACCTCTCATGAGAACTTGCAGGTGTGGACCAGATGTCTCCTGTTACCATATGGAGTTTTAGCCTGGGCTGATAGCAGAGGTCTGTGAAATATGAGCTTGGAAGGTTGGTCCCAGAACTGTAAGTACCTCCCTGGTGCTCAGTGAATGGTCACTGAGGAGGTGCAGCCTTAAGTGCTGGAGACAAAGCTGCTTTGGATGGGCAAGACAAGGCACCTGCTGCAGCCTGGGCAAGTAGTGTCTTCAAGGGTCCTACAGGTCAGAGAGGTCAAGGGCTAAAAACTCTCTAAAGACTGCAATATTTTATAAAAGGTGAAAATGTTGAATTTGGGCCTAGAGAAGGGGGAAGGAAGGAGGGAAGGAAGGAAAGCATCCTCCTTTTTAGGGTAGCTTCCTTCATTGGGAGAGCTCTTCAACCTGGTCTCCCTGGTGACTTAGTGTGAAGAACTGTAAGCATCAGTGCTCATGACATGGCAGCAGCTCTGTGGTGTTGTGTATCATCAGTTGCTCCTTCAGGATGACTTGTAAGAACTAACTGCCTTGAATGTGTAGTAATAACAATTAATATTTATTAAGAACCAACCTCTGGTGATGTATATTGTCAATGAATATCTTTGCAGTAAAGTTTTGGTATTTTTCAGAGTGGCCTCATTAATCACTGTCATTAATCACCTGTCACAGCAATTGCTGATTGCCTGAGATTACAGATATCATTTGTCTCAACTCCATGTAGCCATTCATACACTGATAGGCAGTAAGACTCACCAGTGCACTAACAGCACTATCCAGAACACTGGTGGATGCAGTCTCCTTGTGTTCCTCCTGAATCCCTGACCTGTGCTCGTTTGTTCCTGTCTTACATGATATGTTGAGGTGGGTCTGGCAGGGCTTGGAGAGCAGGGGAAGAGGCTACAGGTGTGGCTCCTGTAAGAGGCTTAGAGAAGCTCCAAGCTGGACCCACCCCTGCCAAGGCCAAGCCAATCAGCACCTCTGTGATAACATACTTAGAAGAGAAAAGCTGTTGGGTGAGTTCTTTTGTGTTGGAGAGGAGTGGGATCTGGTAGAGGCAACCATGTGGACACTGAGGTCAGTGAGGAAGGAGCAGCCCATGATGAGATGGCAGCTGAGCCCTTGCAGCCCATGGAGATCTACAGTGGGGAAGAATCCTGCCTGCAGCCCATGGAGGACCCTGTGCTGGAGCAGGTGATAGGGGTGAGGACTTGCCCAAGGACATACCCAGAAGCAATATTCACTCAGCCCTTGGGTGAAGACTCACTCAGCTCATGGAAGTGTCCTTAGATGGTGTCCTAGTTTGAGAGGAGGGTCCAGGACTGCAAAGCTGCTTGGTCCCAAAGAACCATCTCCAAATGTCTCTCCAGCAGGGCTCCATTTATAGCCTAGTCAGTGGTGAGCATTCTATTGGGAGCAAGCTCAGGACAAAGGCATGCTAAGGGCCTTGGACCCTGAGGCACCATTCAGTGGCCAAGAGGTGTCAAGCTGATCATTACTAGGTCACTGTCAAGGCTTTGTCAGGTGTCTGTCAGGGTTTTATCTGGTTTCTGTCAGAGCAGCTCCACCTGCCACACCCTGACAGTGCCTCCCCACCCATCCAGCTTCAATAGACCTGGTTCTCCTTCCTGATAAGGTAATCCTTAGAACCTGCTGTCTTCTCCTTGCTGCTATACTTGTCTATGAAAACAACCTTCATTTCTGCTTGTAAACCAGTTGTAGCCCCAACAGACACATAGTGAAGCTCTTCCTTGTGGTGTACTGACTCTTTGTACATTTATAACTTCCTCCTCTCCCCCACAGTCCATTCTACCTTCTGGCCTTGGTGGTTGAAAGGAGATCAATGCTTTTGCTTCCTCTGGCCATGTTTTGCCTTTGCCACAGGATGGCCTCATGTGTTCAGACAAGAGAGAAGTTCAGCTACATTTTCCATCAGAAGTTTCCTTTTCTTCTTCATGTATGTTTTGTTCAACTCACTGCAGTGCTCTGGCTGAGCCAAAGAGCAGTGTGTTCATCAGCTTTGGGTTACTGCCCAGGAGCCTTGATCCCTTCCCTGCCCCAGGGAATATCAGCTCACACTCCTGACCACATTGCTACCATATCTACTAACAGCAGAATTGGGTTTCTATTGGTTTGGTTTTGTTTTCCATCCCTTCTCAACCAGCACTAGCAAACTCTGAAAGGACAACATTGATTTTCCAGATCTAACCACAACCATCCCTAAAACTTAAGAGTTGAGCTAACCCAACACAGCCTAGTGTAAATCCTGTTACAAAACTCAGGTGCATTGTCTACCTGCTCTTAGAAGAGGCATAAAGACTCTTCAGAAGCATTTGTCAGTAAGGGAAGTATCTGATCTTCTGTAAGCAGAAGGTCCTGAGGGGGAAGGTCCAACCAGGATCATCAAGTCCAAATCCTGTCCACGCACAGGACAACCCCAAACATTACATCATGTGCCTGAGGGATGAGCTCCATCTTCTGGGCACAAGATACCCAGAATGGACCACACTGACTCCCCTCCAGTTTGATCATGGATGACTGACCAGTGGTAACGAGAGCACCTTCCTTTGAGCAGCTTTTTAGTGGCTTGGTGGTCCAATGGGATGGTCTGCTCCAGGGAATGGTGTGTTTTCCATCACCTCAACTACTTGTGCAGCTCACAAGGAATGATCAAAATATGAAGAAAAAGATTTTCTTTGAGAAGTGTCAAGAGGAAGCTTCTCAGATGCTTCAGGAGTGACAACAACAGAACAGGGTCCTCACAGAATCATAGAGCACAAGGGTTGTGAGGAGCTGGGCTTGGTTAGTCTGGAGAAGAGGAGGGTCAGGGGAGACCTTCTCACTCTCTGCAACTCCCTGACAGGAGGTTAGAGCCAGGTGGGGCTGGGTCTCTTCTCCTAGGTAACAAGCTAAAGAACAAGAAGAAATGGCTTCAGATTGCTCCAGGGGAGGTTTAGATTAGATATTAGGAAGAATTTCTTCGCCCAGAGGGTTCTCAGGCATTGGCCCAGGCTGCCCAGGGCAGTGGTGGAGTCACCATCCATGGAAGAGTTCCAAAAATGTGTAGCTGTGGTGCCTGGGGCCAGGGGTTAGTGGTGAGCATGGCAGTGTTGGGTGGCTGGTTGGACTCTATGGTCTCTGAGGCCTTTTCCAACCAGAATGATTCTATGGTTCTACCCAACCACAGAAGAGACTGGGTTGGAAGGGATCTTCAAGACCATCTAGTTCTAACCCCACCCACTAGCCCAGGTTGCCCAGGGTCCATCCAACCTGGCCTGGAACACTACCAGTGATGGAGCACAAGCTATTCATTGCTGAGCTCTCCACATCTGGAGGCAGAGTGTGTACATTGTCCTCCACATAGCCAGCAGGCCCTGAGGGACATCTCCAGCCTGGCAGGCTTCAGTTTGGGAGAGTTTTGCCTCATCAGAGTTTGACGTAAACTGAGCAAAGTCCAAGCTCCCTGCTCAGTCCTGACCACCCTAGTCCTGGTGACTGCTGAGTAACCTTCCAGAGCAGCTGGGAACAGACTGAGATCACCCCCTGGTAAGTCACCACCTTCATTTGGTCCTAGGCAGGCTGTCAATGTTCAGTAGGGAATAGCATAAATGAAGCCAAAATAGCCACTGACATTTCATTAAACCTAAAAATAGCCAGTGAATTTTCAATTCTATCTAAAAAATATCCAGTGAAATTTCAATTATACTTAAAAATATCCAGTGAAATTTCAGTTATATCTAAAAATACCTAGTGAAATTTCAGTTATATCTAAAAATATCCAGTGAAATTTCAATTATACTTAACTACCTAGTGAAATTTCAGTTATACTTATAAATGCCTAGTGAAAGTTCATTTACATCTAAAAATGCCCAGTGAATTTTCAATTATACCTAAAAATACCCAGTGAAATTTCAATTATACTTCAAAAATACCCAGTGAAATTTCATTGTTCCTTCAAATGCACTTGACAGTGTATTTTGTGCTCATCAAAGTGCAGCCAGCTGCATGCTCTGGAAGGGCAGATTCCCAGGAGGACACCACTGAAGGTTTCCACCAGCACACCAGGTTGTGGAGGGTTTCAGGTTACAAAGTGAGTTTTCTCCTCAGCTGTTTTGTTTCTCAGGTTAAAATGCACTCTGAGGGTGACACAAAGCCCTGCAGGAACGGGAAGGATGCTGCTGTTGTTGTGTGCTGTCAGGATTATGGATCTGAAGGCAAAGGGTGAGTGGATTCCAAAACAGTCCCACCAGGGGTTGGACCAGGTGATCCCTGGAGGCCTCCTTCCAGCCTGCCCTGCTCTGTGATTTTATTCTGCTAATGTTTCAACTGGCTTAAACTGAAAAGAATTCATTGTTCACTGGTAAGCAATACAAGAATAATCACATACCTTTCCTTTCTTGGGAGAGCCTTTGATATCCTTTGTGTTCTTCACAGACAAACCCAGATAGGAATATATATCAATATCTATAGCATAAATAAATCTAAATATAGATAAATATGTATCTCCCCTATGAGGACAGGCTGAGAGAGTTGGGGTTGCTCAGCCTGGAGAGGAGAAGGCTCCAGGGAGACCTTACTGTGCCCTTCCAGCACTTCAAGGGAGCTTCTAAAAAAGAGGGAGAGAGACTTTCCATGGGCAGAGAGTGACAGGACAAGAGATGATGGCTTTAAACTGAAAGAGAGGAGAGGTAGAGGAGATGTTAGGAAGAAATTCTCTCCTCAGAGGGTGGTGAGACACTGGAACAAGGTTACCCAGAGAAGCTGTGGATGCTCCATCCCTGGCAGTGTTCCAGGCCAGGCTGGATGTGGCCCTGGGCAACCTGGTCTGGTGAGTAGCATCCCTGCCCATGGCAGGGGGCTGGAACTAGATGGTCTTGAAGCTCCCTTCCAACCCAAACCTGTCTGTGGTTCTATGATAAATTGTTATCAGCTAAATCCAGCTGAACCCTCAGGTCAGGGGGAGCTTATCTGAGGAGCAGAAAGATCTGCTTGTGCCTTGATGCTATGAGTGAGAACTTCTGTTGAGGTTATGGAAAACTTGGGCTGCTTTGCTTGTTCCTCTGCAAAAAGAGAGTGGCATCTGGATCCATCCTGCTCTGTTAAAAGGCTCCTTTGTTCCTTGTGAGGATGCTGAGAGGGACCAGTCTGCCCAGCTGCACCTTTAACAGTCTGAAACCAAAGCACTTGCATCTGAACACAATTAAGAGACATTAATAATGCACTAGCCTTTGCTTTGTGATCTGTGTGCTGCTCTTACTTCAACTAAAAAATAAAATCCTTGGTTTTTTAGCAGCAAGAGCAAGAAGAAAGCTGAGAAACAGAATATGGTCAACCTCTTGACAGTGGTAAGTGCCATGATCTTTGCATGTTGAGCAATCTCTACCTACCCTCAAGTTTAAAATGTGTTCTTTCAGTGTCTGTGTCTCTGCTCACCTTGCAGAGCTGCACTAGAGGCACTTTGCTGTTCATGGTCTAAAGTGCTCAGAGATCTGCATGGGGAAAGGAAAATGGAAGAGAAAGGGAAGAAAAGTCAGACAGAGGAGATGGAGTAAAGTAGCTGAGGCCATGTCACTGCTGAAGGTGTTTACTGTGCAAGAGATGCAGACACAGGTCTGCTGACAGGATGGGGGTGGAAGGTGGACCTGAGGTGTCTTTGGAGACAGAGAAAGAAAAGGAAAATCCTAACATTATGCCGGAAAATTTATCTGCCACTCTTGCTGTCCTCTCCTAAGCACCTGGCACAGTGGAATACTCTTCCAAAAGCACTGCCAGAAACCTCTGCTTCCATTTTCAAGTTATTCTTTTGCAATTGATTCTAGCTTCTCAGTACCAGACTAATCATTAACTTGCCTCTTCTGAGCCACTCTCCCACCCAAATCCAAAGCCAGGAAGCAGCAGGAGAGAGTCACAGCAGACATTGCAACAGATACTTTCATTTTTCAGCAGGTGATTTGGAAGCAGAGAGTTTTAATTGTCCTCTTTTCTATGCAGGCCACAGTGGTTTTGCATTGCACATTGTTATAGACTGGAAGGGAGCTCGAGGGGACCCCAGGAGATCATCTGGCCCAGTGTCCTTCTCTAAGTCAGGCCAAACAACCAAGTTAAAGCAGGTTGCTCAGAGCCTTGTCCAGGCAAGTTTGGAAGATCTCTAGCAGCTGCAGTTCCACAGCCTCCCTAGGGACCTGTTCCAGGGCTTGGCCACAACCATCTGAAGAAGTTTTCATAACACTCTATAGGAATTTAGCTTATTGCATCTTTAGATTTCTAAGATACTCCAGAAGTTGATTCCTAAGACACTGTAATAAATACTTTCTAAGATACTGCAGCAGATACTTTCTAAGATCCTCTACAAGTTCCTTTCTAAGATACTCTGAAAGTAGAGAAATTATTATGGACATTACAGTATTAGAGTTAATGTTTTCAGTGTCAGTTATAGACATTTCTTGAAGTTCCAGTTGGATCTGAATGCCAATGGTGATTCAAAATCTTTCCAGTATGATGTTGTTCTTCATATGTTCTGAGAGCCACTGTTTCATGCTGCCAACAGTCCTTAGGGAGTCACAGTTCCACGTTCTGGTTTTACCACTTGACATATTAAGCCTCCTCTTATTTTGCCTGTCTCTGCCTCTTCCTGCCCTGCCAGCCCTGAGCTGCCCCTCAGGAGCACTTGCTGCACCACTTTGGTTCTCAGCACACCTCTGGTTCCTCTTCCAGTTCCGATACTCCAGCTGGCAGGAGAAAGCCCTGATGGTGCTGGGCACAGCCATGGCAGTGCTCCATGGGGCAGGTCTCCCCCTGATGATGATTGTCTTTGGTGACATGACAGACAGCTTTATTGCTTCAGAAAACATCACTTACCCAGGTAAGAACCCTTGGCCAGGTCTGCTTCTGAGGAGCAGAAAGATTTCAGAGCAGCTGGGTTGACTGAGGGGTTTTTGACTGTCTGTTGTCCTGTCACCAGTAGGATGTCCCCTTTTGGCTTCAGAAAGTGCTTTGTGGTGGCATGGCCACGGTCAGGGGCTAGCTAAGGTGCTGGTAGCTTGAGTAGCTCCTCACCTTCCTTCAGCATGGTTGGGATAGGAGCTTACAGAGGGAATTCCTCTCCTGGGGTTAAACAAAAGCCATTAACTAGCTCTCCTCTCATTTGCCCTCCAGCAAACATTTCCTCCTTGAACTGCACCTCCCTCAACTTCTCCATGCACCTTTTCTCTTATGCTCTGATGGGGAAACTGGAGGAGGAAATGACCAGGTAATGGCAAGCTTTTAACTCACCTCTTATCTATTATTTTCTTCTAAGATGGACCTCAAGCAATTGCCCTCTAAAGATTATTCTAGTATTTAACCCAAGGTTCAGCTCGTTATAAATATGTCATGGAGCTGAAGGAGTCCAGGTTTTGGTTTGCCTTTAGGCTGATGTCATTGTACAAGTCAAGGGCACTGATATTTTCCAGTTTAAATATGAAATAGTCTGTTTAATGCAGTCCCAAAAAAAATATCTTTGGCACTAATTGGTAAAAGCAGAGATTTTCCTCACTGCTTTTCCCTTTGTGTTGGTGTGTGTGGAGCCTGGCTTTGCTCTAATGCGTGAGCAGCACTTGGGCATGAATTATTTTGCCTTAGGAATGGAAACCATTTTTAAAGCCAAACTCACAGCTCTCCAAGAGGACTAAAGCAAGCAGTTAACTGCCAGTGTCATCATGCAAACTGTGAACACTCAGTGTTGCTGTGGTTACTTCATGAAGTGGAAGTGAAGATCCTTAAACCTAATGCACTTCTAGATCACTTCAGCATGTCTGAAATCCTTGTCTTCCTTTCCACCCACTGTGAGAAGTCTTTCTAAGAGCAAACATGGCATCCTGAGCCTGGCTTTTTCATCTCTGTCTTCATGAATTTGGAGACATTACTTTTCTTTTTTTCTTTTTTCTTCTTTTCTCCTTTTTTTTTCTTTTTAGATTTTTTTCTTTGCTTTTTTCCTTTTTTTCTTTTTTCTTTGCTTTTCTTTGCTTTCTTTGGGTTTTTTTCATTTTTCTTTTTTTCTTTGCTTTTGGGTTTTTTTCTTAGTTTTTCTTTGGTTTCTTCTTATTCTTCTCTTGGTTTATTGGTTGGGGTTTTTTTTTCGTATTGTTCTTCTTTTGTTTTTACTCTGTGGAAGTCAAATAATAAGTTAGTAAAAGGTAGCAGCTGCCATTTGATTCTGAAAAACCTTTAAAGATAGTGATACTAGTGAAGAGAGAGAAACATCCCCAGCCCAGTCTGGAGCAGAATTAATTCCCTGTCCCTTCTCTTTGTTTCCTTTCAGATATGCCTATTATTACTCTGGAATAGGAGCTGGTGTCCTGTTTGCTGCCTATATCCAAGTGACATTTTGGAACCTGGCTGCTAGCAGGCAAATCAGAAGAATCAGGGAGGAATTTTTCCATGCTGTGATGAGACAGGAGATTGGGTGGTTTGATGTCAATGATGTGGGAGAACTTAACACCAGACTTGTAGAGTAAGTCACCACAGAATCCCTTAGGCTGGAAACGACCTCCAGGATCACCCAGTCCAACCATCAACCCCACAACCACATCACCAGGTGCCATGTCTGCCTGTTTGTTGAAGCCCTTAAATAGCAGCTAGTTGCCCCCTGAGTGTTAACTCTAATTGCTGATAAGCAGTCCTAAGGCTCCCCTCAGAGCAATGTTATTTTAACTCATTAAGCTCCTCTGTAAGCTCTGCTGTTATGTGCAGGGATCCTGAGATCTGTCTGGAACATTCCAGGAGAGCCCAAGGATCAGAGATGTTGGGGGATGCTGCTCCATGCCCTTGGAGCTGTGCTGACTGCAGGTGTCAGCAGTGTGATGGAGCCTGGTAACATGCACTGCACCCAAAGAGCTCATTTCTGTCTTCTCCACACTTTCTTATTTGTTTGGCTACTAGATTGGATATCAGGAAGGATTTCTTCCCTGCCAGAGTGGTTAGGCATTGGCTCAGGCTGCCCAGGGCAGTGGTGAAGTCACCATCCCTGGAGGGGTTCGAAACCATGGAGCCATGGCACTGGGTGAAATGGTTTAGTGGCATGGGGGTGTTGGGTGGATGGTTGGACTTGATGATCTCAGAGGTCTCTTCCAACCTGAATGATTCTGTAATTTGTGGGGCTTGTGGGGTTTGGGTATTTTGCTTTGTTTTTCAGTGACATCTCCAAGATTAATGAAGGAATAGGGGAAAAAATGGCAATGTTCTTTCAGGCAGTGGCCACCTTTTGCACTGGATTTATAATTGGTTTTACAAAAGGCTGGAAATTAACCCTTGTGATCCTGGCCCTCAGCCCTGCTCTGGGACTCTCCTCAGCTCTCTGGGCAAAGGTAGGCAAAAATTGAGAGTTTCCAATATCTGGTAACCTCTGCTGTCTGTCATCCCTTTTGGCATCTCTAAGAGTTAAAAATGCAGCTTGGCTCTTAGTTAACTTAGACCTTAGACCAGCAAGGTGAGAACAGTAGCATGAGGACATTGGTCCAGCTGAAGACAGGCAGAGCCTTACTGTGAGCTCAGCTGTGCTGCTGCAAGGCTCACACAAGTGTAACAAACCTTCCTATGGAAGGATCAACAAGTAGAACCTTTGCTCCTTCACTGGACATCAAAATCACACAGAATCCCAGAATGGTTCAGGTGGGAAGGGAGCACCAGAGGTCAGCTAGCCCAACCTCCCTGCTCTGGCAGGGTCCCTAGAGCACATCACTCAGCATTGGGTCCAGGTTGACTCTGAATATCTCCAAGGAAGGAGACTCCACAACCTCTCTGGGCAACCTGGGCCAGTGCTCAGTCACCCTCACACAAAGAAGTTCTTCCTCAGCTTTAGGCTGAACTTCCTCTGTGCCAGTTGGTGCCTGTTGCCTGGTGTCCTATTGCTTGGCCTCCTGGAGCAGAGCCTGGCTCCATCCTCTTGACAGCCTCCCTTCAGCTCCTTCTCTCCACTGGTCAGGTTCCCTCTCAGCCTCCTCTCACCAAGCAGTGTCAGTAAAACCAGACAAGCAGAGGGGTGAGGTAAACCAGCCCAGCTGTGGTCATTGCAGGTAACTGACACTAAGTTCTGGCATGAAACTGCAGTGAACCAGGTCTCCTGTGATAAGACCCATCTCTGGGCTCTGACCCCAAGGTGAGGAGGGCTTTGCCCCCAGGGCCAGCACAGGGACATGGGCAGGCATGGCTAGGAGCTGGCACACAGTGAACTCTGCTCCAGGTTATCCCTTCACCATTTGTGCAGCTCCTAGTGCCTTCCTTCAAACAGCAGTGGATGAAGACCACTTGGAGAGAGAAATAGGCTTCATCTACACAGATGGAACTACCTTTGGCTAGGACTTTCCAAGAAGCATCAAGGTGCCCAGTACCAGCTGGCTGGGGAGTTTCAAGGATACAGTCCAGCCTTGCACCTTTAGCCAAGATGAAAATCCCAACCCTATTGATCACCCTTGATACTGCAGATACCTTAGATGTGGTGCTTAGGGACACGGTTTAGTGGCATGGTGGTGACAGCTTGATGGTTGGACTTGATGATCTTAGAGGTTTCTTCCAACCTGAATGATTCTGTGACTCATAGCATGAGTTCTCTGCTCTGACTTCATCTTCAGCCTGCTTGTGTGTTGGGAACATGGATGTTCCCATGCTCCTTGGGCTACTAATTGTCCTGGCACAAACCAGAGCTGCCTGATGGTGGTGGTCCAAGTACTTTGAAGTGTAAGGGTTCTTAACCAGCTCCTCTTAACCAGCTATCCAGAGTGATGAAAGTAGAGAGGAACTGAAAATCTCAGCTCCTTTTTGGGCAGCAGACAGGCATTTTTCTACCTGCTGTACTTTATGCAAGCATTGCCCTGATACCCTTCATCAAAGTTCTGCCTTGGGAGTCAGATGTGGATGCTTTTGTAAGCCTTTAGAGTAAAACAAAGTAGATAGATAGGGAGTTCTGGACAATAAATGAAGGATTCTTAGGTATCATTCAGCTTGTCCTGGTTTTGTTTGAACAGGAGAGTTACAACATTTTCCTTCTACACAGATCATTTCTGCCTTCACCAACAAAGAGCTAACAGCATATGCAAGAGCAGGAGCAGTTGCAGAGGAGGTTCTGGCAGCAGTTCGAACTGTGGTGGCATTTGGGGGAGAGAGAAAAGAGATAGAGAGGTGAGAACAAAGTCTCCATGTCCTGGGGCTGGTTTTACATACAGTGGTGACCAAAGAGATGCTGAGCTTGTTATGAGGACACAAACCAAGGTCATGCAGAGGTATTTATTGGCATCATGCTAGGGAACATCCTCCTTGCCATATGGTTTTGATCTTTTATTTGAAGATAATCAGCATGGCCACAAACACTGGCAGGAGCTTTTCAAGCTCAAAGGTCAATAACACAGAAAACACAAACCATCCTCTGACCTGCTTTTCCCTTTCTGCTCCAGCCACCACTGCTGCCCAGCTCAGGTGGCTGAAAGAAGTCCTCTGGTTATCTACATCTCACTTCTCCATTCACCCCAGCATCTTTCTTTGGTTACCCAGTGCTCTTCCCACCCTCATACCTCTCATCACCTCTTTTTACCTTCTCATCCTTAAAGCACTGTTTGACAGCTGCTTCCTGCCATGAGTGCAGTAAATCACAGAAACATTAAGGTTGGAAAAGATCTCCAAGAGCATCAAGTCCAACCATTAACCCAACACCCCCATGCCACTAAATCATCTCACCAAGGGCCATGGCTCCATGGTTTTGGAACCCCTGCAGGGATGGTGACTCCACCACTGCCCTGGGCAGCCTGGGACGATGCCTAACCACTCTGGCAGGGAAGGAATTGCTCCTAATATCCAACCTGAACCTCCCCTGGTGCAACTTGAGGCCATTTCCTCTTCTCCTGTCACTAGTCACCTGGGAGAAGACCCCAAGCCCCACCTGGCTCCAGCCTCCTCTCAGGGAGTGGCAGAGAGTGAGAAGGTCTCCCCTGAGCCTCCTCTTCTCCAAACTAACCAAGCCTAGTTCCCTCAGCTGCTCCTCACAACACCTGTGCTCTAGACCCTTCCCCACCTTCCTTGCCCTTCTCTGGCCACACTCCAGCACCTCAGTGTCCTTCTTGGAGTGAGGAACCCAAAACTGATCCCAGGATTGGAGATGTGGCCTCCCCAGTGCCCAGTCCAGGAGGACAATGCCTGCCCTAACCCTGCTGCCACACTAGAGCTGATCCAAGCCAGGATGCTGTTGGCCTTCTTGGCCACCTGGGAACTCTGCTGCCTCTTCTTCAGCTGCTGTTGACCAACACCCCCAAGTCCTTTTCTAACAGGCAGCTTTACAGCCACTCTGCCCCAAAAATGTGATGTGTCTAATTCCCTAAGACATTTTGTCTGTCTGTTTTCTTTCAGATACCAGAAAGGATTAGAAGATGCCAAACTCCTTGGTATCAAAAAGGCAATCTCAGCCAATATTTCTATGGGTATTGCTTTCTTTCTGATATATGCCTCCTATGCCTTGGCCTTCTGGTATGGAACCACTTTGATCCTCTCTGATGATTACACCATTGGGAGAGTCTTTACAGTATGTATTCAGCAGCAGCTCCTCAGTGAAACCAAAGTGATCCTGTGTAATCTTGTTGGAATGTGTGATATCTTCTAATGTTAAGTGAGGTGGAAATCAGCTTTTATAACTTCATTTTGCACCCCTACCAGCACAAACAGAAGCTGTAGAGTTCTGCATGCAGCTGCAGTTCTGTAAGTTGGGTAGCAGCCTAAAAGTCACCTGCTCCAAGGTCCCTTCTTAAAAAGCCAGCTTGGGTCAATGATAATTAGCTGTTATTATATTTTACATGCAGTTACATCTGCTCTTTGCTAAAGGGCTGAGGTAGAACTTCTAGGAATCATGAGTCATGCCAGGTGGCTGCATTCAGGAGAAGAAGATCTGGCATCCTTCCCCTTGGTACATGTTAGCTCCTGCCTTAGACACATTTACCTGTGCTCTTTATCTACACTTACATCAGGCTGGAGCTTTAGTTGGAGAGCTTGGGGTGTGATGGTGTGGTTGGATGCTTGATCCAGTCACAGGCTGCCTGCTAAGGAGTTTATATCTGTGATAGGTCAGCTCTTGAAGCTGTTGTCTCCATTATACTCAGGCACCAGAATCTGTAGCAAGACCCAAGAGCCTTTGAGGAGCAGCTCATTTAGTTGGTCCCACTTATGGCCAGGCCAGTAAATCCATTTGGTGGCCAGCACAACACTTGTGCTCCAGACCCTTCCCCACCTTCCTTGCTCTTCTCTGGACACTCTCCAGCACCTCAGTGTCCTTCTTGGAGTGAGGAGCCCAAAACTGACCCCAGGATTAGAAGTGTGGCCTCTCCAGTGCTGAGTCCAGGAGGACAATCCCTGCCCTAGTCCTGCTGACAAGTTGAGGAAGAAGGAAATTTAATTCCCTTGATGTCCTACTGAAGTTTACCTCTTTAATTGCTGCTTTGATTCCAGACTTCCTCACACCTCACCTGAACCACTTGAAACAATGCTAGCTAATCTCAGATAAAGGAAGCCATCTAATCAGCATGATGAATCCCTATCTATGTATTATGTGGGGGTTTGTTTTGTTTTGGGTTTGGGTTTTGTGGTTTGTTTTTTTCCTTTTAGGTCTTTTTTTCTATATTACTTGGAGCTTTCAGTGTTGGCCAGACTGCACCCAGCATGGAGGCATTTGCCAGTGCCAGAGGAGCAGCCTATGCAATCTTCAGTGTCATAGACAATGTGAGTACCTTGGCCACCCAAGAGTGCTGAACGTGGACTTCTCTTCTGAATTCAAATTAGCAATTGTCTGTACAGCATGAGAGCAGGTAAAAATTCTACCTAACACAATTTTGGATACTGGACAGGCATCTAAGTAGTGGAATTTGAGCCAACAACTGAGGAAAAGATAAATTCCTACCATGAGTTGGTTTATTTACCAGTTCAGGAGTGGTGGTTAAAGAAGAAAGGGAAATTATTTCCAAAGCTTGCCTGAGTAAATATCCCCCAGTCTTCCTTCCTAAAAAAGCCCAGATAACCCAACAACTGAGAGAGGATTCTGGATCTTCTGCAATGCTGATCACTTGATGGATAATATTTCTTTTCAGCTATCAATAATGTAAAGAACTGTCATTATGGTGACTACCTCTGTAGTGATCTGGCAACATAACTTCTACCTTCAAGTCCTACCTCAAACAATATTAAATATTTTAGAGTTTAGAAGTATTGTGGGAGTGATCTAAATATCAGATATAAAAATATATCTACACTTAGGGTTGTCCTTCCAATTTTTGCCTTGGGTAGTGGATATGAAGCAATGCTGCAGGTTCTTACCCCTGAGGTCACATCTACCTTGTGGTCAGAGAAGTGAGTGCAGCTGTTGTCACCCCACCCAGGCTGACTCCAGCAGCTAGCTGAGATAGCAGAAGCAGCTCAGGGAACTGGGGTTGGTTAAAAATCCCTGGAGGGGCTCAAAAATCTAGAGGTGGCACTTGGTGACATAGTTTAGTGGCATAGGGTGATAGGCTGGTGTTTGGACTTGATGATCTTAGAGATCTTTTCCAATCTGAATGACTCTGACTCTGTGACACCAGCCCAAACAACAGCTGACACACAGAGGCTGTCTGTGTGTGTGTAGGTTACTCCTTCCCTTCCCTGATGTTCTAGATTACTTCCCCTACTCCTTAATTTACACCAGTGAAGACTTCATGCCCTGAGTAACTGCTTTGGTGACTGACCCTTGACAGCAGGTGTTTGCCAGTGACCCTCTTGCATCTCTGAGGAGTTGCCTTGTTATGTGGTAACACCAACAGCTAGGGTGCCCTGACTCTGCCTTGTGCTAAAATGACATCAGGATTCTAAATAATGTGGGGGTTTTTCCCCTTCTTTTTGCCATGCTCTTCTGCCCAGGAACCTCACATTGACAGCTCCTCTGATGCTGGCTACAAACCAAAGCATGTTGAGGGCAATTTGGAGTTCCAAAATGTTTTCTTCAGTTACCCTGCGAGGCCAGACACGGAGGTACAGTGCATGGAAGGGATACAGGTTCCACTGGGGATAGCTTGGGTGCCTTTGGGGTAAACAGTTGCTGCAGTTTGTGGGGGTGAGGGAGAGAGGGAAGAGAAAGTGAAGAAGGGGACAAAAGGAAAGGGAAAAGACAAAAAGAAAAAAAAGGAAAAGAAAGAAAAAAAGAAGAAAGGAAAGGAAAAGAAAAAGACAAGAGAAAAAAGGAGAGGAAAGAAGTAGAAGAAAAAGAAAAAATCCTAGAAATAATGTAAACCCTTGCTTTTCTCTAGAACTGATAACACATTTTAGACAGAACTAATCAGTTAACTCCTTTATTCTTCTCACTTCAATAGAGGACAAAGTATTTGGCCCAAAGTGGGCCACCAAAGAGTGGTGGCTCTGTGGCATCCTTGCCACCTCCCTAAAACTGAGTGGTTGAGGGAGAAGCAAGTTAGATTGCATGGGTAGCAGAACTTCACTTCTGCAGCGGGTGTGAAAGCCACATCTGCAAGGGATGAGCAGAAAGAAGAATCTCTTCACAGTGCAGTGAAGCTCCATGACCTGCACACAGGCCTTCCACAAGTGCCATGCAGTTCTTCCCCTTCCCTAGCTAGAGCTGTCTTTCAAAATTGTATTGAGGTCTCTCACATTTGTGTATTTATGAGTTCCTTCCAATGGACAGAGAGATTTTTATTGTCTGGGATGGTTTTGGTTCCCTTTCTTACACAGGTACTGAAGGGCTTGAATCTGAAGGTCAGCTCTGGGCAGACAGTGGCCCTGGTTGGCAGCAGTGGCTGTGGGAAAAGCACAACTGTTCAGCTCATCCAGAGGTTCTATGACCCCAAGGCAGGCACGGTGAGAGCCCTCAAGTCAGGTGACTGCTCTGGGGCTCACAGCTCTGGGAAGTCTCCTCCTGGCCTCGCTGCCCTTGTTCCAGTGACACGGGAAAGTCTCCCCCTAAAAGGCCTGTGCCAGCCTGGGTTCCCTGGCCAGAGCAGGTGGGAGCCAAGGCTTGTCTTCTTCCTGGTGCTCAGGTGACCATCGATGGGCAGGACATCAAGAGCTTCAACGTGAGGTACCTGCGGGAGATCATCGGCGTGGTGAACCAGGAGCCTGTGCTCTTCGCCACCACCATTGCCGAGAACATTCGCTATGGGCGCGAGGACGTCACCATGGAGGAGATCGAGAAAGCCACCAAGGAAGCCAATGCTTATGACTTCATCATGAAGCTCCCCAACGTAAGCAAGCCTGCTGCCCTGCTGCAGTCAGAGGGCATAGAATGTCCTGACTTGGAAGGGACTCGCTGAGTCCAACTCCTGTCTAGGCACGGGACACCCCCAAAATCACACCCTGTGCCTGAGGATGTTCTCCTAACCCTTCTGTGCCCAGTGGCTCCTGAGAAGGGCTGCTCAGAAAGAGAGGAAGCTGCTTCCCAGAGCTGTGCAGAGCTTCCTCCTCACTCTTGAGAATGTTGTGAATTGGAAATCTTGAGGTCATGACTTGATGAGCATCTGGAGAACGATCAGAATTCCAGGAGCCAAAGGCTGAGGCAGGGGAATCCAAGTGGGTGTTTGTCCTGCAGTGTCCTAGAGGAGGGGGAAGGTGCTCTGGGGCTGGCAACACTGATGAAGCTTCTCTTTCCCCTGCCTTTCTGTGAGCAAGGGACTGTGGCACCACAGGAGGGTTGTGGACATGTGTGTGGTTGCCTTGCAGAAGTTTGAAACCTTGGTTGGAGAAAGAGGAGCTCAGCTGAGCGGAGGCCAGAAGCAAAGAATAGCAATTGCCCGAGCCCTGGTTCGCAACCCCAAGATTCTTCTGCTGGATGAGGCAACATCAGCTTTGGATACTGAGAGTGAATCAGTTGTGCAGGCAGCACTGGACAAGGTCAGTACTTCTCTTTGGTTGAGAGACCTGCAAGAGAGACCTGGGAGGATGTTGGAAGGGCAGTGTCAAATGCTTACCTTTAGATATTTGTGTTTAGAAAGTAGCAGTCTGGTGTGAAAGAAACAAAGTAGCACAGTTCAGATTTCCAAATAAAATACCTTTTGCAGTTTACTTATCTAAGTCACCTTTTTGCTTCATTTACTTTGGAGGAACTGGAAAGAAAATATTGTGAAATTCAGCATTTCTCAAGTGACCATTTTGACCTTCACTAGAACCTCATTTCCAGGGGTTAAAGGGGTTCAGTTCAAGTGTTCTCTTCACCTCTAATGTGAAGAGAGGAAATCTGCATCTGGAATATTGTGTCCAGTTCTGGGCCCTTCAGCTGAAGAAGGATAGGGAACTTCTGGAAAGAGTCCAACACACAGCCACCAAGATGCTGAAGGGGCTGGAAAATCTTCCTGATGAGGAAAGGCTGAGGGAGCTGCGGCTCTTGAGCTTGGAAAAGAGGAGGCTAAGGGGTGACATCATTCATGCTTATAAATACGTGCAGGGTGGGTGTCAGGGGGATGGGGTCAGACTCTTCTCAGTGAAGCCCAGTGACAGGACAAGGGGTAGTGGCTGTAAGCTGAAGCACAGGAGGTTCCATGTGAAGACAAGACCAAATGTTTTCCCAGTTGAGGCGCCAGAGCCCTGGCATAGACTGCCCAGAGAGGTTGTGGAGTCTCCTTCTCTGGAGAGATTCCAAACCCATCTGGACACACTTCTGTGTGACCTGGTCTAGGGAATCCTGCTGTGGCAGGGGGGTTGGGCTGGATGATCTTTGGAGGTCCCTTCCAGCTCCTAACATTCTGTGGTTCTGTGAAGTGTCCCATGTCCCTGCCAGTGCTGCTGTGTGCCCATGGCTGTGCTCTCCCCAGGTCAGGAGAGGCCGTACCACGCTCGTGATCGCTCACCGCTTATCAACGGTTCGCAGCGCGGATCTGATAGCTGCGTTTGAGAACGGAGTCATCACGGAGCAAGGGACCCACCAGGAGCTAATGGAACAGAAAGGAATTTACTACAAGCTTGTTGATATGCAGGTAGCTTCTTCTCAAACTCTTCTTCACAGCTTGTATGGTATTAGGTGCATTTTCAAGAGGCTTTCCTTTGGGTTCCTTCAGTTACCTGAGTTAACTCTCCTCTCTGCAGAACAGATCAACTTAACAGAAGAATGAGGGAAAAAAATGAGGAGGGAGAAGAAAGGGAGAGGAGGGAGAAGAAAGGGAGAGGAGGGAGAAGAAAGGGAGAGGAGGGAGAAGAACAGAGGAAAAAAAAAAAAGAGAAAAAATCTGTGGCTAAAACATTTCCTCCCTTCAAAGTGTTATTGTATTGGCAAAATTTCCACTGAGTTTAGAGAGAACTTAATGAACCCCCAGTCTTTACCTGGGCTTTGTAACATGGCTCAGCTCTGACCAATCTTCTATGTCCTCAACAGAAATAGCTGTTGGCTGTTGTCTCAAATTCATCATCCCTTGGAAGCAGAGCTCAGTGTGGATGCAAATCATTTTCAGCCTGCTTCTGTTCCATTTCAGGCATCAGGGGCTGAGGAGCTGTTGGAGGAAGAAGCTAATGTAGCAGAGGAGGCACAGAAGGGATCAGTACTGACTGGTCAGCAAAGAAAATCCACTCGGAGAAGCATAAAGAAGTTCAGAATCCAGAGTGAGGAACCTGATGTAGAAGCTGATCAGCTTGTGAGTGTCTCTGCTTGTGATTTCCATAACCAATGGGGTAAGAAGGAAGTGTGATCCCACTCCAGAGGGAGTCACTTCACACTTCTCAGGTTTCTCTGTGTCTGCTTGAAGACTCCACTGACAAACCACAGGGGAAACAGTCTTTTTCCTTGGTTTTTTTTGGTTGTGTTATTGGAAAAGGTTTATTAGAGTAGTGTTATGAACCAGAATTTGTTGAGTCTGGGAATAGCACAAGTAGCAAGTTAAATTAATTATAGAACAAACCCCAGAGCAGGTAATTAGTCATAGGACTGAAAGAACACCTTGAAAGGGAAATAATTGCTATTTTTGGTCTGGTTTGCTACCTATTGTTTAAAATGTCTGTGTCAGCAAGTAAATTACTGAAAAATAAGATCTGTAAGTATTGAGCTGGCTCATGACCTAAACCTGCAGGAAATCATAGTCAGCAACAGGAAAGGAGCAAAGCTTCAATGCCATCCAGTGCAACATATGCTCAATACTATCCAATGCTTAAAAAAACCCACCCAAATAAATTAAAAACCAGTGATTTAAATTCACAGTTTCTGTTTCTGGATAGTCCCAGGGAGGGGAAGTGGAATTTGTGTCTCCTCCTTTGGAGGAAAGGCTCAAATGGGTTTTGTGGGAAGAAATGAGAGCTGATACCACAGCATCCATTGGCCTCTTCCTCCTCCTTTTGTGGTGTTAACATTGGGTGATGAGGAGCAGTAAGAATTTCTGCAGTTAATTAAGATGATTGTTAAAGGCCAGTTAGGTTGGGGGTTTCCCAACATGGAACAGGGATCCTATGACAAATAAACCCCTCCTTTCCCCTCTGTTGATGGATCGTGTTTCTCCTGTGTGGTGTGCCACTGCAGGCCCCAAGGCCAGGCTCCTGCAGGAGCAGTGACACCCCACAGTCCTGATGGAGTTTTCCTTGTTGTTTTAGGATAAAAGCATCCCTTCAGTTTCATTCCTGAAGATTATGGAGTGGAACAAAAGGGAATGGCCATACCTTGTTGTTGGGACTCTCTGTGCCATTATCAATGGGGCTTTGCAACCCATCTTCTCAGTCATCATCTCAGATGTTGTAGGGGTGAGTATCAAACAAGGAACACACATCTCCATTGCATGCTTTCCCTCTTGCCACTGCTTCCTAATTTCCTGTGTGAGAAACCAATAGGAGGGTGCATTTTTTCTTTTTAATTTCAATTTGCTCTGCCAAGGTGAGGAACAGGCAAAGCTCTTTGCTACGGAGCATGCAGAATGTCCACCCAGTGGCTCACAAAGCAAACTGGACATCCTCAAGCAGAACAAGGGGAGGTTCTCCTGGGGCCTCTCCACATCTGCTCCAGCCTTCCCCCTTCAGAGAGGGCAGTATGGCAGCATGGGCATTGCTGAGAGGTAACCTCTGCACTCTCTTGGCCACCTGTGCTCCACCATAGCCTTTCTGAAGATGGGATGTGGCATAAAGCCATGCAAAAGCAACAAGGTGGAAGGGCTGTGAGATAACACTTCTGAGTAGACTTTTCCTGTAGGAACATCTCACAGCAGAGGTGTTCCACCTTCAGGTCATCTTTGTGGCCTCCTCTGGACCTGCTCCAACAGGTCCATGTCTCTCCTGGGCTAAAGACTCCAGAGCTGGGCTCAGCACTGCAGGTGAGGTCTCCCAGGAGTGGAGCAGAGAGGCAAAAATCCCCTCCTTGACCTGCCGCTGGCCACACTGCTTCTGGTCTGGAAGCTTTAGAAGGAAAATTATGTCCATAACAAAGCAAACTCTCCATTCAATGTGTTTTATAGTTGTTGTTATGTACAGAAACCAAAACCACAGTCTGTTTATCACTGAGTCTTAGCCTAAAAAACTAATGGCTCTGTAGGATAAAACACAACCTATTAAGAACAATTTCCACAGTTCTCTCTCTAGTCATTGTTTACTCTGCAGTCCTCTTCAGCCAGTGGCTCCAGAAATGTTATTCCAAAGCCTTAAAGCACTGCTCACTGACATGTGTCACTGACTCTAGCTTGCCAAAACACCAGGGGAGCCTTCACTGACATGTTAAATCACTTCAGGTCTAAGTACTTCAAGTCAAAGAAGTCTTCATTCAATAAGAAGTGGATTTGTTACCCTTTTAAGTGTAGCTAACCCATCTGGACCCAGTCCTGGGTGCTGTTCTCTAGGGACCCTGCTAGAGCAGGGAGGTTGGAGCAGATGACCTCTGGTGCTCCCTTCCCACCTGAGCCATTCTGGGGTCTATGCTGCCTGTAGCATGTGTGTAACTGGAACAGGGGCAATTACTGCACTGGAACTTAAGTGAATTTAATTGCCAATATTTTTCTCTCTTCTAGATGTTTGTAGAAAAAGGAGAGGCTATCATCAGGGAGACCAACAGCACATATGCACTGCTCTTCCTGGGCTTTGGGATACTTTCTTTTCTCACTTTTTTTCTTCAGGTAAGTTTTTGGCTATTGCAGCTATTCATGGTGTTTGAGGCAAGTTAATCTTAGCTCTGCTAAGTCCTCAACACTTTGGTGCTAAGCACCACACAAGAAAAGTGGTGAACCTTCACTGTCAGATGGGTTCAAAATCACAGGATCACAGGGTTGTTAAGGTTGGAAGAGATCTCCAGGTAAAGTAAAAGTAATCGTGGTTTTAGTTAGTAACATTATTTCTAATAGTCCAGGCAGGTAGTCACTTAGCTATTTATCTGAAAGGAAAAGGCACAAACTGTCATCAGGTAATAAAGAAGACGGGGTTTTCTTTCTTTGTTTCCTCCTTTTTCTCATCTAGGGCTTCACACTTGGCAAAGCTGGAGAGATCCTGACTATGAGGCTTCGCTCCATGGCATTTAGAGCAATCCTCAGACAGGTAAAAGCGTCATTAGAGCTTCAGCTTTCTGCTCCTTTAGGATGCTACTTTGTTGCCATGCCAGAAATGGTGTGTTCGTTGATGTTGTCATGCTGGAAACAGAGCCAGGAAAACGTCTCAATGGTATCTTCAGCTCAGCTCAGAAACTGACAGGACTCAGTCTTCCCATTGGGGCCAGCAAGACATTTGGAATGGGTTTTAAACCTTCTTATTGCTCTAACTCTTGGAAGCTTTGAAGGCCAGGCTGGCTGGGGCTGTGTGCAACCTGATCCAGTGGGAGGTGTCCCTGCCAGGCAGGGGGTTTGGAACTAGATGATCTTTCAGGTCCCTTCCAACTCTGGCCATTCTAGGATGCTATGATTTCTTCAGCCCATGCTGAAGCTTTCCTAGTCTCCACAGAAGGTCATTGCTGCTCGAGAAGCTCCCAGAGCTACATCAGCTTCCTTTTCCTTAACCTGCCACTGGTCACCCAGCTGCTCTTTCTGCTTTACATGGGATTAGAGGCCAGCTCCTTGGAAACTAAGTCCCATGAAGCTTTCTTGACTAGCCTAGGAGGAAAGTGAGGTCTCTCAGACCATAATGAATTTCAGCAGATCTCTAGAAGAAAGAGCTTGAAGACCCTAAATGTAACAGAAAGGTTTTCATGTTCTGAGGAGTCTAGTAATGGCATGATCTTCATTTTTCCTCACTCTGGTGTGAAAATAGAGTTCACTTGGCATCATGGTCAAGTATCAGGCAGCACAGCAGTGGGAGCTGGGAGAGTTTTGTGGATTAGAACCAGCACACGTGGTCCATTGTCCATATCACAGCAGCCAGCTGGCTGTGTCAGCCTACAGCCAGATGGAAGCTGTTTGTTTAACATCCTTCTCTCTTTCTATATTTAAGAGCACAGAACTTTATTGCACTTTATTGCTCATTAAAGAAATCAAAATGTTTGCTGGTGCCCAAAGGTGATGTGTTTATGATGGTAGGAAATGGAAAAGCTCTGGCAGGAATCCCAGGAGCAGTCACCACACAAAACCATTCTGTTGCTAGGAATTATGTGTGATAGAAATACTCATTGTTTCCTGCTGATGATCTTTTGGGGTTGATATTTGGCAAATTTAGAGGAGAGGTAGAGTGAATGTTTTATTTTTTTACTTCCCAGGTTTAAATAAGATAAATGATTTGCCTTTAATTCAGACATCTTTGTTCCCAAGCAGGGGCTTTGGAGTCACTGATCCCTCTGACCAATTAATCTGAATTGCTAATGAGAAACAGAAGTTGATTGACATGAGTTTTTTCCCTGCAATTAGTGTTTTCCAGATGAGTTGGAGGTGGCCTTGAGTTATCTCCCAGCACTGCCTATCATTGTAGGCAGATCTCAGACACCACTGAGATGTAGCATCATCCCTCACACCTTGGGAACACCTCACAGCAGGCTTAGAGATTTCAGAGTATTTGTGACTGACAGAGAAATAAGATTTATTTTTACCCTTCTAACAGGAGAAAATCCCTAGTTTAGTTAGGAGTCTTTGCAGATGCATGTCCTGCCCCCAGGTGACTGCCCCTAGATGGCAGATCCCTTAGCACTGCTGCTCAGTGAGCACCTGGTCATCAAAACCATGTTCAGTCCACGAGCAAAAAGCTTCCTCCTAAAGCTACATTTAACCTGAAATAATGTGCTGGTGTTTGTGCTATCACCAAAATGACCCCAGACAATATTTGGATTGTTAATTCAACCCAGGTTTGGGTTTGTATCTGTTTCTTTCTTGTGACATCTGAAGAGCATCATGGAGGGGGGGGGGTCACCCCTGAGGGGGTTAACTTCTCTTAGGCAGCCTGCCCAGGTGATGTGCAGACTCAAAGCTCTTAGGGTGATGACTCTGCTTCACCTTGCAGGATATCAGCTGGTTTGATGATCCCCAAAACAGCACTGGAGCCTTAACTACAAGACTTGCTAATGATGCCTCCCAAGTGAAAGGAGTAAGTAACAAGCACTGGCACTCCTCACACCTGGCTTAGCCTGGAGTAAAGTTACACACTGGAGCTGACAGGTGGAAACCCTGCACAAGTAGTGACCTGGGGACCTGTACTTATTAAATAGAATGCTGTTTATTAAATTATGTATTTATAAGTTTGAATATAAGTATGTATTTTGGTGTCCCAGGAAAACTGAATATCCTGATAGTAGGTAAGATGTATCTTTTATATAGGATATATAAGCTATTTAAGATCTATAGATATTTAAGATCTATGTAATTTTAGGTAGATATTTGAGATAGATAAGTAGATATCTATTAGATAGACATTTAAGATAGATATTGAGGTAGATATTGATACAGATTTAAGACAGACAGATTTGAGATAGATTTAAGATAGATATAACTTTGCTCTTAGTTCATACTAAAGTTCAGCCCTGCAGTATAAATGAGTCCCAGGAGGAGTCCATTGATTTGAAGTTATCTACCCTGCTTAGATGCCCAGACCCCATTGTGTTTCCATGCTAAACGTTACAACTAAATCTTTCAGTGCCTGCCTCAAAATGAGGATTGCTGTCGCTGCAGCCCCTGGTGTGTCTTCACATGCTTAGCCTTAAAAGTGGGGAGAGAGAAGGAAAAGTAGTCACCTTGAACTGCAGGTCAGGACATGTCATGTTTCAGGAGTCTTGGCAAGTTTGAAGTCATGGTTCTACACAGTGAAATAAAAAGAGATTTTGGGGATGTCCTGGTGTTTCCTTAGGCAAAACCTGGGAAGAGGAGTTGTGAGGCTGAGTGCATGGATGGAAACAGGAGGCACAGTGCTGATAGGTCAGTGGTTGGACCTGATGATCTTGGAGGTCTCTTCCAACCTCAATGATTCTGTGATTCTGATTCTGTTGGTTCTGAGGAAGGCTAAATAAGATAAGACAAGAGCTGAGGGAATTACCTGTGCCACAGAAGGGTTTTTGTCAGAAGATGAAGCATCAAGTTCTGCAGAACCTTTAGAGCAAACTGAGCCCTTCCAGATGTCCTCTGGTAACTAGTTCTCCACTATCTAGGTAGTAAATATTTCCTGTCTAGTTTTCAGATAAACCAGACTCACTTACAATGGTTTCCTCCTTCTCCAGGCTACAGGTTCCAGGCTGGCACTGATTGCCCAAAACATAGCTAACCTTGGGACTGGGATAGTTCTGTCCTTGATCCATGGCTGGCAGCTGACCCTTCTGCTTCTAGCCATTGTGCCAATTATTGCTGTAACAGGGATGATCCAGATGAAGATGCTTGCTGGGCATGCAAAGAAACACAAGAAGGAGCTGGAGATGGCAGGGAAGGTGAGTTCAGTGATGGTCTGCTCTGGGCTGATCTCGTACCACGCAGTGCTGCTTCACAGGGACAGTGGTGGGGGGGTCAAGTGCCTACTCAAAGATGTCAAAGCCTGCATTGTTGTGAGGACATGGTGACACAGCAAATCTGGAGCTGAAAATAGAAACTGAGAGTTGTTAATTCATGTTCTCCAGGGGTTTGCAGCTTTCAGAGCACACTAAGCATGGTAAAGGTCCTGTGTCTCTCACACCTGTCCTGAGCCTGCACTCAGGTTCCCTGTTCTTTGCCAGCACTCTGCTTTTTGGTCTTTTCTTCATTCTCTCCAGCTTCTTTCCTTCCAGAGCCTCTCCTCTCCTGTCACATATCTTCTCTGCCAGCTTCCAGCTTAGTATAAAACGACACAGGGTAGAGAGCACCAGGGACAAGGATGCAGGAACACATCACACTGCCAGCATCACCCTGCTGTTCTTTCCTCTGCTTTTCCTTCCTTCCCCTCTCAGCTGGGAAGGGAAGCAGGAGCTTGGGAATCTGCTTCAAAGCAAGATGTGAGTGTGGCAGCAAAGAGACAGAGTGGTGCTTTAAGTGCAGCCCCAGTCAGATTGCAGATGACACCAAGCTGGGTGGAAATGTTGATCTGCTTGAGGATAGGAAGGATCTACAGAGGGATCTGGCCAGGACGATTGATGGGATGAGGCCAGTGGGATGAGGTTCAACAAGGCCAGGTGCTGGGTCCTGACCTTGGATCTCAACAAACTCATGAATGCTCCAGGCTTGGGGCACAGTGGATGGAAAGCTGCCTGGTAGAAAAGGACCTGAGGATGCTGGTCAACAGCAGCTGAAGATGAGGCAGCAGAGTGCTCAGGTGGCCAAGAAGGCCAACAGCATCCTGGCTTGGATCAGCTCTAGTGTGGCAGCAGGGTTAGGGCAGGCATTGTCCTCCTGGACTGGGCACTGGGGAGGTCACACCTCAAATCCTGGGTTCAGTTTTGGGCTCCTCACTCCAGGAAGGACATGGAGGTGCTGGAGTGTGGCCAGAGAGGGGCAAGGAAGGTGGGGAAGCGTCTAGAGCACAAGTGTTGTGAGGAGCAGCTGAGGGAACTGGGCTTGGTTAGGCTGGAGAAGAGGAGGCTCAGGGGAGACCTTCTCACTCTCTGCAGCTCCCTGAGAGGAGGCTGGAGCCAGGTGGGGCTTGGGCTCTTCTCCCAGGTGACTAGTGACAGGAGAAGAGGAAATGGCCTCAAGTTGCACCAGGGGAGGTTCAGGTTGAACATTAGGAGCAATTCCTTCCCTGCCAGAGTGGTTAGGCATTGTCCCAGGCTGCCCAGGGCAGTGGTGGGGTCACCATCCCTGGAGGGGTTCAGAAAACATAGTGACGTGGCACTGGGTGAGATGGTTTAGTGGCATGGGGGTGTTGGATTGATGTTTGATGCTCTTGGAGATCTTTTCCAACCTGAATGATTCCATGCCTCTACAACTCCATTATTCTCTTGCATCTACCAGCTTGTGTTTCAAAGTCTCCATGCACTCCTGCTTCTCTGCTGATCACAATCCTCTCTCCAACACAGATTGCTTCAGAAGCCATAGAAAACATTCGAACAGTTGTAACTCTGACCAAGGAAAGAAAATTTGAGCTCATGTATGGAGACAGCTTGCAAGCATCATACAGGTAACAGAGCTGCTTTCAAAACAGTATTGAAATATTCCCTTCCACAACCAGCATAAGCTAACACCAACAAACTGAACCCTGATTTATCCCTGTCCCTGCACCACAAAACCTCTCCTTCCAAACTCAGCACTGACATAAACAATCTGGATTGTCTTTCCTTTCCAGCTGATGTTCTTGACCTTTTAGGTAATGTTCTAAATGAGTTTAATTTTTAATTCCAAGGCTGCATGATGTTGTTATTAGCTGTGACTCTGGAAATGGAAACCTTCATTAGCTGTGGTAATGCCACCCCTTCTTCTGTCCCCATAGCCCTACTGGCTTTCAGTTACCGGAATGGTGATGTCTTAGGTTGGGATCTTACAAAGAGCTGGAGTTTGGTTTTCCTTTCAGTACCAAGGATTTGTGGCTTCCTTTTGAACTCTAGGATGCTCTTCCCATTCTTGATTGCCACTTGATGTGCAGCATGGTCATGGTTCTATCCTTTTTCTGTTACAGGAATTCTGCCAGGAAAGCACACATCTTTGGGTTTACTTTTGCCTTCACACAAGCCATTATGTACTTCACCTATGCTGGGTGTTTTAGGTTTGGTGCCTACCTGGTGAGAAATGGACACATGCATTTTAAAGATGTGCTTCTGTAAGTATCTCTCCCTCCTGGGTTCTTCTGTTGTCCACGGAGGAGAGCATGTTGGATTTTTCTGTAGGGTGTCATGAAATCATGGAGTATCCCAGAGCTGGCAGCAGACAGCTCTTAGCCTACCTCAGCCTCACCACTCAGTATTTATCTGAAGCCCCTACCCTGCCCAGGAAAGCTTTTCTTTCCTTTGCTACACCAAGGTCAAAATCTTTTCTTTGTCTCCTTCTTCCCTTTGCAGAGTGTTCTCAGCTATTGTGTTTGGTGCAGTGGCTTTGGGACAAAGCACTTCTTTCACTCCAGACTATGCCAAAGCCAAGATGTCAGCTGCCCACTTGCTGATGCTGTTTGGAAGAGAACCCTCCATCGACAGCTACAGTGAGGAGGGAGAGAAGCCTGTGAGTGGCTGGGGTTAAGCTGTGCTTTGTGTCTCCTCCTACCACAGCCCCACCTGGCTCTTGGTGAAATGTCTTTGAGAGGCAGTGGAAGTAGGGTTGATGGTCCAGAGGAGGCCACAGAAATGATCTGAGGGCTGGAAAAGCCTCTCCTATGAGGAGAGGCTGAGAGACTTGGGGTTGTTCAGCCTGGAGAAGAGAAGGCTCCAGGGAGACCTTCCTGCAGCCTTTCAGTGCTTCAAGGGCCTAGAAGAAAGATGGGGACAGACTTTTGAGCAGGAGCTGTTGGGACAGGACAAGGGCTGATGGTTTGAAACTAGAAGAGAGATTTAAACCACATAGAAGGAAGAAATTCTCTACAATGAGACTGGAGAAACACTGTCCCAGGTTGCCCAGAGAGGTGGGAGATGTCCCAGCCCTGGAACCACTGCAGGTCAGGTTGTTTGGGGTTCTGAGCAACCTGCTCTAGTTGCAGATGTCCCTGCTGACTCCAGGAGGGTTGGGCTAGGTGACCTGGAAGGTCCCTTCCAGTGGGAAAAAACCTCCCACTGACCTCTTTAATGAATATTCCTCATCATAGTCTTTCACACTCTGTGCCATCAGCCTAACAAACTGATTTACCTCTACTGTTTCAACCAGAAAACCTTTGGTGGAAACATAACCTTCAAAGATGTGACATTCAACTACCCAAACCGACCAGAGGTCAAAGTGCTCCAAGGTTTGAACCTGAAGGTGGAAAAGGGACAAACTCTGGCTCTGGTTGGCAGCAGTGGCTGTGGGAAGAGCACTGTGGTGCAGCTGCTTGAGAGGTTCTATGATCCTCTTGATGGAGAAATTGTGAGTGTTCCACATCACCCTGGGAGGTGCAGCTCCATCATCATATCCTTCCTTCAATGTTCTCTATGCAAGCTTGGGGAAAGCAGGAGCAGAGTAGATCTCTGACTTTCCCAATACCACTTCAAGTTCCTAGAACAAGACCCAAGAGAGAAAAGCTGCTACCTTGGCCTGACTAAAGCCTCCTGGCTTTGCTGAGGTTTAGTTTAATGGCAGTAAGGACTGTTGGAAATTTAACAGCAGTGCTGCTGAGGGAAGACCCATAGAATCATTAAGGCTGGAAAAGTTGTGCCAGAGGAGGTTCAGGTTGGACATGAGGAACAATTTCTTCCCTGCCTGAGCGGTTAGGCATTGTCCCAGGCTGCCCAGGGCAGTGGTGGAGTCACCAGCCCTGCAGGGCTTCCAAAACCATGGAGCCATGGCACTTGGTGAGATGGTTTAGGGGCATGGGAGTGCTGGGCTGATGGTTGGGCTTTGATGATCTTGGAGATCTCCAACCTTAATAATTCTATTGGAGAGGGAAGATCTCTTGACTTCCTGATCAGCATAAGGGATGGGATAAAGCTGCTAATAAAGGAAGTGGTTGTAGAAACACTTTGGGGTATAGATCTGCTGCTTTCTGAAATGGAGCTTTGTCACCAGCACAGTGCCAGATGTCTCCAGCACTGACAGCAAGATGCCAGAGAAAAGTAGATGTGTGTTGGCTCCTTTAGTTAGGGTGATAACCAAGTGGGGTGTGATCCAGTGGCCTCATGCAGCTGGAGTTCTTCACACTTCATAGAGGTGTCTGATGTTCTTGCATTGACTACAAACACAGCTAGGCTCTAACACTCCTCTCCCCACCCCTGCTGCCATGCAGACATGCCAATGTCAGACTCAGAGCACAGAGTGGCCTTCATGTCACTAAATAATAACAACAACACAACCAAACCTCAGCCATCTACGAAGTGCTATCAGTAAGATATAGTATTTCTGACTTTTCAGCTCCTGGATGGCCAAAATGCAAAGACTCTCAACATCCAGTGGCTGAGGTCTCAGATTGGCATCGTGTCCCAGGAGCCAATGCTGTTTGACTGCACCATTGCTGAGAACATTGCCTATGGAGACAACAGCCGGGAGGTGTCCCACGAGGAGATCGTCCGTGCAGCCAGAGAAGCCAACATCCATTCCTTCATTGAGTCACTGCCAAAGGTAACTGGGCTCTCACTGCCAGATTGCAGCTGGGGAAGAAAGAATGGTACCTATTCATCCTTTCCTGAGTGAATACAGGTTAAAGGGATGGCTATTTCCATGACTGAATCAAACAGGAGGTTTTCCCCCTGGAACATCCACAGGACAGGCAGAGAGCTAGGAGGTGGCTACAGGCATCTGGTCAACCCCATTCCTGCAGATGCCTGAAAGGGAAGGGTCTTCATCTCTGCAGGAGGAGCCTCTGTTAGTGAAATAACCTGGGAGGCATTGGCACTCAGGGAAGTCATGCAAGAGGGAAGAGCATGGAGCAAGAGACCTGCAGAAAGTACTGGAGAAAAGCCTAGATCCTTCCCTTTGGTTAAGTGAAAGCAACAGGGAAGTGCTAAGGCAGCCCAAGGAGGGCTGGTCCCACCTTCTTTCTCCACCATCTCATGAGCCAGGTGTGTAAAGTCACCCACGGGGTTGGCTTGGGGAAACCAGGCAGAAACTCACCATCTTCTACCCACTTCCTTCTCTCTCCTTCTCTATTTATACCTCTTGTTACCTCCTGGTTGCACCTCATGTGACAAGCTGAGGCTTTCATGTGGCAGACCTTATTGCTGCAAAATAAATAGCACCTTGGAGGGAAAAGCAGTTTCAGGGTTTCTACAGTGGTCATGAATAATTCTGCTAAGGAAAAAAAAACCCCAAACATGCCTGAAGTTGATCTGCTCATGTCTCCCTGAGCAGCTGCTGGCAGGTGAATACAAGTAAAGGCTTTTCCTAGCTGCTGTCAGAACAGATCAGCTGAAGCTAGCAGCTGTTTGGCACCTTGTCCTGGTGGAAAACATGGGCTAGGACAAACAGTTCTCAGCCAACAGATTCCCACAGGCTTAGGAGGTCTGTAGGTTTTCCCTGCAAAGCCTCACCCCTTAGATGAGAGATGTTCACCTTGTAAGTGACAAACAGGGAAAGCACAGAGCTGGGATCAAATTTCTTGGGTAAATTTGTGTCAGCTTTAAAAGAAGGTGTGAGGCAGCTGAGCTCTAGGATTTGTCTGGCATCTCACTCATCCTAAGTCACTCTCAATGCTTCTCAGGCTGAATTTTGTTCTTATGGGGGTGGGGGGGGGGTGAAAGAAGCTGAGCTGATTCCCCAGGCTGCTTGCTGCTGAGTCTTGGCATGACTCCCACTGACATCACCTTGCACTCAGCTTCTCCCCAAACAAATGCCACTGCTTTTGCTCAGCACCACAGGGGCTGCTCTGCAGTTACACGCTCACAGATGTGTTGCTCAGCTCAGCTCCTGCACATAGGCTCCTCACTCACCCTTGTCCTGCTCACCGGGGAAGGCTCTGCCCCAAACTCATCACATGGTGACGTGCAGCTCAAGTGTCACACTCCAGAGGGTGAGGTCCAAACCCAGCTTTACCCTTTTGCACTTGTTTCTGTACCTAGAAGTACAGCACACGAGTGGGAGACAAGGGAACCCAGCTCTCGGGGGGCCAGAAGCAGCGCATCGCTATCGCCCGCGCTCTCCTACGGCAGCCTCGAGTCCTCCTCTTGGATGAAGCTACCTCTGCCCTGGACACAGAGAGTGAGAAGGTAACTTCTTGGCTTTGTAAAGGGGAGCAGGGATTTACATGTTGGCTGGTTAGGTCAACAGGAGGCTGAAAAACAACCGAAGCCACAAAGCCAGAACCTTACACAGAGCTAACCTCACACGCCTTGTGCTCAGACACTAGAAGGCAAAATGATCCAGCATGTTGCCTGACTGTGCCATGATTTTAGAGTAGGAACTGGTTGGAGGATTAAACTGTAGTTATTTAATGAGCAGGATTGAAATTGGAACAGTTTTCCATCTTGCTGAAGGTGAGCGAGGAAGCACATGGCTTGTCCAAGGAGCCAGGCCAATTTGCTGGGGACAATGACTAAATCTGACCAACCAAGAGCTGTCACTGGCAGTAAGGAAGGGCCAGACTGTGACTCTGGAGAAACCTGATTGACTTCTGGGGCAAGCAAGTGAAAATATGAAGGCATGCACTCTAGGAAGCACTGCCTGGCTCCTGTCCCTCACACCCCAGAAGTACAAACAGGGATCTGAACCAGCCATGAGGAGCAACAGCTCTTCACCTGCTCTGTCACAGATAATGACTCTGGGATCTCTTAAGGTTGGAAGAGACCTCTAAGACC
Source organism: Galbula dea (assembly GCA_013399015.1). Classification (NCBI taxonomy): domain Eukaryota; kingdom Metazoa; phylum Chordata; class Aves; order Piciformes; family Galbulidae; genus Galbula; species Galbula dea. The sequence continues at coordinate 1,001,323 of VWZX01008611.1, read as the reverse complement.
ATCAAGTCCAACCATCCACCTATCACCACCATGATACAGATTAGGGCTATCACAAGTGGGAACAGCTGCTGCTCTACTTGTTGTGAACTCACCTGCTGGTTTGTTGCTGGTGCAGGTTGTGCAGGAAGCCCTGGATAAAGCCAGAGAAGGTCGCACCTGCATCGTGATCGCTCACCGCCTCTCCACCATCCAGAACGCTGACAAGATCGCTGTGATCCACAACGGCAAGGTGGCAGAGCAGGGAACCCACCAGCAGCTCCTGGCTGAGAAAGGCATCTACTATTCTCTGGTCAATGTCCACAGTGGGTCATGCACTGTGTGACCGTGGGCAGTGCCTGCTGCTGAAGTGCACCTGGCTGACTCTTTTCTACGGGACTATTAAGGGTGTTTCACCACTTCCAGGTTGGGCAGAACTCTGTAAATAGCTTCCTCAAACCCCATTATTAAAAGCTCCAAGAACCAAATCATCTTCCTCCACCAGCATAAAAAGTTATAGCTGCTCACACGACAGGTTAGTTAGCAGCCATGAGTTGCCAGACTCTAAAGCCAAGGACTTCTTGTCCTCCAGGTGCTGAGTTCAGCTCTGCAGCACCCAGCATGGCTCCTGACAGTGAAGGGATGTGTGTACAAACACAGGGGGAGGGTTTGAGGGCAGAGGCACTGGAGTTGGAACAGGCTAGGCAGTGTCCAGCCTAGGGCCAGCAGCAAACTGGTGTGCAGAGAGCTAGTGACAAAGGGATGAGAGCTTCTCCTTCTGCTCAGGTTTTGGGGGTTGTGTTTGTAGAAGCTGACTGTAATGCTATGTTCTACCTTGCTATTCTCACAAGCTCCAGTGAGGGATGAGGATTGTGGCAGTGAGATACACACCAGCAAGAAGCCAAAGCAGCTTTCAGAACAGACTCTGGAAAGAGGGAGTAGCTATTACTTGTGCCCAAGGATGCCAGTGCTCCCAGGGAGGAGAAAGGCAGAGATGTGTTCCTCAACACAGACTAGCCCAAAGTGCCATTCCAGGTATGACTGTTCCTAAACAAAACACAGGTAGCACCCAGAGGAAGGGGAAAAGGAAACCTCTTGGGCTTGGGAACAGGCCCAGTCCCAGCACAGCAGAAACCTGGCTCCTGTTCTCAGCTTGCCATTGCACTAACGGGTGCAGCCAACTTCTCCAACCCCTTGCTTTACTCTGTGTCTGCAAAGCAAACAGGGCCTGTCCTGTGCCAGCTTAACCACCCAGACCTGAAATCAGAGGCCCTAGAATGCATTAATCTCCTTCTGCATTGATTACACATTCTCCCCAAAGCCACAGACCAAAACAAAACCAACCCCAAACTGTTGCAACAGCTCGTGCTGCAGTCCCCCATGGGCCACAGAACATCAACCTCAAGACTCAACATGCTTCACTCCTTACAACGAGGACATGAACACCATGCTCCTGAACTCAGAACAACTTACAGAAATGGGCATTGCTCCTCTGGATCTGTTTCTGCCTCCATTTCCTCCAGGCAAGGCACAGATGGTCCCAGCTGATCAGGAGCCTCTGCTTCCCCTGGCAGCTGGATGACATTTTCTCAGTGCTACACCTGCTGAGAGTTTCCTTCTCCCCCTAATCCTGCTAGGATTTCTGTGCTCCCAGAAATCTGCAGAAAGGCAGGGGAGGAGATGCAAAATAACACCCTCCACCAGATTTCAGGTTGTTTCAAAGCAAACTGTCCTTGGGCCTGTCACAGGCAGGTTTACTAACCCAGCTGAGGGCTGAAAGGTCAAACAGAACTTACCAAAATAAATGGAAATCAGTAAAAAGTTAGGATTCTGGCTCGAGCTGTGCCCATCTCACAGACAGCACAGCATCAGAGACATGCTTCACTAACCCAGAGATTTCAGAAGGTCATTTCTCTCCACTGAAAAGACTAGGTTATTAGCAGCACTCCAGAACAGCAATGGATGTGTTTTGGAAGACCTCAAATCAACCATTAAACAATCAGTGGCTGTCAGATTTAATTGAGACAGGGTAGAGAAGCAGCCCAATACAGGCAGGGAAGACAAAAGCTGAAATCATGAGACTGTTCTGAGACAAGACCCAGTCCAACAGCCTGGCCTGTCCCTCAGGAAAGGGTCAGGCTTTGATGAAGGAAATAAAAAGGGAAACTCTGTTCTTCCTCCTGTGGAAACAAGAACAGGCAACAGAGCATCCAGAGGGCAGAGATTGGTTCAGTGTCAGCTGAGGATGCAGTTGTTTCTGTACAAGAAATAATCATCTCTGCTCTCTCTCCAAATTACCAAAACACTAGAGAGAGAGAAAGAGAAAACAATGGGGACTTGACAACCTCTATTTCCAGCCCATCTGTCTCCCCAGATCCCCTCTCTTTCCCACATCAAACACCACACTCCAAGCTGGTTGTGAGAGGAGCTTTTATTTCTAAGACAGGAAAATACAAAGCTGCTCAAAGAGAGGAATCAAGGCTTAAAATCCTGAGAACTGGATCAGACTGCATTCAGTGCTTCCTTTTACTGTGCATTGTTAGTGTAAAGCAGCAGGCAGAGTTTACTACCAGGTGAAAACTCTGAGGACTGTGGAACTCTCATGCTGCTTTCTGTCACTATTGATTACTGAGAGCTCCTTCTGCAGAACATTTGAGTGCAGTGCTCTGGTAGCACAGCTTTAGTGGGAACATCCCCATGGACAGACACAACATTGCTTTGTTATAGTCCTGACAGGAAAAAGGAAAGTTAACTTATAAAACATGACAGAGCCTGACAGAGGCAGCCCTTCTGCTTCACAGCCCACCATGAAGAGGGAGCATCATCACCTCAGAGACAGTGTGGTTACTCTGGAGTATGCAGTGAAGTGCTATCCTGGCAGGAAGAGCAGCAGGTAGACCCTAACAAAGGCATCCTACAGGTTCCTACTGAGATCATAAATACAATTCCCCACCTCCAACATCCCATCTCTCAAGTTTGCATTGTTGAGGCATGTTTGAATATTGCATAGTTCTAGATGAGTAAGATACTGCTGCTTGCATTGCTGTTGCACATGGCTACATCACTCTGAAGTGGACACTACTGTTACAGTGAATCCCACAGGAACAGGCAGACCTCACACAGTCCTGACATGTGCTAACTGGAAGGGAACAGCACTCATGAGCATTTCATTTTTAAGTACTGGATATAACTCATGAGCTGGCAAAGGCTTCCACACCCTGATCAACCTCACAGCTGAGCCACAGCTGTCAAATGGAGCATGTCCTTAAAGCACTGGAACACAGTCCTGCAGAGCACTGCTGCATCAGTCTCTGGGCACGACTTCCAGGAGGAGCAGGCAACAACCACCCTGTCAGCACAGAACACAAGGAGGTTACCACCCTTCCTTGGCATGACCAAGGAGAAAAATCACACAGATTGCCCCAAAGTGGGCAATGACTGCTAGACATTCTGAAGCTAAAGCTGTCACACAGCCACACTGCCTCAGCACTCACAGGGAGTCCTAGTGCCTTCAGTAAACAATGGTGTTGACAGACCTTGAAACTAGGTATTTGGCTTTACAGATCAATTTCCACACACAGTGATGCCACCTTTCCTCTTCTATCTGACAACACTCTGAATTATTTCTTCTCTACAACCACTTGCAGATTTTTATCTCTATTTCTCTAATAAATATAATACCTTCTCTTTCAAACAAATACTTTTTCTCTATTTACCTAATAGAAGGTAAACCTTCATCTAGTTCTAGTTATCTTAACAGAGCCACAGGTCAAAGTCTAAGTGGTTTCTATTCCCAAACTGAACCAAAGCCACACACAATCCATATTTAGCTTCAGGAAGAAGTCAGCTGAACTACACCTAGCTCACAGAACACCAAGTTCTCTCAACACATTAGAGTCACAGAATCATGAACCAAAGGACTTTAATGGATTTGAGATGGAAGCAATACATTTTTGCCCCTAAAAAGCAAGAAGCCAAAGTTGGACCTTTCCAAATCCTGCTGTTTTATGAGAATGGAGCCAAATGTTTTAGCTTCTCCTTGCCACTTCAAGAGATCTGCTTTGAGTCAAGAGATGTATCACTGCCAGGGGTGATGGGCAGCACACTCACCTCTCTGGCCTACCCCAGTCAACATCTAATCTAATCAACATTTAATGATCTCAAAAATGAAAGCTTATTTTGAAGTAAGCCAACTTATGTTGTTCTTCCTTTCTCTCACCTTCCTCACTCTTTTCTTTCTGCTTATTGTCAGTGTCTTGGTGCTCACTTCACCTCCACCCTTCACCCTTCCTCCCACATGTGCCTCCCCAGAACATCAGCGTCTCTACCCCCTGTACCTCACTCCTCAACCCTTCCTGACCCCTTCAGCCATGTTCCTCTGTCTTTTCCTTTCCTCACCCTGGTTGTTACCTGCCCTTCCCTTTGAGACAGAGACAGAACCATGCCCCAGATGAACCTCCAGCCTTACCTGTCATCTCTGATGGAATAGAAAAAGCCATAGCCATGCTGTACCATCGGGAGGGCAGCTCCATTGAAGCGAGTGTAGCCAGTCAGGCTGGTTGAGAGAACAAAATTCCCACCTCCTCCACTGTGACAACACAAACCAAAAAGCAGCACTTGGGAAAGAGCACTGAAAACAAGAGGACTTCTACAAGGAACTCACTTTGCCCTCCAGATCAGGAGTCAGCAGACAGAAAGGCCTCAGACTCAGGGGACGCAGGACCCCTGCAGGCCAGGGACAGGACTGACCTGGCTGTGAAGGCAGGGTCAGTGTAGAGCTCTGGCACGGGCAGCCCCTGCTCCTGAGCTAGGAGGAGCAGCCCCAGGAGGTGCCGATCGAAGCCTGTCAGACAAACGAAACACTGCATCACTGCCAGCAGCATCTCCTGGTTCCCTGCTGCTTCTGCTCTGGGTGGCTGAAGGACAGATCAATGACAGAGGCCAAACAAGATCCATCTTGTGACACACAAAACCATCTCCCAAGCACCTGCTCTCAGAGGCCTTCACCACCTTCAGCTTGCAAACAGAGTCCAAATGCAAAGGAACTAAGCAATATAAACCCAACACAGCTCCTGTGGAAAACAAAACCTAACCCAAGGAAACTTCCATTTCAGTCCAGGAGGAGGAGTTCCCCACAGTGAAACTGGGCCACTGGCAGCTCTGTGGGCAAGGTGAAAAGGCTTTCAGGGCCACAACTGTCTAGGTACCTCACCAAGTGGGATGGAAAGAGGATGAAGGTTCATCAGGTGATGGTTTCCCAGCTTCTCTTTCTCCTTCACAGAACAGCTTACCATGCTAACACTGGGGGGTTAGAACTCCTCTGCATTTCCCATGCTCCAGCCCAGCAAGTACTTGATCAGAAGGCATTCCAAAACAATGTTCAGGTGGGCAGAAGAAGTGCATTCATATTCACAGTGACCATGTCTTTGGGGCACAAAGAGAGCTGCAAGGACTCTGTGTTAGTTCCTCTCCCCGGGACTGGCAGGGGTAGTTTTAACTCAGGTTGAAAACAAGGAGACAGAAACAAAAGACCAACCCACCAAAAGAAAAGAAAACCAAAGAAACTTTTGATCCCAGAGTACCTTTTCCATTCTCACAATCTTTCCTCATCTTATTGTGCTTTGCAAATGCCTTATGCATCAGCTGTAGTCGTTGAGGATTCTGTGTGAAGGAGGGGAGAGAGGATTTAACAAGACAAAACCAATCCAGGTGAGCAACACATCAGCAATCACAGATCAGCAAGCTTTTCCCTTTCATAGTTCCCAGCAATTTGAGGAACCTGAAAGGCACTTTAGAACCTCTCTCAAACTCTTTCTCCCAAAGCCAGACTCCTTCCTTTCAGGAGAACTTGCTCATTGTTTCCCTGTATCTCTGTTCTGTCACTTGGATCACTTCTGCACTGAAAAACATTCTCTTCCCCAAAGAAGCTGAAACAGAGAGAGCAGTGACAGTGAACTAGAGTCAGCAAACCCACTCACTTCCTCCAGTGTCACTTACTGAGAGGCACACTACCTTTTAGCATGTGCAGTTGCATTTACAGCATCCCCATGGCCTGCACTGGCCAGGCAGTTGGACTAGGTGACCTCTGTAGCTCCCTTCAGCTGAAATATTCTAGTCTATCATTTCTCATGACAAATGCATAGAAAAGGAAGAACAAAAAACCAAAAGAATGAAAAAAAACCTGTGACACAAAAGCAGAAAATAAACCAAAAAGATCTGAATTAAACTGTACAGATGCCAACTGCATTCCCAAATTCTCTCTGCTGAAATATTACTTCCACATCTCCCTGACAGTAGCTATGCCCAACATTCTGTTGTTTCAACTTTATATTGAAACTTAACTTACTAAAACCAGAAAGAACAGAACATGTTCAATGATCAGAGGACTGGAGCACCTCTCCTAAGAGGACAGGCTGAGAGAGTTGGGGTTGTTCAGTCTGGAGAGGAGAAGGCTCCCAGGAGACCTTCTGGTGGCCTGCCAGTATCTGAAGGGGGCTACAAGAAAGCTGGGGAGGGACTTTTGAGGAAGTCAGGTAGGGATAGGACTAGGGGGAATGGATGCAAGCTAGAGGAGGGGAGATTTAGATTGGATATTAGGAGGAAGTTCTTCCCTGTTAGGGTGGTTAGACAGTGGAGCAGGTTGCCCAGAGAGGCTGTGGAAGCTCCATCCCTGGAAGCTTTGAAGACCAGGCTGGCTGGGGCTGTGGGCAAGCTGCTCTAGTGGGAGGTGTCCCTGGCAGGCAGGGGGTTGGAACTAGATGATCTTTCAGGTCCCTTCCAACTCTGGCAGTTCTGGGATTCTGTGTTTCAGTAAAGGAGGCCTAGAGAAATGTCTGTAGGCACCAAGGTCTTGACTTACAAGATCATCTATCTTACCAGCTCTTTAACTACTTAATCCTTTATCCTCTTATTCCTTACAGGAGAGGCTGCAGCAGAGAATGTGAAACAAGCAGCCACTCCATTTGGGTAAAAATCAACCTGCTAAGTTCACTATCAGCAAAAGGGAAGTTGAGACAAAAGGATTGTTTTTCTGAAGCTCCTAACTTTAGGTACCTCCTAGTGCCTTCAAAGCAGACTTTGGAGCATCTTAATGTCAACACCATTGAACAGACACAATGCTTTTGGAGGCTCCAAGAGTTAATCATAAAAAAAGCAACAAGAAGGTATTTGGAGATGGCATTTAAAATTGCAAAGGGAAAAAGCCCACAGTTAGTGTTGGAAGTAACAAACCTCTATGTCTACAGAAGCCTGGAAATTGGTTAGAAGGTAACTGAAGAGCAGGGAAATAACAGGAATTCATCTCTGCCACAGGAAAACAGATTTGAATAATGGCCAGAAACTTCCAAGTTCTAAAGCTGCAGCACATGCCAAAAAAGCCAGTGAAGATCAGGAACATATGCTCTGGGAGACTCTAACTCCCTGATAGCCACATCCCTGTGTGTTTCTCAGATGCATTAATAGCATAGAACCTTTGCATGTCTTAGAGATACACAGCCCTTTGTCTCCAAAACCTTCTCCTGGCTTCATTTCTCAGGCTCTGAGAAATGTGCAGCGAGGACAGGAGAAGGAGCTTTAGGACAGCTGACACTCACTGGGCAAGAAAGGCATGAGATGCTTTGCCAGCCAAGCAGCAGAGGGCAGTTCCTGGGAAAACACAAGTGCACCAGCTCAGCCATTCAGAGACAGACTCTGGAACACATCCCTGTTGCCACTAGGACACGACAGGATTTCAGTTTTGCTCTTAGGCTCAACAACCAGATGAACATTCCTGATCTCACTTCAGAGATCAGGAACAAGAGAGGCACTCCACAGCAGAACACACTGGTTCCAACCCAGCTGCTTTTTGAGGCATGAAAAGAACACCCAAGGCACTTACACTCTGGAAACCAAAAGCTACCTAGGATAGAAAACCAGAGCAGCCCACACATGCCAGCTCACCTCAGGCACAACGACCAGAGCCAGACTTCAAGTAACCCAACCTCTGAAATCTGCCTCCCTGGAAACAGGCCAACTCCCATTAAGGAGACAACAGAAAAAGGAGGTTTAAGCAGTTCAAATGACAGGCCTTCTAAAGACATGAAGAATAAAGTAGGATTTCAGTACTTACAGCAGCAGCAGGATCCAGCATGGCCTTGCACCACTCCACTGCCTCCACAGTGCACGGCCGGACGGTCTCCGTGCGCCCATGGTAGAAACGCCTGGTCATGGCTGTCTCGTAACAGCAGCCTGGGCTGGGGGGGAGAATCAGGGAAGAGAACCTCAGTAACTGCACCAAACCAGTCCCCCAAGGAATAAAAAAGTCCTGTCCAGTCTCTAGCTCACTTACAAGTAACAGTAAGCCACTAGGTTTCTTTAAACTGTGTCTGGAAGAGCCACAAAGGAACTCTCCAGGCTTTTAGGAGAGAGGTGACTGAGAAAGTGCCAGTGCTGTAACCACCCCTTGAAAAGACTGGCTTGTCATGGCTGCTTTCTGCAGGCTACAGACCTGCCAGTCTCTAGGAGAAGCTGAAATGATGCAAAGCTTTTATTTTCACTATATATTTCCATTAAAGAAACCATTGACACTGCCCCAAAACTCCACAATTCAGTAATGGGTCCCAGTGTGTCTGTAAGGAAAAGGCTCAAATCCTCCTTTGCTGCACACTGACACCCATCCAGCTTGTACCTGGAGCAATCCCCAGCCCCAGGACAGTCTATCATTTAACATGCAAGTTAGGTGGAATACATTTATGTGTTCAGAACAGACCTAACAGGCTACATTAGTCAGACAATTATTTATTCCAGTGTTCAGTAAGCTGAGAGCTACCAACCTTTCTTAGGAGGCACACATCTCCAGTGACTAAGCAGAATCCTCCTATGATGAAACTCCCCTCTTTCTGAAGCAAGCAACACTCCCCAGGTCAGTAATGACTTACACAAAGCCACAGTCAGTGCTAGTGAGCACACAGGAATTTGGGAACACCAATACCAGGAAGAATGCTGCCTTTTACTAATAATTCACAGCAAAATGACACACCCAAAACTGCAAAGCCAGGCATTTGGAAGGTCACTCTCTACATCTCCAGTGTTCTGCCCAAACCTTCACACCCAATGCTGCTAAACAAAGAGAGGCAGTGAGGTCTGCAAGCCTTGGGAGATTAACCATGCCTGTCACGTGTTACAGAGGAAGCTTTCTTCTCCATCTGAGCAACTCTGTGACACTGAAGAATCCTGACCTGCTGCACATTTGGTGTTTGCCCAAATAGTTACTTTGGGCAGCCCAAATCCCTGTTTCCATGGCCTGTCTTCCCTTCCACACATGCACACACCATCCCTGTGGGCACAAGGACACACTTCCAGAGCTAAAGGCACAATCCCTCTGGATTGCAACAGCACAAAGTAAGGCCCTAAACAACCATTACTTTAACTTCACTCTTACATCTCCATGGCAAATCAGACACTTGGCCACTGCAGGACCTCTCCAGACCCACTCCTCTACCCAAGACATTAGCTGTTGTCCCTAAAGGAGGTAAGGAGACTCTCTTACCGTCCATGGCATCTGTAGTAAGCAAGCTGCAGGGCAAGCTGCACAAACGTGTCAGGATGCAGTTTCCTTGTTCTAATCAGTGCTTTGCCAAAGGGTGTGAAGACATAATTCACTAGCTGCAAGTCAGATACCTGTCAGACACCAGAGGAAGAAGTGCTACAGAAGTTAAGAAACATCACAGCTTGGTCTGCTTCAAATAAACACGCTCAGCCTAAGCCAATGATGTAACACATTCAGCCACGGCACTAAACCTCCTGATTCATCAATTTATCCATAGCACAGTCATCCTCACTCTCCAGCATGGAGAAAGACCAGCTGAAAACATGGCCATAAAATGGAGAAACTAATAAATAACCCATCACCTGAGTGACAGAAGAGAAGCAGCAAGAAATGTCACCTTTTCATAGTACAAGTCTTTAGCACGTCCAATTTCCTCGGTGATTTTTTGATCCACTGTGAACACAAGTTCCTCTGGCCATGGAATATCCCTCACTTTATCTGACCCCTTGGAGGACAGGGAAAGAAAGAAAACAGAAAATGTGATCCATCAGAAAAGACAGGTCAACTACTAAACTTGCAAGTTCAAAGGACAGATACCTTCCACTTTCCCTCATGCTCCAGGATCTTCTTTTCAGTGTAAGAGAGCATGGTAATTAAAGCCATGGCATCAAAGGGAGAATGCTAGAATCACATGAGACAAAAACATCACATTATTTGCATAAATGCAAGGGGATCCAATTGCTTTTTTCCCCCCCTACCTCACTCTTCTTTTTTTTCCTGCAGAGCAATAGCTTTGCTGCAGTGCTGGACTTGTTTTTCTAGTTCTACCATATCTACACAAGTCCACCCATTGCTCTGAGTGCTCTGCAGCCAGACAGGGAGGCACAGTCTACCCCTGCTGTGGAAAAGCAGATTTCAGGCAACATCCAGGCCTCTCTGGCCACTTAGTAATGAGTTTTAAGTATGTTGATTTTAAAGAACAGCTGTTGAAACAGCTACATCGTGATAAGATGCAATTTCCAGCCTCCTTGTGCAATGTGTTTTTGGTCTCTGTCAATCTCTCATTAAGTATTTTGAGAGATAAGAGAATGACTTCAGATCTCACACTCTGAATTCAGCTATGGGTCAGTGCCAGACACTGTGAAAGCAGGCTGCTTTGGGAGCCTTGCCAGGCAAGGAGCCTGCTAAACAAGGTTTATACTGAGGAGGAACACATTTCAAATAATAGTCTGAAGGGGAAAAACTTAGCAACCAAATACCTGCAAGGATCCTCAAGGGGAACAGAATTCTCCACTTACATCACAGAAGGCACTGCAGATCCCATTGGCAAAGAAGATGCAGTTGTAGGATTTGTCTCCCCAGCGCAGAGTGGGATCCCCTGCCAGCCCCAGCCTGGTCACCTAAGGAACAAGCACACACTGGGGGTGTCTGAACAACACTGAGCACACTGCCAGCCTCTGCAGCAAGCCTACACTAAGACAGGGAGACCTCCCTCACAGTTAAAGGCATCCTCAGCCAGCTGAAGATGAAACATGACTAGAAGCCTGAAGAGTGGTGAGAAACTAATGACTATGTTTGAGGACCCTGAATGGCAGAGGGCTAAAAGACTACCCAGGTAGATCTCAGCCATTCCCACTTCCAATGTCCTCACAATGCATTATTTGCATATCTGTCTGCTTCATTTGCTCTCTTCTGAGAGAGCAGTAAGTGCTACTAGTGCCTAGAGGCAGAAGAAATCCTTACACAGAGAGGGCCAGATAGGAATTATCACCAAGCCTTAGGTACCTCAGTGTAGTCCTCAGGAGTTGCATGGGGACTGGAATCATCGAGGCAGATCACAAACAGACTTGTCTGAATCTTTTCCAGATGACTTAAGTTCTTGGGATCCAGATCAATCAAGTACCCACGCAACTGGAGAGCAGGAAAGGAAACAGAGCTAAATGAACTGATGCACTTCCAGGGATCTCAGTGCTTATCTCAGGAACTAACTGTTAAAGTATCCCCACCTCTGCCCACTTTGTCCTTTCACTGCTTGTCAGGGCTGCCAGGCCAGGTCCATCTGGTTCACTATGGCACCTTTTCTGTATATAGGTAAGTTGCCTTTAAAAACATTCCAAAAACTGAAGTTAACAAAGACAGAGAAGACAAAAGTCACTCTTCTGATCTCTTTCTATTGCCAAGCTGGAATTTGGGTTCCACATTCACAAGCTAACTGGAATTCTCAAGGACAGTTGAATCCTAGAACTGTCAAGAGTTGGAAGGGACCTGAAAGATCATCTAGCTCCAACCCCCTGCCTGCCAGGGACACCTCCCACTAGAGCAGCTTGCCCACAGCCCCAGCCAGCCTGGCCTTCAGAGCTTTCAGGGATGGAGCTTCCACAGCCTCTCTGGGCAACCTGCTCCACTGTCTAACCACCCTAACAGGGAAGAACTTCCTCCCAATACCCAATCTAAATCTCCCCTCCTCTAGTTTATATCCATAAGACCTGCTCTGGTTTTGGTCACTAATAGTTAACCCAAACTGCAGCTACCAGCCCAGTACAAACTTACAGACAAACAAAACCATGGCCCTAAGGTGTTATGTTATACTTAATGTAAAACTAGCTTTTAAGACTCCAGCAGTGCAGATCACACTTTCCAGAGCAGCAGACATCTGCAATGCTGCAGCCTGGCAGGTTTCATAGCAACTAACCAGATACCAAGGCACAACTTCCACTTAGGCTAAGTCCTGAAATTGAAAGGAGAACCTACAGTACATTCTAAATGCAGAGACTGAACTGCACAAGAACTCTTCTCCTCTTACCTTTTCTTTGCACTTCCTCTTTGAAGAGCTATTAACAGAGAGCTAGTCTGCAAACTCAGTTTTTCACATGCTGTTCTTCTAGGTGTTAAAGAAACTCCACAGATTACAGGGATTTAATCTGTCTTGTCCTCTGTCCTGGCACTCTTGCCCACTACTGATCATTAGTGTCAAAGACAGAAATGCAGATGTTGAAATATCTTACATATTAAAGTAAGGCTTTTTCACAGAAGAGTGATTTCTGAGCTCCTCTAACTAACTTTTACCTTCCCTGAGGAATCTGACCATCCAGGTTTTGCCAATTTTAATGACAAGTCTTCTGCTGTGCTCTGTAAGCAGCACTTGGGCAAATGCAGGAGCTGACCCCTAGATGAAATGCACAACCTTTCAGGTAACATGCAGATAGACTCCAAACTGTTCACAAGAGGCTTACACTGAAACTACCTCTGCAGGTAACCTCAGAGGGCAACCAGCAGAGCAGAAAACCTTGTGGCCACAACTGTACTGACTTTGAAAAGCTCCTGGGAGACAGGAGACAACAGCACAGAAAAGCTTTAAACATAAGCAATTGCATTAGGACTGAAATTTAGTATTTGAGCATAGGGTAAGGAGCCAAATTCTTTCTCTCTGTCCCTTGCAGCAGCTCAGGAACACGAAAAGAGCCACAGACATGGCTGGTTGTCACAGGTCTGGCACAAAGGTAAGAAATGCAAGTGAAGTGCTGCTGAACTGCTCTGCAGCTGGCAGAAAATCAGTGTATTCCCCAATTTTGGACTCTGTTGCACTCCCCAACAGGATCTCCAGCTCCTATATTGAGAAAATTGACCCCAAGTGTCTTATTAGATCTGTATCAACATGACAGCAGTGCTTATCTTTGGTAAAGATTCAGCAGCAGGGAGACAGTTATCAGTGTGGACTGGTCCTGAGAGGAATCTTCTTCCTTATAATCCTAGTGATTCCATGGTAAGAAACCTCACACATAAATGATGTTTCCTACTGGAACATCTCCCTTCAGCCCTTTTGGGTGATGTTCTGTGGGTGTATTACAACAGCACATGACCATCATGCTTCGTGGCAAGAAGCTGCAATCCACTAAACAAGAACTGACCCAAACCTGAACCCTCAGCTAGAGGAGAAGCTGCAGCCTCTCCCACACCTAATTCTTTGGGGTAAAGGGGATAAGAAAAGAGACTCTTTGGTATGTAGCTCCAACAGGACAGTTCATTGGAAACAAGGTAGTTTGGAAACCTGAAGATCTCAGGAGGAGTCAGCATGTTGCCTTCATGTACTGCATCAAATGCAAAGACTCGACCTCGACACAGGACTACCAGGTGAGATGGGCATTCACCTTCAGTCTCTGAAATGAAACAAAAACCAGAGCTTGGGGATAAAGTGAGTGACAGATACAGCAAAACAGACTCAGCAAGGCCTGAGACCAATTTGAGACAGATTTCAGCCTTGCCTTCAACTCTGAGTTTTCTCATCACATCCTGCTGTGGGAGATTTCCTTCTATACTTTCTCTGGAGGAAGGCAGCACCTCCTTGTTCTTGAGCTCCTGCATCCTGCAGAAGCTCCTGTCTCCTGTGAGTATCTAGGCTGACACTGCTGAACAACTCTGGGTGCACCCCAGAGTGGGTGTGGAGAGGTGTTACAACTTCAGTTAACTGATTACTAACAGCACAGTATTTGTTAGCAGAGGAGGAGTAAGAACATTACACTTTTACTCTAGCTCTGATCCTGCACCATGCACACCACCTGAAGCAAAGCTTCCTCTCAGGCTTATTCAGTAAGAACTAAATACTGTACCCCAAAAAAGGCATTTGCAGATCAGATATCCTCTGTGCTTCCTTACATAAACACTCAAAACCAGTATCTGATTCAGTGCTTGAGGAAACAAGTGTTTGATGGTTAAAATGACCCCTCCATGGGGGGTCCCCATGGACAAACCCATTGCCCTGTATTAACCCCAACATGCATATGTTTACCAGTTTTAAAGTAAGTGCTGAGGGAGTCTCTGGTAATCCCAGGAACTTTGCAAGTGCAGAAGAGCTTTCGGAACTGGTTCATGTCCAGAACAGCATTCTTGGACCTCTCTATAGGCACCTTCTCTCTGCAGGGGAGAGAGCACACCAGAATTAAACATGAGAGATGACAATGAAGCAGGTAGATCAGTGAAAATGCAATGAAGCAGGTAAATCAAGGCAAGACAGACTCATCCTTCACTGCGAAGAAGAGATGCTGAGAAACAGAAGCACATGTTTGTGACTGGAGCACACAGAGATCATTAGGATTTAGGGTCAGTTCCTTTCTCTGGAAGCCTTACAGCCGTAGCAGGTGCCAGTACTGCAGGGTGTGCCATATGTTCACACATGCTCTCTCGAGCTGAGTGCCCTCTCTGGGTGGCCAGCAGTGCTCAATGTAGGGACCAGGGCCTCCCATGTTGCAGTGTATCTGCGTTGCGATGCGCAGGTCCAGATAAGCCACGTTCAGCCACCAGTCCTCCAGCTGGAAATGAGAAGTGGTCAGCATCAGGATCCAACCTCAGTCACTAATTCTCCAGTAATCACCTGATGGTTCAACTGCCTGGGGTCTGGGGGTTTGTTTTAACAAAATAATATGAGCAGCAGTTCCTGTAGAACTGAAGTGGTTCCAAACTAACGGCTGAGGGTAACAACACATCACCTCTTCTCTTCTCAAGCTTGAACTAAAGCTCAACGCTGCTTAAGACTATTAAACTGTAAATGATAATGAAGATATTCATCACCTGAAACTCTTACAGAGATGTCAGCAGTGGCTGCTGCAAGTAGCAGGCAGGTTACTCCAGGAAGAATGGAAGGAAAGGAGATGTGTGCTGAGAGAGGAGCTGGGCTGGATAGCTCATAATGTATTTTTTCTATCTGTCTGGCAGGGTGGAGATAGGAATGGACTTGACAGAAGAGAGTGACAGACAAAGCATCCCAAAGCTGGTAGGCAGCTTGACATTTCCATTAGTGAGCTCTCTCAGCCACTCAACTTGGAGACAAAAGACAACCTCCAACCACAAGTATTTAAGTGAAGATGTTGATATCCACTAGCCAAGTGGCAGATACAAGGAAGATCCTCAGATTAAACACAGCCAAACAAACCAACTCTCTAAACTATGCCCTCAACAATCAACTTGCCATAAGGTGAACTATGGTTTCTTACCTATCTGAATACATACCCAATTCCTTCTTGTCTTGGCCCTTTCCAGTAGCTTCTGATGCAACTCCTTCCCAATCCCATGTTCAAATCTCTTCACTATCTCCTCAGTTCTTTGATACTCTTCTTGATTTAGAAAAGGCTTCACTGTAAGAAGGAAATGTTTGTATTTGAAAGACAACTGCATACTGAGGTTTATCCCAAGACTCAGATAACCACAGGCAAGGCAGTGGATAAAAACACTCAAAATTTAATTTTCTTAAGTATTTGAAGGGAAAACACCTTTTAAAAAATCTGTAAACCAAGCAGGGTGTTCTACTAAGACATAAACACCTACTGCAGCCTACAAAGGGCCATCTGGAGGCTCTGACTTCTTCACTCACCTTCACAGACCAGATGACAAGCTGAAGCAATAAGAGTCACCAAGCCAGCATCTAGAACTATCACTGCACATTCTGGCTTTCAGGGATTTGTGCCAGGGAAGACTGTGGCAGAACTAACACTGCACTCACTCACTAACTGCACTCACTTTCCTCCAACCTCCAGTGAGACTTAAGGAGATCAACAGTGAGCATCAGTTACAGAATGACTTATGTACAAGGCACAGTAAGTAGGAAGCACCCTCAGTATGGAAAAATGGGATAAAGTATTTATGAAAACACAGACCAGAATCAGAACACAGAGCAAACAAATGCCCTTTCAGGTTTTAGCACCCCACAGAGTTACTAACTGGGAGAGGCAGCTGGGTTTACAAAACTGAGCTGGAAAAGGCAGCTCTGTTATTGCAGGTTCACTGCCATTGCAGCCCAGCTTTAGCTCATCTGCAAGACAACAAAAAGGGGGTTTGCAGCACATACACACACAACGTTTTCTTCTCTAAATCCACCATTTCAACACTGTGCATCAAAAAGTGATGAGGTAAGGAACACCAAAGAAGACCTGTCACCATGGCTCAGGTTGCCAGCCAACCCAGGTAAAACCAAAACCTTAGCAGGGGGAACAACTTCAAACCAAAAAGTTAACCTTCCCACATGCCCACTTCCCTTGAAGAAAGGCAAAGAGGGAAAAAATGGAAACTTGTACTCAGGTTGCTCTGGGCAATTCAACCTGATAAATACCTTTTGTACTCTAGACTTGCCTGGGCCCCCACCCAAATGGCATCCGTTGATGCAAGCTGTCTCGACCAATCATTCCACAAACACCTCCAGATTAGCCTGGTTACAACAGCACATGCCACACTGCTCATGCAACATGAAGCCATTACCTGCATCAAGGTATTTGCCTAAGGATTCATCAAGGGGAGGTACCGGCAGGGAAGGCAGAGAATCTTGGTACTGAAACGTTCGCTCCTCAGGGGTTTCAAGCACTTGCTTTTCCATGATGCAGATCTGCACAACTTTCAATACAACAATTAACAAAGTGCAGGTTAGGTTATGGGTCTCCTCACGCTGTTTTCTCCCTCTCACCCCCACAGCCTTTTACACGGTAGAATACAGAAGAGCCCCCGGGACAAAGCCAGGATGGAGGATTTCTCGTCGGCCTGAAGTCACAGGCAGCACACACATAACAGAGGGAAATCATGACCTGCCACCTATCGATGCCTTCTCCGGCTGTATCGCGACTAACCAGCTCAAGGCCTGTCGCTTTCTTTGCGGAGAAGAAGCCACCCCTGGGGCACATCCCACCCCCACCCCGAGAGCAGAGGCTGACTGGGGAAGTGACAATCGCTCGCACAGCGATCCCCACCCGCCCGGCCTGGCTGACAGCCGCCACCACACAGCTCACTGTGCCCCGCACACCCCCACCAAGGTTCCCACAGCCGTAGGAACGCCGAAGGGAGCGGCCCCAGCCCCGGCCCCAAACCCAGCCGCCCCTCCTCCCCTACAGCGTTTCTCGCCCGGCCCAGCAGGGCCCGAGGCTGCGGCTGGGCCGGGGCTGAGCGCGACCCGGGGCCGGGGCTGGGGCCGGGGCTGGGGCTTGG
This sequence comes from Galbula dea, assembly GCA_013399015.1. Taxonomy (NCBI): domain Eukaryota; kingdom Metazoa; phylum Chordata; class Aves; order Piciformes; family Galbulidae; genus Galbula; species Galbula dea. Next base: position 983,859 of record VWZX01008611.1, on the reverse strand, counting down.
CCGGGACCCGCAGCCGCCGCTCCACAGCAGCTCAGGATCCGCCGCGGGCTGTCCCACCCGGAGAGGCCAGAGCCGGGGCCCTGGGGTACAAAGGCAGCCGATCCAAACCCACACGACCCTATGCCCCACCGCCGCGCACCCTCCAGCCGAGGAAAGAGAGCAGCAGAAACACCCCGAGGCACCGCTTACCTCGGCTCAGCTGCACTCCCTGCTCGCCTACCTTGCCCTCTGCCCTACTTCCCAGCACGGCCGGAAGCCGGGCGGGGCGGAGCAACCGCGGGGAGGTGGCGGCCGGAGGGGCGGGGGAGGAGAGCGGCCTCTTCTGGGTCCCAGGACGGATGTGGAGACGAGGAGAAGCGCAGGCTGAGGAGGGGAGGCTGCGTCCGTGGCTTTCATGGAGTCACCGAATGACCTGAGCTGGAAGGACGCGGAAGGATCATCGAGTTCAGCTCCTGTCTCTTCACGGGACAACCCCAACAGTCACCCCATGTGTCTTGAGAGCATTGTCCAAATGCTTCTGGAGTCCTCTCAGCCTTGGGGCTGTCTGTGACTCCTGCCCTGGGGAGCCTGGGCCAGGTCTCCACCACCCTCCGGGGGAAGAACCCTCGCCTAAAACCCAACCTAAAACCTACCCTGGCACAGCTTCATGCCAAGGGACAGTCCTGGCAAGTGACTCTGAAAGTAGAAACCTCATTACCTGGCAAGGGGGACTGGGTTGCCCTCAAATTGCTTGCCCAGTGCAAGTGGTCTTTCATGATGCAGTGAAGCATTTGCTCCAGGACGTGAGGACTGCTCAGGACTCCCTCTCATTGCTGGTGATTCTACACGGGCAATGTACACAGAGGGGGCCTATGGCTCAGCCCGGAGATCTCCCCCTCTCACACTGTCACTGGGGCAACCTGGCTGCTCTGAAGAGCTCCTGTGCCCTGAGGAGTCCCTGACGAAAAGATTGGCCTCTCGGGGAGGTCTTGAAGTAGTAAAAGCAGTTGGGTGTGACAGAGCCATCAGGGCAGGGGAGAGAGGTGTCTCAGGCTATGTGCATCGTGCAAGTGTCTACACAAGGCAGAAGGTTTAGACCAGGCTGGAGGATGTTGCCTGGTGCCTGCCACTGCTGCCTCCCCTCAGAGACTCGAGACCTACAGAAAGCCTGGATAACCCTCACCAGATTGCAGAATCTGTTCCATCCCTGTGAGGCTCCAGATGTCTTTGCTACTATAAACCATGTGAGGACTGCAGCCTCCTCTAGGAATACCCTTGTGGGGACTGCAGACTTTCAGATCCCTTTCATCCAAGGTTCCTGTCACACTTTGGTTCTTTAATAGTAAATGTTTGCTTGATCCTTCCCAGTGATTCCCAGGTAGGTCCAAATCAAGGCCACTCACATCTTCACCTAAAAACATAATGAGTAGCCCGTGCAAAGGAACAAAAGTGTAAAGTGATTCTTAATAAATAAAAACATAAATAAGCAATTCAACAAGGGGTTTATGGTAATAGTTGCTGTTTCAAAGTGGATTTAAGGTTTAGCTCAGGTTTCAGTTCACTGTGGAAGTGCTGAAGAGCTTTTGGAGCTGATTCACGTCTGTGAGCCAGTGAGTCTAGCTTTGAATGAGTGTGGCAAAGTCAACACTGATAGAAAGCTCTGTCAGACTTGAAATCCTACCATCTCTGGATGATTCTTGCCACTGAAGCATGATGCATGTTACAGATGTGCTTGCTGTCTAACTGGACACCTCCTTTTTTATCACCCTATTATTTTCCAAAAAGCCCAAGTTGCTACCCTGGGAAATACATCTTTTATTCCCTTTTCTTAATGCTGGTGTGGACAATGAATGGGGACAGACATGTGTGTCGTGTAGGAACATGTAAAGCACTGCTACAGCTGCAGGGATCAGAAACTGCAGCTGGGTCACAACAGTTAGGACACTTGAGACATGCTGATACCCACAGGCTGCACAAACTGCACCTCTGCTGTGGTACAGAATAGCATTGCCTAACCCTCCTACAGCCTGCAGCTCTCTTACTGTCCTTACAGACATCCAGCTGTCAATGCTCTGACTTGTTAAGGCTCTCATGTTCCCAGCCAGGTGTCTCAGATGCCTGCCTGGCTGTAAGCAGTCCAGCACCACACGATCCAGTGCAGTGGATTGTACCTGCAAGTCCTGGGGCTGGTTTGACTCCAGTGCTTCTGCACTTACTGGTGGGCTGGTGGCTGGACTACCTGAAATATGAAGCCAGCAAGTTGAGCCAGGGATGGGGGAATGGGACATGGCTAGTATGTGAGATTTACAAATGCCTAGGTATCTCAGAAGCTTCTCTGGTCCTGGACTGCCCAGCTGGCAAATGTGAAGCTCCTGCAGTTCACAAAGACCTGTTGCATAGATTTCTAGGCTGTGTGCTACAGAATATACATTTATTTGGGAAGTATCAGAACAACCTAGTGCTAGAAGCACTCAGTGCTGCTTTACCTCTGTTCTCTGCAGGGTGAGACAAATGGCTCTGTGTCTCTATTTGTCCTAGTGACTGGGCATCACAAAAGCAGTTTTGTTGTTGTTCATGTTTTCAGTTGTGCTTTTCAATTACTGTTTGCCCACCTGCTATAAGGTGATGCCGTGACAATGAATAGAGCAGATGTAAAAGGCCATCATGCCCTGAAAGCCTATGTCTTACTGAAAAATAATCCAAGGTTTCTGTGCTGTACAACACCTGTGCCCATTTGGGATTCTGCTGTAGCAGAAGGATGCTGAAATACTGCAGTGAGTGTGGCAGGGAGTCACCTGTGAGTGTGGCTGGAGTGGGTGATGTGCAAGGAGAGGCTGCCTTCTAAGTGCTAAATGAGGATTCTGTTGATGTCTTCACTGACCTAATCAAGGGTATGAAGAGGACAGACAGAGCCAGGCTCTTCTTGGATCTACTCAGCTAAAAGAAAAGACTTGCAGATGCAAGTGCCACAAGGGGTTAGGTGGAAAGAAAAATATCCTCCCAGTGAGCATGGTTGCCAGCTGCCTTCAGTAGTTATTGCTCCATGGTCCCACCTACAGCTTTCCCAGCCTCACAAATAGGTCTCAGCTCCCCACTTACCCTCCAGCTGACATACTCCTAGAGCCACTCCATGGGACCAGAGGAGAATTTGGTAATACATTGCTACACCAGCTAATGAGCAGCATTACAGACCCTCTGCTCAAGGGTTTGACAAAGCAGGCTTCAAACTCTCACCAACACAGGTCAGTCATGCAAGCAGAAACATGTTAACAAGACATGGAAAGAAATAGAAGGTTCCTGAACAAATCAGTAATGGAAGCAGATTTGTTAGCCACAGGATGACCTACAGCAGTATTTAATGCAACAGCAGCATCACAATATTCAAAAGTGGTGGTGTTTTTGCTGCACAGTACTCACCAAAATGTCAATGCCTGTCTATGAGTAAAGGCAAGGATGTTTGGGTCTCCTCCCACAGAGCTGGGGACTCTGACACCACTCTCTTCTGCTGAAGAGAGGACAATCTACAGAAAAAGGAACTGGAGAGGGTATCAAAGCTCTGCACACAGAGTCCAGAGGGACTTTCAGTTGCCAATCAGAGTGGTTAGGATGCTTATGAAGTCCAAAGATAGCAGAAGTGGTGAGGCAGCTGTTGCTGTGATAGTGGCCACAAAGCAAACCTCATTGTGTTGCAAAATCTGGGGGGAAGGCAAGTGTGGGGAACAGATTAACTGCAGGGTTCAGAGAGTAACTGGGATGCAGATCTGTCACCAGCTTTGCTTGATCCTGCAGATGGTGCAAGAGACAATCCTGCCTGTCACAGCTTCTGGGACCATGAACTTGCACCCCAATGGCTTTGCCAACCCTAGCAACTCCACAGCCCTGTGGTAAGAGCACGTTGTTTATCAGGCTGAAAGCTGGTGCTTATCCTGCAGCTTAGCTCTCACCTGCACCAGAGCTGATCCCATCCAGCTTCACCACCCTCCTGGTGGTAAGGAAAAGTTCCTTCCCTTCTTGCAAGCTCTGACCCACTTAAACCATCCAGAAAGGTGCATGCTGAGATTGCAGATGCAGCCCTCAGGCTTGGATGTAAAAGGCAGATCTGCACCAAGCTCATGGAGTAATTTGCCCTGAAGAGTTATGTTACAACTCTCTCTGAAACAGAAAACCTGCAGAGTCTGTCCTGCTGGTTTGAAAGACACATTCAGCTGATCCAATTTTCATCCAAAAAAAAAGATAATATATATATATTTATACTTATAACCCCCACACAAGGAAGAAGTCCTGCATGAATAAATAATCTTCTTTGGCATACATTCAGCTGAATATGGATTCATTTGAATTCTAAGCATATCTGGTTAGGGAAAAGTCTATTTTTTTTTGTCCTGTTTTTTACAGGACAGCAGTTCTAAAACAAAATATGATTTTAAATTGCCTTTATCTTTCCACTATTCCATCTATTGGCCTTTACACCTAAGATCTGACTTAGAGCCTATTACAGTGAAGAAAGGATACACACAAATTCCTCTGCATAAGCAACATTTTCCTGGATTGTGAAGTTTTCAAGAGAAACAAGCATTTATTTTATTTCCTATGGGCTGTAAGTTTGTGATCTGGGCAATTAATGGCAGACAAAACCTGCTTTAAAGTGTTCACAGTCAATAAGGATGTTTCTTTGTTGAACACACAAACACACACACACTTTCCCTTCTTCACCTGCAGGTTAAGCACTGCACTCTCATGTATTTTGTGCCATCCCATGCTGTCCCCTGCAAAGTTCTGGAATGGAGGGAAGAGTAGACTTCACCTTGGAGCTGCAGCTGAGGCAGCTTTTCTGGAAAGCAAAGGCTTCCTCCTGCTGTTTTCTACTGGTTTGTCATCAGATTGCATGTTTGCTCCCTGCACTGATGGAATTGCTACCTTCTGGGGAGTATAATCAGTTCTTTTTCTGTAGGAGCTCACTTTTTTATGTCTAGAAGGACTGTCTTAGCTAAGGCTTTGTGTGGTGCTACTCCTGGGCACCTTTTGAAAGCCTCTCTGTAACTGGACTTGCTTCATGTGTTTACTGTCTGCCTGCATCCTTTTTCTCTGGCAGTTATTGTCCTTCAGTCACAGCCTCCGCTCATGGCATTGCTGTAGTTGCTCCAGTTCTAATCCCTCAATGCTCAAATGCCTGGCATAGATCATGATAAGCTGCTTCTGCTTTAGCTTCCTTATGTCCATCTAGAAATGTTGTCCTTGGCACTTCTTGGTGTTGGTGTTTGCTGCAAGGAGGAAGTGCTCGCAGGTCTCTGGATGCTGGATTCATGGCTGTTGATGGCCTTTATCTTACCACCTCCTGCTGGTGCTGTAACCTTCAAGCCTGGAAGTCTCTCTAAAACATGATTCAGTTTACTGGGGTGGACTCTAGCACCCAAAGCCATGTGCAGATCCCTCAGACCAACTGCTAACTACCCTTCAGTAGCTCTGCCCCACACCAGCTCCAGTGTGAACTCACCTTTCTTGAAGAGGCTGACCAGTGCTGGAGGTACAATTCCCAGTAAGATCTCTTCAGCACTCTGCCTGGTGCCACTCCTCTTTCCAGAACTCTCCAGGAGATCCTGCTAATTCATCTCCAAAGTCTTCCCTTCTGCAAACTCTGCTTCTCCCTCCATGCTTCATCTGCATGACTCATTTTATTACTTGTGTAGAACTCTCTGAGGACACAGGAGCAATAACAAGTTGGCATGTGTGCTGGGTTTGATCCATTTGAGATTGTCTCTGTCTCAAGACTGTTCTAGAGAGGAGACTTGCTGCTGCTTTCCTTTGGATGTCACAAGAACTGCCTCATTCCATGCCTCTCCAGGTGTCCAGGTTTGGGTTAGAACAGAACTGATTCTGTTCAAAGATTTTACTTTTCAGCTAAAGCTCCTCTAAGAAACTGCACTTTCTGAAACTAGCAGCATGTTTTCACAGACACTGCCAGCTTCTAGCAGGGATGAGGCCTCATGGTTAGATTTACTGCCAGGGATTGGAATGCAGAGCAAGGTCACTGCTGAATCTTGTGTCTCATGTTGGGGGGTGCAGGGTAAAGGCTGCACCTTCAGGGAGGAGCAGACAGGACAGGTGACCCCAAACTGGCCAACTCAAGTATTCCATCCCACATATGTCATATTTGATAAATAAACTGGGGGGCAGCTTCCCCTTGCCAAATTGTTTTTCCTTTCTGGTCTTCCTTTTCTCCTGCACTTTGCTGATCCCTAAGTTCCTGCATCAGTGCCAGGCTCCAGCCCCTGAGCCTGGCTCATCTGCTGCTGAGGCCTTGCTGCAGGATCACTGGTGACACAGTTACCATCAAGGGGGTTTGGGTTTGGTGTTGGGTTCTGTACATATTTGTATACATTTCATTTATCATTATTATTATTATTAAAGTAGTTTTAGTTTTCTTTCCCAATCCATAAGTCTCTCTCTCTCTCTCTCCTAACCCGTTTCCCTTCCTGGGGGGAGGAGGGGGTAGCAGGGGGTGTCTGCCACTGGGTTGCTGGTCAGCCCTGCCTGGACCCTCAACATCAGGTGAGCAGCTGACTTTTAAGAGAAAGATATTTTTTATCCTTACTTTCTCCCTTGAAGCTGAATGCCTAGGAGCTGAAGCACAGTTGCAGTCTGCTAAAGATGACACAGATTTGTTTAAAATAATAACTACTTGCTGGCAATAAACAATGACTGACAGAGAGCAAACTGAATTAAACTGCTGCCAGTCCCTGTGATCCAGGATCTTTCACAACTCTCAGTAGCAAAAGGCAGCCTTTCTTAAGCAACACACACCTGAGGTCTGTAAATCAGAGAACACATGCTGCTGCATTGCTTTGCTCCAGGGATCTGTGTGTGCTCATGACTGTTATTAAGTGACTGTTGGTGAGTTGCAGCTCTCAGCTCTTAAGAACATAAACAACTCAGCAGTATTACTCTTTTGGAAGACAAGGGAGGGAGAAGTGAGGCACTGCAGGTAGTGGTTACAGGCTGCCCATCAATTAAGCATGGCTACAGATAAGATTTTTGCCATCAGTAGAGAGTCGATCAGCTTCAGTTTGAAGAGAAGGAGGAAGGACATCTCCTGCCTCCCCAGGAGGCCCATTCATGTTAGTGTTGTGCTCCAAAAGAGACTGAAAATTGCCATGAAGGAGCAGCTGAGAAACCTTTAGGAATGAGGAAGCTCTGAGGAGTGTTCAAGAGCCTGAGAGGGAGATTGGTCTGTGCAGCCATCCTCTGCCACATGGGATGCATGGAACCCCAGTCAGCATGGCCACTAGGGAGGCAGATCCTGGAGCTGCTGTGCACCAGAGGAAGGCAGTGTCACAGAGGCTAAGGAGGGGGGAAAGAAAGTTACAGCATGGAGTGGTAAGAGAAACTCCTCCTTACCCTCCAGGATGCCCTTACAGAACAGGTATGAGGCCGACGCCCTGGCCGTGGCCCTGGCCCTGGCCCTGGCCCTGTCTCTTTCTCCCTTTTAGGATGCTGTGTTCCTCAATCCCTGCCTTTTATTCCGGCCTGTGGGCTCCTCCCCTGAAGCCTAGAGAAGCCTTTAAGCAGTCAGCTGTGGCTCCTGCATGCACATCCCTTCTCCTGCAAGGCCGGCTTTGCTCCCTCATCTGCTGAGATGGACAAGTGCTGGTTCCTGCTTCTCGATGTGCAGCACTGAGAGGTGAATCCACCCTTGGGCTGGCATTCCCTGGCACCGGTGATCTTCCCAACTGTGGAGGTATTTGCATCTAAATTAGTCTGGAGGGGGGTGAAGTAAGCCTGGATGAGCAGAAAGCCTGAAAGATTCTCAGTGACTGGTGATTTAAGTAGTTAAGGAGGAGGAGTGTGGAAGCACTGCCATGGGAGGGATACCTTACCAAGGTGTCCTGCAACAAGAGCTGGCTGAGGGCAGAGACAGCATGGCAGAAGGTCTCAGAGAGGCTCCATGGCAAATCCTGAGAGATGCACCATTCCCCTTCCTCACCCTTCTACCCTGTGGTCATCAAATGAAGCTGTAGGAGTCAGATTATAACCAAAAAGATCATTCTTTGTGCAACAGAGAGGTGCAGCTGAGTGCAGGAGGATGCCAGATGCCATAGGGGAGACGGGGTAACTACAGGAAAGAGACATTCATCTAGGAAGAAACTGCACCCAGCTGTTCTCTACACCTCCATTTGACCACTGGAGTAGCAAAGCTGTTGAGCTAGGTGCTCCTTACATGTTCTAGGTGTTTAGGTGCAGCTTCTATTTCTGGGTATGTTCTGAAAGCCTCTGCTTTTAACTGGTCATCCTGAAAACCTGATCAACTTACTGTGCTGCTTCTTGCCTTCTTTCTGGGAGTGACTCCAGTGGGAGAAAACACTAAGCAAGGCTGTTGCCCAATACTGTTCCATCACCATTTCTAGAAGCATAACTGCTTTCCACTGTTGCATGAAGACTGCCTCACAGCTAACAAATTGTTGTTGTAGCTCAAGCATTCCTGGGGACAGAAGATATTGCAGCCCATTGCTTCAGGTTAGACTTCACTGTCTCTACTTTTCCCATACCTGAAGAGTCTTGCTCTTGAGTGTTGCTCTCTGGGGTTTGTGTTTCAGGGATGGAGAAGCTGGTTGCCTGTCCTTACAAAAGGCCAAATGCTCTCTGCAGACTCATTTGCTTCCCGTGGGCTGGAGGTGGAACTTCTCAGCTTGCTCAGTGGGGGAAACTCTTCAGCAGCTCAGTTGAAGGTTAGTCCTTTGTGTAGTTAAAGCAGAAGTTAAGGAAGTCTAAAGTACGTGGGAGCCACACTCCTGGAATGGAATATAATGTGCTTGAGAGCACTACAGCCTGTTGTTTCCAGTGGGGCTTCTCCAGGGAGGAACTTCCATCAGGAATTAGCATTTGCCTGAGGGTGCTGAGTTTACTAAGGTTTTGTACTGCCTTGGGTCAAATTCTATTTGACTAAGTTGAAAAGACCTTGTGGCTCTGACATTTATCAGTCAGGGCAATTAGTTTGTGAGGAAAGGGAGATGGAAAGCTGATTCCTCCCAGGATTAAAGGAACTGTCCTTTAACAGTAGCAATAGCAACCACACTCTTGCAACTGCATGAAGGATGAAGTTAAATCATCTGTGTATTCTCTAGAATAGATTAAAAACCTGAATTCAACTTATTTTCCTGTTTCTCTCTAAAATAACCATTCCTTTCCTCCCTTTCTTCCTGCAGTGTACTCCCTAAGGTTTCCTGGGAGGGAAAGTCGTCTAAAGGAGCCTTTTGCCAAGGACATGACAAGCTTAGTGAATGAGATCACAAGTGTTCTGTTACAAGACTTGCAAGAAAAACCCTTTGCCTTTTTTGGTCACAGGTAAAAAAAGAGACTCATTTTTTGGGTAGCCTGGTGAAGGAGCTTTGTCTTTGAATGAGGAATAGGTAGTTGCTTGCCTTTATTTACCAACTCTTTAGGTGTTTTGTCAAGTCATCCTAAAACATGCTGTTGATCTCAAGGGCTCTGTTTAGTTGTTTATTCCTTCAGGCACAATTGTCTTCTAAAAATGTCTTTTTTTTCACACTGGTAAATGTTAACTGTGCTTCCTGTTAATATTTGAGTGGGTGCTTGCTCTGGTGAGTGCAGGAGGTGAGCCTTCATAAAACACATAGATTTGGAAGATAATTTAGTCCCAAGTATTCCAAATAACTTTTCTTGCTGTAAATTAAGGAGAGTACTAGAAGAAAGAGATGAAAAAAGTCTGATTTGTAAAGTCAGACTGCATGAGAATAGACTGCATGTCAACCAGCTGCTGTCATGCATGGTTTCAGCCACAGTTCAAGAGAGCCAGCTAACATTGACATTCAAGTCAGGTTAAGTTTTCCCAGTTTTCACCTGGTTTTCCTTACTTTGCTTTCATTTCTCTTTTTGCTGCAGTTTTGGATCTTATGTTAGTGTTGCAGTTGCACTACACTTGAAAGAAAAGCATGGACTGGAGCCATTCCATCTGTTTGTCTCAGGGGCACATACCCCAAATGTAAGTTACAGAATCACTAACTGTAAGAAACAAAGCAGTATGTTAGTTACCAACAGCAAAGATAGCATTTTACAGCACCTTTTGGGAATACTGTATTATTCTTTATCATGGCCCTTGGCTTCAGGCTAAAAAGTAATCAAATAAACAGATACAAAGTGCCACTCCCTCCTGTAACAGGAGCAGAAACTGCCTGAAGCTATCCTTCCATCAACCTCCACCAGCCTCCAGTACATTTCTCTGTTTATAGTCTTTCCCTCCTCATTCTTTGAGTTTTTAATCTGTCCTCAGTTCCTCCAGACATTCTGGTGGTCCCACTAGTCTTTCTCAGGCAAACAGCACTGAAGTGGCTTTTCCCCAGCCCTCCTGTCCTCAGTCTGCATGTGCTACTTCTGTTCTTCTGTTTCTGAGGCTTCTTAGCAGCCCGAGTATGAGCTAGTGCCTTTCTCCCAGGTAACAAGTGACAAGATGAGGGGAAATGGCCTCAGGTTGCACCAGGAGAGATTCAGGTTAGATAGCAGGAACAATTTGTTCCCTGCAAGAGTGGTTAGGCATTGGCCCAGGGCAGTGGTGGAGTCACCATCCCTGGAGGGCTTCAGAAGACATGTAGACATAATGCTGAGGGACATGGTTAATGATGACCTGGTAGACTTGATGCTCTTAGAGGTCTTTTCCAACCTGAATGATTCCATGATTTAAGGAAGCAACTGTACTCCAAATTTCCATAATCTGTTGGTCTCTCCACTCCTCCACTGGTCAGATTTGTGTCCTCTTCTAGGCTTTTCTTTCTCTTAAATAAAACCTGTATTTTAGTCTGTTCTAAATTAAGCCTGTAATAATTCTCTGTGGCTGTTAAACTGATCAGCCACTTGAAGTTGGGGGCAGAGGATCACTGTACATTTCACTGAAACAATTATCAATGGAAATATGATTCAAAGCCTATCCCATGCCACCCCTGCTCTCTTCTGTCTGGTGCTGGCAGTCTGAAGTCTTTCTCCTCATCAAAAGCATACCCATAAGTGATAAAGAAGATGAAGACCTTCTTAAATATATAGAAATTTTAGGAGGAACTCCTTCTGAGCTTCTGCAAAATGAAGACATCAGGAAACAGCTGATACTTACTTTCAGAGAAGACGTTAGAGTTCTTCAGACCTTTTGGTAAGTTTTTGTTTTGTTACATTTGTGTTTGTGCTTCAGAGTTTTACGGCTGGCTGACAGTGTCAGGTTTTCCTCTTGCTCTGGAATTTGCTCTCATTTCTGTTCCAAAAAGCACATGAAACAGTGAGCACAGTTTTCTCTCTTGTGCTTTTCCATTTATACTCTGGTATTTAAGCCCTAGTTGCAAACTCTGCTTCCTGCACTGCTGCTGGTACAGTGGTGAGCATGTCCTGGTAGCATTCCAGTTCTCCTTGGGATCTGAAGTTAGCAGCCTCTAAAAGGAATATTCTTGCATATTTTATTGCTCTCTGAGGCTGATAAGCTCCACTGCTCATGCTTCAGGACCAGTGCCTTCAGGCTGCAGATCTTAGCCTTCCTCAGCCTAACTAGCAAAGAATCCCTGTGCCCTAAGCACCTGGGGAGTAACCATCTTCTGCTGTCCCACTGCATGTGACACAACAGCTCATGGGCTGAGTGGTTAAGGTTCCTCTCCCTGACAAGCCAAGGACACTCCTGGATGTGGGACCCATAGCAACCTGAGCCTGATAAGGCTCAGAAACACCAGAACTTGGCTATAAGCAGACAAGCATTTCTTGCAGGTGATACAGGCACTGCAGGCTGAAGCTCTCCTTGTCCTAGCTGTTAAGTGATTTCCTTTAAATGTTAGAGATAATTGCAGTAGGGCAAGGAGCTAAGAATCTTACAGATACAGCAATTCCTTCTGCACAATCTAACCCCTCAACTTTGTTATGCTTTGGAGGACAAAAAAACCCACCCCAAACTATTTTGTATGTGGAAGCAAATCCAAAACACATTCTAATGGAATGCACTTTATGGAAAATAGCATATTATTACTACTTTGTCTTCACAGTTTTGAGGAGGCAGAAGGGACTGCTCCCTTCTCTTGCGATGTTACCTGCTTTAATGGCTCTGAAGATACAGAGTATGATTTAAAAGGTACTTCTTTGCTTTTTGGTTTTCCTCTTCTGCTTGCACATTCTCCTGCTGCATTGAATCAGTTAATGAAGAGTTTACTGGGGGCTTTGTATCTTCTTAAATGAAAGACACCCACAGAGCAGCCTCAGTGTATGAATCAAAACAGCTGATCTGGGGTTTTAATTATTAAATAATAACTTTGAGGTCATTTTACAGAACTATATCAATAGTTGACATTTCTCTGACATTTTAAACATCTTTTTCAGCCTGGCATGATCTCACAAGTGGAGATACTTCCTCTTACAAGCTTCCTGGAAGTCACTTTTATCTGCTGGAACCCTCTAATGAAATTTTCTTGACAAAGCACATAACAAGATGTATAGAGAATGCTGGTCTCTGAGTATTTCCCTCTATTTTAATGGCAGAAGGTGTAAGACTAACCCCAGCACTTCACAGTAACTCATTCCTTCTAGCATGCAGCTGACACAATCATAGAATAGTCTGGGTTAGGAGGAAGCTTCAGAAGTCATCTAGTCCAACCCCCCTGCAGCTAGCAGGGACATCTTCAACTGGACCAGGCAGCTCAGAGCCTTAAACAACCTGACCTGGGATGGTTCCAGGGATGGGACATGTCTCACCTCTGTGGTCAATCTGGGCCAGTGCCTCACCACTCTCAGTGTACAAAGTTTCTTCCTTCTCTCTAGTCTGAATCTCTCCTCTTTTAGTTTCACCCCTTATCCTGTCACAACAGGTCTTGCTCAAAAGCCTGTCTCCACCTCTCTTGTGGGTCCCCTTAGGCACTGGAAGGTTGCAATAAGGTCTCCCTGGAGCCTTCTTTTCTCTTATGCCTAAAAGTTGTTCTGTTCCTCCTCTGCAATCCTTTAAAAGGTTGACTTTTTCTATGTTTTTTAAGATAAACATTGGCAGCTTTGGGTATTAAGGGTAACAACTCTTTCCTCCTTTCCCTCTCCTCCTCATGCACATGCACAAACCCCTCACTTCTCTCCATAACCTCCTTTAAGGCAAAACCAAAATAATGACAGCTGTGTTATTTCACTTTTAGAGCTTCTCTGCTTGCATGCTCCTGTAAGAATGCTACATATAATTTAATACCCACAAAAATCCACACTTCCTACAGAAAGCTTAATATTAGGTTCAGATTTATTTAGAATGAGATACAATCTAAAAATAGAGTATGAATGTAAACACCCTTTACAGTCAGCTTGTGCTGGAAGGGTTTTGCTCTCAGGGTACACAATAAGGAGGGAGGGCTGCATCTTTCTCGAGTTAGTTCACTAGCTGCTAACAGTTAGTTATGGGTGGGAATTATGCTGAATGTTCTAGATCCCATATTTTTCTACCATTGCTTTTGCTTTAGAGATATAGGCATTCATGGCCTCCTCCTTTGATAAACCTGCAAAGGAAAGTAGGAGTCATTATCTTTCTTCATTTGCCACCCCAGAAAGATGAGTCTATACTAGAAATACCATAGGAGTAAGACCTTTTTTCAGGTTCCATGCCTCCCATTTGGCTTTGCCTTTCAAATCCAGCATTCCTGGACATTCTGCCAAAGGAAAAGCATATCTGTGATTATCATGCAGATTACCAGAACATTGGCTTGGTTTTCATCAGGATATGGGAGTAAAGATAGAGTGTGTATAGGAATACCAATATTAATGTCTCCAACAGTTGCCTGTTTGTAGAATCCATACAGTTCCTTCAGTTCTTCATCAGTTGGTCTTGTCTTTAATTTTTTTACATCTTCTGCAGCATCATCAAAGTCAGCCTGATGGAAGGAAAGAAAGTGTTAGTTTTCCTCTCAGGGGTGTGCTTAAAAGATGGAAGTATAGCACCCACAGGAGTCTCATTAGATTCTCTCAGTGACTCACCTGGGTTTCTTGGCAAGTTTAGGCTTTGTCTCATGAAAGAAGCATTTTTCAGCAAGATTATTAACAAAGAATCTTCCAGCTCAACAAGGACTCCAGTCTTTTCCTAACTGACAGGTAGCAGTTTCCAGGAGATTCCCACCAAGGCCTCCCAGAACCAAGTGCCCAGTGGCAGATGCAAGAGGACAGAAAGTGGCTAGGCTGTTAAGAGTCTTTATACATTTGAGACTGGAGAAATGCTGCTGTTATGTGGAGATATTTTAAATATAGTTTAAACATTTAGATAGAATGATTCTTTACTCAGTACCATATTGAGAATTAGCCAGATTCCAGGTGTCCCTTGGAAGCCCTGAAACTTGGTCACTTGACAAGGTTACCACATGAAATGGTAAATCAAATGGCTTGAAATTAGTACTCTTAAATATAAAACTTTATAGACTGAAAACATGGAACTATGTTTATGGAGTTTGTTCCCTCAACATTAATAAAATGCAACCATACCATGGAATTCTAGAAAACCATCAAGCTTTAAGTCCATTTTTTTATGTCTGATTACTTTGAAGAAAAACAAAACACTGTGGATGTTTCTTTATTTATTGAACCAATCAAATCTTTGGGAGTGCTACAAGACAGATACAGGGTTTATCTGGGTCTGAAAATCAAAACACCCACAACATGTCATACATAATTTAGATAAACCAAACTCATGTGCTCCAGAATATAATGAAACCTGAATCAATAATATTGAGATGAGCTGACAGCAGCTTTTCTCAGCATTTTATTTCTTCTTTCCATTTACTCTATTGTTTACTTTCAAATAATTAAACTAATCAGCATTTTAGCAGGATTTAAACTGATTATGAAAACGATTTTAACTTAAGTAACTGGATTTAGTCAGCTTAGATCAGAATTAAAAATGGATTATATAGACAAATAAAGCTTTTTGCTTCTTGGTTCCAGAGAAAGAAAACGTAAATATTTTCTTCTACAACGTTTAGTCTCAGAATTATGAAACCTGAGGATTTGTTTTCCTGAAAGGCTAGGGAACTGGAGCACCAGCTTTCTCACAGCAGCTGGAAGAGGGAAATGCTGACCACTTCATTGATTACTTTCTGTCCCAATTCAAAGCTGAAGTACATTTCAGAGAATCACACAGAAACAAGAGTGCCAGGGGTTGGAATTTGAGAGGTTTGGCTGTTTTAAACAAACTAAAATCTTCACTCTGAGCTGCAGCTAAACTGCTCCCTGTGAAGAACTCCTAACATTTGTACCATCACTGTTTGCTTTCATGAAAACCTTGTGATCTTTATTGTTTACTCGCGTGGTATTTTCTCTTGTTCTCCTTCTCAGGGTAACCTGAGTTTCCTACAACCACCTGAAAAGCTTCAGCGAGTTCAGATGTTGTCATTTTTCACCAAACAAAAAACCCTAGGGGACGGAGAAAATGTAAATATCACAACAGTTCCTTTCCGATGCAAGAACCGCCTCGCCCCCAAACCCCACAGCGCACGGCGCCCTCCCAGACCCTTCCTTTGGCGCCCTTGGGGCTGCCGCTGTCACATGCCCACCCTCAGCCAATAGAGGCTGGCATTCCCCCCCGTGTGACGACAGATCCGGGTCACCTCGGCCCTGCACGGGGGTGGTCGCTTTGAGCTGTGGAGCTGCTTAACGCTTCAGGGAAGCGTCTCAGCGGGTGAGTGACTGCGCGTTTCGCCTCATCGTTCTAACACTTAGGAGTTTGTCAGTCGGTTGTGGAGGATTAGTTTCAGGTGAATCTGTAGAGAGGCTGTGGAGTCTCCTCTGAAGAGATTCCCAAGGCAGCTGGAGGTGATCCTGGGCAAGCTGCTGGAGCAGGCGGGCTGGAGTGGATGATCCCCAGAGGTCCCTTCCAACCCCCACCATGCTGAGATTCTGCTAACTAGCATTTGTCGGAGTGCTGAACAGGTTTGATTAGCGTAACTCTCACTTCGAGTCCTTGCTTCGCCTGTTTTGGGAGCCTCCCCGACGTTTAAACGGAAGCCGGGGGCAGGGTGTCGATGTGATGCTAGCACAGGAAAAAAAGCCTCCCGGCCCTGTCCGGGAACGGGATGAGCCTAGCACCGTCAGGGTGACTGACGAGATCGGGGTCGGAGGAGGGAGTGCGGAAGGGGAAGGGAAGTTGTCGACGGCGCTATCGCCGCCCAGGGACGGGACACTTAACCCTTTAGCCGCGCTGCAAAAGCCCACCCTGTCTGTATGTATGGTGAGGTCTTGCTAATGGTCTGCTGACAGGGAGCCGTGTCTACATATCCCTATGGGCCCGAGGCGAGGAAGGTTAGAATCCTTAACTGATATAGGATTCTTAGAATCATGAAGGTTGGTAAAGGCCTCCAGGATCAGCAAGTCCAACCATCCACCCAACACTTCCATGCCACTAAACCGTCCCACCAAGTGCCATGGCTGCATGTGCTTTGAACCCCTCCAGGGATGGAGACTCCACCACTACCCTGGGCAGCCTGGGCCAATGCCTAACCCTTCTGGCAGGAAAGGAATTGTTCCTAATATCCATCCTGAACCTCCCCTGGTGCAGCTTGAGGCCTTCTTCACTTGTCCTGTAACTAGTTACCTGACAGAAGAGACCAAGCCCCATCTGGCTCCAGCCTCCTTTTAGGGACTTGTAGAGAGAGAGAGAAGGTCTCCCCTGAGCCTCCTCTTCTCCAGGCTGAACAACCCTGGTTCCCTCAACAGAAGTGAAATATAAATACTAAGCATTTCTTTCTTCATCTCCCTGTAGCCAGTTGTGCACAGATTTGCTTAGGATTTACTTGCTTACACAATGTGCTTAGAAGCAGCCTATAAAAATATCATTTCCTTTCAATTGTGCCAATAAAATTCCCTATAACTCCTCAAATTAAAAGCATAAGTATATATGCAGACATAAACCTACCCCTGCACACATGCATTAAGGAGGAATGCACAAATCATCAGACTATTATCACATGCTCCCTTTGTGCAAAGAAAAGAAGCTTAAATGAGTTCTTCATTTGCAGCAGAATATTTTGCCAGTTTGCAAAACTTAGAGATCCTTTACTAATTTTGTCCTCATTCTCACAGAGCTTGATTGAGTGAATTTTTAGGGGTGTGGAGGGTAGCTGTCAACCAAAGAGACAGTGGATAGAAAACCTCTATAATGTCTGGTGCAGGATGGGTGGGATCCTGTAATGTTTCAACTGCTGATTCTGATGTGAAAGTATAACTATGTACAGCAGTGATACATTCATGGAGATAACAAATTTACAGCATCTCTTACTGCACGCAGCTATAACAGTGATTTGTGGCTTATTGCTTAATTGTCAGGCTAATAAATTCATTTTCTAGAGTGAATTCAGGGCAGAATAGACCAGACTCTACTGAAGCCAAGCTGGTGGTGTGGTTGGGAGTTGGCAGTTCTGACCTGCTGAAGCAATGGGGTTCTTCCTCTTAGCTGTAGAGCAGCACAAGGAAACCTCTGTGCCATTGGGCACAACTGCAGCTCAGAAGGAAAGTGCTGAGCTACTGGCAACCCATGCTCCCTGCATCTAGGTCAGAGCATTATGTTGCTGACTGATTTCAAAACACACACACTAACCAAGCCCAGGCCGACATGCTAATGAGAGCAGGATAAAAGGGCTTGCAAATCTTCAGTGAAAGGGATAATGGAAAGCCTAATGACCTCAACCAGCCTGATCCATCAGGGCATGGGCAAGACAAGGGAAGTATTCACAGTTTGCTGGAAAGATAGGAGGCTAAAGCCAGCAAGGAAAATCATTTCCTTGAGAACTATTTGAATCCATAGTCAGAGAGAAGGTAGAAGGAAGCTCTCTGTAGCCAGAAGGCAGGTAGGAGAAGCTTTCTGACCAAAACAAAAGCCCATCAAACTGTACCTCTCTAAAGGTGCAGACACCCTACAAAGTGACTCACAGCTCCCATAAAAATTATTCATGCTTCCCAAATGCACATAGACCAGTGCTTCAGTGTTAGAAGTTTCCTTCCTGCTTTTATAGCCTCAAGTAACTAGCCAGATGCTAAGAAAATAAAGATGCACCTGCCCTTCAGTGCATAATCCAGTCCTAGCAAACTCCATGCATACATCAAGAACAACAGTTCACAGCTGCTCTACATAGGCAAAGCTCCAAAACCAGACATGACCTGAGAATAGTTCAGAATAAGCAGCATGTCTCTCACCCTCCCCTTACAAAAGGCAAGGCATCTTTTAACCTCCAAAGGCTTAGAAAATTTCCCCATGCCTGGAGGTAACTTTGACTTTGCTGTAATAATCCTTGTGCTGGAGAAATACACCTCTGTGTTGGACGTGGCATCACTGAGGTGGACAGTGCATCCCTCTCTCCTTCTCTCTCCTCTTTTCCTCTCCCCTCCCCTCTCCTCCAGCTCACCACAAGTAGAATTCCTTACCTGGAGAGTCATGATGCTGTGAGGGTGCCTCGGGAACAGCCTGGCTCCTTCTCCTGCAGGGACACAGTGGCTCTGCCTCTCTCTGCAGTGCAGGAGCTCAGGGGCTGTGCTCTGCGGCTGGGCTGGGCTGGCTGCGACTGACCTCAGCGTGAGGACACAGGGGCTTGCTCCCTCCTGCTGCACCTCTGGGGACCTGCAGGGACAGCTGGGGATGCTCATCTCACTTTAGTTCCTTCAGACAGCCTGCTCACAGCAGATTGTGGGAAGCACTGAACCTTCTTACCTGTCAGCTGTCTGTTAGTTACTGATGCAGTGTTTGTGTGCAGTATGTCACAGAATCCCAGCATGGTGGGGGTTGGAAGGGACCTCTGGGGATCATCTAGACCAAGGCCCTGGTCACCCACAGCAGCTTGCCCAGGATCACCTTCAGCTGGGGTTGGAACCTCTCAAGAGAAGGAGAATTCACAGCTGTTCTGTGCAGCCTGGGCCAGGGCTCTGGCACCTTCACAGCAAACAAGTTTCTCCTCCTGCTCAGCTGGAACCTCCTGGGTTCCAGTTTGTGCCCAGTGCCCCTGGGCACCACTGAGCAGAGTCTGGCACCAGCCCCTTGGCCCCAGCCTTGAGCTCTTGCTCAGCATTGAGCAGCTTCCCTCTGGGGCTGCTCTTCTGTAGGCTAAGCAGCCCCAGGGCTCTCAGCCTTTCCTCCTGCCAGAGATGCTCCAATGCCCTCAGCATCTTCCTAGCCTTTGCTGGACTCTCTTCAGTAGTTCCTTCTCTCTCTTGAACTGGGGCCTCTTTGGCTACAAGAGCACACGGTGGCTCATGGACAGCTTGTCCACCAGCACTCCCAGGTCCTGTGCAGAGCTGCTTTCCAGCAGGCCAGTGTTGTGTACTGAACAGCAGCATGAGACGCTCCTGTTGCATCCCTTCAAAGCACCTCTGTTTCAACTTGCCCAGGATTCCATTAGGTAAATTACGATAAAGCAGATCTGGTATCAGCTATAAAGTAATTTATGGCAGCATTCAAAACGAGGGAACGCCAGTGCTAAGCCTGCGGCGAGAGCCACCAAGTGCAGGCTTGTAGCGTAGGTGTTTTAGCGCTGCTTGTCTGTACGGTAGCGACCGCTGCCCGCGGAGCCTGGGCCGCTTCCGGCAGAGCCCTTCCCGTGGAGGTTTGGTTCTTTCCGCGGAGCTTGGGCTGCTTTCGGCAGAGCCGTATCCGCGGAGCCTGGGCTGCCTCGCCCCGCTACCCGCCGAGCCACCGCAGCCGGGTCTCGGGAGCTTCGCTCTGCCCCCTCCGCCCGCCCCTAGGCCGGCATTTCTCCACCCATCCGGCGGCGCTGGGCGTTCCCCTCCTGCCACGTCTTCCGCCGGCTCCTCCTCAGCCCTCCCCGGACTCGGGCTCTTCAGGGCGGGCCGAACCCCCCGGGCTGCGGCGTGCTGCGGGCGGTAAGTGTGTGCCGAGGCCGCGACTGAGGTAGGGAGCGTTCGCCGCCGGCGAGAGAGGGGCGGCGGCGGCCCGGGCCCTGCGTGCGGCCTGGGCAGGCCCGGCCAGGCCGGACCTGCAGCAGCTTCGCGGGAGGAGGCTTCTCCTTCCAGGATCCTTGCTTTCTGTGCGACCTGCTCCTAGCCGCGTTTCCTTCCTGTTGTCCGGAGCCGGCTGCAGCTGTTCGGGGAGCCTTTGGGTAAGGGCTCTGGGGCAGGTGACAGTGTGCGGCATGTCTCCCTTCTGCAGGAAGCGAGGCGTTGGGACAGGACCAAGCTCTGGATGAGCTTCGCGGCTTCGTGTCACTTTCTTTTGCCTCTTTGCTTTATTTCCTGTTCCTGCATGCTTGTTTTTTTCTCGGTAGTGTCCATTTTGGAAAGAAAAATGCAATCTTTCATCAGCAAAATCATGTTTTGCTCCTTTCTCATATCCAGGCTTGTTGCTGACTTGCTCAATACCCCTTGTAAAAGCTCATCAGAGCATCCCTATCACAGGATGGTGGTTGAAATTCCTCACTGAAAACTTCTAAAAGAGAACCCAAAGGTCTTTTTTTTCCCCCTCCTTTTTTGAACCTAACCTTCTGTTTCTAAGTCCACACATAAGATTTCTAGTTGTCATCTACATCCTTTAGTTGTTTCCCTTTTTGGTTGTTGCCACTGTGATGGTAAGCAAAAGGGATGAGGTAACTATTACTGATCCAAGCCAGGATGCAGTTGGCGTTCTTGGCCACCTGGGCACTCTGCTGCCTCATCTTCAGCCACGGTCAACCAACAAACACCCCCAGGTCCTTTTCCAACAGCAGCTTTTCCAGCCACTCTGCCCCAAGCAGTGTGATGTTGGATTTCTCCTGCTTTGAAACCTGAGCTGCTCTCCTTCTGTGACCTTGGCTGGGCAACACTGAAGGCATTACTAGTTTAGCAGGGACGTGGGGAATAGTTCCCAAGGCCTGTCTTCAGGCTTGCCTTCATGGCTTCACTATTACTCTGCACTAGAACAGTTCCCTGCAGGCATGGTGTAGGTGGCACAAAAGACTCCTTATGTCCTGTGTGGAGACCTGAGGAGGCCTGTTGGACTTGATGATCCTGGGAGTTTTTTCCAACCATGGTGATTCTCTTCCTTCCCTCAAAGTATAAATCAGTAAGAGTCTTCACCTTTCCATCATACCTTCTAAATGCAGGCAAGCACAAGGCATCAATTAAAGAATGAAAAGGGGAATTAAAGTTTTTAAAATCCTGAATAACTGCAGGAACCTGGAGCTTGTCTCATCTTGTCATTCTGGTTTTTGGGATCTCTTTTGTGTGTCATAGTACTGCTGACAAGGCAGCTGCACAGCAGTGAAAATGGAGTGGTCCTTCAGCTTGTGCTTCTGGGGTTCTGTGGTGCTCCAGCTGCTTTTGTTCAGCTTCAGGTCTCTTGTCCTTGCTGGCCAGATGGCTGGGAGTTTAACTTACTTAATGTAAAGAGAAAGAAAAGCAGTGCAGCGTGTGTGCTGCGGAAGGGTTGTTAAGGATCAGCACGTGAGGAGGGCAGTAGTTGCCAGTATCTTTTTCAGCTGTTTCCCATCTGCATTCCCAAGAGAAGCTCTGTCAATGATGTCCACAGCAAACAGTTCAGCATTTGAGCTAATGTTTCTCTCTTTCTCTTCCTCAGAGCCAGGGTGGCAAAGCACAGCAGAGCCTGAGGATGGCTGCAGTCCAGCGAGGGACAGCGATGCTTCGGAAAGCAAAGAAAGTCACTGTCAAAACCTGTCTGGATAACCCCTTTGTCTTCCAGTGGAAGACCATAGATGGAGAGGACATGCATTTTATACTGCAGACCTTGGAAGAAAGGATTAAACACATTGGACTTAAAAAGATTGAGACTCCAAGAAGGAAGAAACGTTCCCTCACAAAAAAACAAGCGGAAAGAAAGTGTGATGCTGCCACCAGTGAGCTCCCTGCAGCAGAGGAACCGGCAGGCCATCGACAGAGCCCGGGCTGGACTGACATAACCACCAGAAGGCAGCTTGCTATTGGAGTGAATGAAGTCACAAAAGCCCTGGAAAAAAATGAGCTGCTGCTCTTGCTGGTGTGCAAGTCTGCAAAGCCTGCCATGGTCACCTCCCACCTGATCCAGCTGAGTGCCAGTCGAGCCACGCCGGCAGGACAGGTTCCTCGCCTCAGCGAGACGCTGGCACCGCTGCTCGGCTTAACATCCATCTTGGCACTGGGCTTTAGAAAGCAGTCTGGTGCCTTTGCAGAAGCCATAGATGCTATCATTCCAAAGATCCCAGCGCTGGAAGTGCCCTGGTTTCAGTGCAGAACTGAAAGCTTGGAGGCTGGGGCCCAGACTGACTCTTCAGACGATCAGGGACCAGAGCAGCTTAGCGAGGGGCTGGGGGATGAGCTCCCAAGCCAGAAGCGGAAGCGCACGGAGAGCAGGCAGCTGGAGCTGGCACATGTTGTGTTGCAGCCTTTGAAAATCAAGAAACTTGTTCCTAATCCAAATAAGATCAAGAAACCACCTCGAAGAAAGAAAAAAGCTTTTACAGCATAAGTGATTTCAGTGTGGTTCTTCCTCTGAAACTGATTGCTTTGGGTGCAGTGGGAGGGCAGCTCTCACTGAGCTGTTCTCTTAGGCTTCACAGTGTGGAGCACTTGAGCACAAGGGGAACTCCATGCTGCATTCAGCTGAGGTACCTCCTCTCCTGCTTGAATAAAGAATGTTGCCCAGAACTGGGTGCGAGTCTTTAGCAAGGGTAAATATTTCACTGGCAGTTGGAGATCACAGAGTTAAAATCCAGTTATGAATGTGACAGAGTAATTTAAGACACAATAGGGTAATCTGTAGAGTTAATGCAAAGCATCAACTTCACTTTGTATTCTTATACAGGTGAACATGCTTCAAGCAAAATGGATTTGAGTTAAGGATAATTATTCAAACCAATCAATACCAGAAGTAAAAGTTTCTCTGAACAAAGGGCTGTGCTGGTATAACCCATTTAAAGGTGGTTCAGGGCATGTTTCAAGTAAACACCTGTAGCAGCACAGGCAGAATTCCCTTTGGCACCTCCATCCTGGCTTGTTTTGGTCAAGCATGTGTGCAGCCCCTGGGGTTCCACCTAGCACCTCCTGGCCCAGAGGCTGAATGCAAAACTTAATATTGTCTACTACAGACCAAACCCAGATTACTGCTTTTGTGTGTTTGATAACTTCCATATAGAGACTGTAAACACTTCCTGTGAGCAAACATAAACCAACCTCAGCTCAGTGGGACTGCTTAATGGAGTCTCAAATGAAGATAAGCCTCAGATTGTTCTATCTGAAGCAGGTGACAGCTCTAACATTACAGGACTGAACACACAGCACATGAGGTTCCTTTAGTTCTGCTGAGAGCTGTAGTGTTCCCTGACCAGAGAGAGCTGTGCTGTAGGAAGGAAAGGGAACAGTGCTGCAGTTGAGGCAACACCAGCAGCCTAGGGATTTACTTGGCACTCAAAGGAAAAGGCAGCTGGGGGCTGCAGAAGCAAGCACAAAACACCTGAACTGAGTTGCTTTGTGGTTCTTTAAAAGATGGAACTGAGATGTTGTAGTCTGGTCAGAGGCTTGCTCATGCAGCCTTCCAGTGCCACCAGAGAGCTGAGCTCTCTTCTGCCTTTTCTTACAGTCTCCGTTAGCTCATGATACCAGTACAGAGGGAGGCAGGGGCAGTGATTCTGTGGGCGTAATGCTTCCTCAAGTTACACTTAACACCAACGTTTTTGCCCTCTGTGGCTGACAGTGGCAAGACTTCTTTTGTAGTCCTTCATACATGTGTTTTGTTTTGGCTTTTTTTGGGTGCATGTCACTGTGAAAGCAGTGTTGGCACTTAGGGCATTTCATTCCCCTGCTGGCTAACTGCACCAGTTACACAGAGCATGAGGATTAGCCTTGGGGAAGAACATAAGCACACAAACATCTTTCCAGCCCTTTACTGACTGCCCAGGCCTTACAGCTCTTGAGGGATTTGTGTCCCCTCCTCAGGGGGAAAGTTACTCTGAGAAATAAATGGTGGGAAGGTGGTGGAGTGATCCTGAAGTTTGCCAGTCTTTGGGAAAACACCTGGCAGGTTTTGAGGAGGTTTACATGGTGGCTGTTTGTAGCAAGGCTACTGCACAGACAGGTTCGACTTTGGGAACAACAAAAGAGCCCCTGGGGAGCTGCTGACAGTTGCACCTAGATGGGTAATAACCTTTTATTCAGTACCTGCTTAGGAAGCAAGAGTTGCCACACTTCCCACCTCCTGAGTCTTGCTGCGTGGGTGCAGGCTGGGACACCTTCATGATTCACATCCTCTTGCTGCTGCCACAGCTCAGTGAAGCACTGGGGGTGAAGAGCACAGCTGCCCAAACGGTCTGACAGGGGCAGAGGAGACTGTTGGATTACACAGCTGTTAGCTCACACACAGAGTCACAAAGAGAACTCTCCAGAACCACCCCAGCACTCAGGCTCATATGCCCAATGCTCTGGCCCACTCAGCTAGAGTGCTCTAGAGCTTCCACAGGAGCACGACCTGAGGCCTTCCCCTAGTTACCATGCAGTGAGTGCTTCCCCAGGAGGCAGCACCAGAGAGCCCATACTCCTCCACGTGCACTCACCCCAAGATGAAGGCTGCAGGAAACCCAGGTTCAAGTCCTTCTACCTGGACATAGTCCCATTGTGGCCTCAGGACTTTTCCCAACAACAGTACTGGGGAGGGAGAAAAGAACATGTCTGGCTACCATCTCTCCCACTTGTGTTTTGCTGAGGGGAGGGAAGGCAGAGAACCTGAGCAGATCCCTTCAGCTGGCATTCAGGACCACCCATCCCCATCCAGATTAGGAAGAGCTGGGCCATGGTAACAACTTAGCCAGAGGCCAGAGCTGTGCCCTGCTGTCCCTCAGGGTGGGCAGCAGCTGAGTGAGGGTTGCCAAGGCTCTGCCCTCAGAGCCAGACCAGAACACACACCTTGCTGCTGGGTGAACCTCATTCCAGTAGGTGCCAGTGCACACACCCAGGCAGGAAGACACCTTCCTGCCTTTGGGAATGAAGAACTCAAGTCCTCAACAGAGCTGAGATTAAATCCTTGTTCCCTCAGATACCACCACCAACAATGACATGGTCAGGCACTTAATTCTGCTCAGGTCTCACACAGGGAGTCCAAGCTCCCTCTGCACCACCTGCTAGGGCTGCTACCAGCAGACAGGTATCAGAGTAGCCAAACTGTGAAGCCAGACTGTAAGTGTCTGGAAGATCTCTGAAACCCTTTTCAACTGATGAGGTCCGCAGCTGGTGCCCACCCAGGGGTCAGACAAACCAGTTCAATCCCTTCCTTTGTTTGAAGGAGAGAAAATGCTTTAATGACCCAGCTGTAAAGTGTTTATCACTGTCCCTAGGGCAGAATCCTCTCACCCCAATTCAACAAGAGAAAGGAACCAACCCACAAACCATTCACACCTTCGAGGAGGAGAGGGAAGAAAGAAACCCCACTACTGGCAGGAGATGGGTAGGGCTAGCAGTTACAGAGGACACACAGATTTATCTTCATCTAAAGTGATGTTTTCAGGTACAGAATTCAACTTCCAGCAAACTCTGCTGTCAGAATTACAGGCATGTTTAAAAGGAAAGTTTAGACATTTGCATTTCATGAGACAGTCAACAGTCACATTCAGAAGCTGCTCACAGCACAGAGGCTTCATCACCACCGTTTGGCACTTCCAGCTAGAAGAGTTCCTCACTGCAACTCTTCTGGGTGCTCACATTCCTGCAGCAGCCACGAGCTGACAGAACTGCTACCAACATCTGCTATCAGCTCTATATGCAGCATAGCATCAGAGCTAAAGTGCTTCAAGAAGCCCCTCTGGCTGTGGAGCATTCAGCTCTCCCCCACCACCCTCCTGCAGGCAGGAAGCGCAGTCCAAAGACTCCCGAGGCCTGAGGGCAGAGCAGAGCAGTTCTCTTCTGCTTACCAGCCACAGGCAGAGCAGAGCTTCTTGTTCCAAAGTCAGGATCCAAACACTGCCAGGAGCAACTGATGAGTACATATTTACACCAGATACCTTCCACGAGTGACAGCCTTCAGAGGGAATCCAGAGTCCACCGAGGAGCTGTGCAATCTCGCAGGAGCGCTGGGAACATTCAGGCTCTGAGCATCCTGAGGGCACTGCTCAGGGTCTTAGCTTGACACAGGCTGAGGTTCTGCTGCTGAGAAGAAACCAGGCTTTGGTGCCACACTGCAAGTGAAGTCCAGCAATGTGTCAGCACTCTGGGCACGCAGGGAACACTGCACTCCCCAGTGTGACACGGTTAAATCAATCACTGCTCTGCTGAAGATCAAAGTACAAATCTGGCTTTTTATTGATTTGGCAGCGTTGCTATGGAGAAACAAATGCACCAGTTAAACCAGTACACTGTCATACTGCTCCAGTTACAAAACACAGAACAAACCCCAAAGCATCCAGGGCTTTCAGAGAGCTACAAACGTATCCTACTTCAGGATCTTCTCCTCAAATGATGATATCCAGGTGAAGGAAGTAAGCAATGACACTCAAGTGTGCATCCTTCCTTCTGTTAACACTGACAAACATACACCACCACTTAATAAATAGAAATGCAGCAGTTCATCCACAGAATAGCAAATTATTTTGGTACCCTAACCCACCACTGAAGTTCAATTTGTACAAAACAGTCTTTCTACAGAGTGGAAGATAAAAGACCTTCTTCTCATCAAGGTGCAAGCTAAGCTCTGGAACTTCAATGAATGTGCTTTTCTGTTCATGGAGAAGAAAGGAGCTTCGTGGACCTTCTGATCTACCTGAAAATGTATCAGTTTGGTCACAGATGGATGTCTTCCTTGTTCAGGTGTTTCCAGATCAGGGATGTTGTGCTTTGCTCCTCTGGAACAACCCTGTTCCAAGAGTGGTGGAGATCAGATTCACTCAAGCAATGACCTCGAGAGTTCTACAGGCTAAGAGTCCTCATTGCAATACAAGGCCAACCTGAAGGGAGAGGAAAAACACAAGTGTTTTAGTATTTCAGGATGGCAGTGAATCCAAACACCATCAGCTTTCTGCCCCTCCAGTGTGGATCTTAAGTAAGGCCAAGAAAGTTATCGTTAATGAAATATAGCAATAAATTGTTAATAAAATAGGATAAAAGTTATGTTTAGTCACTTTTACATCTCCTGGCCAGTGTGGATGAATGTCCCATGACACCCACCAGCAGGCAGCAGCTCTCTGTGTCTCCCTTACCTTTTCAGACTCCATCCCAGGACACCTCCAGTTGTACAAATAATACTGCAAGTTTCCATCTCCAATCCCAAACTTCAGTTTCTCCAGGAATGTTTTGTTTTCCATTAAATCTAGTGCATTGAAGACATCAAATCCTTTCTGCCAACAGGAAGACATGTCAGAGTTTCATTTCTGCCATTTCAGGTGACACACAGAGATGACACTTCACACTTTAGCAAACAATACCCAAGAGACTTGGCTAATGAATCATTAATTCCCAGGCTGGGAGGGAGCTTCAAGATCACCTGCTTCCAACCCCCTGCCATGGGCAGGGCTGCCACCCACCAGACCAGGTTGCCCTGTGGATAAAAGAAACTCTCCCAGTAAGAAGGGGTGTACAAGGCACAGTTCTGCTTGAAGATTATCTCCTAAAGGGCAGGAACTTTAAAGGCACTCTCAGGGTAAAGGCCTGAGGAGCCCCTAAAGCTGTCTCATTCCTTCATCCTTACACACAGGCACCTTTTAGTCCCATGCAGCATTTGACACCCATGGCCCACTGCAGCTCCAGCCACATCAATGCAGCTTGTGCTGGTGGTCAGGCATTTATCATTCTGTGGATGATAAACATCCTGGGCTTGTGGTTTGGTCCTTCTCTGAAAGGGAGTCTGACCTGAGACCTCAGAGCCTCAGCAGTTTGCCAGCAGGACTCTCTGTACTCTAGCTTACAGAACAATAATGCTCAGGTCCTTGTGCTCAAGCAGGCTGTAAGGAACATGCTTCACTCACTATCAAAAAGAGATACTTTTCCCCCTTTAAATAAACACATTTCATATTAGGAACAAAAGGAGATGAAGAAAAAGAGCTTTTTAAGCTCTCCATCAGTTTAGGACTGTTTTAAAAGAGAGTCTGAAGCACAGAGAGTGACTTCAGCTTAGTAAGGGGTCCCCAGGACCTCACACAAAGATCATGCTGATGTGGATGAAGCTATGCTAAGTTCAATGTGCTGTGACAAACACACAGGAACATGACAAATAAGGTGGCAAGGGTCTGACACCTGGCACCTGAAAGGTTAATGCTGAAATATTCCAACAGACAGGAAGAGAAATCTCAGAGGGCAGAAAGGGAAGAGGGGAAGAGTAGAGATAGACTATAGGGACAGACATGCTAATGAAGCTCTGTAATTAAGCACTTAAAATAAATGAGAGAGTCTAAAATGTCATTTTAATTCAGCTTCTAAACACCAGCAGATTAGATTCAATAATGTCTTGTGAGAGGCATCAAAATGCTGCTGTTGAGAGAAGCTGGCTCCACAGCCCTCTCCAGACCAGGAGGGAACTTCCCTGCTGAAGAGCTCTCTCCTGTTCTAGACTTGGAAACCTAGT
This sequence comes from Galbula dea, assembly GCA_013399015.1. NCBI lineage: Eukaryota > Metazoa > Chordata > Aves > Piciformes > Galbulidae > Galbula > Galbula dea. The sequence goes on along the minus strand of VWZX01008611.1, from coordinate 955,382 downwards.
GTCAGCTGCAACAACAACACACAGAGGGCTGGGGTGGGGGATTATCCTGCTGCAAAATCCCACTGCACCTGGGACCCAAGTGCACAGCTCCAGCTCTGGGGTTGCTGTGGAGGTCAGGTGTTTTGTTCTACAGCTGCCAAGACTTCACTAGACTTAGTCCTAAGCTGATTTTACAGTGTGACATGGAGATGAAAACCCACATTGAACTGATGTTCAGCAAACCCTGAAGGCCATTTGCTGAACTGAATTTGTACCTCCAGAACACCTCCTTTGGGAGCACAGCTACAGACAGGGCTGTGCTGGATGTCCCCAGCCAAGAGCCCAACATCCCCCAGCCTCCCCTGCTCCTCTCCCAGGGGATGGGGAGAAAGCAGCAGGGAGCCAGGATGAGCTGTGAAGTACTGACAGCTCAGGAGACAAAGCAAACACTGCACACCAGGCAGAGCCAAGAGGAATTCATTCACTGCTTCCCACTGGCAGGCAGATCTCCAGGCACTGCCTGGGAAGCAAGGTCACAGCATTGCAGAACAGCTGTTGGGAAGATACATGCCACAGCCAGAGGCATCCTCCCTTCCTCCTCCTTCCCTCCAGCCCTCACTGCAGAGCACAGCCCCACCAGCGGTGGGATATCCCTTGGTCAGCCAGGGTCAGCTGTCCTGGCTCTGTCCCCTCCCAGCTTTCTGCTCACTGGGGGTGGCAGAGAGGAAGCCTTGAGGCTCTGCAAGCACCACCCAGCCACAGCCAAAACACAAGTGTGCTGTCAGCCCTCTTCTGGCCACAGATACAAAGCCAGCACCACACAGGCTGCTAGGAGGAAAGTCAGCTCCTGCCAGACCCAGTGCACCTGCAAACAGCAAGCTGTGAACAGGAGTGCATTTATCAGTCCTCTGCCCTTGCCTCACCTCTCCTCATCTCAAAGTTGAAGTGCCAGATCCACAAATGTAATTAGGCAGCTAATGATGTGGCCAGGCCCAGCAGGTACCCTGGAAATCATCTAAACCTCAGAGCTCTGTGATCATCCCTTTCAGAGAAGGAATCACATGTCCTGCTCAGAGACATGCAGCCAAGGCAAGGTGCCAAGCCTTGCAGTTAGACCAGGCAGCTGCTTCCTCACCCACTCCACCTGTGGCCCAGGGCATGGCCACTCAGCATCCTCTGCCCCTTCCTGTGGACACCAACACCTACTCCTTTAAAACAGCTCAGCCCCTTCTGAGGATCATGCTGGCCACCTTCCTGTACCTACAGGTACCTTAGCACCCTTTAAAGCCTGCCTCTGACCTTCCTTTGGTACCATTCTGGAGCCTGAAGAGAGGGGTTCTGTATTCCCCAGGATTACTCAGGAGTTTCCTTACTCACAGCTAGGCATGGTAGGAAGAAATTCTCTCCTCAGAGGGTGCTGAGACACTGGCACAGGTTACCCAGAGAAGTTGTGGCTGCTCCAACCCTGGTAGCGTTCAAGGCCAGGCTGGATGGGCCCTGGATGACCTGGTCTGGTGGGTGGCATCCCTGCCCATGGCAGGGGGTTGGAACTAGATGATCTTGAAGGTCCTTTCCAACCCAAACCAGTCTGTGACTCAACTTGAGCCATCAACCAGTGCAATTTCATGTGTGCTTAGAAGCTACAACNGACCTGGTCTAGTGTGTGGCATCCCTGCCCATGGCAGGGGGTTGGAACTAGATGATCTTGAAGGTCCTTTCCAACCCAAACCAGTCTGTGACTCAACTTGAGCCATCAACCAGTGCAATTTCATGTGTGCTTAGAAGCTACAACATGACATCATGCACAGAGCTTTGCAGGCAGCAGTTGGCAACCAGACAAAATGATAAATCTCCTCAAATAAACTGCAGAAATAAAACCCAGTTTAAACAACCCAAAAGACCCCAAAAAAACACCAGAAAAACCCCCACAGAACCCCAAAATCCCCAACCAAACAGAATGTACTTAATAGAAGTTGTTAACTCCCCTCCAGATCATCCTAGTGAATGCTTTCCACTCATGGCACTGAGTGAAGATGCTCACCAGTGTGCCCCTGGATGGCTGCACAGTTCAAGCTGCCACAAACCCTTGGTCTCCCAGCACTTCTCATGCCCTCAGAGCAAAAAGGAAAACCAAGCAGAGTGCTTTATGATTTAATATCTGTCTCCCCAACTGCCTCTGTGCTGAAGACAGTGGAAGAGCCCAGAAATCCATGGCAGGGAGGAACTGCTGCCAGCTCTCACCTCACCACCAACCCCAAGGAGAACTCTGTGGAAGGAGCAGAAAATCCCCAAGGCCAGAACTCACCAATTTGGCTATAATGAGGGCATCATTCATTAAGTCCAGGAGGGGAGTCTCTGTATGGATATTGTAAAAGGAATAGGCAGCTTTGAGGCTTTTATGGACAGGGTGGTGCATCACTGTGGAAGGTAATGTGTAGAAACTCAGGAAGTCTGTTAAAACACCACTGGGGCCCTGAAAAAAAGGGGGAAAATGTCAATTGAAGAAGCAACCACTCAGCTACTGGAGAGGCCAAGGTGGCAGCTCCAGAGAGCAGGGAACAAAGGCAGCACAGGTTGTATCATGGTAGAAGAGGGTAAGACTTGAAGGAACATCCCAAGGATGCATCTCTACACCACAGGGAGACTGAAGCCTGGAAGAGTCACTTCAGAAAAGGAAACAAACATGCAGAATTCTCTAGGCTGTTGCAACAGTAACATTTTGAGAAGCAACTGCCAACCACTTCACTTTGTTGCCAGGCTTCTGTAACAGAGACAGCAGAGCAGTTAAATCACTCACTACATCCAGTAAGGATGAGGAAAATAGTAATCCAGGAATTATCCAGAGTATTTCAAGGTTTTAACTCTGCCCATCACAAAAATGACTTAAAAACCTGACACTACCCTCTCCAGGTCACCTAAGTCTTTTGAAGCACTGACAAACTACATCCTGTGCAGTCAAACACTAGTGCAAGAGACAGTGTGAAGCAAGCAGGTGAAGCCTGCACTGCTCAGTGCCACACTCCTGATGGTCCTGCTGCTTCTGGCCAATTCTGTAGGCTGCATCTCACCAATAAAGCCAAAAACCAAGCCAGGGAGCTGGGGGAGGTGTGAGAGGCAGCCTCAGGTTGGAGAATGGGGGGTGGTGGGGAAGAGTCAGTGGTAGGAACAAATGCACCTTGTTAGCAGGCAGAGATTGTCAGCGTGAAGGTAACAGAACTCCTGGCTGACAGCAACTCATGGCAGCACCAGGGGGTGTTAACTAGCACCAGGGGATGTTAACTGGCACTTCTTCAATGTGGTGTGCTGTTGTGGGCTGCAGGGTCCAGGCTCCTGCAGGAGCCTGGACCCTGCAGCCCACAACAGCACACCACACAGACAACTCCTCCTTGACAACACCTTGCTCCAAGAGCACTGCAGTTCAGCACAGGTTCTTCATCCTGTCTTGTCACTTCAAAACCATGCTGCTGCCATGACCCTGGTGCCAGTGGCATCCCCCCACACACTCAGGATGTGGCAGGGCCACCTCTTACCTCCACGACGTAGGTGTCGATGATGTGATCCCGAGGCAGGAACCAGTGAGCCACCTCCTCTTCAGCCATCACAGGAGCAAGGTGGAACTGCTTCAAGTAAGTGTTGATCAATTCTTGGACTGCTCTAGTATCTTTTTGTTCCATTGGTCTCAAACCTGATGTCTTTGTGGCCTTGTTGGAACAGAAGACAGAAGAAAGGTGAAGGTGTTGGAAGGAAAACTGCACCCACAGAGCCAAGGCTGAAGGGAGGCTGCAGAGCCCCTGCTCTGGCTCTGCCACACTGCTTTTCAGCCTACTTTACCCCAGCCACCTCATTCACTAGGCTACTTTACAGCTTGCCAGCAGAATTCCCTCCCTTCTAATTACTGAGGCAGTCTGGGCACTTCAATCTTTGCATTGCAATACTGAAACAACTTCATCTCTCCAGGGGAAGAGGCAGCCTTGCCAGCAGCCCAGGCTTCAGCATGCTGTATGGTTGTTATTTAGGGGTTTTTAGGGCAGTCTGTATTTCTTATCTCCTAAACTACCTAGGGCCCAGACACAGAAACAAAACCTGCAGCAGTTGTCAGCTCTCCTGAATGGTTCCTCTCAGGGAGGCTGAGGCTTGTTCTCTTCACAGCTCACTTCTCCTGCTTCAGCAACACACTTGGGCACATGTCCCACTAATCAAGGCCAAGTCGATGGCAAGAGCAGGCAGGTAGAGGCTTGATTACTGGGAGGCTGCAATTAGTGCAGCTGATTACACTCTGCTCCAAAGGCATTACTCTGGGGGAGGTATTTATTCACAGACTCAGGGAGTCAGCAGCCACATGACCAATCAAGGCATGCTGTGCCACAGCTCTGGCCTCTCTATTACCTTCTACACCTCCTGCCCAGCCTGGGACTGCAGTTTGCCTCCGCAACAGCACATTCCCTGGACTTGGTAAAGCCCTGAATCCATAAGGGGATCCACTTCACTCATCAACATGATGCTCCCCATGCTTATTTCAGTCATAACCTCCTTAGGAACTCCAATATCAAAGGTTAATTCCTCCCTCCAAGCCTTGGTCCCTCCTCTGAAGCCAGACACTGGAGCAGGATGGAGGACAAGCAGCTGGACTGGGCCATCTTTATCCCCCAGCAATGCTCAGAAGGGAGAGGAAGGGAACAGAACTGAGCTAAAATTTGTTTCTCTGCTCCACATATCAAGCTGCACTGGGCATATATCCACATGAGCATGCTGGCTCAGGATCTCCAGGAGTCGGGAAAAGGCATCCAGAGCCAAACACAATCCTGTCCTTACCCCAAACACAGCCACAACTCACCTGTTGGAAAGCTCCTTGCTCAAGAGGTTCAGCACTCAGGAAAAACCCCTTTGTGTCTGGACACCTTTGTCTGTATCTCACAAAAGACAAAAGCACTGTCTATAAAAGCACCTTTGTCTCTATCTTCCCCACACCTGCAGGCACATGCACACACACAGCCTTTGGTGGCAGTGCTACTTATTCATTACAGCACTCATCATTCCTGCAAACCCTTTGAACCCAGACTGGCCAAGTGATTAGGAATGATTAATGCCTTTCAAAGGGAGATGAGCTCCCAGGGGCAATGCTATTGCAAGGATGCTGAGAAAAGAGGTTACAAATGCGAGGAGAAGTGTTTGGAGCCAAGGGACAGGACAGTGTAGCCTGAACGAACAAACCTGGGACAGCAGCTTTATGATAATAGCCTGAAACTGAGGATAAAGAGCCTCAAAACTCTGCCTTAGGAAAGAACAAACCCCAGCAACAAAAACCCCAAGCACAAGGCCTAAACAGAAAACATGGGCACAAAAATGAAACCTTCCTTTTCCATGGGAGAAGCTCCCTGCCCAACCTAAACCTGAACCCAGAGCTGGGGCACAGGGACTGCTACACCCCTTAGCTTTACAAGGTGATTTTCAAAGCTCCTGTTTTCTCTTTGCACATCTCTGTCCCGTGTCTGAGACAGGAGTTAGGAACATGATGTACTCTTTGTTTTCCATAGTTTGTTCTTCTGCTGAAATCTGGGCTTTGGGTGCAGGCAGATTCTTATTCTTTAAACTCTTCTTTTGCTGCATTATTTCCCTGAGAAGCAGTCCTGCAGCTGCCACCAAAACCTACATTTGAGAGACTCTACTGCACTCTTCCAGACTATTAAAATGCCTCCAAGACCTGATGGAAGCTATATTTAGCTCTCCAGGATGGAAACCTAATTAATTTGGTTATTAATCCTCAAGCTCTGAACACTGCTTCCCTGCACACAGGGGACAACCTGAGTGTGCAGCACAGGGAAGAAGCCTCTGCCAGCAGCAGGGCTTCACACCAAGCCATGGCCACGGGCCTCATCCTGAGCAGCACTCAGCCTGTGACCCAAACACCTGAGCAGGAGGAGAAACTGCAGCATCAAGCTAAGGAAAACCAACAGGCACAATTCTCCAGGCAGACAAACCATGACAGAGTGCTGCAGGTGAGGAAAAAGGGAGGGTTTTAACCTAAGGTTTGCTGATGTGGTGCAGGTACAGAATATTCTGCAGTCCCTCCAAAGAGAAAGATTTACAAAGCAAGGAAATGGTTTCCAACCATAAAGCTCAGGCTGGCTTCTTCCAGCTATTAATGACAGCCATGAGATTTAACAGCACATCTCAGACTGTTTCCAGTGTCCTGCCCTGCCCTGGAAATGCATCCTAAGGCTTTCTGACAGCCCAGCTATTAGCTTCAAACAGGAGGAACTGCCCTACCTATGCCAGCCCATGGGGGTTTCTCCACGCTTCCTGCACACAACATCCTGCTGAGCCTGCTCCCTGCAGCACAACAACCCTGTCTCCCTCTGTCTGTTTCATACACAACTCCAACGTTTCCAGCAATAATCTCTTCTGCTCACTGCAGCCCTTAAGGTCTTTTTCATCAGCCAGAGATTTAGGGGTTTTTTTCAGGCCCTGCCTGCACTGCCTTCCCCAGCAGAGCCTGTGCTGCCAGGGACAGATGGGAGGTTATTTTGGGCCTGAGAGTAGCAGTGGGGATTCTCCACCAGCCACACTGCTTACATCAGGAAGTCTGTAGAGCTTCATTGTTCTCTGGAGAGTCATGTTTCTGCTCAGGTGGGAGAACTTCACCTCCACCAGTTTCCTGGGGTTCAGTGATCGATGCCAGTACCTGCAAATCAAATTCATCATGAGATTAAACAGCTTCCTAAGTGTCAGCTTCACTGCCATCCCTCTCCCTGCTCTCTCACCTTGCTCCTTCTCCTCTCTGGGTTTGTTTCTAACCAAGCCTGTGCTCTCTCTGCAAGGAGCCTGAGCAACAGAAGAGAAGGAAAAGCTACATCCAAGCAGCAGCTTTTCAGCACAGCTGCTAGCAGCATCCTTGGGCTATCACAGAGGGAGTAATCAATCCCAGGGCTGAGAAGCTCAGCCCTTGCCACAGCCCTGCCAGTCCCACCACACTCACACAGTAACATCTCTTTTCTTGTACAGACAGCACCTCCTGCTCCTGTCTGAGCAGCTTGTTGAAGAGGATCTCCTAGGGAGAACATCCCTGCTTACTCTAACTCAGCACAGCTTTGGGGTTTTTCCATTACAGAGCCTTTGGTGCCGATGGGTTCAAAGACAAACTCAAACCCAAAGCATCCTGTCCTCCAGAAGGACAGACACTGACCTAAGGCTGCTGGAACTCAACTTTGCCCAGAAGAAGTAAAATCCAGTCCAAGCAAGCAAAGTTAGACTTGACTGCACACATCTCCCCTCCCGTGACAGTCTGCCCATCTTTCTCAAGCACTGACCAAGCCCTCCCTCCTCCAGGAGAGGGGAAATCATGTCAAAAACCAAACCATGATTCCCAGCAGCACTCTGCCACCTTCTGCAGGCAAGCAGGTCAGTAGGGAAGTGTCCCAGCAGGGAAAGAGGTCACTGGGAAACACAGGAACCTGCTGCTGCCATCGGTGGCAGGGACCACCAGGAGGAGAGAGACACTCATCTCCTGCTGCAGGGGGCAGGAGGGAGGGGGATGGCTGGGACCTGTCTAACACAGGGGCTGGGGGGGAAGTAAAGGAGGAAAGGGCAGGGAAATACAGGAGGAAAGGGGGGGAAATAAAGGAGGAAAGGGGGGGAAATAAATAAAGGAGGAAAGGGGGGGAAATAAAGGATGAGAAAGGCATAGAGAAACCTCCCCAAAGCACCCAAAGACTCCAGCCCTGGGGTTAGCCAAGGCTACCACGTTTATAGTTCTTTGCCTTTTCTGCCTGTCTTGTTCTAGCCATTCCCATGGAGTGTTCTCTACAGTGACTACTACAGAACTGCTCTGATGACCAGCATCAGGCAGGTTACCTGCAAGTGGCCACAGGTTTGGGCAGGACCACTCCAGCAGTGTAAACAGCCTGGAAAATCCCCTCCAGGTTGACTCTCCTGGTTATCTCCCGGATCAGGACAGGTGCCACCCGTTTGGATCTCAGCTTCTTATGAACACAAAGGAAATTGATTTCTACCATTTTCTTCACACTGAAAGGACAGGAAGGAAAAGAACAAAGGGGAAAAAGTTAAAAACAGCTGCAAATTGCATGTTTTCTTTTGCAGAACCGTAGTTTTTCCACGTCGTGACAGAACAGTGTGAGGTGAAAGCAAACTGGGTGGTGACAGAGTCCATCTACCACGAGAACTGATCTGTGATAGTGACTGCAAGGGCAAATCAGGCACAGCCTGAACACTGCACAAGGTGTTTGCAACACCCCTTTTTCCAGAGCTCTGTCCAGACCTAACCAACGGCCTTGCTTTCAGATGCAGAAAGAAGTAACATCATCAATGTATGTGTATGAAGCCCTGGACAAGGACATCAGTTGACTGACTTGTTCCTCAGTAGGGTCAGAAGATTCCATGGGATTATCTGTATCATCCACCAGTAAGAAACTTCCTTGGATATTTATTACTGGTCTTCCATGTAAGGAACCCACAGGGTTGGGTTTTTTGAGAGGAGGGAAAATAAAGTCCCTGCTACATGCAGAAGATTCTTCTGACTCTTGTGTGGTCAGTGAGCCTCCTCCTGGCTCTGCAAGCTCCCCGTGGCAGGGGCTAGCACTGAGGTTTATCTGCTGGTGGTATCTTTTACAAAGACAAGAGTGAAGGTGCACTTCACCTGTCATAAATTCGGATGCTTGCAGGGATGGCACTTATGAACCCCACCAGCTTCTTGTTTGAAGACACTCGAACCCCACAGTGCCACTGGGGCAGCCAGCCTGGCGGACGCAGAGCCCTGCAAGCGAGGACAGAGGTGATTACAAATTACTGCCTAAGGAGATGCAATCAAAACACCCTTCTCTGTGCTCCAGCCAGAGCAGATGTGCAACTTGCTACTCACCACAGAAGAAATTCAGGTGAATAATCAAACCTGAACATGTTATCATCATCTTCCACGTAGTTCTCGTTTAACAGCGTGTATAGCTCCTTCAGCTGGAAACACACACACAAGGAACCCAAAGGTTGGTCCACACCTCCACCAGAACAAGCCCCGGGGGCCTGAGAACATTTTAAAGCATAAACCTTGCTTCACTTACAACTTCAGCATTGCTGAGGTCCAGTGTGTCCCACATGAAGCCCTGGGGCAAGGAGTATGGCTCCAGGCGGACGCTGTCCTTGTCTGGTTCAATTGCACCGTGGGAAGTTATCACTTCATCTGTTGGGGAGGAGGAGGAAAGCAAATGAGTTAGTTACAGTGCTAGCTTGCCCTAGAGTTCTCAAAACTGCCCTGAACTCAGGTGTTTTCTCATAACTCTGTACAGCTTTGAGAAAATGTTGACAAGTCAGCAGTGTTAGCTTGTAGACAGTGCAGTAAATCAGTGCAGGGCTCAGTGCTGACCTGGCACTGTCAGCTTCACGGTGGCACTCAGGGATCTTAGAGGTCTTTTCCAACCTAAATGATGCTGTGATTCTATGATACTACCTCTCACAGTCAGAGATCACACTCAGACTAATAGCTCTCTCATCAGAGGATCTACAGATGCCCACAGAACCACTCTGCCTCAATGGATACCCAGTATTCCCTAACACTGGACAGCAATTTGCCAGTGCAGAGCACTGAGCCAGCCACGAGACCCACAGGACCATCACCAGAAACATGCTGGACTCACAGCTACCAAACTGTGGCTTGGATCCTCCTGACACTGACCTGAACAGACCAGAACTCAACAGCATTGCTGAGGAGCAGTGGCAAAGCAAAGCCAGGGCCTTGAGGGATGCTGGTGGAAGGAGAAACTTGTTCCCCCAAAGCCCTAGATGAAAGCGTGCTTGCTTCTCCTCCCTGAGTTTACAACTCTGGTCCCTCAGGATATAGCTATAAACAGAAGCTGTTCCTCTCCCATGGAGCAGAACCTGCCAAATCATAGAATCATTTAGCTTAGAAAAGACCTCTAAGTTCATCAAGTCCAGCCAGTAACCAGCACTGCCAAGCCACCACTAAACCATGGCCCTCAGCACTGTGGAAATGCTGCCCTGGGAAGAGAGAGCAAGCAGAGTGCTCCTCTGCTTTGCACTTTTCTCCTCTGCTTTGCACTTTCTCTCCCTCTGCTTATTCTACACCAGTCTGCAACACCACAGAGACAACCCTGCAGAACACAGCAACAGCAGCTATTGCTCTCAGACTGCTTTACTGCTGGGGTCCTCAAGTTCTGCTGGCACCCTACAACTGCTTAACCTGAAGATAATTAGTCATTCAAGCTGATTCAGTTTTCTTTCCCAGGCCACCAGTCTCTCTCCCTTATTCCCTCTCTCTTCCCTTTGGGAGGCAGAGGGTTCAGAGAGAGCCAGCCAGACCCAGCTAGTGGCCAACCCTGAGCCTTGTCACCCACTTTAGAGACCTGCTCTGAAGATGCAAGCACTCTGTTAGAGGTCAGGAGGCCACATCTTCTGCCCAGGTCCAGCCACACTTACTGAGTTTAGGTACAGGCTGGGTGTCCCAGAACTGGTATTTACGTTTGGTTGCCTCATCAATATTCTTTGCTGGGCCTTGGCATGCAGAGAGCAGCTCCATGGCTCTCTGGATGTCTTGAAGCTTCTGCATGGGGATGGCTGGATTCTGCAGGCAGACAAAGGGAGAGGAAGCTTATTGAGCAAGTTTATTTCCAACCTTCTGGACACACTTGTTCCTCTGTTTTACTGTTCCATATTCTCTCAGGTGCTCCTCTCCTCGTGGTTAGTTCAGGTGTAACCTTCAGAGGCAGGAGGGTGGGAAGTCCAGTGGGAAACAGACAAGCAACTTCACCAAACGCTTCACAGTTTGGAGCAGTGCTTGCATTTCACCATGAAACTCCAGCATTTCCCACACAAATGCTGCAAGCACTAAGAGGATACCAGGATCACAACAGAAAGCTGCTTCCACTCCCTGCTCCTCCTCAGCAAGGTCAAATAAACCAACAAAGAGCAGATCAGCTTAGATACCCAACAACCTAAAGATCCAACTGGCACACAGAGAGGTGCCTGGAGCTGTATTTTACACCGTGGTTCAGCATTCAGCTGTTGCCAAATACTCACTTTTTAACATTAGATTATATCAGCTCTTTATTCACTCACAATCATTACAGCAGGCACCTTTCTGCATCACATGTAGGAGTTACCCATCTTCCACTCATGCAAACTGTGCCAACACTCACAACTCAAGGCAATTTTAACTGATAGCAGCAGACAGACATAAAATAAACCAGCTTCCCACTGAAACCCTGAAAGTCTTCACAGAAGAGTTGTTTGAGAAGCACAAAACCCAAGGCTAAGCCTTTCTAAGCTGAGCTCTTACACCCTCCCTCTGGATCACTGATAAAGTGCCCCTGGGAGGAGAATTCTACCTGCACAGGCAAGTGGAGAGGACTGCTGCTAACTTCTAAATCTAAAGGGATTCCTCTCTCTCTTTTACAGGCTAGTTCCCTGTTCTGTGGTGTCCCCTCCCAAGTGGCAAGGCCTGTTCTGAGGCACACTGGCAGCATGCTTGTGCTCAGCTTTGCCCAGGCTGCACTGCAACAAGTCTGAAACACCTGGATGCATTTGAAGGAATAGTCCCAGCTGCACTGGGCAGCCTGAAGCACTTCTGCACTGAGATCTCAGGCCACAGTTATTATTCACTGAGTGCCAATGGATCACTATTTCCACAGTCCACTTTCCTCCTAGGGTTCATGTGTTGAAAGAGCAATGACATGGGATCCTGATGTAAAGCTTCACTTGGATGGGCAGCAGCCAGGCCATCACTTGCTACTTAGGACAAAACCTTGTACCCTCTAAACAACAGGCAATGTCATTCACTTCAGCACTGCAAAGCTTTCCCTGCCAGCATGCTTCAAACACCTGGTACCTGACACTCACACACCTCAGAACACCACCACTGCTGCTGAGACTCCCACCCTCTGCCTAGGTCCAGGTTACAGGGACAGCACTTACTTTTCTCACCTCAAATTCCATTTCTCTGTTACCCACTGGCCTGAGACAGACACAAGGACAAGCTTCCCCATCTGCAGAAGGCACCACAGCAGAGGAGTGCTGTGCAAGGAGCTCAGCACTAAAACCTTCCACGTGCCAGGTCTGGCCAGCAGGGAACCCAGGAGCTCCCAGGACACCCCAGCAATAACCCTGTGCTCATGTGAACACTAAAGCTGACCTCACTCCACCTGCAAAGGAGTTGGAGGTTACCTGGTTATCACTCCCAAAGCCTTCCTGGGTGAGTAACTCGTGCCAGGAGCCTTACAGAAACAGTCCCCAAAGGTGAGGTGAGATCAGAGAGTGCTTCAGAGCTCTCTGGATCTTTCCAAGTGCCCCTGGGACAAATGTGCTCACTCACAGCAGTGGGGATGACACAGGGAAGGTCTAAAGGGACAACACAGAATCTGTTGGTGTGTTAACGAACCAGAACATCACTTTTTCTCCCTGACATTAGTTGGTAGCCCCCAAATCCCTGACAGGATGAGTAGTGCTGCTGGTGCAAGCGTGGAACCTTCCCCACACTCATCTGACAAAGCAAACAGAACTGCTTCAGCAAGCTCAGAGCTCCATAAACTCCCTTAGCACGGTGTGACAAACCTGAGTATGTTCTAAACTTCAGTTCTGAGGCTCAGCTGCCCCTGCAGACAGAAGCTGTGGGTTGCAGAGCCACCACACCCCAGCATTCAGTGTCATTCAGCAGGTGGCAGCCCAAAGCACACAGACAGTGCTAGCTTCTCACAGGCTGCACACCCCTCATCTCATTCTGCATCCACAGCAGAGGCTCTCAGATGGCAAACTGTTCCTTCAGGCTCTAGCTCCCTGCCAGAGGTGGCTGCATGTCCTGCCAGGTGGCACTGCCTGTCTGCCCAGCAGGACCCTGGGCAGCTCTGCAGGTCCCTCTCCCTCCAGCTCAGAGTGGGGCTAAGCTGAAGCAGCATCCAACACAAGATGTACTGAGAAGCATGACCAATGCAGCTTAAGGTTCCCTGAGCAAAGCTGTCACTAGCCTGAACTCCACCTGTTGGAAAAGAAAGACCAACCAGCTCCTCCTCTGCTCCTCTCAGGGGCCAGCATGCTGGTGCCAAGGGCTCTGCACCTAACCTCACACCAAGCCTCCCCTGGCTCTGGCTCTGCTCAGGACACAGACTACTTGCTCCACTGAGGTGCTAGGCAGAGCCACCAGCTCACTTGCACACAGCAGCACACACACTGACATCAGGCCAGCAAGCCAGCACAAGTGAAGGCAGAAGCAGGCTCTCACTTTTGAAGGTTGCTGAATCTTAATCTCCTGGGAGTCAGATGCAGAATCTGATTTGGTGCCTCCAGAATTTGGTTTCTCCTTTTTCCTCTTCTGCTTCTTCTTCTTCTTCTTTGCTCCCAAATCTCCTCCAGGACTTCTGCCAGAGATTCAGAGAATGTGCCATGAGAAAAAGCAGTACCTTTGAGCTTAAAACTAAAAACCATATAGAGATATGGAAAAAGAGCATTTCAGTATGGAAAATCTAACAGCTGCTTAAATGTGAAGGAAAAGCAAGGGGAAGGAGGGAAGGAGGGAAGGAGGGAAGGAGGGAAGGAGGGAAGGAGGGAAGGAGGGAAGGAGGGAAGGAGGGAAGGAGGGCACTGATAACAAAACGTGCTGCAAGTGCTTTCCAATCTGTCCCACAGCACAGGCAGGCTGGTGTCACCTGCTGATGCTACCCAGCAGGCAGTGCTCTGCTCCAGGCTGTTACCCCACACAAACATAACCAACCAAAGAAATGGAGCTGGAGGAGCTTGTCCAAGTGCAGGAACTGAGGAAATCACCCCCCCTGGAAATTCAGTAACTATTAGTGGTCTGATCTTTTTTCCTCCTTCATGTTCAGCCATCAGCCACCTCTGAATCTGACAAGAAACTCAACAAAACCATTCTGCTTTCAGGGAATTCCTGCTTCAGCTTAAGCAGTGATGAAAGTCTTGCTGCAACCTCACTAAGACACAACTAACTCAGTGATACAACACAACAGGGCCCAAATATTTGTGCTTTAAGTACAACTGAGTCACCTTCAAAATCAAGAAGTGTAGACTGCAGTGGCAGATGCTGAGACACTTCACTACTGGTAACACAACTCCTTTCTCAAGGAGACCCTAATTGGACAAAGAATCAAGGTACAGAATGGAGATTGGATCAGAATCTGCAAGTGTGGGAGGTGTTGGCAACTCTCAGATGTTAGGGAAAGGAGGAGGAAGTAAGTCCATTAACACTGAGGCCTCCTCAAGAAGTTAATCTCCCAGCAGACTCTACGTGTACCATGGAGCTCAACAGACACTGGGATCTGGGGGCTTGGGTGTTCTCCACTGGGAGATGAAAAGGTCACAGCAACAAACAACTGTTGAGTTTAATTCTGGAGGATCCAAATAATCAGATATTACACTGACAAACCAGAAGGAAGAGACCTCAGAAGAACAGAGATGGAATTCTAGTTCCACCCAAGCCCAGCTCCCTCAGCCTGTCCTCAGCAGGGAGATGCTCCAGCCCCTCAGCATCTCTGGAGCTCTCTGCTGGACTCCCTGCAGGAGCTCCATGTCTCTCTTTCCCTGAGGAGCCCAGGGCTGACCATGAAGGCACACTGCTGGTTCATGGACAACTTGTTGTCCACCAGGACTCTCAGCTCCTCCTCCCAGCAGGACAGCCCCCAGCCTGTACTGCTCCATGGGCTGATTCCTTCCCAGCTGAGTCTGTTCATTTCATACTTTGTGTCAAATAATCCCATTTTAATCTATCTGAATCTACACCAGGCTGACATTTTGTACAGAAACTAAACACAGAGCAGACCCAGGGGCCTGGAAAGGGCTCATGAATATGAGAGAGTAGAAACCCAAGCCTGCAGAAGATCTAGGACTTCACCAGCCCTGCCAACACTGGGATACAAGTCCTGGGAAAGGCCATTTCACCTTTGCTGAGGTTCATTTAAGGAGGGACTAACTCTTCTGTGTTCTTGAACTGCCCACAAACTTCCACCTTCTTCTCTAACATCTCCCAAACAGCCCCCAAACAATGTCACCATGCCCTTGAGGTGACCCCCAAGAGCTCTGTGCTGAACCCAAGGCTGCTGAGAGCTGCAGCAAAGCCTGTTCCTGAGGAGATGCCCTCAGCAGGCTCTGAGCCCAGGTCACAGCAGCCAGTGCAGCTCCCCTCTCCTCCTGCCCTTCAGCAGCAGCTGGCCCCAGCTCCACCACAGGGGAACTCTGCTCCCTGGGATTACCCTGAGGTCAGTGCTTTGTTTGCTTTGGTGAAATAATGAACCACTGTACTCAAAGAGAAGGCTGGCAGCTCTGTGCTGTTAGCAGCACAACCTCTGCTTGTCCTTTGACCAGCTCAAGGTCTTTTGCATATGGAAACACATATTTTCTTAGCTGGGATAGAAAAAAAGAGAAGAAAGGATTAAAGTGCTGTAAAATAGACATGGTTTTCAAACCCCTCTGAAATCTCAATCCTCTCTTTATAACCTTCAGGTTCAGAGCTTCCACACTGCCTCTTGCAAGTCACCTCCTGGTATCTCTGTGCAACAGCTTATCCAGGGACTGGTCAGAGCTGTTCTTTATCAACAGTCTCCTGCTTGAGCCAGCTGTTACAATCCAGAGAATGTAAAAAGAGGATTGAAAGAGAGACCCACCTTGTCCTTCAGCTCTCCAGGCACTCCTGCCACCCAGAGCTTTGGCAGCAGGCACCATGGAGAAACTCCTCCTGAGGAAACAGGTCTGTCCTACACGAGTTACAACCAGAGATACCAAGCAAATTAGGGCAAAAGCAAACCCAAAACACCTCAGGATTTTGGTGTCCTTCTCCTACTTTGCTTTGAAAAAGAGAAAGGTTCTAAAACTGGGAGAGAGAATGGCTGGGAAGGGAGGAACTCTGTTGCTCAACCTGGAGCCATGAGGCTGGGCATGACAGCACAAAGGATATGCAAAGGTAACAAGATGAAAAGCAGACTCCTGTGAAAAGCTTTCCTCTTAATTAAACATTCCTGTGCGCTGACTGAGATCCAAGCTGTCCTTTGTCTGGTCAGATATAGCTACATGATGATATCATGAAATGTGTCTCACACAGAACCCCAGAATGGCTCAGGTGGGAAGAGAGCACCAGAGGTCCTCTGCTCCAACCTCCCTGCTCTGGCAGGGTCCCTAGGGCACAGCACTCAGGGTTGGGTCCAGGTGGATTCTGAGTATCTCCAAGGAAAGAAGACTCCAGAACCTCTCTGGGCAACCTGGGCCAGTGCTCAGTCACCCTCACACAAAGAAGTTCTTCCTCAGCTTTAGGCTGAACTTCCTCTGTGCCAGTTGGTGCCTGTTGCCTCCTGTCCTATTGCTTGGCCTCCTGGAGCAGAGCCTGGCTCCATCCTCTGGACAGCCTCCCTTCAGCTCCTTCTCTCCACTGATCAGGTTCCCTCTCAGCCTCCTCTTCTCCAGGCTACCCAAGCCCAGCTCCCTCAGCCTTTCCTCAGCAGGGAGATGCTCCAGCCCCTCAGCATCTTTGGAGCTCTCTGCTGGACTCCCTCCAGGAGCTCCATGTCTCTCTTGTCCTGAGGAGCCCAGAACTGAACCCAGTTCTCCAGGTGGTGCCTCCCCAGGGCTGAGCAGAGGAGCAGGATCACCTCCCTCCACCTGCTGCCAATGCTCTTACCAGTGCAGCCCAGGAGACCACTGACCTTCTTGGCCACAAGGGCACATTGCTGGCTCCTGGACAACCTGCTGTCTGCCAGCACTCCCAAGCCCTTCTCCTTGGGGATGCTTTCCAGAAGGTCACCCCTAACCTACCCTGGTCCTTAGGCTATTCCCTCCCAGGGGCAGGACCCTACACTGGCACTTCTACACTAAGTCTGAAAAACAAGCTAAAAGTTGAAGAGTTTGCTACTGCTGTGTGAGCTGCCCTTGGAGCATGAGCTCTCCTGCACATGCTGGGGTACCTGTTAGTGCTGAGTGACACATCTCAGAGGGCAGGCCCCACACAGGAAGCAGGAGAAGGGTGTGCAGCTCAGGCTGATGACACTTCTAGCTGTCAGGTGAGGAAACATAACCCTTCCATGCCCACCACACAGACCACAGCTGGTTACACTGAGATAAATACTCCATGTCAGATCTCAGGAACATTTTGACTGCCTGAGAGTAGTGAAGACACTCTAGCAGCAGGACTCCACTGGCTGGAGGGGGAGCCCACACCGAGGTGCACCTGAGGGCAGATGCAGCCCAGGGTATGATGATGGCTGTGTTTGAGGAGGAAGAAGTGAGGCCAGCACAAAAGCAGCATGCAAAGCAAAACTCTGCTGAGGCAAAGGAGGAGTCAGAAGGCTTCCTTCTGCCCCAGAAAGCCTTCCCCTTGCCCCAGCAGCAGGCTGTGGTGATGACTCTCAGGCAGTCACCTCGGCCCAGGGTGTGGTGAGTTACAAACACAGGCTCAGGGTCCCAGCCACACACCTCCCCTCTCATGGACACAGCTGGGGGTTTGCAGAGAGGTGAAAAGACTTTCTGCTTCTCCCTGCACCTCTTGCTTCATCTTCTTTTCTCTTTAGCTGCTTTCTTTGCTGGTGGTGTTTTTTAAAGTGCAATACAAGGATACTCAGTGTTTGGGAAGAGTGTGACACAGAACCTTCCTTCCTGGAGCCCTGAGCAAAAGGATGCACAGCTGAGAGGGAATAACCAGGGAGATCATGAGAGTTACCCTGCTCTGGTGCCCAAACTCTTCTGTCTCCCCTGGGTCTGATTTGAGATTATCTTCCCCACTCAGTACTCATCAGTGACATTTAATTGCCTTTCTGGACACCACATTCTCCCTGAGCAGAAACAGCTTCTGGTGACACCAACATCTGGTTCAAATGAGATGGAATGGTAACTGTCAGTTAGCAGCTTCTCAGATCCAAACCCAAACATGTGCTTCAGATGGTTATTTTTAAGCTGCAAAGGCTCCTGCCTGTGTGGAGTTTGGGGTTTGGGTTTTTTTGCCTTCACAGTGTTTTTCCTCTCTGAGTGAGGCTGCAAAGCTACATTTCTGAAGGTGTCCTACAGATCTTTCTGATCACAGAAATCAGATCTTATGAGCATGGGTAAGACTCCCCCCAAAACTCTTAAGTACTGTTGCTCACACTGGGACTGTCCTTGGTCCACAAGGAAAACAGGAGGCTGAGGTGCCAAGGGCTTTCTTAGTGCTCTGTTAACCTACCACCACCTCCAGAAGGGCCTGACCAGGAGGGCTTGTGCCCTGCAGATCCCACTTGTGAACAAACTACCATTGCCAACAACCTCTCTGGACAGAGATTTCATCTGCAGGCATTTCAGTGCTTAAACATGCAAGGTTTTTGAGCAGAAAAAGCCAAGGAGCAATGCCTTCAAACCTAACCCAAAGCTCTGCCTCCCCCTTCCAGCCTGTAAGGCTGTGCTCCAAGATGTACATTTCTCCTGCCAAAAATGAGCCTCCAGTGCTTGAAATACATATATATTTAAATACATGTATTTTCAGAGACATATTTTATGGATATGATAGGAATTTCTATGGACATTTTACAGATGTGCTCTTTTCTCTTAAAAAGAATGCATCTTCTGACCTCTAAAAGTGCTGGCTATAAAGCTGCCACCTAACAACCACCAAAGGGGCACAACCCTACCAAAACACTGCCCACACATGACTGGGGAGGGCTGGGGGCAGCTGCCCAAAGGCCATCCCTTCTCCTGTTTACTCAGTGTGCTGTGCCCACAGCCTTGCTGCCCCTGAGCACAAGGAGCTCTCTAGGCCGAAGTGAGGCACCTTCCACAGCCAGGCTCTGCAGGGAGGATTCCAGGTGCCATAAAGACATTTTCCTACATAGAAACCAGGAAAGCTGTTTTGTAAACAGCACTTTATTATGAAACAGAACAAGCATAATGCATCTAGCAGGAGCTGCAGACACAGAGCAGAACAGCAGTGAGTCACACAACATACAGAATCCTGCATCTAAAAAACAGAAGCAGAGAGAGAGAGGACAAAGCCATTTGCATAGAGCTACAGAAGGGTACCTTCTCCTGCAGACACTCAGTGCTCAAGCATATCAAAAACCCAGCAAATTTCAAAATGCCATATTCCAGTCACAGGCAAAGTATGTTTTCTTGTGGGCAGCATTACAAGGAGCTATTCTGAAGAGAGAGCTCAAAAGTAATTTCATTTCCAAAGCAGAGACTGACACCCAACACATCCTCCACCTCCTGAAAACCAGAGCTAAAACACCATGAGATAATAAACAGTGCTCAGCAGCAAAGGAGAGCACTCAGAACTCAGCAAGTCAGTTGACACAGTCAAGCAGTAAAACTGCTCCTGAATTGCTGAGGTATAAAGAAACCTCATCTCCAAGCTCAAAGCAAACTTCAAAGCCACCTCCAAAATGAATCTACTATAACAGGGAGAAGCCAGGGAATAATTCTGCTCCTCTGACCAGCTAAAGAGCAGATCTTTGTGTCTGCTGTAATGCAAGATCTCTCTTTCCATTTGATGGAGTCTGAGTGCTTCAGACAAACAGCTGCCAACAAGATTCTCAAAGGTCACAGGAAAACACAGGAATTCCAAAGTCAGGATTAAATCCATGCATCAGAAACATGACAGAGGAGTGATCCTTAGAGGCTTGTTCTGCTGGAATGATCTACTGCTAATTCAATTCAACCTCACACGACTTGGATTCTTCACTTTCTTACTCAAAGATGAGCAGAGCAGCTTCTTTGAAACACTCATTCAAACACACTTGGGACATCTAACAAACCAGGTTTTGGGGAGAACAGGACACGGCAGCTGTCCCTCAGAGTTCAGCCTGACTGAGGATGGAGCAGAGCAGAGAAGGCTGTGACCCAGAGCACACCAAGGTGCAGTTCTTTGTTCCCCAGTCCCTTACCCACTCCTCCTGCACTGCCTCTCACAGCAGCCCCAGCATGCAGCCACAAGCCCAGATACACCGCAGAGGGCACCTACACACAAACAGGAGAGGAAACTGGGGTGGGAGTAAGGTGGGAAGGAATCCTAGGCAGGCACCTCCCAGCTATCAAACAACCTTGCCAGGCATGTCAGGTTGGGTCCCGGGAAGAGCGATAACAGATCATTCTCTGCCCTTAGCAATGCTGCCTCTACCTATTTGGGGATCCTCAACTGTGCCATATTTATGCAAACAAACAAACAAAAGCCCCAAGATAATGAAACACTATTTTGTCTCTTTTCAATGTCCCAGATTTAAATTGCTGTCATGAGTTTGAGCACAACTATTTTGGTGTGTGTGCCACGAATTCACTGAGAGAGCAGCGAGTCCAAGCTCTCCCTTCCCTGCCCGTAGAGGAGTCAGTGCTCCTAAACCTCTCCAGCTTTCACAGAGTCTCCTGAGCTGGGAGATTTCCCTTGCCACATTTCAGATGCAAAGCTTGCTTCTTGCCAAGCAAATGCTAGGGGCAGGAAACAACAAGCAGTGTAAACACTGAAACATCCATCTCCTACAGAACTGCTCTCCCCCAGATCCATCAGAAACTCCTGAGGAAGGTATCTCTGGAGTGGGGTGGAGGTTAACCTACTTCTATTTTAGGTTGCTCCAGCCACTCCTGCTTGTGACAGCAAAGTGTTTTCTCTGCAGTCACACTTTCTCACCCCTCAAGAAAGTAAAATTAAATGAAGTTGATTTTTATAGAATCATTAAGGCTGGAAAAGATCTCCAAGAGCATCAAGTCCAACCATCAACCCAGCACCCCCATGCTACTAAAGCATCTCACCAACTGCCATGGCTCCATGGTTTTGGAACCCCTCCAGGGATGGTGACTCCACCACTGCCCTGGGCAGCCTGGGCCAATGCCTAACCACTCTGGCAGGGAAGAAATCCTTCCTAAGATCCAACCTGAACCTCCCCTGCTGCAACTTGAGGCCATTTCCTCTTCTCCTATCACTAGTCACCTGGGAGACGACACCAACCCCCACCTGGCTCAAACCTTCTGTCAGGGAATTGTAGAGAAGGAGAGGGTCTCCCCTTTACATTTCTCCCCCTTCCCTGCCCCAAAGCCTCCAGCTGCAGACAAGCCAAGACTCTGGACGGAGTGACTGGACGGAGCCACCAGAGGGGTACAAGGGTCTGGATTTATGTCGCTCCTGCCAGCATCCCAAGCAACCGGAGGCAGAGCCTGATCTGCAGCGTGGGAGGATTTAAGTCGCCAGATTAGCTGGGAAGGAACTACAACCAGAACAACAGCGTTCACTCCGGCTAATGCCTCAGTAAAACAGCCAGCGGCTCTCCACAGCCTGGGGATCCGGAGGTCATTTTTCCTTCTGGACAACAGGCAACGCTGAGGAGGAGCTGTCAGCAGGACAGCCTGACACAAGGGATGCCTGGACAGATCCCCAGGCCGGGAAGAGTGTCGGTGTGAGGGACTGAGAGAGCTGGAACCAACCCAACGAGGAAGGGAGCACGAAGGCATCTCCCCAGCTCGCCGCGGCCCACCACAGGGACTTTCCTAAGGGTCAAAAAACCCCAACCCACTATGACCCCTAAATCCTTGAAAAGCATAGACAACAACACAAGCTATACCCTCCCTTTTAAGGGTGTCCGGCGGGGAAGAGCCAGCCCCGACGCCTCTCTCCTCTCAGGCCTCTCTCCCTTCCCTTCGGGGCGAGGGGAGCCGGAGCCGGAGGAAGGGAAACAGCAGGGCGGAGGAAGGCGGCCCGAGAACAGGAGGAGAACGACAAGGAGGAGGAAGGCTCGGGGTGTCCCCGGCGGGGCCCCCTCAGCCGCAAGCGGCACAAGCGCAGGCGCCGCGGAGGAGCTCCGGGGCCGGGCCGGGCCCTGCAGGCCTCCTGCCGGGAGTGCTCCCTGCTCGGGCCCTGCTTCGCTACGGTACGGCGAGGGGAACCCGGCCTGGCCCGGCCCCGCACAGCGGCACCTCCACAGCCCTTCCGGCGGCGGGCACGGGGGAGCTGCCCTCCCGTCCTCCCGCCCCGCAGCGGGGTCCTTACCCCTTGGCGTGCTCAGCCTCCTCCTCATTGTCGCCGTCTATGCCGCAGGTGTCCTGGTCATCCAGCTCCAGGCTCTGCTGGCTGGCCGCTGACTCGCTGTCCTCCGCCATCACGGGGGAAGGAGGGAGGGGAGGGAAGGGGAGGGGGCGGGGGAACCTCTGAAAGGAACCGGGGCGCACGGGCGGCTGCAGTCCGGAGGAGCTCCCTCTAGCTGCTGTCCTCCCCCGTGCTGCCGGAGGAGGAGGCGGTGGGAGGCCACCGGGGCTGACCGGTCGCTCCGCAGGGTCCCGGGGCGGGGCCGTTGCCCTAACACCCGCCCCTGGGCCTGGCCCGTGTACGACCGTCTTGTAACCGACATCTAGCCGTCGCTCCCTGTCCTCCGGGGGCTTCAGGGCCCCGCTGCCGTGGGAGGAAGGCCCTAGGGGCAAGGCTCGACGCTGGCCGCTCCCGGCCCAGGGGTCGGGGCCTGCTCGGGGAGGCGGCAGCCGCCGGGCCTCGGCCCCACCGGAGCGTGTCTGGCCTCTTCCCCCTGTCAGCTTCGCACACTAGAAACGGCTCCACGCCGAGGCTGCCGCTGGTGGACGCTGCTGAGGCCACTGTGGCCGTCCCCTGCGCAGCCATCGGTTTAGATTCGATATTGGGAACAAATTCTTCAAAGAAACAGTTGTTAAGTGTTGGCCCAGGCTGCCTAGGGCAGTGGTGGAGTCACCATCCCTGGAGGGGCTCCAGCAACGTGCAGACATGGCAGCTGGGGACGTGGTTTAGTGGTAACTTGGCAGTGTGAACGGTTGGACTTGATAATCCTGGAGGTCTTTTCCAACCTTGTAGATTCTGTGATTCCAATCTCGTGATTTCCAGGCTCATACCAAGATTCCTGGATGAGATTCAGAATTTCAGAGTGCTGGGGTTTTGGCAGTGCTGCCAAACATCACATTAAAACATAAGAATAGGATGCATCAGCTGTAATTTCTCCTTAACCTCAGTGCCCTCTTGAAAGTCATTTCACATGAGGAAGACACTGCTTCCTCCCATTTTGATTTCAAGTGGTGATTTTCATTACTTTTTCCCAATTTTTGATTTAAGGTGCTGTAGTGTTTTGCTCTATCAGGTCTTTGCAAGTGACATGTCAAGGAAAAGATCTCAGTGGCCAAGCAGAAGACAGCTGGATGTCCCTCCAGCTTTGCAGTCAACCTCTGAACCTCCGAGTACTGAGCAGCAGCCCTGGGCCACTCTTGTGTCCCACTGCACCTGGTCCTTTTCCACGTGCTAGCTGCCACAGGAACTTGTCATTCAAGGACAAGAGATTCTCGAAGAGGCAAAGGCAGACAATGGCATGATAAAAAAATCCAAGGCCCAGGTCACCCTGGCAGCTGTACTTGGTCTGTAACAGTTCTCCTAAACTACCTCTCAACTCCTCTTGGTCTAACCAAGCAGTCAGTTGTGTCACAGAGAAAGTGCTGCCCTCCTGCTATCAAATCATCGCTGAATATTTCTCTCCTGCTGCAGGCAGGCTTGTGGAAGCCCTTCCTGCTTTGCTGTGAGAGGGCAGGGAGGAATACAGCTCTGAATGGGTGATGGGGGTGGGTTTGTCAGCTGTATGATCCATCACGGTATGCTCTGATGTCTCATGACTAGATGCAAACCTCCAGTGAGTGCAGTCTATGCTGAACTCCCATCATCTGACAGGCATTTTCTGTCTTGATGCTTGTGAAACACCAGCTGCAGTGGCTGCAACATCCCAGGGTAGTAAATCAATAAGGCTAGAAAATAATCAACCAGCACATTCCCCAAAACAGCTCCGACCCTGTGACACAGCACATGTATCTTCAAATAAAACCAGCAGTTGTTCCTGCATGTGGCTAAACTGTTAAGGTGGAGTTGATCTTCCACCAAGGAGTAAAAAAGAGAGAGAAAACCATTGTGTCCAGGCTGCCCATCCTCAGCTAGAGCAGAGCTGATGGGAGACCATCTGCAGTTAATGCTTGGCCAAGCATGACCTCCTAGTGCCAAGTCATCACTGCAGTTCAGAGGGGAAATGTGCCTGCCATGTTACCACAGTCCGAGGTGACCTTTAGAAGCAAACCTTCATTCAGTTGTAATGTGGAGGAGAGAAAGGAAATCTGGAAACAAAGGCACAATACCCAATAGTTTCACTAACAAAACCCATTTGTGACCAGCTGCCCCAGAGCCTGCAGAGAAGTTAATCCAGTGATTACCAATGATGTTTTCCCCCTCATAATAATGTCTAGGAGGAAGCAAGGAACAGCCAGTGACTGAAGAGCTATATTGACTCACTGTGTTGGGGAGACTCTGGGTTGAATATCTGCTGCCCCTTTGCCACACTTCTCACTTCATTGGGATGGGTGCAGTGTAGGCAGCCTGGATCCTGACTCTTCTTGTAGTTCACAATGATGATAAAAGAGGCAACAGGAATCTCTCCCAGCAAGCTATCTTGCTGTCCCCCCTCTCAAAGGTCTCTGCAGAACAGCTCTGTTCCAGACTTCATGGCATGTGTAAGAACATCCCCATGGGTATTACAGTTTCTCTCCTCAGAGGCATGACCAAGGTTGTACTCCAGATTCAGCTGTACAGGGCCAGATGACAACACTGAGCTGTGCTTTGCATCTCAGAAACAGGAGCCTTTGCCTTACACCACAAGTAGAGAAGTTGACCAGCAGCTCGAGGTGTGCATCTGCCCTGCCCTGAGGGTTTCTGATGCAGCTTCACGTTGCTGGAGTTACCAAACAATTCCCAGAGTTAAGTGTTTAAATTCACTCTACAGACACTGGTGAGGAGAAACTTCAGGAACTGGACTTGATGATCCTTGGGGGTCCCTTCCAACTCAGGAGGGTCTCTGATTGACAGATGTTGGCTACTGCATGGATAGATGTCTTCCCAAACTACAGCATGGGGTAAACAAATGTATCCCTGAATTTCAGGGCCCTACATGCCCAACCAGAGTGAATGAGTGCAGACAGGCTGCCTGTGGGCAGCTGCAGTTCCAAGCCCTCTGCTGTTGCCCAGGAACTCCCCAGACTGCTGTGCAGCAGTGCTGCAGACATGGCCCAGGCACTTGTGCCAGTCTGAGCAGCCATCAGAAATGTTTCCTTTGGAACTTAGCAGGTGAAGAGCCTGTGTTTGTCAGGATGTGAATTTACTGGGTTTTTTCCTCTTCCTACATGTATGGGGAAGACAAAAGCCTTTTATTTGATGAAGATGATGAAGAAGAAAGCACAGTCAATTCACAGAAAAGCTAAAGAAATGAGTAAGAAAGGAAAGAGAGACTTCCTGATCAGGAGATGCACTTCACTGAACACTGAACAGCAGATCACGAAATCAATTACAGTAATTGAAGCATTTGATGAATTATTCATGGGCTGGTTGGTTATTTTTGTAGGTCTCCTTAGAGGTTTACTAGTGACTGGAGGTTTGCTGCTAGATGTAGCCAAAATATCCAGTTGCTTATGGTAACAAACTGGAAAGAGGGGAGAAAGGTCAATAACACCTGCAGATGTTAACTCTCCCTAGCTGCTCCCACCACTGCCAGCCACCAAGGAACAGGACAGTCTACAGGGGACCCTCTACACCACCAGAAGCCCCATTACCTATCCCCTTTGGCATACAGCACTGTTATTTGGAAAGGTGATCTTCCAGTCTTGGGAGGCTGCAGTCTAAAGACAAGCAGACCAGGGATGAGACCAGTACTTTGTGATGAACAAGAATGCTCCTTGTGGTGGCAAGCTCCTCAGGGACAGCATGTTGTTACTTCTGGGGAGGCAGATGCTGTCCTTCCCCCACTCCCAGGACAGCCAACAGACAATGATTTCCAGCATGCTGCAGGGTGCTCCAGCTAGATTCATCCTATTAACCCACTAATCAGAGGAATGGATAATGCCAATCAAGGTTCTGCCTGTCTTCTGGGTGGTCAGGAGCAGGTTAACAGCCTTGGTCAGGATGCAGACCTTCTGCATGGAGAATTGCAGTCAATTAAGAAGTGTCTTGTGGGCAGAGTCTTCCTCATGAGGAAAATGAGAAATCAGACTCAGTTCTGCTAGAGCTCTTCCATTTCTATGCAAGATGTTTGGAGTTTTTAGCAGTAAGATTTCCCCCTGCAGAATCTGAGAACTTTCCACAGAAGAAAAGCCTCTGCCAAATGTGGGCAGCAACTGCAGAGCAAATTGCTTAAAATACAGGCACTAGACAAGCTTTAATCTCAAAGCTTAGACATCAGGTCTAGGCTAGTAGGCAAGTGTGAGTCAATCTCATGGAAGCCAGGGGCAGAGGCACAGCAAAAACTCAGCACCAAGCACGGCCTTAACCCTGCAATGTCAGACCACAAAGACAATTAAGTTAATTAATGCAAGCCTTTATGAGCTCCTATGCCTGTTCTTCCAGTCAGCCTAGGTGAGAGGCCTCTGCTTTGGCATTGCTTGAGGTCAAAATGCTGAAGCTAGCATTTACTCCAGCTTCTAGACTAAATGCATTTACAGAGACACATTTCTGTAGCTGAGACTGCTGATTGCACAGAAAATAAAAGACCAACCCAGCTCCTCTGGGGGAACTTGGCTATTGCCTCCTGCCTCCCTCCTTGTGCAGTTTAAGAGAGGATTTGGAGGTGTTAAGCTCAAGGTAAGAGCTAGTGTAACAGAGACAAAGAGGCAGAGAGCCTGAGCAAGGTCACCTGCACCTCAAGGTGGCTTCAGTGAGATGCCATCAGTGTCACATTGTATGTCTCATTGATGTTGGCCTCATGACATGGCACAAAACTGAAGGTGGAATCAGGGGTTGGGATTCCAGGAGCATTCCCTGAAGGCAAGAAGACTCACAGCCTGCAGGGGCCTGGGACTGTGGGAGAAAGGCCCTGCCCTGAGCATGTAGGTAAGGGCAGATCTGCTCTGCTACTTTCCTTTCATGCAGATTTTCCTGAGTTTGAGCTGTGGTTCTCTGCCTTTATTGATGGAAAACTTCCAGAAGAAACCTGTAGGAACAGAATCTACCTGAAGTAGCTGGTGGTGCACATGCCACAGCCAGAGCTGTAAGCTCCAGCAGAGGACAACAACAGGTTTCTGCCCAGGGTGAGGAGAAGCTCAGGGGCCAACGCTGCTGGGAGTGTGCTTGTGAAAACCTGGGGAGGACTGGGGACAAGACAGTCCTGAGGCTTTTTTAAACTCCTTACAACCACTAAATCACCCCAAACCCTTTTAAAAACCAATGCTTGCAACATTGAGGGCCCTTGGAAATAATTTCTTTCAGTGTCAATGTCCAGCATCTCCTGCAGCAAGACCAGCTGTGGCTTCAGAAGTGAGACCTCTCCTCCCACAGGGCCACTTCCTACCTTCAGAATGTAACCCTGGCAGGAGCATTCCTCAGCTGGGCTTACTCAGGAGTCATATCTCCAGTCACATGAACACAAAGTCCCTCCCTCCAGAATGACAAAAGTAAACTGTGAACAAGTATTTCATTTGTGCCTCCCTGTTGCCATCACATCTGCCTTCCCTGCAGCTGAGGCTTCCCAGGCAGAAGAGATACTTGATGACCACACACACTAACTGGCACTGCTTATCCCTAGGAGAAAAGCACATCAGTAACACAAGAACTACTTCAGCTAAGTGATGATAGAACAGGTGCCACATCTGGCAAACTAATGACCTGTAGATACCAGAGGATTACTGCTAAAAAGAACTAGGTACTACTATCAAGTAGAAGACAGTACCTAGTGCCAGTTTATCAGCTGGAATGACACAAATAGCATAAAAAATGCTCTTCTAGTCTTAACATGGTACTTGGCTGCTGCCTACTTGTCTACTTGGAGCTCCAATTCCAAGTGGTTTGCACCCTGGAAATGAAAATATCAGATGTATGTAAACATACATATTTATATAATGATAAAATATATATATCTATAGAAATGATAAAATACACAGAATCAGATTATAGATATCATATAGAGAATATGAATAAGGTTAGCACTGAACCTGCCACCTTACATTTGTCTGTAAGCAGAGGAAGAAGAAAAGAAAAAGAATGAAGTTGCTTCTATTTTTTCTCAACTTTTGAAGCCATCAGTAGCTACAATTGTCTCAAGTGGGGAAGGTCTCTGGGGCTGGCAGGAATCTCTGCACTTGGACTGAGAGCAGATGCACCAAACAAGGGGTGATCCTGTACCAGATGATCATCTTACTGCAAGGTGTTCCTGAGGCTGTAAGCTGTGCTGGTGCTGCAAGGTGTTCCTGAGGCTGTAAACTGTGCTGGTGCTGAAGGACCTGGTGTTTCGTACACCAGGGATGGAGAGAGCTCACCAGCAGGCGGCAGGGATCCCAGCTCTGAGAACTCGAGATGCTGGAGACCCCACAGGACAGCACCGGTTCCAAAGCCCCTTACCCTTCACCCCTTACACTTCAGAGAAGCAAGCTGACCTCCTGCTTCTCCTCTGCCCAAGCCCAGGGAGGTACTGGCTGGATGCCACCGTGCCCCAGGCTACAGCCTGTTGATGCTTTAAGAGGTACTGTGTTCTGAGAAGTGCTCATCCTCAGGTGAATTCTTGTTGGTTAAGAAATAGCAATAACACAAAATAACCCAAAATGCCTTTTTTGGTTCAGTAGGGCCATTCCTAGAGGAGTGAATATCTAACCCACCCTTCCTTGCTCATTTACACCTGTGCTATTCTATGGGTTAAACCCTACACTGGATGTCATTTCTTCCCAGTTTCAAGCATGCTGGCTAGGAGAGAGAAATAAAAGTGGTGTTGCAGAGCATTCCTGGCCAGACTGAAGGGCAGGAAATAACAATACTGCCAAGGCATTACAAGAGTGCTTAATTCATTCTACTAAAGCTACTCAATCCTTCCTGTAAGAGAGAGAAGCATCATGAGCAGTGTCCACACGTGGGTTTCTCTGTAAGCTGCTCAGCTGAGCTCAGCACCACAACTTGCTCTAGTTGTGTAACCTGGAAGATTGCAAATGCTCTGAGGCAGGAGCCACCTCCCCCTGTATTTGCAGAGGGTTTAGCTGATACCCTGGCAAAGCACTTAATCAAATAATAATTAAAGTTCATTATCACACTAAGTCAAGGTGCTTTACAGATAGTTTAAGAAGCTTTGAGAAGCAAGTATTTCACAGCAGGAACAAAGTGGGAGCTGGGGGACCAGTGAGGTGAATGGCCTCTTAATGAGTGCATTAACTCCCACCAGTCCAAACATTTCATACCCTTTATGATATAAATGGGCCTTGGATAATCTAATTTAACATTTAAAACTTCTCTTTACTCTTTCACTCATCAGCCATTTGAAAGTCCTGACTGCTGACAGATCAATTGAAAACTTGTACCTGGTATTCTTAAAGCCCAACATCTTCTCATTACTTTTGAAGCTTCTGCATTGTTAACTTGTTAACAGTGGCCTTAAAAAAATAAGACAACAACTTCTTTTCGAGGTTATCTTCTCCCTGGACTAAGATCAGTTGGAGCTGCTGATGCCAAGACCTACTTGAGTTATACTTTGTTCTCTGTGGTTTATAAGCTTTATTGGCACTTGCTTCACTGGTCAGCAGCAAAATATAAGCAACAAAACTTCTTCCTATTTCCCTGAAGTCTCTTCCTCAGCATGGTTTTGAAAATGAAAGCACCACTGGACTCTAAGATTAGGCAGAGGGTGTACAAGGGACACACAGATCTCAACGCATGACATATCTGTGTCACTCTGTTCCAGCTGCATCTAGCATGAGCCTCAGATCTGCAGGAAACACTGAATCCCACTTCAGAAACCACATACTCTGCAAAACCAAACTGGTGGCATCACACTTTAAAGAAGATTAGCAAAATGCTCAGATTGGGTTTGTTCCAATGTGTTTGCTCTCAGGAGCACTAGGTCTTTTCAGCATAAACCCAGCACAATTAAGGAAACAAAGCACTGCAATTTAATAGCAATAATCTCACTTGACAAGGTAACAATGATGGAAACCTTGCACCTGATAAACACTAGTCCTTTAAAGCAGTATTCTTCTGTCCACTGACCTTGCACAGACTGACAAGAAGTAACCCAAACCCCAGGTCACATGGTGGTCAGCAGCAAAATTCCTTAACAGAGGAAGGAAGGACCTGAATGTGATAAATAAAACAGAACTTACTGCTTAGATGTGATTTCAATACTCAGTGCACTCCACAAATACCACTTTAGATATCTTTTACACCATTTCCAAGCATGAGTCAAAGCCAAACAGAGGCGATGTGGCCTTGTGGGTGGAGAGGAGCACTGGGCTGGGAACTGGGATTCAGTTCAGACTCCCTGCTAAGCCATTCAGTAACCCAGAGATTACAGCACTGGCCTCCTAAGGAAACCTTGACATCTACTGGAAAAAAATAAAAGAGCAATGAATCCAAGTCAGGGCTTATTAATAAAGATTGAATAGGAACTCCAGAACACTGTCTCTAATCACTTCAGAGATTACTTAAAAATTAACTTTATTAAGCATGACTGCTGCTAATGGTGCACAAAAATAACTGAATGAAACATGACAAACTTGTGGAATCCTTCCTAGATGTTCAAAGTGGAAGTCACATCCTCTCCCTCCTTTGAACCCAGTTCATGGAGAAGTGAGGAGTGTGCAGGAAGGGTGAGCACCTGCAGGAACCCCAGGAAGAAAACTGCTCCCACAGGAAGCCTGACTCCAGAGAGTGTTTTGGTGATGCCAGGATTTCATTTCCAAAGCCTTCGGTGACACTTAAAGCAAACAGCTCCACTCTTTGCCAGGACAGGGAGGATGCTTTTCTGCAGAGGAGTCTGAAGTGCAGTGCTGGGTGATGAGCTGCCTGAGCAAGGGTGTTAGGAAGTGACAGAAGCACCAACATGCAGAGCAGAGGTGTGTGACATAAGACAACGTGCTGACCACCCACAGAGAAAAACAGAACCCACAAAGGTATTTTTTGCAGTTTATTTTCAGTTATAATTCTTTTCTTTTTGGATAACCAAGCAGCTCTGTATGGAGAAAGCACAGAAGAGTTACTCTGGCACTTTTGGATAGTACATTTATTCCCCCCTCCCCTCCCCACTCTAGACACATTCAGTCCACCTGCTCGGCCTGTGGTCCATGTTGCATGAGCATGAGCAGCTCACACGGTTCCAGAGGAAGCTAACCATATATACAGTCAATGAAACTATCTCCTTGGCTACCCTGGGCCCTTTAAAATGTCTTCTAAGTCTATCCTGGCTAAACAGAATCCACAATATACGTGATAGCTACAGAATACACTGTACTGAAATGAGAAATGCTCAGCACAAAGTGGGACTCTTGGCATGCAGCTTGAAAGAAAAAGTTCAGGAGTTTATAAAATCCCAAATGGGGGTCAATTAAAAGGAGTTAGCAAAAGAAGGGACTGTTCATTGTTACTGTAAAAAAGGCACTTTGAGTACATGGGACCAGAACTGGAGGAATCTTAAGTCGACACAAAGTTCAGTTTGGTTTCATAAAAAGGCTTCAATGCTAAGGGATGCTACTCAAGTTTCCTGCAGTTTGACATGAAAAGAAATTGCTGAGTAGTTTATAATTAATCAAGGACATAAAATGTTTACAACCAACTTGTAAAATCCAGAAAAGCATAGTATAAGCAAAAGAGTACTAAAAGCAGCAATGCATAGCCTTTCGTTGAGATAATGCACGAGTGGGGACACCAGGTGTCAAAACTCCTCTGCTGGAGATGCTGTCAGTAGCATTATCAACACAAGATTGGCCTAAAAACAAAAGCTATCCCAGCTCCCATTCAGAAGGAGATTGAGGTCATTAACCAACCCAAAAACAACCTGTCAGTATTTTCAACATCCTGGATGACCAATATCAAGTATATGGAATAACAATCACACTCTTTGCTCAGCTGCCTCACTGGAGGCAGCCCTTGGATCAGAGGAACGATTTTAATTCTTTTCTAACATTTACACAGTAATGCAGTAAAGTTCTTTCAAATGTTGCTCACCACAGTTTGTTTTCTCTTGTCTCTCCACAACAACAACAACAACAAAAAGGTAAAAAAATAAAAGGAAAGAAGAAAATGAACTCAAGCACTTCCACAGAAAGAATATTTGGCAATTTGATACTCCACAGAATGGTGGATTTTCACAATAGCTCACTTTAGGTTGAAAGTCATTAGTGGTCTTTCCTCCCGTTTCTGCCAAGGACTCTTCTTGTCTTCACCTTGGTCATCTTCCTCCTCCTCCTCCTCCTCCTCATCTTGAACTGATGTTCCGTGTTCAGGACTAGTTAATGGCTCTGGTTTGGTATCCACAGTTCTTGTTTCCTCCTGCAGGCTGGGCAGCTGCACGCCACTTCTCTTACCAGTGCCTTCCAGCAGGCATCGCAGAGCATTGTCCTCTGGGCTGCAGACTGCTGTGCCACACTCGCTGCCACTTTGGTCCATATCATCCAAGTACACCAGCTGTGTGTAAGCTGTGCTGTCCGAGACTTTCCTCTCCCTCTGCTGGTGCTCCTGCACTGCCGGGTGACTCTGTGCTGCAGACAGATGGTGATGATCTCCCCTTCCCTTTCGGGCAGATTTGGGTTCGTTCATGTCAACGCCAGAGTCCAAACTGGCATCGTTGCTGCCGTTCCTGCCAGCTCTCTGGAGGTCGATGTACGAGTGCCTGACGTGAGCGTTCGAGCGTCCGTCTAGAGAGACGAACCACGCCCGAGGGTGAGGCAAGGGCTTCCCCCCGCCCAGCTCCAGCAGAGCCTTTTCCGTGAGCAGCTGCACTTCGCTGTTCATCTGAGCCAGGGAGGCGTCGTTAAGCGAGGCAGGGATGGAAATGGACTCGGACATGGCAGCGTTCTGTTGACTCCACTCAGCTGCACCTGCATCCTGCAAGTGCTGCTGAGATATTGCCTGGGATGCTAACTGCTGGGGCTGCAGCTGCTGGGGAGGGTGTGGGAAAAGCCGCGCGTGAGGGTTGGGGAGCTCAGCCTGAAGTCTTTCTAGATCAATCTGCTGGTCAGCTGGGACAACCAGCGGCTGGCTAACAAAAGGGTGTTCTCCTGGCAGTTTCATGTAGTGACCTGGGATGACCAGCGCAGGCAAAACCTTTCTGTAAACACTGTCATTGACTTGGTCAACAGAATTGCAGCAGATTAACTGACCCGGCCGAGGGAAAGACGTAGGTCTCTCCAGGTGGTCGACTGAACGAGACATCATACAATCAGCAGGTCTGCAGTCCAGCAGCTCTTTCTCAGGGGCTGAAGGTGTGGGGTATATTTGTTCCTGAATATTGTATTTGCTCCCAGTAGCAATGTGGTTCATAGAGACTTGAATTTCTCTCTCTTGCTTTTCAAACAAAGGCTGAGACAGCATGGCATTGTAACTCCTCCTGTACTCCTCTCTGACAGGGGACTCGTAGCCCTCGGCGGTTTCTGTGCATTTCCTTGCCTTCAAAGGAAAGCTATCTGCTGATTTGTGGTAGTCTTTTCTCAGAGACCCACTGGGAGTCAGGTCATCCAAGGAAATCCTGCTCTTGTCTTTCTCCTTGTCCAACAGCAGCTCTTCCCGGGAGCTAAACTCCTGGGAAGTACTGAAGGAGTGTTTGAGCATGGGTGTGTGCATGTCTGCCTCTCCAGTGGGCGATGCCATCTCCATGTGGACAGCACTGAGCAGTTCCTTGGCACCTGAGCTCTCAGTGTGCCCGTTGCTGGCCACCGACAGCCCGCCGGGAAACTCGGACTCGCGGCGTGAGAAGATCAGGTTTATGTGGGACATGGAGGTGGCTTGGTCCTTCTTAGAGGTGTCCAGGGCTGTTGGGAGTTGCAGTTTCTTGTGATGCTGACGTGGTCTGAGACATTTCCTTCTGCAAAAGCCAGTAAGAAAAGAAGTTAGACGTTTATGGCTGTTGCACACAGCAACAAGAGCAGCAAGTGTGTCTTAATGGGAGATGCGAAGCAGTGATTAGTGCCTGGGGAGTTGAGCTTTTATTGCATAAGCTAACAATTAAAAGCTTACTCCAGCAGCAGAGAGAATATTAAAGGATAACTAATGTCAGTTGGGAAATATCTCAAAGACCCATTGCAAATTGAAACAAACATCTGGAGAAGGCAAACACAAAATCACTCACTAATATACACTTACTGAGAGAAAGGTAACATCTGTTTTCATACACGACTACTAGATCACCTGAAATGCCTAACAGTGACAGAGTTCTCAGACCTATGCCATGTTTGATAGGAGGTTTGAAAACATCTTATGAGGAAAAGACAGGCAGAGGAGGTGTGTGGGATTCACTCAGCTACCATCCCACCAAAGGCAGGGACTGTAGATGCTGTATGGAACCAGGAACAGAGGATTTGATCTCACTGTTCCTTGCCTCAACAAATGCTTGTTTGGGATTTTTCTTTCCCTGAAGTAAAAATGCTGCAATGCAAAAGCTTCTACTTTCATGGGCACAAAACCCCTTCTATTTCCAACATGAAGTAAGCAAGCAGGAGGGTGACTCTTACCTGCAGTAATACAAAAGCAGACACAGCAAGACAAGAAGTATGAGAGCCATCCCTCCTAAAATGGCCAAAAGAAACATTGTGTGATAGCTGGTAATGTCGTGGCTTACAACGGGACCTGGAAGGCCAGAAAAGAGAATTTAGACCTCTGACAACCCCCAGACAGGAAGGGGAACAACATTAAACACAGAGAGGAACATCTTCCCTTGTTATCAGGGTGCAACACTGCCCCTCACACCCCTGGTGCCTGTGGAGCTGACCACCTCTGGAGAAGGGAGCAAGTTGTGGAGAAAGCATGTGCTGGTTTTCATGACTGCAAGACCAAATAAATCACTCTGCGGAAAAGCAGTTAGTGTCCATGGGAGCATGCACCAGTGAGTGCTGCCTCCCAGGTCCTGATGCTGACCCAGTGCACCAAAGCTCTCCTCACTGGAGAGAGAAAAGCCACCAGAGCATCTTCCAGCACTCTGATGCATGTGGCAGCACTGTGGGCAACAGCTTCTCTTTAACAACACTGGTGGTGCTTGGCACTAAGCAGCATGTACAGTGCAGTGCAGGATGCAGTGCAAGATGGGTTGGTGTTCTGAGTCCAGACCAAGCCAAGGCAAGCAACCTTCAGTAGCTTTGTAAGCAGGTCGCTAGTGAAACAGTGCTGTAGCTCCAGGTTTCAACAATACTTAGTCAATGTTCTAACACAGAAAGGAATGCACAGACAGAGACATCATCTGCTCACAGTTATGCATGTGTAGCCCTATTGGTTTGTAATATCCTCAGCATCACTTTGAAATAAAGCTCCAAATGTTCACCTGCAGGCAAGGAGGAACAGCACCAGCTGACAGAGTAACCTGCATCTACTGGGAAGGACAGCAAACCTGGCCAACAGCTCTAGATCATGAGGTCTGCAAAACCTCATCTGTGGATCTTGAGTGGTCTCTAGAGGCACTGCTAGGAATACAAAGCTCATTTCTGTCCATGTTTTGAGATAAGAAATCAAATAGATTCAATGAGGAGACAGCAGAGATATTAAATCTATATCAAGTATTTGATATACCCAATCCATGTCAGAGAGATTCAATGAGGAGACAGTCAAAGCCAGAAGGTCTCAACCTCATTAAAAATAACATCAAGTATATTGCATTTGGGAAACCTCAGTATTCATACTTTCTGTCCTGCCACTCCCTTTACATGACTGACTGCTGGTGTTGCTTTAGGACATTAAGCAGAAAGAAGAAACAAATCAATTTTTCATGATAACGTTGTTTCCATTGCAACAAGATTTTGGAAACCCAGATCCAGCCCTCAGAAAGTGGGAAAAGTCCAATAGCAGTAGAAGTTCTGCCACACAAGTTAAACTGGAAGGACAAACAAACCTTCTACTAGAGACACAATTTCATGACTAGCCTGACTTCCCTGCTGTACAGGAAATGTTTGGCTCAGGGCAGTTGCTTTCTCTTGCAGCACCATTATTTTGTAGAATTCCATGAAATTCAAGCTGATGAAGTGTATTCAGAGCTGCTCCTGCCTCTACACTCTGTTCTGCAACCAACCACCTCAATATTCCAGCAGTTTCCTTTCACAGAACCTCAAATAAAAAGCTTGCATGTCCTGAAGGAAGGTCATAACACATGCAAGCAGAGTTTCAGATCAGCTTTGGTGCTGGTTAGAGGCAGTTTATTTAGCTTGAACAGCCAAGGCAAGCATGTTTTCATTTCTACTGTGTTTGGTTTCCATCCAGAAAACCTAATGAAGAAAACCTGCAAGAGGAGTTTCTTGTTTGATTGGCTCTTTTATACACAGGAGTATCTCTGCCCACTGCTGCCTGAAGAGCTAAGGCTAAGAACTCTGAGAGGGGCACAGGCAGCAAAAAGAAAGAGCAAGCTGCACCATTCATGATCTCCACAGGCACAGAAGTACCCAGAAATGCCCAGTTCCAAGCTGTGCCAAGAGGCTTGCAGGTGGCAACCAGTCAGCTCATCCACAGTGCCACTCTGCTACTGCTCCTCCTGCAGCTTCTGCACTAAGTTCCTCACAGTGTCAATTCATCAGTCACAGGTGCTGCAAAGCATGGCAGGGCAAAAGGAGTATTGTCAGTGTAAAAGGTGAAAACAAAATGTTACAGTCAATCAATCCATCAGTGAAGCTCTCAGCCAGGATGAGGCTGGTCTGAGGTGAACCCATTTCTGTACAGAAACTTCTCAGCATGTGATTCCCTAGCAGCTGGGACACCAATACCTTGATGTTATAACTCTCCTCATTTCCTAGCAGTGGCTCTGCCAGGCAGTGCTGACACAAATGCAGCAGAGCAGGAACACTTGAAACAGTTTCCCACTGAAGTGACTCAGAAATCTTGAGCACAAGGCTTTGCCCCCACAGCCCCCCAAGATTTTAGCTCTTTACTTTCAGATTTCTCTGCTCTAATAATCCATTACTGACCAAGCTGGGGCATCTCAGATGAGGTCAGCCTGAAAAATATAAACATCCTAGATGAATAAATAATTACTCAGTGCTGCAAAACCCAACACAATGCAGTTCCAGCTTACCTGGGACAGTAGGTGACATAGCTGCAACCCAATAGCCCAGCTGAGGTGCAATGTAAGTCCAGGTTAACTGATTTCCTTCTTGCTGTACAAGGCCCAAGCTACTCTTCAGCCACGTCCCTGGAAAGGTAAAGGTTGGAGGGAAGGGTTAGAGATGTACTCACACCTTCTGCAGACAAGTGGAAAAGCAAGCCAAAAGTCCTGATCCTGGCAAGGGGATCTCCATCCTGCCTTTCTGCCACTGCCACAAACACCCACCCTCATGGCCTTCCAAAACATTTAGGATTAAATTAATAAAACTTCAGAAAAGCTTGAGAGAAAATAATCATTGTCATGTTAAATTCCCATCTTTTGAAGAGGGATATTCCTGAAGACCTCGGGCTGTAGGAGAAAAATTCACCCTAGTTTCTGATATTAAATGTCCAGAGGAGAAAGCTCTGCTGTGAGGGTGTTGGAGCCCTGGCCCAGGCTGCCCAGAGAGGCTGTGGAGTCTCCTTCTGAGGAGAGATTCCCAAGGCAGCTGGAAGTGATCCTGAGCAAGCTGCTGGGGATGAGCCTGCTGGAGCAGGGGGTTGGACTGGATGATCCCCAGAGGTCTCTTCTAACTCCCACCACACTGGCATTCTGTGATCTCTGTAACTGCTGGCCTGGACACTCAGAGCAGTCACCGGAAAGCCACTCCTGGCACCAAAAAGCATTTCCCAAAGCTGCAGTCCTGGCTTGGCATCTCCTCTGGGTGTCCTAACAGAGCTAAGGAAATTCTTCACAGACTTTGGTGGCCACCACCAGTACAGAGAAGGGTTAAGCTCCTCTGTAGCTCACTCAGCTCTCTGTTCCTGTGCAAAGTGGGCACAGAGTGCTGCATTTCCCCTGCTCAGCTGCAAACACTCACTTTAAAGGCAAGCTGCATCCTGTACTTGTGATTCCCTTGCCTTTAAATAGTCTCCTGCATGCCACTCCCCAAATGGAGCTGCTCACCAGACCTCACTCAGGACTCAGCACCAGAATTTGTGGATGGAAGTTCTCTGGACACTTAGCAGAATGCACAGAGGAGATGCTGGTGTTGCTTTGCTTTTAGATGCCACTGAGATCCTGGTGATTTCCTCTGTGTTCCTCGGATTCTCCAACTGTGCTAACCCTGATTTTTCTGACTATCTATCTACTGCCTCTCCACTACTGATTTTTCCTCTCTAAGTACACCCTTAAAATCCACCCCTTTGGGCAAATAACAAACTCATCTGAATACAGTGAAAGGCTCAGGAACATCCACATGTGAGAGGATTCCCAGATCCAGGTGACCGTTCTCACCACGAAGTGACTCTGTGTTTGCAACCAAAGTGACTTTGTGGGCAAGAGGGGAAAGGAATTACTGATGCAATGTTCAGTGTTCCAAGCATCACTTCCAGCCTGCACAGGGTAACAATAATCTGCTATTTCCCCAAGACAGTCACACAAGGCAGGGAAGTTGGGTTCACAGTTCCAAAAGGACCAACATCTGTGCACACAGATAACTGAGTCTTGTATCAGAACACCCTGGCACAGGCATTAGTTTACCTCTTTTAGAGAAGCATTATCAGGTAAAGTAAAATTGTATTGTCCAGTTCTCTGAAGTTTCTGCCCAAATTAGGCAGAACAGATTCATCTTCCCCACTAAAGAGGGACATCCTCCCTTTGGATTCTCTACCCATGCACTGTGGGGAAGATGTCATACGAATAGCTCTGAACCACAAGGTGAAACATAGCCAAGAGGGTCCAAAAATGCTCCTGCTCTGTGCCTAAAATGCCATTTGGTAAGAAACTCCAGCCAGGGAAAACTTTGGCATGTTTTCCTACCCAGTTTTTCTCATACAATGGATAGGCACAGACTATTCAAACAGGCAGCCACCTGAATAAAACTTTTACAACTAAGAGAGATATAAAAGCGTTGATTAGAAAAAGAAAGGAAGGACTTGGGCTTCCCTTCATCATAGCTGAATAATGAATTGATCATAGAACAGTTTGGGCTGGAAGGGACCCTGTAAAGTCCCACCCTCAACCATCAGTCATCATGCTTCCAGTATTTCTCTTCCCACCTCCAAGCCCTTTCAGCTCACACACAGGCAGGACACATCCCGATGGCAATTCAGCCAATTTCAGTCTCCTCCCGGGCTGTTTAGCAGCTCCCTCCCTGCACAGAAGCTGTTACTGATTCCCTCACTAGGGGGAACTTGTGCCCGGTTTCCTTACCCAGGTCCCACTGCAGGCTAAGGAACACAACCCCAATGCCTCTTTCAAAGCCTTTTGCTCAGTAATACCCTGCATAACACAGCCAGCCAGCAGCCAACAGAGGCTGCACTCCTACTGCTGTCAGCAGAGCTCAGCTGCCACCCTGACACAGCAGCACCACCTCAGAGTGCTCAGATTTGGGCAACCAAAGGAACCCTTGTGTTGGCAAACATCAGAGTCTACTGCACAGGCTCAGTCAGGTGTCATGCTTCTCCTCACTTTGCTCACCTAATTTGGCTAACCCCTGGATATATCTGAGGAATGTATTGGTCTGTGTAACACTAGAGATACATGGAATTCCCTCTCTCTGTGATGGACAGCTAAGAATCTCAAAAGCATAACAGATATATGTGATGTGGGTCACCTTCAAACAGAAGTGATGACACCTGGACAAGAATCACTTTTTTAATGGAAGTTTCTTCATCAGGACAACACCAAGTATGGGATCCTGAGAGCACACAACCCTGAGAGCCAAGAGCCCACAACCCTGAGAGACACAAGTCCACAAACCTGAGAGACACAAGTCCACAACCCTGAGAGACACAAGTCCACAACCCTGAGAGCCAAGAGCCCACAATCCAGCTGCCTTTTTGAATCCTGATCCAACACTTTGGTGACAAACTCACCTCTTACCCTTCCATCACCTCTGACCAATAGTCTACTAATAAAACAGAGCATCCTCCTGCATGGTGGGAGGAGGAGAATGAGGAGCTCCATCCTTCACAACAGCACCAGTGAAACAGGTTTGTGTGGGAACAGCTGAAACACAAAGTCCTGTGTTGTTTGCTGTGTGATCAAACAGCCAAAAGCCAACACAGTTTTACTGGAGGGAGCTGATGTGCCTTCTGCATCCTGCAAATCCATTTCAGCTCTCTCTTGTATCTCACCCTTTATTGGCTCTAATGTCCTGGTTGCTTTTCAACCATGATCAGACACCAAGCAGTGTTCTTAGAGCTCCCTCCAGGCAGTGCCTCACTGTGATGACTGATGTTGGACCTTCTACCCAGCCAAACCCAATCCCATGGCACTTACTGACTCTGCTCCTAGTGCTTCAGGCTGCCCTGGGTAAGCAGGAGTTCACTGCTGTGCAGCCTCCAGAATGAATTCCCTATCCCACTCCAGATTTTCCCTTGCAGTGGAAAAGAAGATGTTTTCCTGTTCTAAAAGTGCAGCTAACCACCCTGTGTCCTTGCAAGTAAGGGAGGAGACTGAGGGGCAGAGAGCACAGAGCTTTCCCCTCTTCTCTGTCCTTTCCCATCCACTGGCCTGCAAATGGAGTAGGGGCAAGCAGCAGCATTCATTTTATCTGTGCAGGCAGGATCACAGCTGCAGGGCTAAGCAGGAGGATTGAGGAGGGCAGAGAGGTCTTACCTCCCTGCATGGCTAAGTGTTAGGATAATTGAATTCCCCATTCTCCAAACACCCTGTAACATCTTCCTCCCCCTGCCCAAGTAAGCACAAGCAGCTCCCTTCACTGCCTGCCAGGCTTTACACCTGCTGTGCAATAACTACTGAGCACCAAGCAAGAGAGGACTATAACCAAAAAGCAGCCCAAACCACTGGATGTCATGGAAGTGGCCACTTCTGATCAAGACTGACTGTGGAGTTCCAAAGCAAAGATGTCACTGCACCTCTGGAGCAGAAACAGCAAGTTCAGGGCAGTTTGTGAGCACTTTAATGCACCCATGATTTGGGCCAATTTGCTATTAATTCTTAAAGAGTGTCTGGTGTTTCATGGAAAGCTTCTATATATAGAGAGAGATTCTTGCTCAGAAATCACTTCTACATCTCTCTTCCTCTTTTCCCCTATTCCTGCTCAATGCAGCCAAGATGCTGAGCCAGGATTCAAGTCAGGGGAGCTGCCTCCTGGCTCAAACTAAGGGCAAGGGAAGAACCAAGAAGCTTCTTAACTCTTTCCTCACCAAAATGATATTTAATTGTAATGACTGTTTGGGGAGAAATGGTGTGATTGAACAAATTTCTTCTTACAAAGCAGCTCCCCAGCAGTCCTTCATGTATGGCAAGGTAAGGGAACTGCCATCACTAACACTCCAAAGGACATAAAACTGAGAGTGCTTTAAAAGGAATAAAAATGAAAAAATCAGCAGATAAAGCAAGCTAAGTTCCATCTGGCTGCAAAAATACCCAACCATCAGAGACAGGCTGAATATTTCAGCAGAGCAGGGGGAATAAATTCTGCTAGAGAAAAGCTTCTTAACCCTGGGCAGTCACTTGGATTCTGATGGACATGCTGCTTCATCTCTGGCAGCTTTTAGGACTTGCCAGTGGGGGCAAGAGGGAGCTGTCCTGAGTAAACTGAACAGCAAAGAGTTTGCACACTAAATCTCTGTTTCCACACACACTCTGCACTAAAAATGCTTTTTTGCAATGTAGCTTCCCTCTAAATCAGATTTCCAGATGGCACTTTCCAGCAAGGGCAGTGTCCAGGTGGGAAGCTACTGCACCAGAGCCATTACAGAAGGGCTGCTCTAGCTATTTCCCTGCACAATCAGGTCACCAGACATGCCCAGCCTGCCCAGAAAAGGGATGTCCTATTGTCTCCAAAGACACGATCTACTCAGTGTGACAGCTTGCTGGAGCCAGGCACCAGGAATGGATCTGCTGGGGTAGGCTGGATGCAGGATGCCTCTCAATAAGACATAACCTCCATGGTTTAAAGCTAGACCCTGTTTTAAATAATATTTAATTGTAAATTAATTTGAAGTTAATCTGTAGTGAAATCTAGGGACTTATCTCCCCCTCTGGCTTCCATGAGCGCTCACAATGCTGTGCTGCTCCAGCTCCAGCAAATGGCAAACCTCCTCCTGGCCATCTGCTCTTGAGAGATGCTTGAGGCTCTTCTGAAAGTCAAAAGAGAGCAGACAAATTCCCCTCTTGTGTGCTGGCTTTGAGGGGAGCTTGCATGGTGGCAGCCCAGCACAGAATCTGCCTCTCTGGGAGGGTGTCCAGCACTGCCCGCCTCAGGTTTAGCTTCCCGAGCACTTCTGAGCCTTCCAGATCATCACTGTGACTTGATGCAGTGACTTCTGCTGGCTTGGAGTGTGGCTTCTTCCCATCACTGATCAAAACAGTGCTGGTAAATGCCTGTCAGAGGAGTGAGCTGCAGCCAGCAGCCTCCCCTAAGGACAGCCAAGGAGTCCAAGCATTGCTGGTGTTTAAATACATGGCAGCTGTGATGAGGTTTTCCCCATCCACTACCTTTAGATGTGAGCTGGTGGAGGGAAACTCTGCCACTCATCAAACACTGTTTGCTTTTTAGTTTGTCATCCAGTCCCACTCAAGCAAGGAACCAAAACTGTGCTATTTACAGCAGGAATTATTTCCAACCAATAGGTTTGACAAATAAGAGGATTTAATTAGCCAGCAAGCAAATGAAGCATAATCCCATTATATGAATTTATTTCCATTCACAAGCTTATCTCCCTTGGACAAAGGAGTTCTGGAAAGACAAGAAAGATGCTTGTAACCATACTGCTTCCTAGCAGAGCTGCTCTAAATGAATACTCCTTAATGAGAAGTGATTTTCTTTCAGCATGGATCTCTTCTGGGATGTCTACCCTGTCGTGTAGGATCACCCTGCCAGGGCAAGGCCCCTGCAATGGAGCTAGATGTGTCAGAAGGGATGAGGCAGGTGCTCATCAGGCAGCATGGACAGCAAAGGGTATTCAAACCACACCAGCAGTGCTTCCAGAAGTCAAGGATTCAGACGCTTCAAATGGCAAATGTTACTATGGAGAGTTAATCAAGGGCAAGGCTGTGAAAATGCCTTCCTAAAGCATGTTCTGACACACATAAACTGGGGCTGAAAGCTGCTTATCAGATTTCTTCTTCTGACTGAAAATCAGCTCTAATCTGCACCAGCATGGCAAGTTTTGCCACAAAAGGATGGGCTTCTGGGTTTGCTTTTCTTCATTTTCTATAAAAAGCTAAAAGCCACTGAAATTGGGAGTGGAAAATCTCCTCCTGGAATACTGGTAGAGATCACTCTCCTCCTCCCCTTCCCTTCCCTCAACACACACAGCTTTAAAAATTCAGAGTATTGAAGTTAATATTACAATTTTGTTTTTGGAGTCGCTAGGCAACATCAGAAACAAACATCCCTGCTCTGAGCTCATACCTTCCTTATTCTTCCACTCTCACACACTGAGTTACACAAGCCCTCCAGGGCTAACTCCTGCTCCTGCTCTAGCAGCACCACCACTACCTGG
Organism: Galbula dea; assembly: GCA_013399015.1. Lineage (NCBI taxonomy): Eukaryota > Metazoa > Chordata > Aves > Piciformes > Galbulidae > Galbula > Galbula dea. Next base: position 911,959 of record VWZX01008611.1, on the reverse strand, counting down.
TGCACTCTGAGGGAAACACTTCCAGCGTCATAGCTGGAAGAGATTTGCAAGGCAGAGCCACGGTTCAATGCATTACTAGTGTCTGAGAAGCTCTGTAGCTTTTGCCATCTCTGCTCATTCTCCTCCTTAAATCACCTGTCAAATGTTTCCCAGCAGAGCATGCCACTAGCTCATGCTCTGAGCTATGTCTGGGCAGAAGGCAGGGCATGGTGTCCAGAGAAGTGCTTGTGTTGCTCTGGTCCCCTCAGCACTGCCTTCCAGAATGCCAGGACACAAGAAGCTGATTAAAGAAAAGGAATTCCATGTGTTAATTCCTGGCTAATAATTGCATTCTGAAAGAGCAAGCTCAGTGCTGCTTGCTGGGCCACCATCCCTAGTTACTGCTGCACAGCAAAGATGCTGCCTTTCATGGTGGCTTTATCACATTAGCAATCACACTCCTGCTCTATGCACTCCTGCCTGTGCTTCCACCAGCCTCCAAGTCCTGCACAACTCCAGCAGCTGCACGAGCACAACAGTCTTTGAAATGTCCACCTCCTCCCACCTTCTCCTGCATGCCTCTGTAGGTGGAGCTCCAGGACCTTTTACATGATCACTGGGCTTTAACCCCAGCTGGCAACTCAGCCCCAGAAGGGTAAGAGTGAGAAAACTCAAGGGTTGGGATCAAGAGTCAAGCAGGTAAAGCAAAAGCTGCACACACACACAGGCAAAGCAAAACAAGGAATTAATTCTCCACTTCCCATCTCAGGCAGGTGTTCAGCCATCCCCAGGAAAGCTGAGCTCCATCAGGTGTGATGGTGGCTTGGGAAGACAAAAACCATCACTCCCAGTGTCCTTCCCATCTCCTCCTTCTCCTCCCAGCTTTCTATGCTGAGCGTGACATCCTATGGTCTCGGATCTCCCTCGGGTCTGGTGGGGTCACCTGTCCCAGCTGTGTCCCCTCCCAGCTCCTTCTGCACCATCAGCCTGCTCCCTGCTGGGGTGAGGAGCAGGAAAGGTCTTGATCCTGGGTGAGCCCTGCTCAGTGCTAACAAAACATCTCAGTGCTATCAACAGTGTCTCCAGCACAAACCCAAACTACAGCCTTGTAGCAACTGCTGTGAAGAAAATGAACTCTGTCCCAGCCCACAGCAGCATGATACAACAGACAGTCTGTGACTAAAACCTGTTCCCAGAAGGCAGACTATCTGCTTCCAGTTTTATTTCCTTGACTGCATAAGAGTAGAACATCTGCCTGCATCACTGCACTGGGGCACCAAGCTGATTCCTTCAACATCCTCTTAAGCTCCACCACCATTCCATCCCATGTCTGTGTTGCCACAGATGCCAACTCAGGTGGTACAGGAGGTGGGGGGAGGAACAAACAATCCCTTCCCATCCCTTTCACACCTGTAAGACACAGCCTCCAGTTTAAAACCAGCAAACCTTGGTAAAGAAGCCCAACTGCCTCCTGTGACCCAGCACAGCCTCTCCAGAGGAATCATGGCAGTGAGAAGATACCTCAGTGAGCTACCCTGGGAAGCAGCAGAGGAAGAGCTTCTGCTGCTTCCACTGCTGAGTCTACTCTGCAGTTACTACTGCACCTGCCATGTAGGCATTGTGCATGGTAAAGAGCTGGGTTTGGTAGCTGCCATTTCTATGGCAACACACAAAACCTGAAATTCTTTGAGAGTAGTTAGTTAAAGATCTGCATTCCTCAGTGTGTTTAGTCTTTAGGAATCATGTAACCTCCAGAGCTGAGATAAAGAAGGAAGTCAAAATGAAACTGCCAAGGAAGTTGTAAACTACAGAGACAGTGTAACCATGAACTGTGGCTTTCTCCTTCCAATCTGGAACTAAATCTCTGGATCACCAGATCCAGATTCAAATGTTCTGGATCTGATTACATTAAATTCAAGCTTTTGGGGGCAGGGAATGTGTTCTCCTCAAGATGTCCACTTCTGAAGTGTAGAAAACCCACTAACACCCACAGAGATGTGCCTGCAGCCTCAGGCCATGTGTGCAGTTGCACACAGCCCAAAGGCAGGCTGCCCATCCAGGGTCAGAGACATGTCCTCATACCCAGTGTCAAACTGAGCCACAGACTGCAGAAGCTTTTGTCAGGTGATTCCTTTCTGTCTGCCATGCAGGGTAGGAATGTGGTGGCAGGCAGAAGTCAACCAAATTTCACAATAAAAAGGAACACATTGCATTTTTAAACTCTGAAAATAGAAGTCAGTCTCTCCTCTGGGTGGCCTGTGGTTGCTACCACATGGGAGGCTTAAACCAGAGACTTCTACAAACCATCTGATTTACAAACAATGTGCAGTGACCTGCATGTCTCTACCTTCTAGTTACCCTCTGACACCTGTCTGACAGTGGCTGCTGCTCTCTCCCTGTGAACACCATGAATAAAGCTCAAGCAGCATTTCACCTCCAGCAAAACCAGACTGCAGCCAAGTTTCAGTAGTCACTGAAATCACAAGTCACAAAAATCAATGGAAGTTTTACCACTGAAGGCAGGACCTCACCCAGAACAGCAAGGACCAGACTTTCTAAGGTACTTAGAAACCTCTGATGGCATGAAATAAGCCAGACAGCCCTGACCAAGCACAGCAGAGTACATGAAGGATTGTGCTTTATAAAGCTACCCCAGGATACTCCTCTCCATACTCTGCCAGCACTGTACCCTTAGACATAGCTGAGATCTTCAGCATTGGGAAACCTCCCCTCTGGGAAGCAGTCACTAACTTAAAGACAAGGTCAGGTCAAAGGTGTGCACCCAGTATTTGGGGAGGAGGAAGAACAGAGGAACAGCACTTTGAACTTCATTTACACATGGTGCCCAAGAAATAACACATTTTGAGGGGGAGAAGTAAAAGGGTGGAGATTTAACCCCTTCACTCCAGAGTCCTTTGCCAAGCAAGCTTGAAAAGACATTCTTCTTCTTTGCTGGGGCTAATAAAGCACCAGCTGCATCAATGTTGTCACTGAAGAACTGATGCCATTTCCACATTAAGCACTGTGATGTGTCCAAGTCCCTCCTAAGGCTCTAGATGTAGGTCTAAGGGTAGAGGTGGAACACCATGCCTCCATACCACAGGGGATGAAACTTCAAATGGAGATTGCTGGTCTTACAGTTTTTCCTCACTGAATCCAATGAGAAACAACCTTAACACAAAGCACAAACCACTTAAATGAGGGCTAAGAATACAGCTGAGCAAGTGCTGCATTATTCAGTCCAGCTGGTGGGAGCTGGAAATGATACAGGAGGTGCAAAGTTTCATTCCTGTTGGGATATGTAGTATTCATTTCATTTCTGGCTGAAGAGGGTGGTGTCCAAGAACAGAGAGATTCATTATATTGCTGTAAATCCTACTGACATCAAGGCAAATACAGAGGGAGGAAGCCATGATCCCAACCATATGTTTATGGACAAAGAAAAAACAATTGCCTAAATTTCAGCCCCTTCAGGTTTTGAGAAAAATAAGAGTTGGGGCTAAAAAAAAAAATGCTAACAACCCAGAATACTTCACTGATCAATCCTGATTAGAGACATGAGAACCCCAGTCTCTTTGTGTTGAAGCCCTTCAGTGTGTACTGTGAAATCAACCCTCTCTCCCACAGCAGTGTGAAACACAACAGCAAGGAATGATTAAGTTGTGATTTAGTGTCTACATAACATCCTCCATAGCATCAGTGCATCTGTGCTGATCACTGCCAACACCAAGAAATGCTGCAGAGCAAGGTGCTGGAGTGCATCTCCAACTCAAGAACAAGGCTGGACATATTCCTTCACCCCAAAACTTCTCCAGGGCATAGACAGTTGCTCTTCATTTGATGAATTATTCAGAAAGGTATTACTGCTTTCATTTTGCTTGCAAGGCAGTAACTTTGCTTGGTAATGACAACATTTCATTTGGAGCAGTACAACATAGATGCAGCAGATTGCCTTGCTTTGATGTCAGCCTGCTTTCTCTGGCTGCCTGCTCCAGCAGTGTCAGTGGAGCCTTAAGTAGGCTCTGATGCTTCTCCCCCTTCTCACTCCTTTCTGAAGGACACAAACTGTGGTCATGAAAATACAGATTGTTTATGGTAAACATCCTAAAAAGGCATTCATCATTGTGGGCTGCTGCAACATGCAATCATGCTTAATTTCTCCAGAAAGCACCAAAATCTCTGTGCTTCTAACCAGATGCCACTGGGTTTATATCAGCACCTCACGAGCTCAGCACAACATATGAGATTCCAAGGATGAAACCATCTGACATATTTCTCTCCCTTCTCCACTCCCTCCTCTAAAAGTGGAAAGAATTTCTGCTTTCTAGAGCAGAACTGATACTTTGTGCAGTAATGATGACAGCCACATGGAGCAAACAAAAGCAATGGCTTGCAGGAACAAGCAGCCACTGTACTGCTGATATGCTCGAGAGAAGTGCTGCATTATTGCCTGCTAATGCACTCAGTTTTCCAGCTCTGGTATTTACTCAATTCACAGATGCAAGTGTGAAGATTTAAGCCACTGAAAAACCTATTAAGGAGAGACCACCTCACAACCAGCACTGACAAAAAGCAGCTCCTGAAATGAAGGGCAAAATGAGAGCAACGAGGTTAGAGGTCCTACCCTGACAAGGCACAGTTCTGGCAGTGAAAATGGGTTACAACAACTGATTTGTCAGTTCAGGATTTCTCCAGCATGGAGTCACCCCAGTCATCATCCACCCTCCTCCCTCCAGAGCCTAAGCCCAGCAGGAGGATGATGGAAATGACAGGTTACCACCGTGTTCACACTGCATATGGCCAGCTTGACAGCCCTTAGGGTGCTCATGTAGCCCACACAAGATAGAGCTGCTGCTCTACTTATTAAATTAGGCTACTCTAATTTAAATTGGTTGGGATGTGGCCAAAATTCTGCTGGAACTGGCATGCTGCAGTCAGGCTTCAATGCATCTTTGTTCAGCATCTTTAGCTGCACAGAAAGATGCTTACTTCAGCTGAAGTGTGAGCTGCAGCCTAAGCATAACATCTTCAATACCTTCCTCCTCTCCAGGGCTTCCTGAAGCTAAGTGGCCTGACAAAGATGCATTTTGTTTAGCGGTCCTCATGCCTTCCTCTCCCAAAAACATAAGTGCTCCAGCAGTTTGTCATGAGGCAAAGAAAGTTGGATTTGCCTCAAGATTGGGAGCCTCGAGCCTGCAACACCAATTAATTAACTTCTATTGATCTATCCATACTAATATCTATCTATATCCAGAGAGAGTATATACTCACTAATCTATAATGAACACAGCAGGGTAACTAGCTCTTTATACACAAAAATAAACCCCATATTCCAAACTAAGAGACCTTTTGTGGCTCCAGCACAGGGGCTGGAAATTTGGCCATGAGTGAGGGAGCTCCATAATCCAGGTCAGCAGCATCTTACCAGCAGAGAGTAAGGAACTAGCAAGGAGGCAGGCACAGCTGGTAGGAAGGACTGGGGATGGACAGTTTCTTATGAAGAAAGTCAAGGTGACTCAGTCTGCCCTGATTTTTTTTTTTTGAACAAGTGAAAACAAAAGAGTTTCCAGAATCACAAATCAAAATCAGTTTCAGGAAGAAGGCAGTGAAACTTCCCGCCAGGGCACCAGAGGGGAAGAGCTGCTTCCACAGCCAGGGGAAAGCTCAAATCTGTTCATGGAACTCACATCACAATTAAATGTATTCTGCATTAAATCCTAGTGCTTTACTCTCTAAGACAGCCAACTTCTGACACAAGGTTTATAGGCATGCTGGTTGAAAATACAGCACCTTTTCCAGCAGAGGCAGGCAGGAAGTGAAAACATTATTTCTCCCTCCCTCCAACACACTGGTTTCGTGCTCATTGCTCTACTGCTGGGTGGGATCACAAACTGGCTCAAAACACTTGCCTTGCACAGACAGCCCCTCATCAATTGTCTATGCAGAGCCACATTTCCAGCTCCCTTTTTTCCCCCCTCTCTCTTCCTCACAGCATCTACCTTTCTCACCTCCTCTTTTCACTTCTTTCTCTTAACAATCATCTGGTACATCCTTCCATGAGGCACAGTGCAGTAACTGAAGGGGAATCAGCAGGACAAGAACCACAGAATCATAAAACTGCCAGAGTTGGAAGGGACCTGAAAGATCATCTAGTTCCAACCCCCTGCCTGCCAGGGACACTTCCCGCTAGAGCAGGTTGCCCACAGCCCCAGCCAGCCTGGCCTTCAAAGCTTCCAGGGATGGAGCTTCCACAGCCTCTCTGGGCAACCTGTGCCACTGTCTCCCCACCCTCACAGGGAAGAACTTCCTCCTCATATCCAATTTAAATCTCCCCTCCTCTGGCTTGCATCCATTTCCCCTGGTTCTATCACTACCTGACAGCCTATAAAGTCCCTCCCCAGCTTTCTTGTAGCCCCCTTCAGATACTGGAAGGCCACAAGAAGGTTTCCTGGGAGCCTTCTCTTCTGCAGACTGAACAACCCCAACTCTCTCAGCCTGTCAAGACTTATGTACCCCTTAACACTGTGAGGGTGTCATGAAGCCAGCACCAGCTGGCAAGAAGAAACCAACCCAACCCAAAGCCAGTCTAAACTACATAGTTCTGGAGAACTCCTGTTCACAATAGCAAACATTATCCTGCAATGTAAAGAACTGAGTGCATTCTACAGCTTCTGCTGCTGAGTCATTCTGGCCTTTCAAATGATTCCATTCCTTTAGCTTGCTGCTTTGTTTTGGTTAGATTTGCTTTTAAAAATCATTTACATGTACTTCTCTTCTTGGTAGCATTAGTCAATCTCAAAGTCACTCACAAAAGGAGTCAGTGTTAAGTTTCCTGTCTGAGCTAGAGACAAGAGATGGACCAAAGGTCAGACAGTCAGATGTTGGCAAAGATAAGGCTAGTTTCCATTTCCATCTCAATGCTGTAGTGAATATGCCTCTCTGCTTCTCAACCTCTGGGTGAAATCAGGTTCTCTCAAGGTAGTTTCTACTTAAAGTATATAACAACCCCAAAGTGGTACCCTTGGAACAAAAGGTTGTCTCCAAGTGGCACACAATGCTACCCAGGTATATTTGTATATATACTGGATGTGCAAATATATACTGTGTCTCTCTCTCCACCCTGTATGGTGATATACACACAATATATATCCACACACTATATACTTGACCAATAAAACTCAATCTTCTCTCCTCCTAGGCAGAGAACAGATTTCTGTGCCCTCCAGTGAAGGCTTTTCCACATTCACTTAGCAAACACAGCGAGACATCAGAGTCAGACACATGAACCAGCCAGGGAACCCCAGGGAGATGTCACCTACCAAACTTCTGGTCAAACCTCCATGCTGGGACGTGGGCATTGTGCTTCAGGCTGCTGTGTGCTGGCAGAGGCACTGTCACGTAGATGGGGCCATTCACAGGGACTGGGGTCCCGTCGCTGCTGAGCAGATGAACACTGACTGCAGTGACAGGGGTGAGGTCATACCTGGTGCTGTTTCCTACAGAGAAGGAATGAACATTGTGACTACAGGAGTCCCCAGAATGTAAGCAACACTTGTGTGGTTCAGCACTGTGGTACTGCAGCAATGGATTTCTCAAGCAGCGGTAACCCTCCCTGCCTTGACAAGATTGACCCAAGAAAGGTGCCATAAGCTCTTGTACCTCTCACTGAATTCTGGACAACTCTGAAGACAAGAAAACCACAATGCAAAAATCTCCTGCACACATTCTCTCACCTTATTGCACCTTCAGTAAATATGTATGAGTATCACAGCCATAACCATGGCAGAAAAGCATAATCCCACAAGCCTCACATGCCCAGGCTGTAACTGAACCACCCAGTTGATTCTACAGCTTAAACTATCCTCACCACAGCAAGGTGCTCCTAGTCACTAGCCTGAACCTCTCTTGCTGTGCTGCAAGTCCACTGCTTGTTTTCTAACTCAGTATGGACACAGAGAAAACATTGTTCCCTCTTCACACCAGCATTTTGAGAATTTGAAGACTTCTGTGCTCAATTCTTCTACTTTTCTCCAGCCTTCACAACAGCAATTATTTCAATCAAGACTAAGTGAGGAGTGGAAGAGGAGTAACAGGCAGCTGCAGCCACACAAATGTCTTACAGCTTTGAGCTGAACAGTGGTTGTGTCTCTGCTATGAATTTTCATTGTTTTCCCTTTGGTGCTAGATGAATCTGCACATTTTTGGGTGAAGCCAGGCTCAAAAGTCTTAACCAAGCAAACAAACAACTCTTAGCTGAAGCAGCAGAGCATTAAATCTTTGACATATTGACATTTTATTTATTTGTAGAAAAAAACTTCAACAAGAATTCTCTGTCATCCTCAGATGAGAGTCTCCTCTGCCCCTTCATGTTAGGCTCTACTCTTGCATCTGCATGTGCCTCACATGTGGAGACTCAGTTTTAAACATCAAGTGTAACAAACTTTTCTGATCTCCCAAGGCCAATCTGTAAAGGGCAGCAGACCTTGCTGTCTTGCTCATTGAACAGCACTTTGGTAGGGCAGTTGGACCTAGCCTAGCATCACCATGAGGGTGGGGAGACACTGGAACAGGTTGCCCAGAGAGGCTGTGGAAGCCTCATCCCTGGAAGCTTCGGAGGCCAGGCTGGCTGGGGCTGTGGGCAAGCTGCTCTAGTGGGAGGTGTCCCTGGCAGGCAAGGGGGTTGGAACTAGATGATCTTTCAGATCCCTTCCTACTGTGACAATTGCAGGATTCTATGTCTGCTGGAATGGGGAATGGAAAACATAACATGGTCAAAAGTCAGTCCCTGGAGCAAGATGACACCTGAGCAAGAGCAAAGCAGTAGCTTACCTGTTCCATTCCCATCTAATCCCTGCAAGTACGGAAAGCTCTCCACTTCCCAGGGAGAGCTGGCTGCAGTCAGATAGGCTGTCAGGTCACTGTAGCTAGTGTTCTCTGGCAGCTTCACAGACCTTCTCTGGAAGTGAACTTGTGGCTGGGTTCGGGCACCTGAAAAGCAAACAAAAAGTGACTTTATATCCAAGGCAGGAAGAATATTTAGCTGTTCATATTTGTGGAAGCACATTGACAGGGGTTTTCTTTTCATCATAAACTGCAATAGCTTGAGAAGGACAGAGGCATCAGAAGGATATTCTGAAAGAGAAGGAAACCCAGGACTTTTCTTTTGCAGTTGCCATCATTTTCCCACAAGTGTTAGAGAGCAAAGATGGGCTCTCTAACAGAAGGTACCTGATGCCAGAAGCTTTTCTGAATATGCTCCTTCCCTGGACCACCTCCAATTCCACTCCATGTTTCTTTTAATGAATGCAACTGAAACTAAAACTGAGTTCAGAGGCAGGGCATGTGAAAGCTTAGAAAGCATCCAGGTCACCACATTTAAATTTTGTTTCTCCTGAAGTAGCAAGATAAATGTAGCTCATACTTTAAAGTGCTTTTCTGAGAGACACTTCCACCTGTAGCCCCAAGGACCTTGTGTAATTCCTGCATTTGGTGTTTACAAAGCTCTGGCCATGTTAACTAACTCTCTCTAGTACTGAGATAAAAGTCACTTCTTTAAATCACTGGACAAAAAGATTCACTTGAAAAAGCTTGGGGGAAAAGAGCTTTCTTATCTCCCCATGCCAAGAACACCTCTAACCAGAACCAGATTACTGGGCATGTAAGATCTTTCTGGCTTGTAGAGTTTCAGTGTCCTTTTCCAGATCCCTAGGTGCCAATGGAAGGATCTTTGCTGCAACATGATTTAAGACTGTTTCATGCACCATGGCATTTCATGTCTCATTTAAACCCCAGCTTGCAGAGTCAACAGTCTTCTCCAGTGGATGCTCACCATTAACAATGTTTAGCAACACACAGCAAGGCTCCATCTGCAAGTTGGTGTGTGCAACATGCCAATTAATACTTCAATCAAAAGCTATTGTGTTCTGCAGAGCTCACTTTGAACACTCCCAGAACACTCCCCTCAGCACAAGAATCAAGAGGCAAGCAGTTGGTTTTCTTTTCCTTCATTCACACTTGACTATGGGCTTCAAAGATGTCAACTCCAGACCAATTTTGCCTCTTTTCCCCTATTAGTCTCTGGCAGCTCTTTTAGGTTACATGTACCTCCCCTGTGAGAAAGATTAAAGAGCTTGAGTCACACCTCCTGAGCTTTTTGACTGCCAATGTGAACCAGGAAGGAATCTCCCTTACCCAAGTTCTAGGCTTAAATGGAATCCAACATAAAAGACTAAATGAATTGATTGCAGTGAACTCATCTCCTGAGTACCTGTGCCTCAGGGACCAATCTGCTGAAGCACTTGGGAACCTCTGCCTGCTCTGCTGAGCCAGCTCCTGGGGATAAGCATCCACAGCAACACAACAGAACAAAAACCAGACCAAAGAAAGCAGCTTCAAGATTATCACCACCAGTTCAATGGAAAATCACAGGATCTTCTGCTAAACCTCTGGTGAAGATGAATTATTCAAGCTGCCCACAACTGGTATTGTATTGCCAAAGATCTGAACTAATTAAGAATTAAACCCAAAGCTATTGTTGTTGAGTCTGTTACACAGTGGTTTATGGGGAGGCTCTGGGCTTCTCTGTAAAGAAATGGTTGTTTTGGAGCACTGGAACAGCCATGAGCTGACAAATTCTCACTAGATAGAGAGGTTCAGAAAGAAAATTTCAGTTTCTTGAATCTGAAAGGCAATGCAAAGTGTTCCTGTGGCTGAGCCCCAAAGCTGGTGGGAAACCTGCACAGCAATCAACTCAGATACAAGTTCTGAGGTGGGAAAAAGAGCTTCCTCTGTAGATAGTGCATATACATGTGATAAATGAGTGTAGTTAACTCACACCTTAACTAACAAATGAACTCCCTGATATTGATATTCACCTTAAAACCTGCCACTGACCCTCACTATCTCCTCAGCTCCTTGAGATAGCTGGGTCTCCCTAAACCTGGCAAGAGACTTCACAGGGGCAGAAGACAGGGAGCTGCCAGCAAGAGGCTTGTGAGGGAAGCAGCTAGCAAAGCTTTCACCTTCTCTCACCATCCTGATAATCCAAGGTACTGCTTTAGCAGAGGTCACAGAGGAATTTGGGGCATATGTTTGGCAATATACTTACTGAGACAATGGGAAGTGGTGAAATGGAGAGAAAGACTTGTGCTGACCAGAACCTTATTTTACAGGTCAACACTTCTCACTGGGAGTGGATTATGATTACTGCTTCTATTCCTGAGGATACCTAGCTTTGACTTGGAAAACAAAAAGATCCAAGTTTGAAATTGCCATGTGAGCTCTCTCTGCTTGCTGAGTGACTTGATGTTAAGGGCTCCTGAGTACTGATCTCATCTTCTTTAAACATCCTCTTGCACACACTGGCCAGGATTCAAATGCTGCCAGCACACACCTGGAGATGTGCCCAACTTAAGAAAAGACCTTGTCACTCTGGATCTGTGATACAGAATCTCCTGAGTCGGAAGGATCCCCAAGGATCATCGAGTTCAGCTCCTGTCTCTGCACAGGACAACCCCAACAGTCACCCCATGTGTCTGAGAGCATTGTCCACATGCTTCTGGAACTCTCTCAGCCTTGGTGTCATGACTACTGCCCTGGGGAGCCTGTGCTAGTGCTCCACCACCCTCTAGGGAAGAACCTTCTTCTTATAGCCAACCTAAACCTCTCCTGGCACTGTGACACTCCAGACATGTGGCACCACATTGGCATGTGAGCTTCTGAAGTCTCATCAGTTCATGCTCTGATTGTTCCTGTGTCAGAGGCAGACAGAAGGGCCCCATCCAGCTCCCCTTCACTGGATGCTGAAGTTCAGCTTGTCACTGTGCTGGTATTAAATAACTTGAATGACCTAGTGGCTGGCAAGCTCCATCCCTTGCAATTACTGGCAGAGCAGAGCAGTAGATTGCAATCCCATCAGGAAAATGAAGCTGGCTGCAGCCACTCAAACTTCTCAATTGCATAATAAGTTGCTTGCTTGCTTAATTATTCAAAAGCAACTGGTAATTTATTGCACTAGACAGGCCTTTCTTTCCCTCAGACTGGTGCTTGAGCACCAGTGCTCCCACTCTGCTCTGCTGTAATGAATCCTGTTTCGCCCTCATTGTTGCACTAAGGTAACTCCTCAGCAGCTCTTCTGAAGCAGTGTAAAGTTACTGGGAAATAAACCGGAGAAGTAACAGAGATTCTAACAAGGTCACGTTGAGGATTTTGGATGGAGACTAGAGAGGCTCCACCCAAGTGCTGGTACAGTGTCTAGGCTGCCTTTCAGTCAGGTTTCATCCCAAGAGAACTCCCAGGGACAGGAGCGTGGGCTGGTCCCATAAAAGAGTTTTACTGGGCAAGACTGAGAGTTCAAACCCCAGCCTTTGGGATACTCTGGGTACCACCTTCTTCCTTTCTCCTTTTCTCTGCTCTACCAGCACAGCCAGTTATATTAGTCTAATTTAAGTGTAGTGGGAACACTCTGGATCAGGCCACTAAAGGGAGTAAGATGTGGAAAAGGAGCACCACTCAGCTGTTAAACATCCTCTAACCCTTCACTGTTCCTTCTCTTATGAAGAAAGGAAGATGTAAACATGAAAAGATTGTGCTTGTTAAGTTAATTGCATAATATTAGCACATTTGCAGGAGAGTAAGAGCATTTAATACAGCATGCTAGCAGAATACTGCTAGTCAAATGGAACCTCTTGTGGTTTAACACCATCCCTCTCAGGGACCCCACAAGACAACGGCAGCTCTGACACTGCAGAATACAGGTGTGGCAGCTGTGCTCTTCTCCAGCTCCTCCAGAGCATTCCATCAGCTACCTCATTGCTTTAGGACTTCTTCAGCTCCAGTCCTATCTAGTGCTACCACTAATGAAAAGCCTGCTGTGTCTGGGTGGTTTCTAACCATAAAACAAGATGTCAGGAAGGCATTATATTCCCCCAGATAAAGCAATGTTATCTTGAAATATTGAAGATAGCAAATAAGCAGAGGAGTGCTATCTGGTAGACTTTAAAATGATGATATTATGATAATCATAACACACTTGAGTAAGACAGTTTATGCACAGTAGAAGTGCTCAGAGGAAGGCTGTCCCCTTCTTCTGGCTCACCAAGGCATCTTTAAAATCTCCTGTTCACCTGTTAGCAGACTCACCTCAGCCTGATACCACATCAGCTGGGCTAACTTAGGTCAGATGAACATTCTTTACTGTGCCATTCAGAAAACACAAGTGTTCATCTGACTGATACAGCAGTTGCTGTAGCTTCAGTGTCTGGCTTTAGGCAAGGGTGATTTGAACTGTGTTTGCACTTTAGTGCAGTGGGCTTCACCCTTTAGCATGTGGCTTTGCAGGGAATCTGATCAGGGGTCCACAGCAAGTGCTTAAGGAAAGGAAGATTCTGTAGGGTGTACAACAGTGAGAAGTTTCAAGGCCCTACATTTCTCAGGCCTTCACAGTGGGAAGCAAGGAACAAAATTAAAGCCAGAGAAAACTGTTAGACAGTAAGAACTTCCTTCTGGAAACATTCACTGCAAGGATGGTTAAATGAGGCTAGATTAACAAACAGTCAACTTAGAGAATGAAGAAACAATCTCTAGCTCCCAATTAGCACATTAAAGCCCAACCTTGTTTATCACCAAGTAACTCCAGCTCCCTAGCCACTGCACTTAGGGGTGATTTAGCTGTTAACCCATTTGGTAAAACCACCCCAGAGAGGGATGTTCCTCAGGGAGTTCAGGAGAACTCCCCACAGAACAGCAGCCTCACCCCTGGGACAGAGCTCACAAAGTATTGTTCTCTTTGCTTTGTATCACTCCAGTTTCAGTTCTGCCTTCCCCAAACCAGCATACCTTGGAATCCTGAGACTATCTGGACTACATCATCATAGACCATGAGGGTAGCAGAGCGTTCAGGAAGGAGGCCCAGGCTCAGGGAGGAGAACACTGTGGAGAGAAGTGGTTTCAGTGGGATACACTTGAATCCTTATCAACACAACCCACCACCACCACCACCACTTGCATTCCTCTACATTCTCACAAAAGAAGGCCACCCAAACCATGGAACCCACACTGTATATGTGACAGAAACCACATGCACTCCCTAAACCAAAGAATTACACTGCCAGGGTAATTGAGATTGAACTAAACAACATCTTCTACACTTGGACTCCTGCAGCTCATGCATGGGAGCTGCCAGTACAGAAGAGTGCAGTGTAAAGCAGGGGTTCAGGCTCTGGTTTCCAGCTCCACAGAAAGATTTGTCATGGCACAAAGAGAAGTGAAACACTAACTCAGGCTGAATTATTTTTCTGTGAAACAGCTATTCTACTTTTTACCTCAGGAGGATTTTAATGACACTTAGCTTTTAAATCCTTTCAGATGCTTACATAAAAAATCATACAGAAAGGCAAAGCATGATGATTAAGCCTGAATAATTTGCTTTAAAATACAGCATGTCCTTACTGAGTCACCACCTACACTACAGAAGTGCTGAATATAGCTGAACTACTGTCACTCTACCAGAGATGCAAAAGGGTGGGGAAGGAGCTGGGAGTGCTGGTGGATAAGTTCACCATGAGCCAGCAATGTGCTCTTGTGGCCAAGAAGGCCAATGGTCTCCTGGGGTGCATTCTTGAGTGTGAGCAGCAGGGTGAGGGAGGTTCTCCTCCCCCTCTACTCTACTCTAAAGAGGCCACATTTGGAGTCCTGGGTCCTGTTCTGAGCTCCGCAGTTGAAGAGAGACAAGGAGCTACTGGAGAGAGGCCAGCAGAGGCTAGGAAGATGCTGAGGGCACTGCAGCATCTCTGGCAGGAGGAAAGGCTGAGAGCCCTGGGGCTGCTTAGCCTGCAGAAGAGCAGCCCCACAGGGGAGCTGCTCAATGCTGAGCAAGAGCTGAAGGCTGGGGCCAGACTCTGCTCAGTGGTGGCCAGGGCCAGGCCAAGGGGCACTGGGCACCAACTGGAACCCAGGAGGTTGCAGCTGAACAGGAGGAGAAGCTTGTTTGGTATGAGGGTGTTGGAGCCCTGGCCCAGGCTGCCCAGAGAGGTTGTGGAGTCTCCTTGTGCGGAGAGATTGCCAAGGCAGCTGGAGGTGACCCTGGGCAAGCTGCTGTGGGTGAGCCTGCTGGAGCAGGGGGGTTGGATGGATGATCTTCAGAGGTCCCTTCCAACCCTCACCATGGTGGGAGTCTGTGAGTTGTATTTGCTGCAAGAAACCTGCCTGCAAGGCCCTTTGCCACTGATACTGCCATTCCTCACAGGTGGCTGTGTCTGTATGCACACAGACCTTTAGAGAGTGGAGAACATGATACAATTCGATGCCAAGTTCTTCAGAGCCAGAAGAGCAGAGCTATGCATGGAATTAGCCACCTGACTCCTGTCCCCATGGAAACAGCAAGAAGCAGACCTGCCTGCAGTCCATGCATGGCTTGCAGAGGCAGTGAGGAGATTAATGCATCCCACATCTGCACCTGGAAATACTGATCCCATCCTGAAGTGCCCACAGGCTGAGGAAGACATTTCCAGAGCTGATGAGTAAAAGAACAGCTCAAGCTGTTCTGAATTTCTGGAGCTCATCAGTTTCCTCTAAATGAATGTGCAGTTGTTAATCCAAGAGAGCACAGAGATGTCAGCTCCAAAGAGGGAGGCTCCACACTCTGGTACCTGTCTCTTTGAAGATCAGGAATGTTAGTGTTTGGGAGAAACACAGGAGAAAGGAGAAGAAACCAGGAGAAACAGGTTGATCAGAACCATCTCCTAACAACATCTATGAACACTGAAAGCAAATGAAATGCAACCTGATGTTATTACAAGTACAGCTGAGAGTTTTCTGTCCAATGCTCTACAGGTGAGCTAGATCTGCACCCCAGGCAGCATCAGGAAGAAAGCCTAGTGTAAGCAGCACTAAGGGCACACAGTTCATGTGTTTGCCTTGACTCCAATAACTTCACTTTTATGAAGGAAGCTAATATAATTTAGACACCCTGGGGAGCTCAGTACAACAAACCATGCCAACATCTCCCATATATGCCAGACTGTAATGCATCTATAACCTCTAAATTTCCCCTGGGCTTTCCTGCACAATCTTTTCTCAGCATGGCAAAGGCAGAAAGTGGTAGTTGGTAAGGCCAGAGGGATGAGTGTGATGATTCTGTGTAAACACAGCCTTCCCTGAATTAATCACTGCTTCAGAGCCAAGAGCTGTGCTTAAACTAGACAACAGGTTGCAGAAAACCCAGCCCCTTTTCTTTTCAAGGTGTCCAGTGGTGAAGAACACACCACAACAGCCATGCTCTTGGAAATGATGATGAGGGCAGTTCAACGTGGTGCCTTTTTACCCATCAAAATTCATGGAGGTTAGAATTCCAGCCATTTGATCTTCCTTTTATACATGCCCACTCGACAGAAGAATTCTCTCTCACCTCCTCTCTATGCAGGTACTGCTGGACTATGATCAGATTACCACATGAGCTTTCTCTCTGGTGAACACAGTAACTTAAGCACTTCCAAGTCTTTCCCTGCAAGCCATATTCTCCCATCTTTTAATCCCACTTGAGATATAAACCTGCAGTGTTAAACACTTCTCTTGAAGTGTGGCTCCAGAACTGGACACTGAGTGGCTGCACCTAGGAGCAGTTCTGAAACATTACGCTCTGCCTTCTCAGGCTTCCCCTTGCTTTACAGATGAGGATCAGTTATTCTGCACTCTTGCAGTGCTGCAATTGAGAGACTATTTTCAGCCATTCATCTACCATGACTCACATGTCTTCTGCAGAGCAACAGCTTTGCAGAGGAGCTCCTCTCTCCCAGAAATACCACCAGCATCCTCTGCTCCCAGAACTCCATCTCACCCCTGGGAATACCATGGGTTTGCTCTGACTGACCCTGCCAGCTAGTCTGAACTCTGCTGTCTCAGCACCTTCCCTCTCTCTATTGCACAGAGAGCTCCAAAAATGTCCTCTTCACTGTGGACTCCCAGTCACAGTGTCTTTCCTTCCACATTATTTACAAAGAAGAATCTCTGAGTAGCTAAGAGCAGTCAGACAAGCACATCTTCCATCATCAACACTTCAACAGCTCAAGTGATGTTAAATTAATGAACTGTTAATAAGTGGAGTCATGGCTCTGCTGATAAATAGTTTAATGGAAAAAGAGATCCTAATCTTTTCCCCCTACCATTTATCACTAAGTAAATAAATAATCCTCTTACTTAAGTGGTAAAGAGCTAGTCATTATTTTGGTTAATATAAGACAAGTTCATTCCTGCCAAACTAGAGAAGGAAAACCTCGATGCTTATTCCTTAAAGCTGTATCAGTAATACCATGAGTTCAGTGGCTGCACAGGCTTTCAGCATGAGATTATAACCAACACAGGCTCTGATGGAAAGCCCCTGACCCTTTGGCCAAGCCCCATTTTGAACATGCACTTTGAACATGACCACCCTATGGCTCTCACACCTCCTCCCTGCCCATGGTTCTCACGTCCACACTTGGAGTAAATGTGCTCACAGGTCACTTACCAGAGCATGCAGGGCAGCACAGGAGCTCTGGCCACTGCTGTAGGTGGGACACTGCTCAGGAGGTCCCAGCTGCTCTGAGGGCCATTAAACACAGAGCACTTCAACACCAACAGTCCTCAAACCGATTTTTAAAGACAATAGGTCTGTCCTATAGTCAATACAAAGAGTAACAGCCCAAGCATCATAGAATCCCAGAACTGTCAGAGTTGGAAGGGACCTGAAAGATCATCTAGGCCAAGCCCCTGCCTGCCAGGGACACCTCCCACTAGAGCAGCTTGCCCGCAGCCCCAGCCAGCCTGGCCTTCAAAGCTTCCAGGGATGGAGCTTCCACAGCCTCTCTGGGCAACCTGTGCCAGTGTCTCCCCACCCTCACAGGGAAGAACTTCCTCCTCATAGCCAATCTAAATCTCCCCTCCTCTAGCTTGGGTCCATGGGCCTGAACTTTGATGTCATGTCCCTTTTAAGGAGTAACTCACAGAAGAACCCTATTCTGTCTACAAGGGGCATATCAAGTTGTGACTTGTTGTTTCTTTAATCAAAGGAAGGATTAAGTTCACAGTACAGAAAGCAAAAGAAAGGCTTCTACTCCCACTTAAATCAATGACAAGCTAGCTACCAGTTCCAGTGAGGGAAGATCAGAGGTGAAAGGAAACTATTTCCTGTGTGAAGCTCACATTTCAACTGTGGAGAGAAACTGTCTAGAATTACTGCTCTTTAAACTTCCTGACTTACCAAGGCAATAATGCCAGGTTTGAGACCCTTCCCTCACAATCAGCACTGAAGAAAAACCAACAAGCCCAAAACCTAAGCAAACAAACTCCACACCATGGAAGAGTAGGTGCCAGTCAAAAGAGCTAGGGGATGAGACAGAAGGATATGAGACTCCAGGCAAGAAAAGGTTATTGCTTGTTTTGATCCTAGATGACCGTGTCTTAAGGAAGTGTATGAAGTGTGCTGGGGAAGCTGCATTTCATCTTACTTAAACAGGAAAAAAGCCATCAAGGACATTTCTAGACAAGAGTCACAGAACAATTATGTTTGGAAGAGACCTCAGGAGGTCAACTGCTTCCATCAAGCAGGGGAGTGTAGAGCTGAGCTCTGAGTATCTTTAAAGATGAAGATTTCACAGCCTTCCTGGGAAGCCTGTTCCAGTCTCAGACTACTACTGCTGTAAAGAAGTCTTCCCTTTCATTTCTTTGAAACTCTCCTTGCTGCAACTCCTTTCAGTTGCTTCTTTTTCTTTCAGTATGCAGCTCAGGGCCTGGCTTAGCCTTTGCCATAGCTCCATGGAGCAGCTGGAAAACATGGCAGAATACAGCAGAGGGAGTGTGGAAGAAGTCAGTGACTCTCATCTGAAGCAAGCAAATGCAGATAAGTAAACAGCATGTTGAATTGCCTAAAGCATAATTCTGGGCTTGAAGAGATCCAAGTTCCTTTCCCCATCTGAAAATGTCTTTGCTGCTTGACCTTGCAGCAAGTCCCAGAGTCCCTCTGGCTCTGCTGATCTCACTACGTGGAGCTAAGGCATCAGATTGAAGACTGCCCTGTGATCACTTATACTATTAAATACTAGTGCACTTAAACCCTGGCCTAACTATCAAATCCACAGTGATATTTAGGTGTGACTGGGGCACAAAGACAAGCCTGGGACCATTCCCAAACTATTTGGACCCTAATTGTGGCTAGAGATTAGAGGAAAGGCAGATGAAAACTTGGGATGTGACCTTCATCTAGATGTCGTGTCTCAAGGTCTGGAAGCCACCCTGAGTCTGGTCTATTTAGCAGTACAGAAAGTCTTTGTGACTCAGTTTCCCTCTGGTACTAGAGTCTCCCACTTCACATAAAATTGAGGCATTTTAATAGAAACATGCAAGTATTATTGTTATATTTGTTTACCTGTGGAAGAAACAAATCATGCTAATTAAGTTAGAAAAGAATCCTTACATCTGGATAACATAAAATCAGATTAAAACTCCCCTATGGGCTAGGCCAAAAACTGAAAGGCCAGGGAGGTTTGGTTTTTGTGTGTGTGCTACAGCCTAGGGTACAGCAGTTGTGGCTGCACCTTGGGAAAGAAATGAATGAGTGCATCACAGCTGCTGGAACAAGAGCTCTGGGAAGCAGAGTTCCCATAAAGAAAAAGATCTGGAATAGATTAGTATTTTCTGTGGAGCTGCAGGAGCACCAACAGTTGTCTGAAAACTGCTGCAGCACCGTACCAGGGGCAGCCAGGAGGAGAGAGATTCTCTGCACAGCCTTGACGCCACAGTTTAACTGAGGCAGAAACCTTGGGGTTTGGGGTTTGTTTTTTTGCAATGCACAGATGTTCTTCCTCCCACCCAGGGCTGCAAGCATCAAAACACATCATACAGAACGGTGTAACTTCCTTTAGATGCAAACTCTTACCTCAGAACAAAAATAAAGATCTCTTACCAGGCAGTCTTACAGGTTTCCATGGTGCAGAATTTGGCACATATGCATGTTTACTAGCAGTCACTATCAGCTGATTGCCCAGCTTATACTGAAACTTGAGGAAGGCAGTGCCATCTGCTCCTGAGGTTCCAGATGCAATGGAGATCTGGTTGGTAAAAATCTCAATGAAGGCTTCAGTTACTGGCTGGTGTGTGCTGGCATCGCTGACATGGACCTTCAGTGTCACCTCTGGAAGGACAAACAACCACAGCAGTTATCACTCACAAAGCTCCTGCAGCAGGCAGAACATGCTAGCACATCCATGACCAAAGAGGCACTGGCCTCAGTGCTAACCTCTGACACTTTGGTGCCAGGTATGACCTCCTGGCCTGGCCTGCAGCTCTCCGTTCAGGGCAGTCACTCTTCAGAGACACCATAGATTGTGCCAGAGGCCAGAGCAGGTCCTGAATTACTGCCCTGCTGCTAACTCCAGATGTGGAGGTATTCATATTCCATCTATGAACCACAGGCAGCTGGACAGCACATCACCAAGGGCAGGAAATAGCCCCCTGGATGGGCAACATGTCAGTCTCACAGCAGCATCACAATTCTCACTGGGTGTGCTACCAAACATCATGTTCTAGTCGTGGATTGCCCATGACAGCATCTGACTGTCTGTATGGTCCCTATGGTCCCACAGCCTTGCTGTCCCTCTGCTCCAGCTTTCTCCACCAGCAGTGGGGACACAGACAGACTGGAACTGGGCTGTGCTTCCTCACCCCTTCCTCAAAACACTTCTTGTGTAGCAAAGGATCGGAGAAGATCTGCTGGGAGAGAAGCCCAGGAAGAAGGTGGGAATAGAGCAGGCTGGGTAAGACTATGAACCCTGGTGGGAGAGATTGCCCCAGCTGGCACAGGACCTTCATGGGCATGTCTAACCAAGGTGGTGAAAACCCACAGGACCAGGGCCATGTCCTCAGAGCACAGGCTGAGCAGCGGGGATGTAGAGTGCTAGCAGTGAGGAAGAGAGGAACATTCCTTCCCTGCCTCCCTGTTCACTGGCCCTTTTTCTAGTGGGGCAAAACCATCAGAGCCCCTGCTGCTCTCTGCCTGTCAGCCCTGACACTGTCCCACCACCTTTCCCACAGGTGTGAGAAGCCAAGAGGTGATGGTGAAGGCAGTCAGGAGAATTAGACATCTTGTAGACAGGCACTGAGAAGCTAACAAAATGGGCTGTATTTTCCTTGAGGACTTTGCTGTTTATCCAGAAACCAATGACTTCTTTAAAGGCTTCCAGATGTACAGGGCTTGCCCACTCTGCAGCACTCTTGTGACTAAACCATGCATTGTGTCACCAGGCTTTTGTTACATCAAGTGGAGCAGCTTGTGTAAGACAGTCCCTCCGGAAGGCATTCCTCTAGACCTACGACTATTTTTCTGCCCCTCCAACAGCTCCTTTGCCTCAGGCTCTAAAGCAGCAGCTGTTGCCTTTCTCCAGGAGCTATGACTTAAATGCAAGGCTGTGTTGGAGAGACCCAGGAACAATCCAGTGCTCCCACCAAGGCACTCCTTGGATTTTTTCCATTTCCAGTTGCCCTGTTCTCCTAAATGAGCACCCACCTCCCTCTCTTCTCTCCCACTCTTCCCTTCCTCTTGTTCTTGCCCTCATCTTAGGAAGTTCTGCTGTTCTTGCATGAAGTCCCTACCCCATCTTGCTCCAAATATTCTGAAAAGTCCCTTTTTGTGCCAGGGGAATTCAGCCACTGACAAGCAGGATGCTCACACTCCACATGCAACTCATTCTTTCACGTGCTGCCCAGAAAATAAAAGAGCACAACCTCCTTTTTCATATCTATTTAAAAGCAACACATTGATTTCTCCAGAGCAGCACTGGGGGTACAGTTCTGCTGTATTCCTACTGTGTGTTAGCATTTTAAGAACTTATTTTGGTGCAAGCCCTGGGCCAGGAAGACAAAGAACTTAGGAAATCTCCGTTGTGAATTTCAAGACTGAAATGACACAACTGAGAAGCAGAGTGCAACAAGGTAACATCTTAAAAGGATGTCGGGATCTAATACAAAAATATCAGCACCGCTGTCCTAAGGACATTTTGGTCTGAAAGATATCAAGACCTTTTCTAAGCAGGGACCTTCTGTCTGAATCCTCCAGCACAGAAAACAGGAGCATGAGGCAGCCCTGGGCAAAGAACCCATTAGAGAAATTCATCATCATCGCAGCCCTCGCTGGAGAACTTGGCAAGGGAGGATGCCAGTTTAGAGGGGATCAGCATGAAGCACATTCTAGCTATTAAAGCTTCTGGACTTCCTCCCAGTTTTGCATTTAGTAGTCAAAGAAAAGAAGGAATATTGGAAAGCCAGTGTCCATACACTGGTGTGCACCCACAAAGCCTCCTCAGAAACCTTGCCCTGGCCACCAAGCTGCTTGTGAACTCGTGTGTGTGTGTGGAGACAGCCCCAGCCCCGAGAGGAGGCAGGGAGAGCTTAGTTATCTGCAACAAACTCTACAGGCAGGTTTTCCTTCTGAAACAGGCAGGAGGACCAAGCTCAGACCCAAAGCCTGAGAGCTGCACTGGTAATGCTTCCCACTTGAAACTGCCTGGCAGAGTGTGGCTGAAGAACAGGCAGGGTAACCAGGAATGGGTCCTGCACTCAGGGAGAAGCAAGGAGCCAGGGCAGGCTGAACATTGTGGTTAGCAATTACAGAGACATGGAAGTTTAGCCTTTCCAACAACAACTGCATACAAGGAGGAACTCAGGAGTTCTGAAACATCAAATATTGATCAAGGAAGAAGAAAACAACACAAGTATCCAATCTCTAACTCCTTCTAGACATCCAAAATTCTAGAACTACTACTAAAACTGTTCAAGAGCTAAAGACTGACAGAGGAAATCTTTCCAGTATACAGAAATCCAGCTCCCTCTTCCCAAGCAAGAGAGCTAACCATGGGTATCTCCAGTAGGACACTCCTTTATCCTTACTCCACAGCCATGTAAGGGCTTTTCTCTGCACCCTTCTCTCTTTCTGGTAAGGAAGGGTAAGGGTTTCCAAGCAGAAACAACAAAGGTTATGATCCAAGACAGAAGACTGATGTCCTGAAGGGCAACAGACTGGAACTGCTGCTCCAAAGCACAGTCCTAGATGAGACACTGGGCTTGGTTTTTCCTCTTGCCTTTTAACATTTAGACTTGCTTGTTCCTAGCAGCCTTAACAACCCTAACTCCTTATCACGTTATCATCCCTGACATAGGTGTGAAATGGATACAACTTGCTTAACTCAGGGCTCTCTCCCACGCAACAGCTTCCTTGTTTTCTTCTTTGGCCATAAAACATTCCTGTGGAAGTGTTATTTTCTCTCTCCTTATCTTCTTCTAAGACAGCAGTGAAGTCATGAATACTGAATCTGCATTATCACAGTAATTGCCACAGCAACAGAACCATTACAAGCTTTAAATGGGAGAGAAACTGTTGCAGAAAACCTCCTCTCAGAGTGATGAGAACAGTCTGTGAAGAGACACCACTGGGGAAGCTTAAAACTGTGCAGAGAGTTTCAGAACTGTTAGGAGATGTTCAGGCACTCCTTGAACAACAGGAGGAGTGAAGAAGGGAAAAAGAGAGCAGAGCAAAGGTGATCCAAGATCAGGCTGACCACAAATTAACAGGGAGGTCTTGGACCAAAGCATTTGGTATACTGAAAAAAAGTATTTAATTAGAAAAAGCTGCTTAGAAGACTCATTATTAGCTAAGGAATTGACTCTTTAATATATCTGGCAAGCTTTTTAGTTGGTACTCTCAGCAAAACAGTGGGGATAAAGCAGAGACATTACTCTGGAGTGTTACAGCCTGCCCCTGCAAGGAGCTCCCAGGGAAGGAAGGGCACCTGCAGTAAGTGGGGACATGATGGAGGCAAGGAACCAGCAGCACTGCAGAAGATGAGCTTGGAGAACATGAACTGCTGAAGAGAAGCATGCTTTACCCTGTCACAGACCTGTGGCACTCCTGTGCTCTCTCTGTTATGTACTACAGCAGCAATAGTCAGTCACTAAGTTCTGAAAGAGCTTTGCTCTGTGCTCTTAGTGAGGTCCTGGAGGAGGAAGGGGACCTGAGAGCACAGTGCTGATGCTTCCTCACAGCAGAGCCACAACTTCTCTGGGTAACCTGTTCCAGTGTCTCAGCACCTTCTGAGGAAAGAACTTCTTCCTAACATCTCCTCTACCTCTCCTCTCTTTCAGTTTGAAACCATCACCTTGTCCTATCCCTCTCTGCCCATGGAAAGTCTCTCTCCCTCTTTTTTATGAGTTCCCTTCAGATACTGGAAGGCCACAAGAAGGTCTTCCTGGAGCCTTCTCTTCTCCAGGCTAAACAATCTCAACCCCCTCAGCCTGCCTCTGTAAGGAAGGTGTCTCCATCCCTCCAGCAGGGTTCCCTGTTGGCTTTGCAGCACAGTTCAGGTGGGCACTGGCACAGCCAGAGTAATTTGCTTGCACCACTCACCCCTGCCCTGCCATTCACCTCCCACAGGAATGACTCATGTCCAAAGCCAGAGCCACTTCCAACTGCTCATTTCCAGGAGATAAACCACAGGCAAAGATACCCTGTCTGAAAGTGCAGCTCCCAAATGTTACACAGTGCAAGGCATGAGGGAAACCCTGCAACCCTGCCTCAGGGATCCCAGAGCCAAGTGAGAAAAGAAGGTTAATGGGAAAGCAGCACACACAGGCTTACATTCCACACAGAGCTCAGGGCTGCTGTATGTGTATGCTCCAGCAAGTAAGTCTAGCATGAAACCATTTCCTTATAGCTCTGTACCTATGTAGTTCATATAGTTATACTCCTGTCTTCTTTCAGCAGTCACATCTTATTTTTCTAACAAGTACAAACCTAAAGTACTAGTTACAGTGAAACAGCTGCCTAAGTGTAACTCCCTCCCAGCTTTCTGATACTAAATTTATTCTCAGCTATAAAAAACCCCCAGCATCTCCAAGGTTATACTTTTGGAAAGTGAAATACAAAAAAAAAAGACCCAAAAAAGTCCTTTAAATGTTAGCATTCCCATCCAGAATCCCATCTGTCTTTTTAATCTGATTGCTGAGATTTGACTGAGTCTGAACTTTCTCTGAGCAATCCTTCCTGTGCCATCTGCTTTAGGAAACTACTGAAACACAAGGAACCCTGAGACAACTCCTTCCTGCAGTCACAACCCCTCTGAACCTCACAAATGCTCTTTATGCTGCTGTGAACTGCCAGTTTGGGAACACCTTCTGTCCTTCAGAACTGGGATCACCAGTGCTGCCTCCTATACCTAAGCTCCTGACAAGTGAAAAGCACTTCAAGAATAATAATGGAAAGCCAATGATTTTCCATAGAAAGGAAAGCCCTGAGCAATCTGACAGCAGACAGCCAGATCCCAAATCCTGAACTGAAGAGAGAAGAGGGATGGCACAGATTAGAAGCCAAAGCCCACAATCTTACTTTGCTCCCAGCCCTGCAGTTGGGTTCCTGTGCACACCCCTGTCAGGCAGACTCCCCCTGACCTGCTGGACAAATGCTCTCCTCTGGGAACAGCCTGACACAGGCTGCTCTTATCCCTCCTCTCTTCCTCTGGGGGTCCCTTCCCTGTGGACAATGTCAGGATATTACCAAAGAAAGAGAGATTTAAATTATCTACACTTTGATTAGAGAAGGAAAACTTCCTGCTCATTTAAAAAATGCCTCTATAAACTTTATTTCCAATGGCATCCCCTGCTCTGACTGAGCTTACTGGCAGCATGCCTGGGTTTGAACCCTGCATGCCAGCCAGATAAGCCTTTCTGCCTCTTAACCTTTGGCCCACGGGTGAGGTCACCCCTCAGCCAAACAATAGGATTTGCACTTATCTCAAGGAAAACATTGTCCTAGAAAAAGGAGAACTCCCCATGCCCTAGCCACAGATGCCAACTCAAGCATTTACACATCAACTTAGCTTTCTACTGTACCACAGCAAGGAGGCTCTGCTGACCACTGTGCTTCACCAGAGTAGAGAAGTTCACAGGAAGAAAAAGGAAATGTGGATATTAATCCCCTGAATGTAATCTATCTTGATTAATCATCTGAAAGGTGAGCTCAGAAGCATGATTTCAAACAGCAAACTAGGTGTGCCTGTAGAAGAGTCACAACAGACACAGTGACAGAGGATGATCACAGAATCATTCAGGTTGGAAAAGATCTCCAAGATCATCAAGTCCAACCATCCACCCAACACCCCCATGCCACTCAACCCTGACACCCAGTGCCATGGCTCCATGCTTTTGGAACCCCTCCAGGGGTGGTGACTCCAGCACTGCCCTGGGCAGCCTGGGACAATGCCTAACCACTCTGGCAGGGAAGAAATTCTTCCTAAGTTCCAACCTGAACCTCCCCTGGGGCAACTTGAGGCCATTTCCTCTTCTCCTATCACTAGTCACCTGGGAGAAGAGCCCAAGCCCCACCTGGCTCCAGCCTCCTCTTAGGGAGTTGGAGAGAGTGAGAAGGTCTCCCCTGAGCCTCCTCTTCTCCAGGCTAACCAAGCCCAGTTCCCTCAGCTGCTCACAACACTTGTGCTCCAGACCCTTCACCAGCTTTGTTGCCTTTCAGGGAACAGCTCAGCAGACACCAAATGGCAGGTTCCAACATGCTGATGGAATATGAGTAGATTGATTGGTTTTCCTTTCAATAGCTTTAATTTCAGTTGTAGGTGTTTAACTAAGGCTTACAATTGATCTTTAGTTCTGGAGTTAAGAGAACTAATGTTTGATTCCAGAAAATTTATGAAGCCAGCCCCAATGGCTGCCTGTGGTTCTTCTTTCTAGCACTGCAGTCTGGACCTGCTTTCCAGGTGATGAGGAAGACTACCAGTATGCTCCTCTGCAAACCCTGAGCACTCAGTGGGATGACTATAACTAATTCTCACACCTCAGGACTCAAGGAGGAACTTTCTTTCCCCAAATGCACCACTGACTCTGATTTCTGAGTGTGTATTTCCTTCCTCTCTCTTGCTCCTCTCAGGAAGAGCAGGGATTTGCTGCTGCAGGAGCTGCACAGCCTAGTCTCTTAGGTGGCACAGAGAAGTCCTTCTGTGACGGCCCAACCAAGGCATCATGCTCACCTCATCTTAGCAGACAAGCAGGGCGTGGGGTTGTGGAGGCACCTGAGGCTTTTCACTCTCCTGTGCAGCACAGTTTGATTCACCTGCATTTCCCATCTAACATTCCTTGCCACTGCAAGTGCTTCAGGCATTGCTGGCACTGTGGCTGGTTCCTCTAGTGCACAAGAATTTAATTTCCAGGGGGCTGAAATGGTTTATCTTAACTAAAATAATTAGAATCAATCCTCAGTATTAAAATAAAGCAGAGTGGCCTGTGGTAGGAAGGTCAGGGAGGTGCCCTAGTTGCCTCTGCAGATTTAAAATCTATTAAACAAAGCATTTGGAAACTAAAACAATAAGTATACTCTTTTATCCCCAAATACACTCTCTCCTAGTGATAATGCACATAGATTTTAATAAAATGCCCCAAAAAGGAACTCTGGTACAAGAACCAGAGCAATTTATGCCATCTCCAGTGACAACCAGGCTACTGCACAACCATGTGCTGCAGGGGGAGGGAGGGGCAGTCACAGGATAATAAAATAAAGACGTTCATCACACAAGTGTCCACCAGTTAAAAGAGGATTTGCATATCCTGACATGCTAGAGCCTAGAGCATTACCACCAAAATTAATTTATTGGGTTAAAAAAAAGGTAGGAATTTGCTTTCATTAAACAAAAGTGAGAGCTGTGTGCATAATGCCCAGATGAGACTCAGATACCCTAGTGTTAGGTGATTAAAGAAGCATTTATAATTAACTTGAAACTCACAGGGCCCTGAAACTCATGAATAGCAATAGTTGCATTAGCAGGTCTGCCTTTGATCTCTGCAGGAACTGGGCATGACACAAACTCATTTCATTCCCAAGCCTTGCCTCTCAGACAGGGCATTACAGAGAGATACTGTCAGGGAGCACAGATCAAGCCGAGTTTCAAAGCTTTACCTTGCCCCACGCACGATGCACTCTGTGCCAGACATGAACAAGTAATCCCTGCTTCAAATCCTCTTTTTTTCTTTACTCCTAATAGAGCCCTTTGAAACTCTGTTTGGAGATCAATATGGGA
This sequence comes from Galbula dea, assembly GCA_013399015.1. Taxonomy (NCBI): domain Eukaryota; kingdom Metazoa; phylum Chordata; class Aves; order Piciformes; family Galbulidae; genus Galbula; species Galbula dea. The sequence goes on along the minus strand of VWZX01008611.1, from coordinate 883,880 downwards.
TAAACAGTTAATGCACTGATATTTTTCAGCAGCTGGCTCCAACGAGACCCCAGCTGGTTGTGCAACACCAGCTCTGAGGGCAGCAGCGCTCTGAGCTCAGCCACCGGGGTTTTAAGCCAACTTCATACCTGCTGCATCACCAGCTTGGTTTGGGGGAGAGAAAAAAAGGGGAAAGCATGGATTTGCTTAGCCATGAATGGATCTGCTACATTTCCTTGGAACAACTTTCCCCTGACTCTGTTATTAGCAGCATGCATCTGACAAGAGCAGCTTAAGGCAGCTGGAGTTGATGGAGTTAAGGAACCATGGATGTGCAGTGGGGCAGGGAGGAGACAAGCACTTCAGTTTTGGTTATTTCCAAGCAGCTTTAATTTGAGGCTTAGTCTCTGCTTATTTCCAAAACCTGCTGTGAAAGCAAAGCTAGATATCACTCTGGAAAAGTGTGGTTTTACTTGAGTTGTCTTTTGGATTTGTTTTTTTTAACAAACCATGGTAACAATGCAAACAAACCCAAGCCCAGTGACTTTCTCCATTCCCACTGCAGGCTTCCACCTGCACCTCCACACTCCACTGACAGAAGCTAATGCAGGTACAGAGGCAAATTCTTGCATTAAAATTTTATCTAGGCACTTGCACATTCTCTCCTTTCAAAGAGCTAAACAGCCAATTTATATTCACATCGTTCCTTGAAGAGGTTATCCCCAGCTGCCAGACAGGAAAATGAAGCCTAGGTGAAGCTACCCACGGCTGTGACCTCACTCCTCCAGCCCAGCCAGCGTGAGCAGAGAGCTCTGCAGGGTGATGAGGAGCTCAGCACTGTGGCTCAGCATCCACATCCCTTCCTCTCTCACTGCTGTGGCCCAGCTGACGACTCCTGCTCCTTCTCCTGTGCTGCTCTGCTGCTTCCTGGACCCACCAACCGTGTCAGTTCCACTCACTAACCCTGCAGAACACCAGCCTGTACAAAGGAATGGCTTCTTGCCAGCTGATCAAGTTGAACTGCTGAAGCAACACAGCCCCAGGTACCAACATCAGGAGGACAGGCAGGTGTGGGGCAGACAGGCATGAAGGTTATGGCTAAGAGCAACAGTGGTGAGGAAAAGAAAGAAACTGGGGTCACCTCTGCTGTTCCCTGGGCAATTGGCTCAGCTGTACCACCGAATCACACCTGGAGAGTCCTCCTCCAGCACCTGCACCCCTGGGGTCACTTTGGAAGGCTGCTGGTCCCTCTCCTGACTTAGACAAGCCTTAGGTCAGTATCTGACAGGGACACTTGTGGTAGACCTTTAGTCTCTGTTAGGCCAAGATCCCAGACTGAATCCAAATAACTTCCTGGCTATGGCACCTCTACCATCACAGTAAAACCTCCTGGCTCCTCACTTGGAATAACCATAAAAGTTAATTAACCTGTGATCTAGGTCTTGTTCTAGATACTGAATAGAGACTCTACATGAAACAGGAGCCCTGCAGCTCCCTTCACCCCAACACTGTGAAGCATCCCCAGCCTGACACAGGGCCATTCCTCATCACCCTCTGTTTCTCCTTCAGGATATCTCAGTCCCACAGAAGAAGCCTCTCATCCAAGTCAATTAATTTTTCAATTAATATTTCTGAAGCAGTCTGTGGTCTACATTTCAGCTGTGAGGACTGACATATGTCTGCAGAGTGAAACAACTGACTCTGACAAAACCTTGCTTCAGTTTACATCACCCTAACAGCCACGTTGATCCTAATTCATTTTAGGGCTCTTAAGATTTCATGAGAAAGACAATTTCTATCAGGCTAAAATGGTGAATTTTAAACAATTATTTTCTATTCCTCTACACTGGGAGTCACTTATGAAGATCAGAAGTCACTGGTTTTTCCACAGATTCACAATCCCCCTTGGAAAGTACAGTCCCGGTTACACTTGCAACATTCACTTGATATAAAAACCACAAAGTGACAATGTCCAGAGGTTTGATTTGTTTGATTTGACCATATCACCGAGGGCTGCTGGCTCTCTGCCTCTGACAGACACATCCTCTTTCCCCATGAAGCAGCAGATACAGAGCTGAAGCCATTCCAGCAGTGCTCTCTGTGTGGAGAGCAGTGTGAGTCGTTTGTAGGCAATTTAGTCTCTGCATTAAGCAAGCATTTTAAAGTATTATATTGGTTTAAACAAACAGCTCTATGTTTAGGAAGAGATCTGCTGTGCACAAGCAGTGTTCAAAGGGGAAGCAGGAGGGAGGGATTTCTGAATAACCAGATCATACAGGAGTTAAACTGCATTAATAGGACGTGCTGGGGAATCTGCTGGGAAGCAAGTGAAAAAGGACATATACAAGACCAACAACCAGCTTCTGAAAGGGCAAAATATGTTCTGTTATGTTGTGCCTAAAGCCACAGAATCACAGAATCATTCAGGTTGGAAAAGATCTCCAAGATCATCAAGTCCAACCATCCACCCAACACCCCCATGCCACTCAACCCTGTCACCCAGTGCCATGGCTCCATGCTTTTGGAACCCCTCCAGGGATGGTGACTCCACCACTGCCCTGGGAGCCTGGGACAATGCCTAACCACTCTGCCAGGGAACAAATCCTTCCTAAGATCCAACCTGAACCTCCCCTGGTGCAACTTGAGGCCATTTCCTCTTCTCCTATCACTAGTCACCTGGGAGAAGAGCCCAAGCCCCACCTGGCTCCAACCTCCTGTCAGGGAGCTGCAGAGAGTGAGAAGGTCTCCCCTGAGCCTCCTCTTCTCCAGGCTAACCAAGCCCAGCTCCCTCAGCTGCTCCTCACACAACTTAATACAAGTCTTATAAGACTTAGAAGGGTGAGTATGAGGTTAGCAGATGAAAGGTTTATGTATGTTATGCACAGAGACACTGAAATGAATGCTAAATAGAACTCAAAGTACAAGGCAGAGGTAATCACACTAAAAATGACATTTACTTAAAAGTTTCTTTGACATTATTAGTCCACATCACTGCCCTGACACTCAGTCTAAAGTTAAGTTTAAGGATACTCTTTTGAAGCTAAGAAAAGATGTATTTCACACAGAGATAGAATCTCTGTACATTTTCTTGTTTGCAATTAATTCTGTTCTCACACTTACAAAGGGATGGCTGAGAGAAAGAACTTTACACAGCATTAACCAAGAGTTTAAAGAAAGCAGCTCAATAAATGAAAAACCTGTTCTACCATACTTAGTCATAAACCCAGTCCCAGTGAGCACTGCAGGAGGGCTAAACCACCTTGTAAATATGTAAAGCAGAGAGCCAGGATCCTCACCTTTCCTTCTGACATTTAACAGCTTTAGGATATCTATACATAACCAATTTTTAGCAATACATTCAGCTTCATGCCATGCTAGCTATCATTTTATTTGACATCCACCTCTCTGGACAACTACACACTTTCAAATAAAGTTCAGATAATTCCAGCATGCTCTGGGATTGGGGAAGTTAACATTCCACACTACAAAAATAAGGTCTTTTTCTGCTATGCTGAGCACATGTTCTAAATCAAAATTGCTATTTTTTCCCCCACTCTTCACATGAGGCCCTGGGAAAAAGTCCTGAAGACACAACCCATGGATGTGACACACATACCCCCCACAACCCAGAGCAAGCAATGCTAGAGGAAAGCTGATGTCTTCATTTCAACAACTGGTCTAATAACCCACGTGGCCAGGGGCTCTCCTGAGGTTACAAATTGCTTAAGGGAAGAGTAAAAGGACAGCAGATTGCTGTTACTGCCTGAAGCCAGCCCAAATCCCCAGGCAGCCCTGTGCTACCAGCACCACAGCCATCAGCTGGCAGAGCACAACATGCATCATTCCGAAGAGCATGCAAAGCAGAGAGGGCAGGAAACCCAGCAGCTCTCAGCTGCTAGGAGGTGGATGTCTACTCCAGGGGATGCTGACCACCAGCTGAGTTGCCTCAGATGTCTGCACAGAGAAAAGGACTTTGGGTCCAGGGCTCTATTACAGTATCAGCCAACACAGTGCAGCAGAACAGTGATCTGGTTCTACAGTTACCACAACATTAGCCAGGCTCATTAACATCCTCTACCCCACACAGGTGGGTGCTCTAGAGGAGCGAGAAAATAATAAATGGCAACTTTAACCAGCAGATCTGCAGAGCCAGGGTCAAACAGCACATCTGCAGGGTCAAGCTCCTCCCTGAAATGGCTGAATCACACTAGAGCCAAGATGATCCATGTGAGCAAGAAGGATCAGAACTTCAGCTTTGGACCATTCAAGCAGATATTCCCATCTGGGGGAGCAGCTAAATGAAGGAAAAACAGGGCAAGGAATAACCATTACTAGCTGCTGGGAATGATACAACCTTTAATATTTGAACTTCTAAACTTATCTTTCTAGACATTAAATGAATATTAAAAGCCAGCTGAAACTAGTTTGTGGTTATACTCACAGGGACCACAAAATCCTTGGGATCACAAAAAGCACATAACATGCAAGATAATCACTCAGCTTCAGTACAGACACCTGTAGTGCACAGATACTCATTTGAAAGGTGGTGATTCTTATGTTACCTGCAGTACCAAAGCCAAGCAAAACATATTTCAGCTTATTTTACATGAGTGTGCTTACAGAGGAAACATTGCTGGCTGCTTTGGAGGCTGCTCCTCAGATCGATTTTTGTTACTGCCATGTTCAAACTGCAGTGTGGTGGGTGGAATCCCTTAAAATCTCAACTAGGAACCAGCAGGTCAAGGGAGGTTCTCCCTTACCTCTACTCCACCTTGGGGAGGCACCACCTGAAGTTCTGGGTTCAGTTCTGGGGTCCTCAGGACAAGAGACATGGAGCTCCTGGAGGGAATCCAACAGAGCTCCAAAGATGCTGAGGGGCTGGAGCATCTCCCTGCTGAGGAAAGGCTGAGGGTAGCCTGGAGAAGAGGAGGCTGAGAGGGAACCTGATCAGTGGAGAGAAGGAGCTGAAGGGAGGCTGTCAAGAGGATGGAGCCAGGCTCTGCTCCACGAGGCCCAGCAATAGGACAGGAGGCAACAGGCACCAACTGCAACAGAGGAAGTTCAGCCTAAAGCTGAGGAAGAACTTCTTGCTGTGAGGGTGACTGAGCACTGGCCCACGTTGCCCAGAGAGGTTGTGGAGTCTCCTTCCCTGGAGATGTTCCAAACCCATCTGGACACAATGCTGAGCTATGAATTCTCAGAGCTGTTTGTCAAACACTTTGCTTCATATTTAGGTACCTTTGCCCTGCTGTCCTCCCACTCCAGAAATCCTTCACTTACTGATACACATTTTAGAAGGAAAGAGAGAAAGCTCTGCTGGAGATAAATTCAATCAATTACATCTAAAAATCTGAAATAAATGCATTTCCACTAGTGTAGTATGTCTTGATTCACTCCTTCCAGCACGTCCACCCCAGACACTGCCAACATCTGCTCTGGGCCAGAACACCTTGGCCTTTTGACTCCCATTTCCCCTTTCTCTTTGGGATCATTTGCTAGGTTTTCTTTATTCCAGCAGCTGGCTCTTCAGCTTTAAGATCCTCCTACGCCTGTGGGGTTTGTCTGTGCAAAGCATCATCTCCCCCTGGACGTGGGAGTGCAAGAGTTGAGTGTTTCAGGCTGCTCCCTTGGATTTGCACAGGATGACATTACTGCTGCCTCCCAAGCTGCTCCACTCCAAGGGTGTCCACAGCCATGCTACAGAACAGGGCATCTCTGCCCAGCAGCCAGCACACTCCTGACCAACAGGTCCTTTTGGGCCTCTTACCACCAGAGGACACCTCATCACCTCAGGGCTGTGAGCTAGCTGGTACAGGAGGGAGGTAGAGAAAAAATTAATCCAAGGCTCTGTCTTCTCCCTTCACAGCACTCAAGACATGCTCCAAGAGATACAAACACTTCTCTACCCACACACTGTGCTCTGATGCTGCTCAGGGACTGCAGGAATGTTACACCCCTCTCTCTTTCTCTTCTCTTCTCTCCTCCCTCCTTCCCCCCAGAGGCACTGAGTGACTCATACCAGCACTGACTTCACATCAACAGCAGCAGCAGGGTTATCAGGGGTGAGGGGAGGGTACCTCCAACAGCATGCCCTGAACCCCTCTGAGTTATGCAGGCTTTTGCTGTGGGACCTAGCTGGCTTTCCTCGTTGGGATTTTGATGGCTCTCAGGTCTGTAAGCACTGTTTGACAGACCCCAGTCCCGTGCTGGGAGAAGACCTAGGAGTATGTCATCCTCCCTGACTTCTGCAGTTTGCTTTGCACAGGAGGAGAGTTTGAAATAGCTGTAAACCCATCTGGGTCCCAGCCTGGTCAGAACCACAAGGAACATGGTGGACCCTTTCCTCCTGAAGCTCTGGCATAGCTTGTGTGACAGCACTCAGCCTCTGGGACGCTTGCTGCGGTTACTGAGACAAAAACAGAGCAAGCTGCAATGAGAAAGGCATCAAACACTAACAGGGCTCTCACAAACCCTTCAGGTTAAGCAGCTAAGTGAAGTGCTAGAAGATGATCTGCCTAGATGATCCACAGAGCACATTGTTTGACGGAAAAAGAAGCCCAGTGGAATAGATCTGTCACTCACAGCAACAAATGGAGCTGGAGGACATCTACACGTCTTGGAAACACCCCAGCAACCAGATATGAAGCAACACCTGAAGTGAAAACTAGTAACAATAGCATGCTTAAAAGTAACACCTGGGTCAAAGCTGCCTTTTCTCTGCTGCCTTTGTGGCTTTTTGGATGTTAAACAACTAGAGATGATGATTTTAATTAATTATGTTCCCCATGGCCAGTAAAATATTTGCTAGCTCTTACACAGGAATTTTCCACTAGAGTTTTGCTTGACATGCTGACTGGTGCTGCAGAGGCAACTGCAGGAGTGTCTCAACTCCAAGCTAAGCTACTTCAGAAACTGCAAGCTTTAGCAAGTCTGGAAAATGAAGTTTTCCAAGTAGCCTGGATAGAGCTCCATGGTTCCAGAGGCTGCAGGGGTTCATGCTCCTACATCACCAGCACACCTTCGGGAAACAGGCAAGCAACATTTAAAGCTTAAGGTTAGGCTCCTGTTTTTGAACACTCTGCCTGCATACATGTAAGAAATCAGTCTTGAAGTGTTCAAAGGTTAGTACAGAAAGAAATTCACTAGTTCTTAACACTAATCCAATTTTACTCTCCAGTGCCAGAGACCACAGAGAATCCAGAAAGCGTTTACCACGTGGTTGGTTGGTTCTGTCCCCTCCTCACATCCAGCATCACACTGTCACAAATAAGCACCCAGAAAATCAAGTGTCTAAGGTGCAAGGACATGGACAACACCACCTAGGCCAACAGCCCTGGAAGTGTCAGTGGTGTTGCCTATCATTCCTACATTCCACAGCCTCACAGGCTCTGTGTACAGTATTTTGGCTTTTAATGTAGGAAAACCAACTGTGAAGTTCACCAGACCCCTCCAGCTTCCAACCTTGGGGACAGACTCAGGCTGGAAGGCTGGCTAGAGTTTTGTAAGGAAGGAAGGCTGACCCCCACTCCTGGAGTTTGAGGGAACAGTCCATGGGCAGCCATGGAAGAAGTTTCTCAGTTCTAGCCACTCCTCATGCCAAGGAGCCTTGGCTGTATTGCATGTCTAGGCAATGTGCTCTTTCCCCCACACTGATCCTCCAGCAAGTGTGGCAGAGGTGCTACATGGGCTCCACAGAGAACCAGGTGACTGCAGGGGAGGAGATGCTTCTATAAACCTCTTTTTTCCTCCAGTTTTCAATAAAAGAGATTGATGCAGGCTTGATAGTTTGTGAACTGTGGTGACCACATTTCTTCCTTGTGCTGAAGGGGAGACTGTCTTCCTGGCAAATACATTCACAATGTTCCTTTTATTCCAAGCTAGCTCCAGAGGGCCCACAACAGGCTGAGTGGGCTGAGGATGACAACCTCTTTGTGAGAGCAAGCAGGAATCTGGTGACGCACTAATCGCTGCCTTCAGCTTCCACTGCAGAGCTCCTCCTGTGCCTCTTTTGGAAGTCAGCTCTCACCCTGCTTTGCTGCCACAGCAACACAGGAACCATCACGTGGGAGGGCTGAAAATGGATTTCTTTGCATTACTGAAACCAAGAGACCCAGAAGGAGGTTGGGAGAACCAAGAACCACTCTTCCACTACCTTGTGGGCTCACCACACTCAAGCCCCAAAGACACAGGCTGAGGCTCTTCTTACTCAGGCTTAAAACAAACACAACTCTTCTTGTCCCTTGAGGAGATCACTGCTTTCTCAGCAAGACCTTAGGCTGCCTAGAAGACCTATAAACTTACAGAGGACCTCAATGGAAAACTGTTGCTGAGGTTTGGGCTAGCTTGGCACAGAGATGCTGCTGCTGCCTCTTCACTTCAGAGGAAAAGAAATGGTGGAGGGCAAAGAAAGGTCATGCAGATCACCAAGACAGCTAATTATGCTTTGCTTTTTTTCTTTTGCCTTGCAATGGATTTGCAGCTTTTTGACCACTCTACAAGGATCCAGAGTTCTTAACTTTGCATCATAAAGTTTCCCAGTCACTATCCTGACAGCCAGGGAAACAGATAGGAGGCTGCTCAGATTCTGCAATGTGGAAAATTCAGTCTGTGGGTGGTGGTTTCAAAGCAGCAGTTTCCTCCTGAGGAGGTTACTATTGCATCTGTGGTTACAGGGAGGAGAAGGCAGCAGCTCACCCCAGCAGGACAGGCACTAAAGGCTCAGCACTGCACAGCCAGTGCTTTTGTCACGCTCCAGGCCAGAGGCAGAGCAAAACTTGGCCGCCACAGGAATTCAACCTATTTGATGAGTATACACCCTCACATAGTTCACAGCTCTTAGTGGCACTGCCATGCTGCCTAGCTTAAAATGGTATTTCTGTGCAGGAGAAGACTTGAGTCATTTATAAAGGAAACAATTAAATGAGAAGTTTATGATTTCCTTCAGCCTAGACAAGGTAGAATTGAAACAGCCAAAACTTAGAATATCACTTAATTTTACTGCCTCAGTGTCTTCTCTTAGTTAAGAGATTATTCTCCTACGAAACACTGTGGGTTTTATGCATTACACTCCTTAGGCATTACATCTTTAATAGAAGAATTGGCTCAGATGCACACAGCAGAGTGAGGACTAACTTCCTTGCAGTTAAATCAAGAAACCACAGTTTCCACTTCACGTGGGCTTTGCTTCAGGGCTCAAACACTTCATCATCTGGTATTAATAGAGAGCTAAGAAACTTGACCAGAAAGGCCTTAATCATGCTAGGATTTTAGACAAACATTAGTTCAGCACCATTCAGCCTGGTGGTTGTTTAATTGCAAGTGGCAAGCAAAAGCTTATTGTATCTGACATGGTGAGGACTGGAAGGTTCTCAGCATTGCAGCTCAAAAGCAGGGATATTTATTCAGTGCCACAGGAAGGGAAGATGTGACACCTCAGGATGGGGCCAACCCTGTGCTGTGGCTGCTTGAATCACACCAGCCACACACAAAAATGACCTCAGTGTGAATCCTGCCAGGACAGAGCCAGCAGCAGAACTCTGAGGATCCAACTTCCCCCTTGCCAGCCAGATACCAAGTACCAGTGGTCAGCAGACAGTGCTGTGAGCAGGATGACTGTACCACAATGGTCTTCAGAGACCCTCCAGCTTGTTTCCCAAGACTAAAGCTCCCCAGGGGCTCTCTGGAGGCTTCACCACCAAAAGAAAGCAAGAGGACAGCTCAATACAGGACTGCTAATCCCTGGCATTTGGCTAGCTGTTTGTCCAACTTCCTTCTCTGTAGATCAGAAGTGCTGCAGTTATCAGATAAAGCTAAGAGTGTAAAAACCCTGCACTGAAGACCTAGGGAGGTTTGTTTATATCATCTGGTTTAGGCTGCCAGCAGCATTCATACTCAACACTTCCAGGGAAGGGCAACCTTTCTCCAGTGACAATGATTTTGGTACTTTGATTTGCAAGCAAGTTAAATGCTCATGGTAGTTTAAAATTGATATGGAAAGACATTCCTTGTACCTACATGAAGATTTATGCAGAGAAATCACATGGCAACTGGAAGAAAAAGTTTGCAGGCAAACTGTCTCTCCAAAAAGTACTTGGTAAGCAAAGGGGAAAGGGAGACTGATTAACAGAGCAGCATTCCCTGGAGTTGACTTAAACTCAGCTGTATTCATTTATTTAACAGATGTCAAAGACAGTGAACCATTATTTGTCAATTTAGAGCAATTTCACAAGGCAAACTTTAACCCTCACTGGTATTATCTCTCTTTTTTTTTCTGACCGCTACAAAGTCACTAAAAATGTAGTTAATCAGCCTGTTATCAATCCTGATACCACTCCAAGGGTGAAAGCAATGTGTAAAACCCACAGTTTTCTAGGAAAATCATCTGAGAGCACACTGAGGCAGTCAAATCAAGTGACATTCTAGTTTTCAGATGGTCCAGTACCATCTTTCCTAGGATCTTCCCAAGCCAATCAACAAACCTACAGAAAACAAACAAGCCTGTCTACAAAGCTGGGATTCCTGCACCTGATAGGCTCCCTCCTTCCTTTAACTGCATCCACAAAAGAACAGGGTTGAGCTTTTACTTGAGATGTCCCATATCTTGCAACCATGTTTTTGCCTGCTGTCCACTGTGTTTAAGAGGAAGCAAAGTGGCTGCTGCAATCATTTCATAGAGCAAGAAACACTCCTCACTCCGACTGTGCTGCAATAAATTCTCTCATTCTAACCCATCCTGAAAGAATGGTCTTGCTGAAAGGTGTCCTCTGAGAATGTACAGTAAAAGAGTAGCATGGAAAAGACATAACACTGGAGCAGCCTGGAAACTGGTTTAAAAAGCAATCTGTTTTTCCTCCGTGCTTAGCAGAGAACATTATCATCATCAAGCCACTTTTCAAAATCAATTGGAGCCCATTTCTCCTTGGAGTGTTTTCATTCCTGATGTCTCCTCAAGACCTTTCCAGTAATGACTGTTTGCACTTCATTTAACCTTGGAGTTGACACAGACACTAAATGTTACTTGGAGGTGAAAGTACCTTACTGAACAGCTCCTACCTGTGAACGCAGTGGAGGTATCACCTGATGACAGCCACACACCCCACCCCCAAGCAGAAAGAAGCCCAAGCCCCGGCAGAAGCCACAGCTATAACACTGCATTAGTTCACCATAGCACTGGAAACAAAGGATAGTAGTGGGCAAGCTTTCAAAAGAGGCATTTTTCTCCTCGAGAGTCCTCCTGTTTCCAATCTGTCACAGTCAAGTGAACGTGCTCATTAAAAGCATGTTTTGCACAAACAGGGCTTCAAGAACAGTGAAAGGTTCACTTTCAAGTAAAGTTAATCCAGTTGCTTACCAGTCAGCATGATGCAAGCAAGTGCAAAGGAAACATGGTGCTGCAGAAGCCACCCCCCTCACCTGCCAAGATCAACACCACCCAAACCCACGCTGCTTAACTCTATTTTTTTGCAAAGCCCTGTATACAATCTTTCACATTTAGCCAACATAAACTGGCTTGGATCACCACCTTGTTTTTTGTGGGCTTCCTTCAAAGTCTCTTTTTTAAGGCCAGGTCAAAAGCTGGTCAGCCTACTGCTGATTTAAGCATGATGGTCAATGAGCAAAGCTCCCACTACTTTAGTAAACATTTAGGACAGTTATTGGATCAATGCCTTCAATTAGACTTCCCTGATGAATGCAGAAAAGGCTCACAAACCACATTAGCCTGCATTCACAAGCTACACAGTACATGTGACTTCAGACAACCTACTTTTGGAAAAGAGGAAACCAAAAAGCTACATGAGCAGAAAAAGAGCAAATTTTACACCTTCCAAAATGTCTTTAATGATCTCCATGAACACTTGACTGAAGGGATGTTTGTTCCTGGGTATTCAACACACAAGAACACTGCAGCTCTCAACCCCTCATCCCTCTCCTGCCTTTGGGCACTGGACTGGGGGAAGGAACAAAAAGGGAAGAATGTGCATGGTTGCCTTCTTCTGAGGACAGAAACCTCCTCTTGGCAGGAACCCCTGGAAAGCAGCACTGATGCAATTACCACATGGAGGATTTCGAGGAGTAATTCCATTACTTTCCTATTTTTTCTCCAAGACAGTGATGACAGGTGAGTACAAACCCAACTGGCATTTCAAACAAGATAACTTGCAATGGGCAGAACCTCATGTTCAGCTGCATCAGAACTATTATGAGCTCCTTCTGCAACAGCACAGGAATGCTCTCCAGTCTGGGACTCCAGATCAGACACCATCCACTACAGAAAGGATGAACACCAAGGAAATGAACCATGAAGTCCTCTTCTCTAAAGAAAGTCTGGTTAGAAAGACTTAGAGGGTCTGCAGGTGTGTCTATCCAGCACCTGCCCTGCTCTGTCACTTTATCAGTGCAGTCTGAATATGCCTTCACTGGCTGGACAGAAAGAAAAACTCCATTTAGAAAGTTAATACTCATGGGTACTCTACAGGAAAGTCATTTATCCTTTAGTAGCCTCATGATCCTGTGAAGTGATTCTCCAGCTTTACAGGAAGTCATGCTACGAGGACAGCTCTACAGCTTGGATTCAGGAATGCTGCTTATTGCTTTTTCCAAGCCCTGGCTTGTTGCTACAGAGAGTGAGTGTGTGTGTGTAGGGGGGAAGGAGGAAGGAAACCTGCTCTACACACTGATGTGTGATGACCTTCCTGAGGTTCCAGAGGAGATTCCGACTCAGCCTACAGGTCCTTCATTTGTTTTCCAGACAGAAAGATCTACTTCCTCTCCCTTACACCCAACTAGAAACTATTTTTTCCCTGCTTTTTAGCAACATCATTTAAATAAAGAAAGCAGCAAAGAGTCAAGCTCTTTCTTGGCTTTACTCAAAGTGATGCTTCCCTGCTGTTGATTCAACAAAGGAAATCTGATTTCTGTACTTTCAGCACGGAGCAGGAGAGAAGGGGGGCTCAGGATCACTGCAATATCTGCAGTGTGTCCACCAGAGCTGTGAAAGAGCCAAAGGGTTGTGAGGACAGGCAGATGAACAGTCATTACAACTAACAGCAACTTCCAAATCACATCTTTGTCTGGTTACTAGACAGAGAAGAGTCTGAAAAGTACCTCATGAGCTGCACCTTTGCTGATTGGAAACGTACCAAGAGTCCTCACATGTTTACTCTGTAGATTAATGTCCCTCTGTGAGTCATGATAGTTGTTTTAGTGACTTTAGATATGAACATGTCCATATTCTACACATCCTGACAGTGTTGCTAGTGAATATATTTTCAGCATGTTAGAAAGAGCATAAAATGAACATATTTGCTAGAGAGAAGGAGACAAAAGGACAGCCCAGCTCCAGTCACTGAACCAGAGAAGGCTGCAGCCTCATGAGCTGTAAGATGTTTGGTTGGCTTTTTCTCAAAGTAAGAAAACTATCTAATAAGAAACTATGCCTCAGGCAGCTGGAGGAGTATATGAAGTCAAGTTCCATGCCAGTCATTGTCACGTGTGGTTAAGTTCCACTTCGACAGCAAGAGACACAACCACAGTGGAGCATGAAGGATCACCAAGCTCCTCAGCTAACCACTTCAGACCAGATGCTCTCTTAGCTGGCCAGCCTTTTCAGACTGGTCAAGCTATTAACAAAGAAATGATGCAAAATATTAGACTAGCCCACCATTGAAGGAACTTTTTGCCTCCAGGAAACAAACATTAGCCAATTATGCCCCTGCTGCAACTCAGGGTACAGTGCCCTTTAACTGACAACAAGCAAGGCAAAGAATTGACTGATCCATCGATTTTTGCTTCTGTGTCTGAGATGGGTTTTAGCCATACAAATGTAGGGTTATCCAGAGCCAGAGGGGAGGCACCATCCACCTGATAGATCCTCTGTGACAGAACTCAGACAATGCTTTCAAAAAGCCAAGTATGGAAGCAGGGAAATGAGGCTGAACCACTAGAATGTACCTTTGGGCAGTCTGGGTGGGGTTTTATGGCAACAGCAAACACTCCTTTACAGATCAGGGACTCCTGAATTATCTCTAGAGGCTGAACTTGAACCAATGTGTTATCTTTTGTTGGGTTCTGCAATGTACTACTGTGACTGCTGAAATAAAGAAACTTATTCACCTGATTAAACCATTACATTGACACTCTTATGCTTTTAGACACATCTTATTCTACACTCAGCCTCAAAATACACAATTACTATAGAGTAATTAGCAGTATTTCACTGTAGCTTGGATTTAGGTAAATCAGACTTGATGCTAACAGATATGTTCTTAACAAAACATTCATCAAAGAGTGGAAATAGGATTTGCACACAGATCAAGCCATTACTGTATCTGACATGGCATTTGCCTTTGGCATTAGCTCAGTACTGCAGATTGGCAATAAAGTGACCAAGTCAACCTAATTAAAAAACCCCAAATCCATAACAGATAAATATGAAAGTGAAAGAATGAAGGATAGGGGAAAGTGTACTGTCTTCCACAAAATCATGTAACAAATCATCTGCTCTCCCTAGAGCTCGCTCACTGCTCCTGGTGAGCTCACAGAGCTCATTCACCATTCCCAGGGAGTTCCTAGAGTTAACTCACTGTTCCTAGCAAGTTCACAGAGTTCATTCACTATTCCTAGCGAGATCCTAGAGTTAATTCAGTGTTCAAGGTTGTAACTCCTCCAGCAGCTCAAGGAACAATGAAGAACAATGCCAAAGTATTCTCACAAGCACTGCAAGTGAGAGCAAATTTAGAAACACAACAGAAAAGGGGACCATGGCAGATGGGGCTCCATCTGTCAAGCACTCAGATTTGATAAAGAAATTCTAAACAAACTGATGGAGGAGAAAGAATTTCCAGTGGGTATAAGCAGAGACCTTCTTCAGACACGGTTGCAGAAGGGACTTAGCAGGGTACAGCTGCACTCAGAGCTCTGCAGGCCCTCCATTCCCTGCACTTCCCCACTCAGATGGGCTGGTTAACAGACCCTAGTTAAAAAACTTCACCAAGAAGGGGAGGACTTAGTTTAAACCCAGATCAAGTCACTGACCTGGTGTAGTGGGTGGAATCAAGCAGAACTCAGTTTTAAGATGAGGTCAATCGCATTCAAGAAGAGCTCACGTGGCACCTGCTATAGAGATGAGAACTCAGCCTGTTGCAGCCCCATACTCCTACACTTCCACCAGGTTCCCAATTCATATTCAAAATTACATCCCAAACATATTTAGGTCAACGACAGAAGTTACCATATTGCTGCACTTCATCACCTCTCCCCATCTAGAAGGAGAGTTGTGGCCTCATCTCACACACCACCTGTAACTTCTGCAGGAGCACCCCCGCTGACCAGGTGCCAGAAGGACCAGTTGGTGCCACCCCCAACACTGCACCAAGGAATTCCACCTAGTCCCCACTTCTGTTCTGCATCAAGCACCAACTGCACCCATGCAGACCAAGCTTCTCACTCTGAAAACAACATGCAATCATTTTGCACACCAAAGAGAAGGGAGGTAGCATCCCTTTACTTCCAGCTAGCAGATATTTGCTTCCCATCTGCTGCAGCTACCAGTCATCCTGCTCCAGGCTGAAAGCAAAGGGGACGAAGCAGACCTATGACACCAAAGAAGTGGGGAATAAAACTGAAGAATTGAAATATTAGCAACCCAAAAATCAAGTACAGCATATAGCTGGTGTCTATAACAGCTTCCAGAAAGGCAAATAAACACAGATTACTAGGAGGGAAGCCTGAAGTTTATGTAATACACAAAATCTTGAGACTATTATACCAAAAATTATGAAGTTTGCTACAGGCTACAAATGGCCCCTGAGGAAGTAATTCTAAAATAATAACAATAATCTTTTAAAAATTAACCAGAAATCACAAATTGCATTTACTCTGGCACAAGACCTGTATATTCCCTGGAATTAAAGATCTGTCTTTCTATTAAAAACATCCCTGTCTGTTCATGCTGGGTTTAGAACACGAAGAGAAGACATCTGCTAGATTAACACCCTTGCTATCATGTTTTAACTCTTTACAGAATCACACAATACAAAGTCAGCATCTGATTCTCATCAGTTCACAATACAGTCCAACTTATTTGGTTTGTGGTTTTGGTTGTTTTTTTTCAATTAAAAAAATATTAACTTTACTCCTCACTCATCCTATAAAGCAAGACAGAAGGTAAAGTGTTAAAGCTGTTTGGCAGCTGTTACTTTGCACTCCTCTGGGGTTTATAATTTGCAGAGCATGTCAGCTCCTCCACCCTGGAACTTTCTTTAAAACACCCAAGAAGAGGAATGTCACAGCACAATCATCTGCCACCAGGACAATAGTCAGAGCTACAACACAGCAGAGAACCTCCTCCTCCTCCAAATCTGTCACTTGGAATAAGTTATGGTTGTAGCCAGGAGCTGACTGAGACCAGACAGGCAGAGAGTATGTAGATTCAGACATGACCTATATAGAAGTGATGGGTTATGCTGAAGAGAGCAGTATGACTTCTTAGAGAAGGACATAACCAAATGGCACTCTACAGTGAAAGGGACCAACAAGAGCATAAAACCTTGAGCACTGTCATTAAAAAGGAGCAGGCTGAGGTGGTGTCCAAGCACACAACACACTGGTTTCCTGTTCAAGGTGCTCAGAATGTAAAAGCCAACAGATAGCACTAAAACCCAGTCACAGTGACAGCAGATGAGAGCTGAGGTCAGCATTGCAAGACCTGAAGGACAAGAGCCACACAGCAATCTGAGACTATCTTTGAAGAGAACACCTAGGCCTGAAGCTGTTCTACAATTGAGTAAGAAAAACAAATGCTTGTGTACAACTCCTGAAATAAATGCCCTCTTCCCCATAAGCTCCTCTTTTCTCCACCCATGGAGAAAGGCTGTTCCATCATACAAACATCACCTGCCACTACCTCAAGCCCCTAGAGCTGGGCAATACAGACCCCTTTAAAGCAGAGAAACCCACCACAGATAGAGAAGCTAGTATTATAAACAGATCAACTGCAACCCCATCATTTCTACCCTTGCACTAAATGTACTTCCTCTAAAAGTATTCACTTTCATCAACTTTAAGCTGTCAGCAAGAGCCAATGAACAGTAAACTCCCCTCTGGCTCCTGCTCAGTACTGCAGGTTAGTAGCTCTGAAGCAGTCCTGAGCATGTTAGCCCATGGGCAATAAGGGGGGACACCTTCTCCTGCCAGTTGAGAAGCAGCAGGCAAAGCCAGTACCTTTCATGTTTCCCCTTCTATTTGGTTTACCTCTTCCAACAACTTGCATTTTCATATGACCTTTTTTCCTGTTTCTACCTCATTTTCTTTTCCCTACTGCACAGCTTACAGCATTAGAAGGATCCCAGAGCAGAGCTTGTGCTATTTAGCTCTGTCACAATGGAAAAGGGGGGAAAAAAAGAGCAACAACCTGACAGGTTAGAACCTGGATGCAAGCTGAGGCTCTCAGGGACTGCTGCTGTGTACAGATCTAGAAAAGCCAGGCAAGCAGTTACAGTGGTGTCTGCAGGGCCAGCCCAGCATCAGCCTCCTGCAAGGGCTGAGAGAAAAACAATGAGACATTTGTTCCAAGCTCACGCAGCAAGGCAAAAACAACTGCAAAGCAGCCACTGTTCTTCTGAACTCAAGCCAATAGATGATTTGGGCTCTTCATTTCCCCCAATGAGTTCACAAAACGTTCCTAAGAACCATCCTGTTATTTAATTCATCACACAGATCCATACAGGTCCTCAAAAAGCAGCAGCAGGGCTGGGATGAGTGTGGAGGGCAGGAGCAGAGCCTGCTCACTGCTGTCTCCTCTGTCACACCAGCCCATGCTGGAGAAGATGCAGTTTAGGATCCTCAGCTGGCAGAAAGTCACCATGACAGACCTTCTAAGTCTGGGTGCAATGTGTCAAAAAGAATACAAAGGACTGGCCAACACAGTGACATTTAGCAGCCATGAGATACTGCCATGGCTGTCAAGCTAACCAAGCTCTCCTCCAGCAGGAAAAACACACACAGAAAGAGACTGCTCTGGCTACAGCCCCATGGATGCACACCCCTGTGTGGCAGCAAAGGCCAGCAAAACGCCTCATTCCACCTCCACTCAGCATCTCTCTCCAGGAACCACCAAGCTGCCAAATCCTTCTGAGTCACTTCTGATGGGGATTAAGAATCTGGGAGAAGAGGAAAACACATGGATGAGAGCATTTCAGAAGGCGAAATGGTAAAAGGCAGCTGTAGTTCAAGTAACTGGAAGGACAGGCTGAAACACTGCCAAGTTGTCAGGGACAACTAACTCACGAGTAAACATCCAGGTAATACAACTTCTACAATGGAAACAGTGGTCAAAGGCAAGTTCAGGTCAACCTGACAAAGCATATGATGTGTCCAGAACTGCCATGAGGGTGGACAGGAGCCTCCAGAAACCAGCATCAGGAAACAACTAAGTCAATCTTAGCACAGCTCCCTGATAAACTATTCATCTCCTTCATACTTTGGCCTGAGTGTGCTCCTTGCTTCAAGGAGCCACAGGAACATGCTGAGAAGGACACATGTCCATGTCCTCTGAAAGTCAAGGTGGATGGATACCAGTGTGAAGAAGCTGCTGGACACTCCACCAAGGCCAAGTTCTACACCACAGCTGCTGGGAACAAAAATCCTCTTGTCATGGAAATCCAGCTGCCACACAAGTGTGGCAGAAGATTCAGCAACCAGACAGCTCTGAAGGGCTGGACCAGAGTGTTCACAAATTGCACAGAAAGATCAATGGAGAAGACACATCATGTGCCCATGGCAGTGATACTCCACATTTCTGACAGGGGAAAACAACAGCATGTCAGCTCCAAACAGCACCACTGAGTTGAGAAAAAGAAACACAAACACATGGAATTCACCAGCTGTGGGTAAATACATCTGATCCAACATCTGGCCAGTTTTTAGGGTATCTTTACCTGTGGAACCCTATTTATCTTCATACAGATAAAAAGATATAAAGTAGGTCAGCATTTCACTTTAATGCTAAGCACATTTGTATTTTTAGATGTATTACAGACTAAAGGCTGAAGCCACCAGAATGAGACAAAAATTCCTAAGCAATAGAGGTTTTATGTAAAGATTTAAAAGTTTGAGATCAAACTCCACTTTTTCTGAGACATCTGCAAAAAGACCAGAAGCCAGTGATGCTTAACCAGAGTCCTCAACAGCTTGTTTAAAGTACACATACTCAGACACCCAATTAATGCACATGACTTCTAGCTGCTAGCAAGGGCTTCCTTCAAATCTACTGCCATCAACAAGGAAGAACCACCACATCTGTACACATCTGCAAGCCAAAGCTGCTCCAAACAAAGCAAATGAGCAGAAAAGATGCAACTTGTGGTGTTATTGTAACAGCCACAGTCATCCAAGGAGCAAACTGAAGCCAAGTATCCTGGAAAACACATTAATTGCATAGAATAACGACCCTTTCCAAAGGACAATCACTGCAGGCTGCTCGAAGTACAGAATCTCCTGCCATCAACACAGAGCTGAAAATGGTGGAAAATGCATTACAGTTTTAGTGCTGTGAGGGAAGTTCTGATTCATACCACATGGCCTTGCAGGACAAGCATGTGTGCACGTCTGCACACGTGTGCACGAGCACCGGGGTCTACAGCCCAATTCCTGAGCACAAGTGAGGAGAGGACAGGAGCACTCCAGCAAACACAAAATTCACTGTTTTTCAGAGTCATGCAGGAAAGCCAATCACATTGACTCAAGATTTTTGTCTCAGAAACCTGGTAATTAGCACAAAATAAATTAAGGTATGAAGATAATACATACATGTATCAATATAATACATTAATATAATAACTAGTTATGTTTTTATTTGTTCTTCTCTTCAGGAGGCCGAAAACCCCCTAAAACCTATCAAAATCCATCATACTAGTGTCTGAATAATTCATGGCAAAGAAAAGGATCAATGGACACATCACCAAGTTCTTTTCTTCTCCCCTATTCTGTTTACCATGGAAAAAGCATACAGCATTTTTATTTCCCCCTCAGGCAAAGAGGTCCAGCGACTGCAATAAATGGCTACCTCATAAAATCACGGGTCATCCATCAGTCTGGGCTTAAAATAGGAACAAAATGTAAACCAAGTACTATCCTAGGAGCACAAAGAACATTATTTACAAGCTTAATTAGTAAACTTCTCCAAAACGAACATTTATCTGCATTGCCTCACTCTTTAGTGCTTCTTCAGGGATTTTCTCCACTGTAACTACAGACAAGTACTGACTTTTTAACAGCACCTTGGATGTGAGGTGTTTCATCCTCCTGCTGCTTCAGAACATGAAATGAGATCCTGATGTTAGTAGCAACACGAAGCTTGCAACTATGTTTGAAATACAGATTTGTTTACATGACAACTCCTGCAAATGTAGGCTGGCTTCTGGCAGGCTGAAACAAAGCTAAAAATGAAGCTCAACTCAACAGGGAAGGGAAGGTGAGAGAAAAGGCAAGAGGAAAAGGAAGAAGCTTCTTAGTCCTTGTAGCTGGAAGGCATTCAAACTGTTTCCTCTACAGGAACTTCAACAAGCCATCCCACCACCTTTATGCCTTTGCTTTTTGCCTCATGCAAGTGTGACAAAGAAAAGCATAGAATGGCAAGGAAAAGGTGTCTGAAGCTGAAAATTATTTCACCAGGGCCCAAGAAGAAACTGCCATGACTATCATTAAATGCTCCCTAATCACAGCAGTTAAAATGACATGGATTAAGCCCTGACTCTTGTGTGACCTTGGTTCACTTCTCAGCCCTGACACCTAGACAGTGTGCCATCTTGGTCACTGCACTTCCACTTTACTCCTGACACCACAGAAGTATCTTCCCCATCCTGTAACTAAAGAGTAAGCAACAAGTGTTTCGTCTCCAGGGAAGATGCACCCTTTTATTAATACTCACTTTTATCACACACTCAAAAAATAACTTGAGAAGCAACTCCACAAGAGAAGCCCTATTCCTTCTGGAAAATGCATGCATCTCCTTCAAAGCCTCTGGGATGTTTAAAGCTCTTCTGAATTTTAACAAAGGTTGGAGTAACAAAGGCTGCACTTCACTATCTCCACAGACACACCAGAGATTAAGCAATGATCAGCCCTGCAACCTGATACTGTCACATACTATTTGCTTATAGCCAGCCCCAGATGTATTAAAGCTCTTCCATGATAAACTATTTAGAGTAGATCCTCACTAGCTGTTAATCTGTCTAGCTGCAAACAGAATGGCATCAAGTCACAGGGAGGCACTGACACTTCTGCCCCACGTCAGCAGCATCACGATCAGGAAGCACTGCTGTGCATTGGCTCTTCCTCCCATTCAATATACACCTTCTTGGAAATGCTAAAGCCAACAGTTCTGTAAAGCACAGGCCTGCAGATTAAATCATACCTGGACTGAAGAAACACCAAACAGAATTCAGCCCAAAGAATCTGGGCTTTAATACTCTCTACCATGCAGTCAGGCTAGGGGAAGGGGAGATGACACTTGATCACTCTGAGTGGCTAACTCAGATGCATGACTTAATACTCAAATGCATCAGATATTAAAAAGCATCTTTGTTTATGTGCAATCATCCATGGTAAACAAACTCTCAACTGCTCTGAAGCAATATCTACAGGGCTATCACTTATTTATAAGGATTTGATCTTGAGAGCTTATATACACTCTTATTTTTCTTCACCACAGAAGGATTTATGGAAGCATGGAGTATTCACTTGAAACGTGCATTAACTTGCATGTGGGAATAGCCATTGCCTTTCTAGGACACCACCAACAAACATGCCCTGCTCTCTACCTCAAATCACAAGGATTTTTTTCTGTGCAGCTAGTGACATGGCACTGCTTTGATCCCTTCCTAAGGACAATGTCTGCTGTGAAGGCTCACTCAGCTCCTCCAGCAGCAGCAGGAGACCATGGTTTAAAATGAAGAAGAAAAAAGGGAAAAAAGGAGAATGCTACTGAAAGATTAACTACATATTCACAGGTAAAATTACTCATTAAAACAAGATCTCCAGCAAGATTTTGTAGGTAGCTAAAGGGTGCCAAGTAGTTTTGACTGGGGTAAAGCTTCACAGAGCAGATAGCCAGTCATATCTGATCTAAAGAAGGAAGTTCTTATCTAATCCAATTTCTGGGAAAAAAAGGAATAGTTTTCAACAAGATTTTTAGTATATCAGGTTATCTTCCTTCAGCAACTGACTTTGAAAGTTTAATATTCCAAAGCCTGCTGCAGCTATAGCTCAAGAGCTTGCAGGAATAAGTAAACTTGAAACCCATCCCATTAGAACTTCTTGCCCCTACTGCTTCAGGCTGCTTGAAGCAAGTGTACTTTCGATTTTCACACAGGTTGCTAACAATAGTTGCATCAAGTTTAATGCCATGATTCCCTCTAAAAAGTTTTAACTAGCAGTATGCTAAAGAATGAAATAACTATCCTTTTAACTGCTGAGGGAAATGGGCTGCTTCACGTTGAAGTTTGAAGAGTAGGGAACAAACTAACAGTCCCTACACACACAGGCACTCTGCAAAACAAGGGGAACACAGCTCCCATTTCAAACATCTGTGCTCCTGGCTCCTGTAAATCATACACCATGAACCTAGAGACTGGCTCAACCTTAAGTTATTTGCCAGGACATCGACTGGAGCTCCACATGCTGAAATGAGCTGAGCTGCAAGAATACTCTGGGTAGCAGCAGTAAAGAGGAAAGAGCAAGGATATTGCTGTGCTTCACTGTCTGTCAATATTATTACCACAAGTAGCTTTACAAACCACTGCAATATTTGTCCAGGTCAGCATGCTACTCAGCAGGTTTTGGAACTTGCCAGGAGCACAATTTGGAGTGAAATAAAAGAGAGCAACAGTTGCTCCCATCTTGAGCTGGTGCCACCCATTCTGCTAACACAATGCAGTGCCTGGGCCAGTTTGCCGCTCTGCTGCCCAGCAGCATGTTCCCACCCTCCTCCTCAGGCCCTGCAGACCAGCAGTCCTGCCTCCAGAGCTCCTGGACACAGTTATTTTCCTAGCAGAAGTCAAAGAGAAACAAGAAAGGGCCATGAACACTGTCTAGCAGATTTTCCTGCTGGTCTGCAGCAAAAGCAGCCCAAGCCTTTCAAGATAAGACGCAGCCAACATAGGTAGGATGAGTGAGAAGGTTTTATCTCTCAGCAGACACTCTAATCTAGGAGACATCAATGCAACAGGGCAGTAACTAAGGAAAGCAAGGCAGTTATCTGGAGGGAAGCTGGAATGGCTTTGGCTTACAGACACTTCAGAGAGGACAGACCAGACCTTATCAGGCATCATGCACTAATTACACCAAAATCACAGCTAGCTGACAGAAGCTACTCAACTAGATTGCTATGTTCAGTGCCCAGCACTGCCCTCCACACTTCTTCAGCACTTAAGCAGGCCAAAATGCATCATTCCCTCTCAAGCCACCTGGGACATCCAGAGAGCAAAGGTGACTCAGGTACTAACCCACCCTACAACTAGGAGAAACACCCACAGGCACTACATCTCACAGTCCTCCTGAGCTGGGCCTGTGGATGGAGCTCTGTTTAAACCACCATTCAGGGTACAAACTGGAATGCCTGAGGCAGGGACAACAACCTCTCCTGATGGAGACAGAGATGGTTGCAGCTGAATGCATCTCAAATCATCTGCCAGTGCCTAGGTCCAGCTCTGCCAATATTCACTGCTCTAGTGCCGATTTCCCACCTCTTGTAGGCTGTAATTAATTCCCAAGAAATTAGTTCTCAAGAAATTCTTTATGCTTGTTCTTTGACAATGTGCTGGTAGCACTCTTTCAGACAAGAGCTGTCTCCTCTGAGCAGTTAACTTTTAGAACAGTGAACTTGCTAAATGTTGTGCACTACATCTTCTGTTACAGTTCTACCAGTAATGTAGTCCTGCATCGACTGGCTCTGCTGCTACAAAGTCTTTGCTTTCCCTTATCAACTCCTCCCAGCCCTTTTCTCTGTACCAGCAACTGCATTTGTGTAATTCCCCGTGAATCCAACTGGGGAAGTGATGCAGGTGAAGACTGAACTGCTGCATACAGGAGTTCTCAGGTGGATCACTCCCTCGACCTGGTTTACCACACTGCTACACAAACGCCAGGAAGAGAAAACAGACAAAGGTGAGAGTAACAATGCAGCTCAATCCAGAACAAATCAACTCCTGGGAATACAAAGCTAATTAAAAACATGGAGAAAACATGCAGGCAAGTCCAAACAACTCTGCAAGCCTCCTTACTTGTTTCTAAATCTCTTTGTTTATTTACTCCTGGGAGTGAAACACTTAGGCTCACAAGCACAATGCTACAAAGGCAAACGGTTTAGAAATGTAAATAGAGAGCAACTCTTGTTTGAACCTTGGGAAGTGCAAGATAACCCAGGCAGGCAATCCAAAAGCACGTGTTCCTTCACACACCTTATTTCAGGGTATATATTCAGTAGCTCTAAGGCCAAGCCAGAGGGAACACTGTGCTGCTCAAACCCCCAGTTACAGTATCTGAGGGAGGGTTCACCTGGCTAAAGGACAGCCTGGAAAACCCTGTTTGTGCTGGAATGCTGGTCGGTGGGGATCCACACAGCACAATCCATCTGATCAAACGTGCTTCCTGCAGGTGACAGGAATGACACTCAGCTCCATTAGCTGAAAAGAGTAAATCTTCACCTCTCTAAAAGGACCTGAGTGACTACCCAGGATGGAGACACGCGGAGACTGCAGACACCCCGGTTAGGTGAGATGCCTCCTGCCCTGGAGGACAACTCCATACCCCTCACATAGGAAGTCTTACACTTGCATATCAAGCACAGGCAGAGGAGATGTTTGGATCTTAACCCTTCACTTCGGACAGCTGTTCCTGATACAGGGGAGAGCAAGAGGGCTGGACAAAGCTGCTAATACACTCATTTCCTCCCTGCAGCAGTTCAAATGCAGCATTTACCTTCATCTGTTGCTCCTTTAGTATCAAGCCAGCCTCACAACACCATTTGAGAAATACTTGTTGCTGTATTAGCATACATCCTTGCTCACAAAGGATGAAAAGACATCCTTTTGTCAGTAATGACAAGCACCAAGGTGGGATGAAACAAGAGGGAGTTCCCAACACTGCTATCACCTCTGTTCATTACTGCCTGAAGAAGAAAGGCCTCTGTTTTCTTCACCAAGACAGGAGTACCTCGGGCCTCTCCCTCTCATTCATCTCAGCATTTACTGGCTGCCAAGGTAAGCTCCCCTGCACTGTCAAACACTGCCAA
The DNA here is from genome assembly GCA_013399015.1 of Galbula dea. Classification (NCBI taxonomy): domain Eukaryota; kingdom Metazoa; phylum Chordata; class Aves; order Piciformes; family Galbulidae; genus Galbula; species Galbula dea. The sequence continues at coordinate 858,613 of VWZX01008611.1, read as the reverse complement.
GGTCAGCTCCCCTCCACTCCCAAACACTGCCTTGCACTGCTCAGGAGCACCACGCAGCACTTCTCAGCACGTTGGCAGCTAAAACTTCAGAAAACCGGCAGCATTTTACACCTTCCTGGATTCAGATCCTTTGTTGTCCCCAAGAGGAAAGGATGCTGCTGCTTCCTTCCCTTGGATTGTCCCCAGTGCCCCATGTCCTCCTGCCTGCTGCCTGCAGTTGTGTCTCCTTAGAGCCTTGTTCCCTCAGGGCAGAGGCTGAGGGTGATCCCTACAAGAGTCACCCCAGGCTGCAGGTTCCTCCTCATGGTGACAGGGATGCTTCACCTCCTGCTGCACCAGGTGTGCAGACAGTGGGTAAAGAGAGGATTCTTTTTGGATGTCAGGAAGAAATTAAGAAGATTCTTTCCCCGGAGGGTGGTGAGGCACTGGAACAGGTTACCCAGAGAACTTGTGGCTGCCCCATCCCTGGCTGTGTTCAAGGCCAGGCTGGATGTGGCCCTGGGCGACCTAGTCTAGTGTGTGACATCCCTGCCCATGGCAGGAAGGTTGGAACTAGATCATCTTGAAGGTCTCTTCCAACCCAAACCATACTATGAATCTATGATTTCACTCTCTATTGTGCCCCTATAGTACAGCACAGGCAGTGACAGCTCACAGAAGTGCAAAAGCTAAGAGTAGTAACAATTACAAGATAGCTTCAGTGTTGGATTTCCATGGACTTTTGTGCCCTGCTTGAAGAGACTACTTCTATTCAAAACATGATTCATCCACACAGTGGTTCTGTCTAAATATACCCAGTCCCCCAGGTGATGGAGTCAAATTTCCAGACTACTTTGTGCATAAATGAATGTTTCCTTTATATCATCTCAGGATCTCCAAGCTAGCAAGAAAGGGCCATGGGTGTGTCTGAACCAGAACACTGGCGTTTTACCTAAATGCAAAGGTAGCTCTATGTTGAAATATACTTAAATACCACTTCCAAGGGCTCAGACTCACCATTATGTTAACTATCATTCTGTCTTAATATTCTGAAGTGAAAGAGTCAATGCACTTCCTAACATCAACAAGGAATTACAGTATATTCACATTCTTATGGCTCTGTATTAACAAATACATATATATATATATATATATATATATCCTTCTGGATAGCAAAAGCAGTCTCTGTAAAAAGCATGTGCATAATGCTTATCATCTATGCACAAGCCAGACATTACATTAGCTGAAAACTTAATGTAAACCAGCTTCCAGGAAAGTATTTCTGGAGTTTCTAAAGGAAAAAAATAATAATGCTAAAAACCCAGAAACACTCAGTTCTCTTTGGTATTTCCCAAAGCAAAATGTTTTAGTGCATTTTATTAACATCCACTATATTTAGTATTACTAACTTCATTTGTTCTAGTAAATTCAACCCTTTCCACAGGCTTCTTGACTCCCTTATTTGTTCTCCCTGACAGGTAAATGGTAAAGTCACTGAGACTTGGGGGAGAGGCAGAATGCCAGCAGTGCAGCTCTCTCTCAGAAGTTGCCTTTCTTCATATCTAAAGATACACTGGAGCAAAGGGAAATTAATCCTATCCAAAAATATACAGTCTGCATAAGGCAATCTGTGCACAAGGGAACTGAAACACTGCAAGTGCACACTTTGATTCTGAGTTGCAGGTATTCTCCAGAGATGATTTAGTTTGCCTTTGGTTGATTGGAAAAATAACTACCTCCCCAAACTACAAGCTCAAGGTGCACAGCTGACACAGTTGTATTGATCCAATGCAACTGGAGATATGTGGAAAAGCAGCAGCATTCCCAACCATTCTGCTGCTATCCAACAGCCAAGCTTCCAGCAAGGCTGTTAAGAAATGCCATTAAAGCTGAACCCCCAAGCTGCCAGGGTCATACCAACACCCACATGACCTATGCACCGAGCTCCCTTGCCATGCATTCTCCCCTCAGTTTTCTTCATGCACCCAGACTCTGGCTACTCACTGCCCACAGAAGGTCAGAGTGAAAAAACCCTAACTTAAAGTTTGTGCTAACAAGAGGCAGAGTGACATTTCTGCTCCTCCATGCACCAAAACCACTGGAGACTTCCTAAGTTTCCCAACAAACCTAAAAGCTCAGTCCTTCTTCCTCCCTAGCACACAAATAGATACACTCAGGCTTCTGTTGAATGAACAAGCATATGGTAAAACTGCATTTCATTGCTACCAGAAACTTCTCCTGGGGAGACAGGACTGCTACTTGAAACCATTCACTTGGCCAGAAGCTGACAGAGGAAGCAGCCATCCCTAAAAGTTTCATGAACCTGATTCTAGTCTCGGACTGTAAGAGGTGTCAGAGTGAGGGTTAAGCCAAAAAGAAAGGAAAGGGGGAGGGAGAAGGTTGGTTTAAACTTTGTGTTAGGTAGCACCATCTTAAGACATGCTATTTTATGATAATTCCTTTATTTTGAACTACTAATGAGATACAAAGACCAATGAAGACAGGAATTAAAACCACTGCACACTTCAGCAGACAAGAGCCATACTGGACTCCTGCTCTGAAACATAATATTCTAGGATTTCTCCCTGGCATCTGCTCATCTTCTACTGCTAAGCAAAGTTTACAGGTGACAGAGAAAGTTAATCCCTTCTCAAGTTCCACTGATTTTGCTTGCATTCTCCCTGGACTGCTGTTACCTCTTCACAGAGCTCTTAAATTCTTATTTGCTAAAGGCTCCCCCAATTCAAAATGGATCTGTTCACAGCTTGAAGTATTCTGGAGAAGTTAAAGATGGGAAGCCTTACCAATCCTGGAGTGCACCTTCATGGACTTCATCATCCTCACTGCTGGGGCTCTAAGCACCGACACTGACAAAACCAACTAATCTGCATGGATTTTACCACATTACAGAAAATAAGGTCCTGTAACTTAGAGCCTACCTCTGTGACCTTCAGAGGCAACAACAGATCTGCATAATGAATCCAAGAAGGTAGCAGCAGTGCCAAAGTCATGCAGTTTTCTAAATAGGGTGCTAAATGCAGAGCTTAATTACCAGGACTTTCCATATTCAGGAGTTACCAAGGAGGCTGGTGGAGCAGAGGTTGAAGGTGGCACTGTCTGAGCATACAGCTGAGAGCAGCCAGAGAGAAAAACTCCGTGCAAAGCACCACTCCTCATCCCTTCCTTAACCAGAACACTGACTACACATCTCACCTTCGAATAGCTCCAACTCCAGGCCCAATTTACTTGGTCTGTTAACACAAGTCATCTCAACATCTGAACTGAGTTTCATCTAACCTGTCCCACCATGAGGAGGGCAGAGTCTTTTGTGACCTGTCCAATACTGCAGCTGAAGCAATTACTCCCTGATAGCATCCTCTGGCTTTCTCACCTCCACCTTTATTCCAACCCCTTGGTTTTTCACTAGTTTTCTTCCCAGTCACCTGCAAACATCCCTGAACGTTGGCAGTGTCCCTTCACCTGTAGCTACAGCCATCACCACAGTGCTAAAAGGGCAGGAGGGGGAAAAAACAGTTGGTTTTACAACCATTTAGCACTTACTGTGCTTGGTATCCAAACAAGGAATGTGCCTGGTACTAGAAGTCTTTTTCCCAGAAGATGTTCACACCTGATGATTAGGAACTTACCCAAGGCTACAAGCTGGCACCACATCCACTTTCAAAGCAAGCCTTGTGGTAAGTAGCTGGTAGGTAGTGAACAGAACACACCTCAGTAGGATTAGCTCTACAGAGCCAGTTACCTACAGACACATCCAAAGAGTAAAGACTGGGCTCATAATTAGACTTCAGAAGATGATGCTATGAAAAACTCTGCTGTACTGACATGGAAGATAAAATCAGACCATTCTATACAGAGAGAAATGTGCTCTACTCCCTGACAGAGCCACAGTTACTTAACCATTAGCTACCAGACTTGATATGAAAGTAGCAGCTCTACAGACCAATCTTTCCACATGGCATGAGTTGAACTTGACAAGAGAGGAGGAGATCAACAGAGCAGTTGAAAAGCACTAATTTTGCTGATACCTCACCACTTTGATCACACATTTGAAAGAGATTTTCCAAGATACAGAAATTACAGTAGATTTTGGTATTACCTTGGTATATGAACCACTAGCTTCAAGGGTTGAACCCAGCTCTGTTTTTCTGGCATGCCTATCAAGAAAGTCAGTACAGCCCCAAGTCTACTGGCCTTTGAGCTAGAGTTTAGTACTTCTCATTCCAGAACTGCTACTGTTTATCCTTAGAGACCAACAGATTCTGATGTTGCATTTGAAATCATGATTGTGGAGCCTGGTAGGTGTTGCTACAAGATACCAATACCTTTTTTGAATACTCTGTATGAGAGCACAGGCCCAAGACCTTACTTAGTATACCACAAACACAACCACAAGAAGAGTTCAAAACGGTTACTTTTAACCCTTTCCTTCTTATGGCAAACACTGCTTACAGATCCTTACCAATACACCAGACAGAGAAGCTTAGTGAAAAGGGGACACAAGTGTGCTCTTCTCATGGTGAGCTTCTACCCATCACTGCAGGAAGGATGCTGCCAACCCACCACCATCACGGCTAAGCTGGCATGCAACCTCTCCTCCCGGATGACACATTTAGCCACTCAACAACGCATGCCACAAGGCTAACGCTGACCACGGGGGAGGAAGCATTTCCTCCTAGCAGGCTTCGTACCCTTAGGTAGCCAAGTTTCCTGCTCCCTAACACAGCTGTGGTCCAACAGGCGCGATCCTGCCAAAGATCCCTGTTGGAAACTGACGGAGGGGCTGCCCTCCTGCCCGCGAAGGCAAGGCTGAGGACGAGCAGGACACAGGGGATGGTCCTTCCCCCACCGAGCTCCCACACGGGGTGAGGGCTGGAGGGCAGGTGCACCTCAGCACCGACTCACCGCGACACCTGTGAGGGTCAGCGCAGAGCAACCCACGGCAGGACCCTGGCCCAGCCCAGGAGGACCAGGAGCTGCCCCAGGTGCTGGGGGAACCGCTGTGGCCGCCGGCGATGGGCCCCGCTGCGGCTTCTCCTCCAGCCCCAGCGAAGGTGGAGGGTGAAGGAGACCCAGCCCGGCTAGGGAAGCGTCTCTCCCCGGTGCCGAGGGGCGCAGCAGCAGCAGCCCGACGCTGAACAAAAGGCCCAGCCGAGGCCCGGAAACGTCCCGGGGCGGCTAGATGAGCTGAGCCGAGATCCCGGGGGGCGAGCCCGCAGCCCGGCGGCCCCGCAGGGCCCGGGGCTGCGGACGGCGGTGCCCCCTCCGCACGCCTCTCACCGTCGCCTCGGGCCCTGCGGCGCGGACAGCGTCGCGGGGGGAACCGAGGGAGAAGGACGCAATGCAACAGCTTCTCCGGCTGCGCTGAGGGAGGGGGCTCCACAATGAGGCTAGCGGCAGCCTCTGCCCCTTCCGTTAACAAAAGCTCCCCAGCCGCGGGGCTCGCAGCCTCCTCCGGGCCTCGGGGGGTCCGCAGTGTGAGGCGGATGGTGGGAGCGGGGAGAGGTCTGCCATCACTCCACCCCCCCTCCTCAACCAAACCCCAGCCCCCAGACCACCACCACCCTCCTCCCCACGGCACAAAGCGGGGTCGATCTCCGTCGCCCTTCCCGCACCGACCTTGATCCGCTTCGGGCGTCCCTAAGGTTTTGGTCACCGCCTTCCAGACGTTGCAGCCCAGCAGGCAGAGGAGAAGGGCCGCCGACCTGCTCATTTCCACCCGCCGCCGCTGCCGCCGCCGCCGCCGCCAGGGAGGGAATCGCCGCCGGAGCCGCTGCCCGGAGGAGGAGGAGAAAGAGCCGCATCAGGGGCTGGCCCGTTCCGCGCCTCCCTCCATGTTGCCGAGCGCTGCCCCTCCTGCTTTCTCCGCCTGCTGCATTGTCGTCCCGCGCTGTCCCCGCGGGCGGGGTGGGGAAGGGGGAAGCAGAGGCGGGAGCCGCTCCGCGGCCTCAGCTGAGCCTGCCCGGATTTATTTTTGCGGTGTTTCGGGTTTTTTGTTGTTTGTTTCCCCCCTTCGTTTATCTCCTTTTCCGCCGTCTCCCGGCAGGGGCAGCCAAGGCTCCGCCGCTCGCTCCTTCAGCTCTCGGCTGCAGACCCTGCCCCGGGGAACAGCGCTCCCTACCGGCCGCACCCGGCCGTGCCCTTAGGGGGTCGAGGGCTAGGCCTCCTTTGGCGAGCAGCGGCTGCTGATGGGCGACTTCGTCGTCCCGTCCCATCCCATTCCACCCCATCCCACTCGCAGCCAGGTGTTGCTGCCGTGCTTGCTTACCTGTCGCTGGGGGCAAAGATCCTGCCCTCTCTTTCTCCCTTTCCTCCCTCTCTCCCTCTCAAGGGCTGCAGAATGGCCTCCGCAGTGGCACCGTGCTCCTGCCGTGGGGCCGAACTGCCCTCAACCGCAGCTCATAGAATCATAGAATCATAGAATGGCTCAGGCTGGAAGGGACCTTAAAGATCATAGAATCATAGAATCATAGAATGGCTCAGGTTGGAAGGGACCTTAAAGATCATCTAGTTCCAACCCCCCTACCGTGGGCAGGGATGCCACACACTAGAGCAGGTTGCCCAGGGCCACATCCAGCCTGCCCTTAAACACTGCCAGGAATGGGGCAGCCACAACCTCTCTGGGCAACCTGTGCCAGTGCCTCACCACACTCTGGGTAAAGAACCTGCTTCTAATCTCTAGCCTAAATTTCCCCTCCTTCAGCTTGTAGCCATTCCCCCGTGTCCTGTTGCAATCAGACCAGGAGAAAAGTCTCTCCCCTTCTACCTTATAATCTCTTTTCAGGTACTGAAAGGCTGCTATAAGGTCCCCTCTAGCTCGAGGGGAAAGAGGGACAAAGAGGCTTGTAATGGCATGGCTGAGCTGTGTGGAGTCACAAAGTCACTCACTCGGCCTGGTCCCCTTCCTGCTGCTGTGGAATTTAAAGTGAGGTTTTGTGTTAAAAAAATAGACACCGAAAGAAAGCCTGAAAATGCATCACAGAATCCCTAAATCCCAGCATGGTGAGGGTTGGAAGAGACCTCTTGGGATCATCCAGTCCAACCCCCCTGCTCCAGCAGGCTCACCCACAGCAGCTTGCCCAGGATCACCTCCAGCTGCCTTGGCAATCTGTCCATACAAGGAGACTCCACAACCTCTCTGGGCAGCCTGGGCCAGGGCTCCAACACCCTCACACTAAACAAGTTTCTCCTCCTGTTCAGATGGAACCTCCTGGGTTCCAGCTGATGCTCAGTGACCCTTGGACTGTCCCTGGGCACCACTGAGCAGAGTCTGGTCCCAGCCTCTTGCCCCCAGCCTTGAGCTGTTGCTCAGCATTGAGCAGCTCCCCTGTGGGGCTGCTCTCCTCCAGACTCAGCAGCCCCGGGGCTCTCAGCCTTTCCTCCTCCCAGAGATGCTCCAGATCCACCCATCTACTGGTTCTTATACAAAACTATTTTAAAATGCTATGGTAAGCTGCACAAGAAAGGCAAACTTTGGGGTAAAAATGCCATCATTGAAGGCTGAGCTCAGCTGTGGGCTGGAAGAGTCCCTGGGGACTCTTCCTCCCACACCTCTCACACTATTCAGGGCATGACAAGCAGCAGCACTGTGGAAACAGTAGCAAGGACAAGGAGCCTTCCTTGGGGCTTTCTCACTGCTATATTCTGCACCACCCATAAAAGCATCTCTTGCCGTTCTTTTCTCTAGGCGAGGAGAGACAGAATACAAGGACACAGCATTCCCTCCTCCCTTCCTGGCCTCTGCTTCCCAGGAGAGGGAGAAGAGGCACTCCTGGTGTTCCCTCCAGCACAGAGGTTACTGCCACAGACATCTATTGCGAGAAGTCTTTACACAGCTGTGCAAAGCCAAGCCCCTGACCCAGGGGCTCACAGATTTCCCACAATCTGCTCCCAGACACTTCAGTTTGCCTGTAAGGCTGAAGTTTGGATTCCTGCAAGTTCAGTCTCTCACACAGCTGTCTTAAAGCTCTAGGTTTGACTTGTTAATGCCTACTTCTAAATAAAATCTGCCATAAAAATGCAATTCATTGTACATTTATTTTTAGAATGCACATTCTTTACTTGGTCACTTCAGCATCTGACCACAGGATCTATACCACAAGCTACAGCTTGTTCCTTTTATGTATTTCTTGTGCCCCAGAAGTGTTAAAACTGATTTTCCAGTTCCTTTTTAAATACACAATACATTTTTTGCAATTACACTATATTTCACTCTGAAGTTGTTCAGCCACATTTTCTGGGAGCTGATAAACGGACACTGCAATTATCCTTTTGTCCTGAGAATTTGGAAGATTTATTTGTAAAGTTTAGTCCTGGAAGAAGAGTAGATACTAAAAGGCTATTCAGTTAGCAGATGAGACCAAATCAGCAAATGCAAATCATCTGATCTTACTCCTGCTGAGCATAAAGATTTCAATATGGCAAACTCATGTCCTGCCTGAACAGGTCTCAAGCATGGTCTGAAGAGCCCAGAGGATTTACAATAAAACTGAGCAAAGTTTAGGGCTGTCAGTGACTGTCAGGCAATTCCAGAGCAGGTCTGGGCACCTGGTCAATAATCACACACTGTGTAGCATCCTTTTTGAAATCCCATTTCCATTTCTCTGGATGTCCATGGATTTAAATTAGCATAAATAAGAAGAGCTCATAACTAGAAACTCCTATAGCACCTCTTTCTGTCCATAGGGAAAGCTAAAGCAATCTGTTACAGAGAGGAATCTGCATTTCCCTGAATGTTATTGTCACAGAAAGCAGCTTTCCCAGAAGTGGCTATTGACACACCTCCTAGTTGCAAATTAGGTCTAAGCTGATATCTAGATCTTGACATTACAATATCCCACCCAACAACAGCATGGCAGAGGACAAAAAGACTACCTGTATTTTCCTCATCATATTCCCACGCCAAAGTGAGATGTGGACACCTGATCCCAGATAGGCTCTGCAGGTGTTGAAAAGGTAAGCCACATACAGCACCATCTCCCCCAGAGATAGACTCCACTGGGCACACAGGGTTCATCTCCTCCCTGAATAAGCTAAATATATAGAGATATATATATATGGTAGAATTCTCCTAAACGCACCCATTCATGGCATGAAACTGAACTATTCTTCCAAACAGCTAATCCAGTCAACCAAGAGGTGCAAGTGTTTGTAACAAAGAGCTGTCTCTAGCAAGCTTCTCTCCAACCTGTCTGGTTGGTGGCACCAGTCTGTGCATTTCAGAATGGCCTTGAAGTACTTTTATCATTTCTAGCAGAGTCCTGGTTTATCAGGGCACAAGGTGCTTTACATGTGGTAGATTACACAAAACTAAACCTAAAAAAATAAATAATTAAAGTGAGTGTCAAGAGCACAAAGCCCTGCAGATGTTTGCAATGCTCCTGGTAAGCTGAGTCAGCTACTGCCTGTGTGGTATTCAACATTTCACATGGAAACTCCAGAAGCTATTTACTCCTGGATCTTCCAAAGGGAAAAGCACAGTTGTTTGGCCAGGACCACATCCACCTCCTATCCTCACCAGAGGTCCAGCAGTGTTTGAGCAGGACAGTTGTTTCAGCTGTAGCCATGCTGAGTGTGGCTACCAAACCAGAATGCTGTCTCTGGCATAAATATTTCTCACCCTGAAGATCTCAGATCACCTCAGTGTTGAAATACATGTGCTGTGCTATTAATATGAAAGTCAGCCACTGCCTGTGCGTGCTCATAAGGTAAAGAAATGTTTGCCTAAGCAAGGCCTGAGTACTTGTTTGCATAGGGAAGTCAGTATGGAAGAGCTGTGTGTGAAATACATCCCCACACCTGAGTGCACACTAAATCCCTTGGCAGACAACTGGACATGGAGCAGCTCAAGGCTCCAATAAATAGTTGATCCAAGAGTAGGTTTTGCTGCCCTATTTTTATATTAAATAATATTTATCTTGTGGGAGCTACCAGAATAGGCTGAGATGAAAAAAAGGATCTATAAGCATTGCCTAAAGGTTGCAGAGGAGGGGAGTCTAGAACTCAAAATGAGGGGTTTAGGAGGCTGAGCTCCAGCAGCTGGGAAAGGACTGGGAGACAGCAGTAGGTCTGAAGCTGGGATGAAAGGATGACCAAGGAGCCAGTGGGCTTTGGGACAGGAGAAGGAAGGATGAAGGAAGGGCTGTGAGGGGTCTGTGAAGCTTTTTGGAGCTCTGAGAGATACCTGTGAGCTTGTACTTCTTCCTCCAGCATAATCTGCTCAGAAGATGAGCAGATCCTTGCTATCTTCCTTCCTAGATACCTTCTCACTCTTAGCAGAAAGAGGAGCCTCTGCTCCTGTCAAGGAAGGCAAGACAAGAAGAAGAGCAGGCTCAGGATACAGAGCACTGAAAGGGGAGAGCAGCACCAGGGGAGATGCAGGAAAGCAGTGACTGCTGCTACCAGTGGATCACAGACTCCCCTTCAAAGTGGCCACTGTCCTTCCCACCCTGGCCCTTCCCTTGGCAGGAGCAGCAGCAAGTCTGGCCCTGTGCATAGCTACAAAAACCAAAGTCCACTTCTGGGAGCAGTAAGCTCTACTTGTTGGCAGGTGAGGAAACATCTGCCCCTTACTGGGGTGAATGGCAGCTCCTGGAGACTACAGCCCTGGGCAGCTGTCTGCATCCAAAACTAGTTCTCCTTGCCCACACTTTTGTGCAAAGCCTCTTTAGAACAGCTGAGGCACAGTGTTTGTATTTCCCTGAAGACTGAAACAATTAGCTGAATCATCATCTAGCTTGGAAGAAGAAAAGGTCTAGGCTGACCCCAAGGAGTCTAGGGCAGAGGTGTTAAACAAAAAACCCAACCCAAACCTTCCATAAACTGTGTTCAGCATTGCCCAGAGTCCTAATACCCAGGTATTTCCCAGGGATAACCACATCCTGGCAAGGCAGGCATGGGTACTTCAGTATGCAGCCACTCAGTTAGGGAAGAATATCTGAGTGTGCAGCAGCTGGAGTTGTCCTGTCAAACAGGAGGAGATGCTGAAATCCACGAGTGCGGAGAGGATCAAATAGTTACTTTATAAAGCCAGAAGTTTCAGCAGAGCAGAGGAAAGCAGAGAGGACATTCAGCCTTGTCAACAGCTTACCAACAACAAACAAGTAAGAAGTGCTAGGCTGAAGGGATTTCACTTCATTAAAAGACAACATACTAAGATAACTCCAATTTAGAACAGAGCCAAGCAAGCCAAGGTCTCAGTATCTGGCCACAGAGGCTCTAAACCAGAGCTCTGTTTCTTTTTAACCTCTGCCACTTCCTGCTCCATTTCTCATACAAACATACAGAGCTTTAGTCCCTCCCACCACAATTAACATGATGCACACTGCAACATAATTGTTTTTTCCTTCTATCACTAAACTCAAGCTCTTTATTGTTTGCAACAGCACACAGGTTTGGCCACCAAGTTGTTTCATCTGACACACAAGTATAAATTCTACAATATGAATATGTGGAAACTGCTTGGGTTTGTTTTTTTCATATGTATTTATGCTTACAAATGATTCTGATAGTTCACTTGCTGCTCTTCTGAGCCTGATGATTCCCAGAGCTCACTGTCCCAGGAAGCACCTTGGTGTCCTTGTGCTTTTCCCTTGACCTGCCATCTCCCATTACTTGGGGATAATAAAGCCCAACTCATCACCCTTAAGATTTTGGCATTCCCTGCAGCCTTTATACATGGAAGCAAAGCCAGTCCCAGCTGTGCAGCAGGGAGCCCAAGCACACCCAATTCTGTGCACAGCACAGGGGAGGAAGCAATGGAAATGGGAGAGCAAAGGGTCAGAGGTGCAGCAGGCAGGGAAGGAAGGAAAGCAATGGCAGAAACCCCTTGGAGGAAGGTGACCAAAGCACTGATGAACACGTGTTTTTCTCAGCTATAGAAAGAAGAGAGAGCAGTGTTCTCTGTGCCAGAGCTCAGGAGAGAGTTACCTTGGTCCCTGCTTTAGTGAAAAGGAGATAACAGCTCTTTCACTGTGCCTTTAAGACACAAATGAGAGAGCTGAAAATGGAGGGTCACCTAAAGACTAAAGCAGTGTGAAGGCAATTCATTATTATATTTAAATACTCTTCCTCTTTTTGTGTTCCACTGCTTTTCTTTTCTGAATGCACTGAGACTGAACATTTTAAGTCATCTGGATTCAGCCAAGAATTAATTATGACAATAGCAAATATTTATAGACTTGTGCCAGGACTTTTCCAGCTCAGGTTTTGTATATTTTCCTCTGTACATTAGAATCAGAGAATTGCCAGAGTTGGAAGGGATCTCAAGATTATCTAGTTCCAACCCCCTGCCTGCCAGGGACACCTCCCACTAGAGCAGGTTGCCCACAGTCGCAGCCAGCCTGGCCTTCAAAGCTACCAGGGATGGAGCTTCCACAGCCTCTCTGGGCAACCTGTTCCAGTGTCTCCCCATCCTAACAGTGAAGAACTTCCTCCTAATATGCAAACTACATCTCCCCTCCTCTAGTTTGCATCCATTCCCCCATGTCCTCTATGCTGATTGTAAGCAAGTCTTGTCTGCACTCTTCTCTCCTTTTCATTTCATCCCTGTACTTGTCTAGAGCACGTAGATATGGCTGAAAAACCAGTTCCTTTGAGCTGTGGCACTTCTCACTGTAAGTTTGCACTCTGCTGGATGTACTGCAGGTCATATTGACAGCAGCACAAATACAGAACCCATCAGTGACTGCTAATTAAACCTGACACCTGTGCTCTCGATTGCAAATGCACTGGATTTAAACATCTGATGGAATTGTTATTAAATTCCATTGAAAAGACAGGAGAGCAGTTATTGTCCCTTGTAGCTGAGAACCAGCTCTTCCCAGTCATTGGGAGGACTCTGAACCAGAGGCCACCACAGATTTCCAATGGATGGCAATTGGGGTGAGAGAGGGAACATCTGCAGGTGGCTTTGCCTGAATTACTTATCTGGAAAAGTCAGAGCTTAAGTAGCATGCAAGATAAACACAGTGGAATGGGAAATACCTACATGAAGGGCAGGACTAGGGCATTTGCCTCATAAGTGACTAAGACCAGGCACTACACTGCATCATAAATGTAACTGCCTGGGAGGGACTGGGCTCATGATTACTCAGGAAAACATTGAGGCTCCTCAGGAGGCACAAACCTCAGGAGATGGATGCAGAAGAGCTGTGAAAGTGTTCTGTGTCTGGCATTGTGAAGTCTTCGCAGACTGTTGTGGGCAGGACTGGCTCTGAGAAAGGCAAAGTGGATAGTTGCCTATCAGAGCAGACTTCCTGGGAACCACCCAATGCTGCTGTCTCTGAAGCAGGTATCAGCTGCTTCTAGGAAAAGCAGCAAACTTCTAGCTCCCCCAGGCTCTTGCCCTTAGCCCAGCTCACAGCCTCTGCCTGAGCTGCTGGAGTTTGCCACCGTGCTGACACACCACATGCCTGCCCTGGTTCTGGACTAACAGCTGAATCTTCCAGCAGTCCCTGTGCTGCTCCCTGAGGAACATCCCAGCTCCCTGAGCACTCCCACAGCCCATGCTGCTCCAGGAGCAGTTCTCCATTTGAACGAGTGCCTTCTGCAAAGGGATAAAACCCCTAACCAAACAGTGGTTATTATCAGCCCCTGCATCCAACCCAGAGAACCCTACTGAAGGCCAGGCAGTGGGTGGCCATGTGGGGGGAGGAGAGGGTAGAGACTGAGAAGAAACCTAACACCCAACTCTTTTTGTATTCTTTTCTTACCCCAGGAGGGAAGAAACTTATGAGGCTGCTTGTGAAATTCCGGAATAGCGTCCACAGCTAAGAGCCAAACTGGCTGAGGACAAGCGTTTTAAAGTGTGGATGAAACTCTGCAGACCTCAGTGGGTCTGAGGAGGCTCTGGCGGTAGTGCAGCAGCTGAGCAGTAGATGGTGGTGGTGCACCGTCACCTGATGCTCTTGGCCAGGGACAGGAGCTTCGCTCTCAAACCGTTTCTAGTTTAGAGCAGAGCAGTAACCTCTGGGCTTTTAGTGTAAGAGAACACTAAGAAATGAGAAATATGTCTCCTTTGAATGTTGGGAAAAGTGATTTTCTCTTTCGTTTTTCTAGTTTCAGGAAACTCCTGCATTTCCTTTGAAAGCATCCTGCATTTTTATTCTGTGGGAGGAGAGCCCTTCAGCTTCTGCTGCCTTCCCACCCTAATCAGAAAGCAGGCAGCAAGGAAGAATATGCTGAGGAGTGAGAAGATCCCTAATGGAATTGTGAAACTGCAGAAATCCTGCCCCGGGGTTATTTGCCCCTTCCTCTTCCACATGACCTGGCAGGGTCCTGTTAATGGTTGGACCTGATGATCAAAAAGGTCTTTTCCAACCTAAATAATTCTATGATTTACTGTGTCCCAGTGGCTTCTACCTGCAGGTGAAGGAGCTGGTTTCAGACTTCTCCTCCCAGGCAGAAGGAGCACTGGGGACATCCTTCACCTCTTTCAGAGCAGCTAGTTCATGTAAGAGATGCTGGTGTGCCTTCATCTCAGGGGCTTGATCTGAATTCACTGCTGTGGTCTTTCAGAGCTTCCTCTGATGTATCTGGAGCCAGGGGCTTTGGCAGAGGGGTGGACTGTGTTAGAATCATTAAGGCAGGAAAAGATCTCCAAGATCATCAGGTCCAAACATCCACCCAGCACCCCCATGCCACTAAACCATCTTACCCAGTGCCATGCCTCCACAGTTTTGGAACCCCTCCAGGGATGGTGACTCCACCACTGCCCTGGGCAGCCTGGGACAATGCCTAACCACTCTGCCAGGAAAAAATCCCCTGTTCCTAAGATCCAACTTGAACCTTCCATGGCACAACTTGAGGCCATTTCCTCTTGCCCTATCACTAGCCACCTGGGAGAAGAGCCCAAGCCCCACCTGGCTCCAACCTCCTGTCAGGGAGTTGCAGAGAGTGAGAAGGTCTTCCCTGAGCCTCCTCTTCTCCAGGCTAACCATCCCCAGTTCCCTCAGCTGCTCCTCACAACACTTGTGCTCTAGACTCTTCCCCACCTTCCTTGCCCTTTTCTGGACACAATTGATTTTGGGGCCTCTCCTGAGGTAGAGGTGAGGTCTTGGAGCAGAACCACAAAGTAGTGGATTAGAGCTACCTTCCTGAGAAGTACAGACACTGAAGGCCCTCTGGTGGGAGTGACATGCTGAAAGTGGTATCTAAAGTAGTGCAGACCAGAAGCCACATACCAGGTGCTGATATTTCCAGGTTAAACCTTTGCCACCCCCTGGCCAGGCTACAGTTTGCCTCCTGCTGCAATGGGAATCTGCAAGTTTTGAGATGTGGCAGATGGTTAGGATACCGATAGCAAAGTTTAACAGCAGAATAGATATATTTGTCTGTTTTTAGGCTTTTGCTTACAAATTTTAAATGTAGTGACTCCAGAAGTGGGCAATGACAGGACCACACCAACACCTTTAATTTGGGGTTCATCTATGCCACCCAAAGCATGACAAAATGACAGAAAAACATGACTTTTGTAGTCCCTAAGAAGAAGGAGAGAGAAAGAGCTTCCTAAGTGACAGATGGTGTGCATGAACAGTCAAAGCTAACAGAGCAATTTCATTTGGGCTGTGCAAGAAACCTATTATGGAGGTAAAAACCTGTGCAAGTCAAATTTGAACTAGTAGTTGAGACCCAAAGTGTTCCTTCTCCCCAAGCATCTGGTGTCAGAAGAACTTTGTGTCAGAAAAGAGAATTGCAGGGGCAAGTCCAGAGGTCTTGGCTGAGATCATCCTCCCACAGCACCTCTTCCTATTCAGTTCTGGTTTTGGTCCTGTCTTTACCCAGAAACACAACTGGACCACGAAGGTGTAGGACTTTTTGCTTCATCTCCAAAGCACCAGTAAAAGCTGAACAGTGAAACAGAAATGTGCCCCAAGGCTAGCAGGTCAGAAACAAGACCCCTACCTTTTCAGCTGTTCCCACCATCAGTCAGGTTATTGTTTCTTTCCCCTTCCCTCCCTCCCTGTAATTTTTCTATCACCTAGAAAATAGAAGAAATGCTTTGTAAAAGATGTAATATAAAAAGCAATTCCCAGGCTGCCCCTTGTGGATTGGAAAGCTGGTAAGAATTTATTGCTCAGCAAGTTAAACTTGATAACATGACATTTCTGAGGGCAATGGCTATGTAAATGCATCCTAATGCTGCCTCTGGGGAGCCACTGCAAACAGAACCCCCAGTCCCCACAAGGCCATGATATCACCTTTATATGACTGAATACAGGAGATGGAAAACCAGAAAAATCATCTTTTATGAACAGTTTATCCTTTATTAGGGCCTGGAAAAAAATGTGTACTGCTTCAAAATGAAACAGAACAGTAAAAGAGTGAGGAATTCAAATAACTTTTCATGGTACCTTCAGATATTAAAAAGGTAATACAATAAAATACAAAGGAATTCAGGAACTCATCTGATTGCCCTGGTGGGGTTAGTTTTGCACCATGAAGATGTCAGTGCAGGAACACTATCCATGTCATCAGGTCTTGAGATAAATTATAGTATCTTGAAGAAAAATCTTATCATAGCTTGTACTGTAAAGCTTAACCCTTAGTGAAGGTATTTAATACAGCAGTATAATTAAACTATGTATTTGAGGCAGTCTGAAGGTTAGTTATATCACAGCTATGTGTTTAACATCAAATCTCTTTTCCTTGAGCAGATGCATGACAAAGGATGCAGGGACCAGGCAGCACCTAAGGAGAAACAGCACTGCCAGGATGGCAGTGACAAAACCCAAGCTCCCTCCGTCCCTCACCCTGTTCTAAGGCACATCCTGTGTCTCCAGAGGATGCTTCTCTGTCAAGAAAGGCTGACAAAAGAGCCAAAGCTTGGTCTTTGACTTGAATTTAATAATTCCCTTTGTGTGGACAGTTGCCTGACTGAGAATGTCTCAAAGAAACACCACCAAGAGCCAAAGGTAAGCTTCAGTACTTCCATGCTATGAGAACTCCTCAGTTGCCTGAGGAGCTAATGAATCGTTCAAGATAATGCTTCAAAACAGCCCCTCAGCTGATTACCTCTTCCTGCTGCTGTTGACAGACTTATAAACAGCACTGGGAAGACTTCCAGTGCTGGGAGGGACTCTGCAAGGTTGCTCTCCCCATTCTCCAGCCCTTAGCAACTCTCAGCCTCCACAGCCAGTGATCCAGATCCTGCATCCCAGCTCACTCCCACAGCAACCTGGTGTCAACACTTCCCTGCTCTGCCTGGTCAGAAACACCTTCTGACATCTAAACTAAAACTCCCTCAGTGACCTATAAGCCTCTTATTTTTTTGTCCTCTCCTACATGAACACAGCAAACAGATTCCATCCTTCCTCCTTGCAGCAGCAACTTGGGACACATGGGAAAGTTATTGCTGTGTCCCTCCTCAGCCTTCTCTTCTTTTCAGCTGTCAATCTTCCCAGACATCTAATCATTCCTCCTGCCCTCCTCTGGAGCCCTTCCAAATCATCCACATTCTCCCCACAGTACCTGGAGCTGCCAGACCTCCTTCATAACCTGGGGTTTCCCACGTTTAAACCTCAAATCTCATATGTCTTATTACAAACACATGATGTATTGCCTGCTCTTGTATTTCCTCTTTACTTTAATAGGGGACATGGGTTTTGAGGTCAAAACATAGGAAAACCTGCAGCTGTTTTCCTGCTTCATACCTTTGGCAGTGCAAAGCCATGATTTGGATGTGGCCATGAGAGGACTGAAAGCCAGGGCATCCCCTGGAGGAGCTGGGGGGTTCTGAAGGGCACTGCACATCCTGAAGCATGAGGCACATATAACTGGCTTAAAAGTCAGAACCCAGCAGCTCTCTTCTGCTGCCCCACATCAGGGATAATCCTCACGCCAAGGACTCACCAACAGAGCAAGAGAAGAAACATCCCAGTGTTTTGTAGGCAATGCTTTTGTTTACACAGCTCAGGAGATGACATTTTAGGTCTACAGCTTACGTCCAACTTGGGATTCTCTACACTCTCTCCTCTGCAAAATGCCATCCTCATGCTCCATCCTGCATTTGTTTGGTCTCTTATACCTGGTTACCCTCACAAGTGCCTTGCACTTAGCTAGTGAACTTCATCTTTTTCTGATCAGAACACTTGAATTTACCAGGATCATTCTGACTTCCAGCTCCTGTCCTCCATTCCTCTCCATGCTTCTCCAGCCTGGTGTCATCTGCCTGCTCTCCTTTCAGTCACACACTGTGGAACACAAGCCACCCAGAACCAGACCCTGCAGAGACCTTTCACCTGGATCTGATCGCTCCGATTTCAGCAGAGAGTCACCTGCTCTGATATTTGGAACAAGTCAGGAGCAGAAGAGACTCCTCAGAAGATGAGGAGGCTGAGATGAGACCTTCTCACTCTGCAATAGAATCATAGAAGAGTCTTTCTCTATGAGCATGGATGCATCTGTCCAACCTAGGACCTAGCAGAGGAGTGGGACTAAGCATTTGGAGAAAGATCTGAGCCTAACTCACTTTTCTTCCCCCAGAACTCAGACCAATGACAATTCCAGTGTCCAGGAGGTTTGGAAGCTGGTACAGTTCTTTCAGTTCTTGTCATGGAGACCTTGCAGGGAGCAGCAAACTCCACCCTTCCACCAGGTGGAAAGGATCCTGCTGACCCTTACCCAGCTGGAATGTCTTAGCACTCAGGACCAGGAATATAATTCTGGGTAATTCAGTCCCAATGCAAAGCCTCTGATGACCAAAGTGGGAGGGAGGGAAGCCAAGCAACTCAAAACTAACTGCTACAGTTAATTTCACTCACTTATGCCATTTCCAGCTTGTAACTTTTAAACCAATCACCATTATTTGCCAGAGCATTTAGGAAAAATATATGTGTGTATATATATATTCCTGTTGAAAATGGAGAAGAATGAGAAGAGAGGTGGCTGGAGGGGCACGGGGTGCAGAGCCTGTGCTGAGAGAACAAGGGCTCACAGGAGTTACACACACTCAGGGACCACTTCTGGACTGCTCTGTGCTTGTGTAGCCAGACATCTGAACAGCATGGGGGAGTTTTATTTTGCAATGATGCAAGGACATAACAATTCCCACATTTTTCCTCTGTGTCAGAGGGAAGCTGGCTGGAAGAGCAGGAAGGCTGAGGATTGGGACCTCTAAACTCCATGGCGATACCAAAAGATTCTTTAACTCCAGACGCTTTGTGTTACTAAGCTCAAAGATTTATGGCAATCATCTTCCCCTGTGACATTTTCCTTCTGCTGAACTATTCACAGGCAGAAAGTTTTGCCTTTCTTTCCCCTCCTCAGGTCAGCAAGGCTTTTCCTGAGAGGATCTCTGGATGAAAGGGGGAGAGGAGTGTTTCAGGAACATACCTGAGCTCACTCGAGAAGCATTGACCAGGCTCCTGCTGTGCCTCCAGCCCAGCTCCTGCCCTGTCTGCCTCTGTGCCTGGAGCTTCAGCTTTATTTTGTGGGAAAAGATTGGGATAAAAAAAAAATCCACAAACAGCCTTTGAGATGCTTTACATCCTAAAATCCAACTTGGGATGTGATTGGTTTCGGCTAAAGGAAGGAGCTTCCCTTAACAGGCTTAGGGAAATTTCCAGCTGCTTAGAGCCTCCTTTTCCTCTCAGCAGCAGGGGAAAAAGTTTAATCATTGTAGTTCTATTTTAGGATAATGCATCCAGTGGCCATTGACTCAGTGCCTGTGGCTATCACTGCCTCAGCTGTACAGAAGGATTCAGCTGCATCTGGGGTTTTTCACCTAGAACCTGCTTCTCACCAGGACAGAGAATATTCAGCTTGGTCCTTAGATGCACCTTGACATTTGCCTGAAATTACCAGCTCCTTTTCATATGAAATCCTGTCCTGCTGGCACAAATGCAACTCATCTCTTGTTGTACCCTATCTCTCCACTGGAAATCACTTAAAACTCATTTACCTTCCTACTTCTTGTTGTTTTGGAGGAGGTTTCACTGGGATGAAAGTGGGGGATTTGCACCATGGGACCAGAGAACTCATTGTTAATACAAAGTAAGCTGCAGGAAGATGAGGAAACAGCAATGCAGCTTAAAAACAACAATAATCATCAAACAATAAATGATAAATAAAAATAAACTACTTACATTATGTTTTTGAGATTAGTACAGTATGTTTCAGAGTCAGGCACTTTTACCCTTTCATCTCCCCTCCAAGTTTATCTTCCTTCGTAGCTTTCTTTCCCCAAAATGTTGAGGGGGTCATTAAAAAAGGGCTACTAGGCTATTTTGAGATGAGAACTAGGTGATGACTGTGTTGTTCATTGGGCTTTGTCAACATAAGTAACCTGTAGACGTATTTTTCGGCATGTGTGCTTTGTCAGTATAACTTTATCTTGCAGTGGGAAAACTGAATTAACCTGGATATTAAAGCTACAGTTTTTAGTGGTATAGAAATTTCCACTCATCCCCCAGAAAAGCAAAGCAGGGAACAACAACAACAACCAACTAGTATTATCCTTCCCCTGAACACCAGCCAAAGCTTTCCCAAACCTGCTTGTGCAATACCTGCTGAACGTAAACATTGTGCATTTCAGACAGCAATGTTTGTGTGTGAAACTCTTTTGTTGCAATTTGTGTCAATTTGTGTCCCTTAGCCTATGAAACAAACTTACAAAAAGGAATTAAGTTCCTGAAACAAAGAAAAATGGTAGTGGTCAGATTCCTTGCTGCAAGGTGAAGCTGAACTTCAGTTCCCACTGGGAGTTTATTGCTGTCCCAGTGCAGACAGGGCCCTAGGAACCTCTCTCTGTACAGAGCACACAGCAGTGGCTTTGAGATGGAAGTGTAATAAAAAAAAAAACCAGAAAAAAATCAGGAAAAAAATCCTACCATAACTAAAATATCAACCCTCCAAAGCCTCATCTGTGACAAGAATATATGGACTGACCACCAACTGCTCCAGACAGGCTGTTGAAGCTGAAACCCTGGGAACACAGCCACATAACATTGGAGATACAGCCTTTAGCTGGGATTCTCTCTGAACCAAAGACTGTAGCAGAGAAAGCAGAGCAGGAAACACTCCTGGGGATGAAAAGGTCTGTTACATTCCTTAAAATATTGGCATCTAGTGCTGGAGCCTTTGTCCCCTAATAAGGTCCAGGTGAGGAGAACAGCAGAGCCGTGAGGCAGATCTCCTGCACTCCCTGTCACTCTATTGTCAGGGAAGAACTGATGGCTACCTTTAGCTATATCTGGGGCTAAACTCAGGCAGTTTCTCTATCACCTGATGACCCCTTCCCAGCAGAGAGGGAGGGTTAGGAAAAGGAGACCCATGGGTTGTGATGACAAGGGATTGAATGGAAGAGCCAAACTAATACCAATATCAAGTATATAAAGTTATACTGCTCAGCCCAGCAAAGCACAGCACTCACCATAGACAGGAAAGCAGTCCTTAGGAGCAGGATGATGTGCAAACCCCTCCAGGGCTGGAACAAGAAGAGAAGAAAGCTCAAGAGCTCAAGCAAAAAGCTCCCTCCCCTGCAAACTTCCCCCTTTATACTGAGCTTTAAAGGGCTGGGCTACACCTGGTGCCAGCTCAGGTCACTGCCCTGGCTGATTCCAAACTCCTAGCACCTGCAGCCCATGGTTGGCCCAGAATTGTGTCCCAGCAAAAGCAGGACAACTGAGGAATGTGTAACTGCTGAGCCTTTGGGCTAGGACTAAGGGATTGGTACTGAGGGTGCTGGTAATGTCTGGAGTAGGCAGCAGTGCTCTGGCTTCACATAATCATTTCTTTCATAGCCTGCAGTGGGAAAACTTTAGCTTAAATCTTATTGATAACATCAAACAGAAAAAAGCTATTGACTTATTGATTTCTTAGCATGCAAGGGATTTTTACAAATGATCTGGAACCTCTCCTCTCCCTTCCCAGAGAGCTACAGTCTTGTTTTGCTTGTTAAAGAATGTAATTCAGGTGCAAAATGTTTCAGTTCATTCCTCTCTGATACTATTAACCTTTTCTTACTTAAATCTGTAATGTCAATTGGTGATAAGCACCATCAGTTGCAGAATTCTGCAAGGAACTCTTCAGTTACTGGAAATCCAGCAACAGTTCTCCAAACTACTGCAAGTCACATAAACATCCAGGTTAGCTGCTGACCCTGGGGGCAGCTGAAACTGGGAATTTTGCCACGGGGTCTAAGTGTTGGTTAAAAATGACAGAAGGAAACAAGACATGGGAAAAAAACAACCCAGAGAACTAAAAATCTCAATCCAACATTTGATATTAGCTCCCTGAGATTTGAAACCCATTGCATCCCTTGGTAGTTTCCCCAGGATATCAGGCAGTGCCCACTAACAAAGCACACATCTTGAGATACTTCCAGAGCAGAGGCTCAGCTCCCAGCCAGGCAGTGCCAGGGTGAGCATCTTAATTGGTTGTGGCCTTAGTAATGACATTGCCCTCCTGATCTTTCAGCCATGACCTCCTCACACAGCCAGGAGGACCACCAGCAACACCAGTTCCTGGCCTGGAAAGTGCATTGTCCAGAACAAACCTCCTAAACCCCAGTGCTGATGACCAAAGGGAAACAGCCCTCCTGGCACTTCCACACTTTCCTTACCTTCAAAGGGCTAAACAATGATCAGGCTCTGACTCTGCAACTATTTTGGTGACTCTTCTAACTCAGACACAGTTCCCACAAGAACCTGTCATCTGGTGGTCATGGAAATGAGAAAATGTGTCTAAAAAGCCTATTTCTTTACAAAGTACTTAAAATCATGTCCTGTGCCCTACAGCTGCTTTCAGCTACTTCCAGATCAAGGAAAATCTGTGGAGCAAAACCAAGCTGGGTAAGCACAATCACCTGTCTTTCAGGCAAGGCCACCGCAGAGAAGCAGCAGTAACAGTCTAGGAAATGTTGAAGAGACTTTTTCCCAGCCAACACACACAAATTACAGTTATTCTCTTCCCAGGGGCAAATTTTCCTCTACCACACCGTGAACATTGTGGCTTAGTTTGGCCTGAATTTTGGCCCATGTTTAAAACTGCTTCCCTAATGTTCATCTGAGGCTACTTTGAAACATCCCTTCTATGTCCCAGCTTCCTTTTCATCACTTCTGTTACATTCACCTATTTCTCACAGCACCATCCTGCTGAGCTAGACTGACAGCCCAGTACAAGCCTTCCCATCCTGAGAGGCTGAATTTCTTTCTGCAGGGTTTCAGCACCAGTTGTAGCCTTGGCAAATCTTACCTAACACTGTTCTAAAGTCACAGTCCTGCACATTTAATCTATTTTCCACAGGAACTATCTTTTTGCCACTTCGTAGAATCATAGAATTGTCAGAGTTGGAAGGGACATCTAGCTCCAGCCTCCCTGCCTGCCAGGGACACCTCCCACTAGAGCAGCTTGCCCACAGCCCCAACCAGCCTGGCCAGGGATGGAACTTCCACAGCCTCTCTGGGCAACCTGTTCCAGTGTCTCACCACCCTAACAGTGAAGAACTTCCTCCTAATATCCAATCTAAATCTCCCCTCCTCTAGATTGGATCCATTCCCCCTAATCTATCACTACCTGACCTCCTTAACAGTCCCTCCCCAGCTTTCTTGTAGCTCCCTCAGTATCATCCTTCACTTCCTATCATCCTGCTTCTTTTAAGGCACCCATCTTAAGTTTCAAATCTAACAGCTCTTTCACTCCTGAAGGCAAAGCCTTTACTGCCTTCAAGAGCTCTGTGTTAGGACCCAAAAGGGTCAATTAGTCAGGGAGCTAATGCCAAGCAGGTCCCAAGGCATGGATGAATAGATGGGACCTCTGGGAAGCTGTGCAGGGGCCCCAGAGGGCTGGAGAAGGAGCTCCTGGCTGTAGGTTGTCCACATCTCCTGAAGCCCTCATTGGCTTCTCTTGTTGGCTGAAGAATTGCAGCTGCTGATACAGTCAACAGGCCAGGAAAAGGAACAGCTGCAAGAGAGGGAAGCAGGGAGAAGTTCTGTGTAGGACCTCCTGACTAGACCCCACACTTCTGCAGACTAAATTTCTCCTCCCTCTCCCTTGCCACATTTCACCCATGAAACCCTGGATCCCTGTGAGTTCATGCAGGTGAAGGGAATTTCACTTTCAAGGCTTGAGAGCTGTTTCATTTCCAAACCCTAAGGCTTTGCAGTGAGGCAGTGGGAAAGGAGCTCTGGGACACCCCAGGTGTGGTTTTACACCTGTGGGGTTTGCAGCACCCGGGAGCTTGGCTGGGCTTTAGCACTGCCCAAGAGCCCAAACTGAGGACTGCAAGCTCCCAGCTGAATGCCATAAGATGGAATGCAACCTTTGCAGGAGGTTTGTCTCTGTTACCTTCCACATCTGCTACTTGTACCAGCATCCCTGGAAAGGGAAAAGAATGTCAGTGTTCATGTCATTTTGTGTGTCAATACAAAACATTCATTAAAAGCCTATTTGAAAGCCTGTCATTGATTGATTTGTGTCTCACAGAATGAGCTATGAATCCTCATATTAAAAGGGACTATGGATTCCCATGTAGTAAATTACATGAGCTATAATTTCCTATGGAGTTGGGTTTCTTTTTTGCCTGAGATCTTATTATTTATCTAATATAATCTGGTCATTCTGATTTTAATTCTAAAAGCATGTGTTGTTTCAGTAACAGCTTTTTATTGGCTATTTCTCTTGCAAAGCAATTCAGAGCTTTCCAATTCCATTTTTTCCCTATAGATTGGGCAGATAATTGCATTTTCTAGCAGATTAAACAATGTGGATGTCAGCTTTCTCTTCCAAAATCTGAGGAATTATGTAAGAGGCAAAAAACCATTTTTTGGGATTTATTTTTCCCTTGATTTTTATTTTATTTTTTCCTGCTCTCACTTTGGGTCTGACTTCTGAGGCTGGAAACTTCAGTCAGCTTCTTGAGGAGTTCAGGGGTAGCTCCTGTGCAGAGTCCTGTCTACTGGCAGATCCGTGGTGCCTGGAGCTGTCTCTCCTAGGAGGTTCCAATGCTGAGCAGGTTGGTAGCTCACCTTTGTCTTAGGAGCCTCAGCAGCCTTAGGAGCTGGGGAGACTTCCTCCCTGCTGAGGGTGCTAGGGTCTGCTGCCACCTGCTCCCAAACCAAAAGTGTTCAAAGTCGTGAGCCCCTTTCTGATTTCTGGACCAGGCTCTCCCTCTTCCAGCTCTGCAGCTTCCAGGTTAATGCAGGGAAAGAGCAGAGAGTAGGTGGGGCTAGTGGACACCACAGTCCCCTGCAGGTGGTGACACCTTTCTTGGGGAACCTCTTTCCTTTGGAGATGGGGCTGGTGCAGGTTGCTCCCTGTGTGCTGTGGCAGTGACACTTCCCTGGAGAGCAGGGTACCTGCCAGGGGGTGCAGTGGCTGCCAGGGGAGAAAACCTTCACCCTTCTCATTTCTTTCTCTTCAGAATGACAGAGGTAGAACACCCCAAGGAGGGGTCTGTGGTGTTTCTTTCTCATGAGTTTTAGCACTGGATGGCATCTGCATTGGCCCCAGGAACTCCTTTCCCCCTCTCCTACACGGTGTCATAAGGAAGCACCTTAGAGGCCATGTCTGGATATCCCAGCATTCTATGTCAGAGATGTTATAGTTGCATCACTTTGGATCCATGATTTATCTTTTTTTTTTTGCCTCTGTCCTCTCTCTTCTCCCTTTTTCTGAGGTTTTATTTTATTTTTGGTGTGTTTTTCTCAAATGGCCCTTGGTTAATGTTAAGAGGCTGGTTTTGTATTAGAGTAGTTTATCTTTTCAATCTATGTTTATTTTGCTGCAAAACTCCACCAATGACCTGGCAAAAGAAGTGGCAGCTTGTATAAACAAAGCCATGACTGGAATTCTCCTGACTTTTAACTGACAGTGTATTTTCAATGTGACTAGAGAGATGCAAGCAGAGAAAAATCCAGGCCACACTTAATCAAAGAAGTATTACTTTGTTTAACTGTGTTATCAGCAAGAAAGTCTGGGCTTGGCTCACTCCAAGCTGACTTTTAGACTTAACACCAGAGGCTTTCAACATTTCAGCCTGGTTTTTTTTTCAGGTAACTGCACTCAGACATCATGACTTCCATTAGGAATATAGCAAGTCATCATTTTTGTCCCTTTCAAAATGAGGTGATGTTAACTACAGGAGGTTTTAGCTCCTTCATTATTTGGATCCAGAGCGCTGGTCATCACTTCCATGTCTTCTATAAACTTCCCTTTCCCTAGATTCTGTACCTTTTTTATGTTTTAAATCATAAAAATAATCCCTCTATTCTTGGAGTGCAACAGGGTGTCAAAAGCCATGGCTGAACCACGGAGAGAAAAGCTTGACCAGGGGCAGTTACACAGAAGCCCTCTGAGCAGTCCTTAGAAGGAACATCATGTACCAAGTGTGCCAAGACCTCTACTGAGGGCAGAGCTTCTGGCTTCAGAGGTTTAACTCTTCACAGAAAGTTAACAGCACCGTTTTCATGGACCTGAATGAACCCTTGGGCAGCCTGAGGGCACTCAGAATGGTGTGCAGGGTCAGAGGCATCACTGTGTTTTTCAGACCAAATTTGCTGCTCTCAACACACAAACCAGGTTTTCTTCCATCTATACAATGCTATTTAAATGTATCATGGAAAACTACCAATAAGGAGCATTCTGGGAACACTGGGTGCTGCATATTCTTGACTGCCCTCATGATGGCTCTGCTCCAAAATAATTTCTGCATCTCAACCCTTCTCCCTCTCTTGCCATCACCTATTTGATCTCTCTACTCCTTCTAGATAAGAATGGTTGCCACAGATGAAGATAGTGAGAAATAGTGAGTTATCACACACCCTGAATGGGCTTCAGCCTTGTGTTGGTCCTGAGGGAGGGATAGGGGTACCCAGATGTGGGGCTGCACAGCCTCCTCCTAGCTACATCCCAGCTTCATCTCTCCCTGCCTCACACTTGTACCAGAAGCACTCCTAGCTGTGGAGCTCCTGGTCACTGAGAGCTGCCTGAGCTTGGGCTGTTCAGTTTCACATAATATCTCTGCTGAAGAACAGCTAGGAGACTCCAAGAGATTCTCCTTCTCATGGCTTGACACAGACAGTGACATGGACTTTAGAAGAGTCCCCACACAGAGAGCTCTTAAAATCACCAGGCCAAATTTATTCTCCATGAGGCTGTATTGGCACTAATGAAGTCACATCTGGGATGAATATGGCCTTTAGCCTGTGAAAATGGAAACCTTATGAAAATCTATTGCTGCCTTAATGACAATGCTAAGCACTAAGTAACTCTCCTGTAGGTTCCAATGCACAGTAGGAAGAGTTTTCCTTCTTTATTGGCAGCCACCCTTGTTTAATCAGAGTGCTAGAAGGTGAGAAGTGGCCAGAAATCCTAGTTGCTCTTTGCTCTTCAAACAAGTATCTTTCAGGGCTAGAAGATCTGACTCTGTGATGCATCAACAAAGTAACCTCCCCTGACAGCTTTGCCCTGCACAGCAGCATCCAGACTCAGCCTCAGAGCTCCTCTCCCACTCCCTCACTGCAAAGCCTTAGGGTTTGGAAATGAAAGTGAAATTCCCTTCACCTGCATGAACTCACAGGCATCCAGTCTTTTATGGGTGAAATATGGCAAAGGAGAGTGGAGAAAGCAGACAAAAGAACATCAAGGGAGAGAGCCCCCTTTGTAGTGTTACCTGAGTGAAATATGGCTGGGAACAACTCTCAGGAGAGAAGGGGAAAAAGCTGTAAGCATGGAGCCCCATGGAAACATCACCTCTGCCTGAGGGGGCAAAGCCTGGCAGAAAACTTCACCAAGGCAAGAAGGGCAGATGGAGAAATGCCTCTTTCTGTACTTCTTACTCTTGAGAGAAACAATAACCAGACACAGAACTGGCTTTGCAGAAGGTCTGCATGGGGCAAAGGTGTCTTCAGTGGGGATTCACTTCCCAGCCCCAAATTCTGACCTCTGCTTGGAAGGGGAAGTGCTGCCATCTCAGCAGACCTTGCCACTGAAATTGATTTTGCTCTGACTGCAAGATACTAGGATTCATTCCTGTTGCTGTAAAAGAAATGCCAAGGGAAGAATGAAATACTGACTTCAAAAATGACTTAATATTGTGTTGCCAAATGTCAGTGAAAAGAGAATTCATAAAAGAGAATGAATAAAGAATCCATAGAAAAAGGAAGTCTTTTGGATTTGTAGAAGCATTTGGATTGTAACCTCTGTCCTAACCCTGAAAACAGCAGCATCTGCCTAGCCCTTAACCTTCCCTGCAGCACCACAGGAACTTCAGCTGGAGCCCTGGGAAGCAGCAGTCTGGGCTGTTGCACACTAACCACACTCCTGCTCTTATGATCCAAGTGAGTGTATCTGCTTCACAGCAGTCATGGCAGTAATAGCTCTGAGGACCTCAAACAATCTCATGAGTTATAAACCATTCTAGCTTCCCTTCATCAGAGTGAACCTTTCCAGGTGTCCTTGCCCCAGATCACTTCAGCAGTGTCCAGGTTTCTCTACAAACAAGGTTCCATTTGCTGGCTTATAGTTTCCTGTCCTTTGCCCTCTTTAAAACATGAGATTCAAATCTGCTACTTTCCTAAACCTCAGGAATCTCCTCCTGACCCTTGTGACCCTCCAGAAAATGCCAGTGGAAGGGCTGCAGATGTGCCCCTGCTGACAACCTGTGGCTGTAGGTTGTCTAGACTTTAGGCTCTGGCTGCTCTTAGTGCATCTAGAATTTTTACAGCTGATGCTGCTGTTATCTCACACGTGGGCAGGCTCTCACCCTCCCTTTCCTTTCTGCAGACAGCTACAAATGAGCTGTTTAACAAACCCCCTGTTTCCTATCACCCAATATCTGTTCCTCACAACCATTTCTCCTTGACCCTGTGATTATCCTTTG
This sequence comes from Galbula dea, assembly GCA_013399015.1. Lineage (NCBI taxonomy): Eukaryota > Metazoa > Chordata > Aves > Piciformes > Galbulidae > Galbula > Galbula dea. The sequence continues at coordinate 829,797 of VWZX01008611.1, read as the reverse complement.
TCTGCTGTGTGTATATCTATGTATAAGATCATTCAACATTTATCTCACTAACCACATATAAATTCCAGAACTGGACAGTTGTAGGAGATTATTTGATGTGGAACCAAAGACACTGATGTGAATGATTTGCAGATGTGGCCTCAGAGCTGCCTGCTAGTGCAGTGGGAGTTGCTGGGACCAGCAGCCTTCCTCTGCACCCTGGAGTGTGACCACAGTTTGCCTCAGCCTCAGCTCCTGAGCACTGGAATATTCAAGTTATGTGAAGTGGGCAGAAGGATCTTGTGATGAAGTAGGCAGGAACACCTATTTTCAGTTCCTTTAGGGACAAAAGGGAACCAATGCTTATTCTTGGATGAGTTATTCTTGATGAGTTTGAGAAGCTTCCACGGATGACTTTTCTGTCACTTCACACTGTGGTTCTCCACATGCTTTTTGGAGCACTTTGGAAGAGCTGATAGTGTCCTAGCTGCTCAACAGCTGACCCCAGGGGTGTCAGTGGCAATGGGGTTGTTGTTTGTTTGCTTTTGAAAAGACATGGGGTTATTCCTTCCCAGGGGCAGGACCCTGCACTGGCCCTTGTTGAGTTCCAGATGTTCCTCTCTGCCCATCTCTCCAGCCTAGTTCCCTGACAAATGTCACATGAAGTCCTCAGCCTCTCAGCAACCCTCAGTTTATTTATAATGACAAATAATGAGGAAGGCTGCTGGCCACACTGCTAAAAATCAAAGTAGACAGAAGAAGCAAAACTGAAGAGCTGAGGACAAGAGTTATTAACTGCCCTGGTGCTTTGGATGGGAGCAGAGCAATTCCTGGTTCTGCAGGAGAAAGCCATGACATGTGTGCTGTTATCTGATCTGAGCCTGAGCAGGGGCAGTTGTTTTAAAGGAGATCCATGTGGCTGATAAGGAGGAAGGAAATAAAGGCAAATTTAAATTAAGACATAGGAAACCAGGGAGGAACAGAACAACAAACACTGTCAAAGAGATGGACTGGGTGACCTTGCAGGTCTTCTCTATCTCATGCTTCTTTGACTCTTTCTGAAGACAGCAGGGTCTCAGCAGAGGATATTGAGGATATCACGTTAATGGCTAAACTCAGCAGACCTGTCCAGCTCCAGAGTCCACTTTTCTGCAACCTCTTTGTACTTGTAGAACAATGAAGTAACTAAAGTGCAGCTCTGAGTTTCATCCTATCTTTAAAATCCTGGCACTGAGTAGAGGAGCAGCGTTTGTCCTCCTGCAGTCCCAAGCATGGTGCTCTCCGAGCTGTAAGTTATTTTGGTGTTCTGTAGCTGCTTTGTTCTCTGCTGACAATGCCCAGGATGTTTGGCTGTGCTGATCTGTGGTCACTTCACACAGGAGCCATCCTGCTCAGGTGCTGGCATGCAGCCTGTGTGCAGTCTGGGGCACACTACAGCAGATTGCTATGGCTTTGCAGGGCATCTCATAGAATCACAGAAGGGTTTGGGTTGGAGCTCCTCCACAGGGCTACTCTCAATCTACTCATTGTCCAGCCTGTCCCCATGTTTGGGATTGCTCTGACCTTACTCTTGGCCTGGTTGAACCTCCTGTGGTTCACACAGGCCCACCTCTCCAGCATCTCCATGTCTCTCTGGATAAATCCTTTCCCTCTAGAGTACCAACTGCACCACACAGCTTGGTGTCATCCTCAAACTTGCTGAGGGTGCACTTGAACCCACTGTCCATGTCCCAGCAAAGATGTCCCAAATGGGACCCCTCAGGGTCACCACTTGTCACTGGTCTCCACCTGGACATTGAGCCATTGACCTCAATTTTTTGAGTGCAACCATCCAGCCAATTCCTTATCCTTCTCTCCTGAGCAACCCTCTTGCTCATACCTAGCCCCCAGCCCCTGCACAAGAAACAGTGGAGAGTCCCCCTCCAGGGGTGGTAGATGGCCAGAAGGACTCTTAGCCAACTCTTCCTGGCTGTGATATCTTTTGGTGGTCAAAGATTGTTCTCCACCCCTGTCCTAGGTTGTGGTGAGGCCATTTCAGCCTCCAAGAGTTACTGTGGCAGCAAATGATCTGTGTGAGCAGAACCAAACCTCGAAAGCCTTTCCACTGTAACACCACCTGTCAGTGATGGAAACTTCTCAGTCAGCTCCTTCTGGGTCTCTGAGAGGCATGGAGCTCCCCCAGGCAGTGGTGCAGCTGACACCAGCTCCTCCAGTCCCTTCCTTGGACGCATCTCAGGAGCAAACTGATTGGAAATGCCAGCACCAGCTCCCAGAGGAGCAGTGGAGGGGATGGAGGCTCAGGCTGCTCAGACTCTCTGTTGAAGGTACCTGGCCCATCTTTGGCTTCACAAACAGTTTATCTTCTTCTCCCTAGCTCTCTGTGAGGGTGTGGGGGACAGAGTGTACAAACACAACTGGAGAAGCCCCCAGTGCATGCTGCCTTTTGATTGAGCATCTCTTAGAGAGGGACAGAATAAACACTAGCAAACAATTCTGACTTTCCCCTAACCTTTGCAGTGAAATCATCCCATAATTTATGGCTTGATTTTTAAGATGACTTTTTATTGGATGGACCAGCTCATGTGTGCATAGAGAAGTTCATCAGTCAGGAACATATATAAACAACTCCTAAAGACCAGAAAGACCAGGATCCTTTCCTCCCACCACCAAAGGAAGGGAGAGAACCATGAATGTCTTGTGTATGAGTTGGAGTCCAGGCAGAAGTGGACAAAACCTGCCCTTTTCTGTGGTTTATGGCACTTTACTCTCTAATTAAAGTTGTGGTTTCTGTGTCAGCAGATGGAAGGTGAGATAAAGTGCCCATTCTTTCCTTTTTACCCTCTTTTTTTCCACCATAGCATCTGAGATCTTAAAACAAAACAACCAAACCCTTGTGATTTATCAGCATTCATTGCCCTGCCATGGGGTTCCAGAGAGGAGAACATTGGCTCAGCCAGACATGAGGCAGATGTTCCAGTGATGACATGGCAGCAGGAGGAGTTTATTTCTCTTTTGCCTCCTCCCTTCCTCTTATTCTTTATCTAATCTCATTCCCCTCAACCCATTTGTCATTTCTGTCAGTGTGATGTTTGCTAGTGGGAGGGGAGGGGAAGGAGCAGCTCTTGCAGCATGGCAGGGCTGTGCTGATGCTGAGCTCCACTTGGCTGGGCTGGAGTGGAATGGACTGGGTTGGAATGGTTGGGCTGGGCTGGGCTGGGCTGTGTGGGGTTGGGCTGGTGTTTCAGTGGGCAGGGAAGGGAGGTCCCAAAGCTGGGGTGGTCCATGCACTTCTTACAAGTGCCTTCAAGATGGGTACTCTCTGATGGTGAGATGCTCATGATGCTGGTAGCCCCAACACCACTGCCCACCCCTGCTCTCAGCAGGGATGTTGTTGCAGTCCCTCACTGGGATTGGCAGCAGGGCTGTGCTCTGTCCACAGCAGCAGCATGTGTCTGTCCTTCCCCAGGAGAGGAGAGAAATGGCTGAGTGGAAGGGACTTCCTCATTCCAGACATTCCAGCTGTTCCTCTGAGCCACAGCCATAACTCTCTCCAGATGTAACCCTTCACTTCTCCCTCTTCACAGGTTTGTTTTCCTAGTAAGGAAGAAAAAACATGGGAAAGATTTTGGGTGGGTGTAAAGGAAGCTGAGAAGGACTGAATGTAAAGAATGAAGAAGGCTTTGTAGAACATCTGGCCACAGCCAGGGAGCTGAGTCACACACAGAGCCATGGGAGGACTAAGCCCCATCAGAGGTCTCTGCCTAGGTGAAATTCATCTTCTAGCCTAACAGTGCATGGGAGGGGAGTTTACCCAGGAAGGGGAAGCTTTGCCTCAATGTATGGCTTGAGCAGGGAGCTCTGTGCCCTCTGGAGCTCCAGCTGCAGAGCCTGGGCCAGGCTGAAGGTGCTGCACACATCCTATCTGGGAGGTTTTGATGGCAGCAAGCACCTATGGACAAGGCTGTGGCAGCTCCACAGCTCTCATGCTTCTCTGTAGATGCTCTCTGGAACAGGAAGAAAGTACCTAGTGGAAGCTCTCTGTGTGCACACCTGGGGGGAGTCACTCACCAGGGACACTAAACTGCATTTTTGAGAAGGCCCAGGAATAGAAGTGAGAACATGGGAGCAAATGGAGACCTTCTGCTGGGGCATGGTGGGCACTTGACTCTACTGCAGAACATCTCAGTGTGGAGCCTATGTCTGGGACAGATGAGACACAGAAATCTTCTTCCAAGGACAGTCTGAACTACTGGGTCAATAATTCACTGCTGAAAGAGAAGTCTCCATACAGAGATGCCACAGCCAGGGATTATTCCATATTTTATATCAACACATAAATATCCCACAGAGGATTGTTTTTCTCCCCCCCCCCTTTTCTTTTTTTCTGTGGTCTGGTTTATGTTTAGGTTCTTATTAAAAACACAGGAATTATCACAAACATGAATTTTGCTGCCAAAAGTCAGGGCCCCTAAGCCCATATGGAGGTACCTAGAGTGGCTGGTTCTCAGGGATGGGAGGCTCAGAGCATTGCAGAGCAAGGTGTTGGTTTGGGTGCCTACATACAAGGGCTTGTTTTGAGTGATCAAATTGGGAAAATGTTTGGCCAGTATGATGAGGAAAGAGACATGAAAACGCTGAGCTTGTGAGCACCTGGCAAGTGAAATGCTGAAATGATTAGCAGAACATGGCAAGGCTGGAAAGGTTCCCTGAGAATCTCAAACAGAATAGTTGGAATTCCAGGCTTCTTTGGGTTCATTTGTGATTGGCAAGGGACCACAGCCTCACTGGCTGTTAGCAAACCTAAGGGTGATCCAAGAGAAGTTTAGGAGCTTCAGTCCAACAGAGCAATTTATAGGTCATCCCAGAGGGGGCTGCCAGCCCATGGAGGGATCCAGCCTCAACAGTGCTGCTTCTACTGCTGCTTCTCTGGGTACTCAGACTTCACTGCACATCCTTGGGAGTGTATCAGCATCAGCACTTTACTGCCAGAGTTTTGCAAGTGGTGTGGAGTAACTTAAAGCCTGTGGAAGGCTGAAAGCCCCTGAGCCTGCTCAGCCTCTGCCACACACTGACACACTCCAGAGGAGAACAGAGGAGAAAGGGACTCTGCGTGTTCAACAGCCTCTTGGCTACTGCCCTCGACCACAAAGCAGGGGAAGTGAATGCTAGACTTTATTCAACCTGTCAGGATCTGGGTAACCATCTGTTTCTCAGGAGAAGAGCATGACTGGGGGATGGACATGTCTGGGAAGAGACATGTGCTCCATCTGCCTGGCAGCATTAGTGTCCTTGGTGCAGACAAGGCTGTTGGACACCCAGGAGCCATGGAAGAGCAGTCTCCTCCTGGCAGTCAGTGAGAAAGGACCATCCTGGGGTGGGGAAAAGCCCATGCACTTCTAACTTGTTGCTGAAATGTAAGTCTCCAGGGAGAACTTACTGCAGCCTTCCAGTACCTAGAGGCAGCTTAGAAGAAAGATGGGGATAAGCTGTTCAGCAGGACCTGTAGTGACAGGACAAGGGGAAATGGTTTTAAATCAAAAGATGAAGATTTAGACTGGCTATAAGGAAGAGAATTTTGATCCTGAGGGTGGTGAGACACTGGAACAGGTTGCCCAGCTGGGACACCACCACAATCCAGAGCCAGGGAACATCTGGTGAAGGTAGGAGCAGGAGGAGAAACCTGAGGAGCTGCTGCTCCTGCAGCCTGGGGAGGCCAGGGGGATTTAGGTGGCCAGAGGGTGGGCAAAGCACCCACCTGCAGAAGAGAACCAGGGCACACAGACAGAGACAGAACAAGAGTTCAGGGAGGAAACAAGGAGGTCAAGCACAAAGCTCCTGAGCCCTTCAGCTGCCAAGGGAGTCTCTCTCCATGCCGGAGCTGGGGCAATACCATGCAGTGGAGCTGATCCACATCCTTCCAGGCACTGCTCCTCCTTGGTTATGCTCACACCCCCTGCAGCCACCTCCCCTTCTCCTGCACACCTGCTTCGGGAGATCCCTTTGAGGAGCTAATGGGGGGTGTGGTAGTTAGAGGAGTCCTCCAGCTCTTTCTGAGCATGCTTGAGAAAGACAACTCCCATTGCTCTCTCTGCACTTCATTCCCAGCCTCCAGAAAAGGCATTTAGAGATAATAAAACTATCTTAGCATGATCTAGAGAAGATCAGTGTGTGCCTGACACAGCATACCAACTGCAGTGATGACACAGTGTGTTTTGCAAGAAGATTTGCTCTTAAAAGACGTTGCAGTGAGCCAGGATGTTGGAAACCTAATTGCTTCATGCAGATGTTGTTTGCTTAAAATGGCTGGAGGGTCAAGTTCAGGCTTACTTTGTTCTGCTAAGTGACAGAACAAAGACTTGGCTGGTTGCTTCGTGAAATAATCTGTAATAGATACCACAGGACTGGCTCTTTGTGTGTATATGGGCATTAGAATAGTGGGGTGGGGACTAAAGAGCCCTTGCCCCCCAAATCCAGCAGAATATATTCTCTTCAGTCATATGAGAGTCACTGAAAAGCTGCAGACATGTTCATGAGACAGGAGATAGCCTCAGCCTTTGGAACAAGAAGCAGCTGGAAGGGAGATGGCATTGGTTCTGTGTGAGCCAGAGCAGCTGAGCGTGGAGGAGCCCAGGGAGCAGAGCAGATTCAACAAGCAGCACCCAAGAGAGCAGAGCAAAATGCTCCAGAAATCCTTCAGGGAAAAAGGAACATGTCCAAAGGACTGAGAACTGTTATGGGGTCAGGATTTGCCCCTCTTGTGAGGGCAACTGCTCCCTGTGGGGTACAGAAGATTCCTAATCATCCACAGTTGAGGCTGGAGCAGCCCAGCTGAGGGAAGAGCACGGTCCAGGGTCTGTGTTCCTGCATCATCTATCTGTTAGTGAGTATCATGTTGCCTGAAACCCAGCTGTCACTGTTAGCAATGCCCCAGTGCTTCAGGAGCACCATAATATATTAAATGTAGAATTACAGAGATCATAAAGTTTAGAAATATCAAGCAAAACATTCATTGCAGCCCATTGATGGCATGGGATCACTCTTCAGTTCCAGGGCTCATCCAGTTGTGCCTTCTTCATCTCTTAGCAGTGAATTACTTCAGCTCAGCTACTCCAAACTCTATGTAAGGGCTGAAGCTATCTACATATAGAGAGAAGCTTCTTGATGTGTGTAACATCACTTGCTAAATAAAGACCCACATCCAAAATCCCACTGCAGCTCCACTGCACTCCTCAGCTCTCCTGGGTAAGCCAGGCACAGACAAAAAGTTTGCAGAAAAGGTTTAGTTTCTACTGGTTTGAAAGAAAATGTCTTTCAGTTAGCTTTGGAAATCAGGGTCTCTACTAGAAGAGGGAAAGCTGCTGCACAGCCACAGCCAGCACTGAGCAGCCTCTTTGACAGAGCAAGGCCAGAAGCTTCTAGGGGACGCTGGAACGAGTTCAAGCCTCATGTCTTTGCCACCTCCTTCCTTCTCTCAGTCAGTGAAGTGAACACAGCCCTTCAGTGAGGGATGAGAGGGGCTCACAGATAACTCAATAGTCCTGCCACAGCTGCAGAGGCATTTTTCCCTTCTGTTATCTAATTAGTAGGGAAATGGTCCTCCTTGGGCTGCACATGAGCCATAAATCACTTGCCCATCCTGAAGAAAATAATCACCATTGTAGATTGTTAGTCTCTTTATCTTCTGGGGTCACAACTTCCCAGCTGCTGCAGCTGAGCCTTATTTCCAATCCATTCATCTTACTAATCAAGCTCCTTGCCATTCACAGAATGTTGGAAGGGACCTCAAAAGATTCTCTAGTCCAACCCCCTGTCAGAGCAGCATTCCCTAGAGTAGATCCTGATCTACTCTCTGGTAACTTCAATGAGTTCAAAGGTTTGATTTCTCCTCCAGAACCTCCTAGCCCTTCCTTCTGAGTCATTTCTAGTTGGCATAGTATCCTGGGGGCTCCTTATCTGTTTAACATTAAGTCCCTTGCACCCAGTCACCTTGTGTTTAGGCTTCCACCCTTTATGCTTGAAGGGCAGAGCTTCTGTGGTCTCATGTTCTCCTCTAGAGAAACAAATCTTTCCTAATTTTAGGCACAGATTAAATTCAGGCTTTGTCCTTCTCCGCAGAAAAGGTTCTCTCTGGTGTAGACTCTCATCTTACTGCATAGTTTAGTGGTGCCACTCACCCTCTCCTCAGTACAGGCCATAGAGCAGGAGGTGGCAGACTGCTGGAGCCTTAAGAATAAAATCTTCTGGGTTGTAACAAAGCCACATCACCAGTGGAAGTCTCAGCAGACACCTCCTGATGCCTCCTTCTCTGTGCCTAAAGCTGGAAAAGGTAAGTCCAGGTCCAAGCCTGAGTCCCAGTGTTAGTTGAAATGTCTTTTCTTCTTCAGCTTTTACTGTGCTGGCCTAACTTTTCCTAACACCTATCACATACTTCAGCAAATTAATAAATCAGTCAGGCTATTTGAAGAGCCAGGAGCTGTTCCATATGCTTCAAAATGCAGGGTAGGAGATTTATGGGAACCTTGGGCAGCTTCAGAGGTTATTTTGTGGTGCTGTTGGTCTGGTGTGATACATGGCAGATTGCTTTGCTGAGAAAATGGTAACCTGTGTGACCAGGAGAGCATCAGAAGATAGTTTTGTTTGTGCTTTTGCCATACACTTGGTTTGGTTGCCTTTCACTTGTCTAGTGCAGGTGTAAAATCTGCCCTCTCCTCCTCAGCTTCACTGTGAGGATTGCTTGGTGTTGGCTCTCTGCAGTGGTGGTGGAGGAGGTCAGCCCTTGGCCCTCTTTGGTAGGAGAAATGGGGAACTAAGGGTGGTGTTTTGTCAGCAGGACTCTGAACATGAATTTGGGTAAGCTGCTGAAAATTAAGTTAGCCCTTGCAGTGCACTGAGCTGTGCTCTGCTGCTGTCACCCTCAGCTTCCTCCTGGAGAAGGGAGACTGCCTGAGACAGCCCAGCTCTTGGGAAGGGCTGCTGCAAGCCTTCTTCACAAACTGCCACTGAGCCAAAGCACAACACACAACCAGGTGGGATGTGGTTGAGCAAGATGATGAGGACACATGAAAGCATCTGAGCAGTAAGTTGAAGAATGACTTCTGTTCTTCTTTCCTACAATTCACTGTACAGCAGGGAAGCATCTTGAGCTGTTAAGTGTGCCTGAAATCCAACATCCAGCCCAGCCAGGACAGGGCATCCCAGGGCCTGCATAAACTCCATCCAAGGCTTTCTGTTATCAAGAGGCACTTTACCATTGCACTACATTTTCATGTGGACTCTACCAACATCTTAAACAAACCACTCCCTCCCAAGCAGCTCCTGAAGCAGTGTGGCTGATGGCATACCATTAGCAGCACGGTGTGCTGCCAGGCAGTGGAATACTTTAGGGCATGGCCAGTTGGGACCTTCTTGCATCTCTCTGAGGTGTTTTGTTGGTTCCTCAAAAAGGCTTTTTAGTTAGTGTGTGATCTACCAGCAGGTCCTTCCTGCTAATGGATGAAAACCTGACAGCTACAAGGTAGAGAAAATCAGTGCCCATTTCCAGAGGTGTCTAGTGTGGGGAAACTATAAAAGCCGTCAGGGCAAAAATGTTGGAGAGGAGAGAAAAAATGTAAATAGGTGAAATTGTAAATAAGGAAAAAAAATACCTATTAACACCCTGGAGGTTACATTAAAATTGCATTTGCTAAAGAACTTTAAAGATTAAATCCATAAGTGACAACATCTCCAAATGTACTGCTCCCTGTTATCTGTATTTTGAGATTCTCACACAACAGAAAACGTTGATGAAATAACAGGGATGAAATAACCTGACAGCCTTTCTCAGATGGGGCAAGAAGGATGTGAAATAAAAGATGAACCTCTCTCTGCTTACCACTGTGATGGTCACAGCAATGAACAGCTTTAAGCTTCAAAGGCTTTAATTGCTAAAGTAACCTCCTGTTTTGTCCTGCTCTCTGGACTCCTCCTGTATTCTCAGCCATTAGCAGCTCCCCAGATCCATTTGGAAGTGTGTAAGGCTCAATTGCTTTTGCAGAAAGCTGCATTTAGTAGCTCCTGATGAAGCTGACATCACTGACACCAAAGTTCAGCCGGAGAGGGATGTGGCAGAGGTTATCCTGTAGCACACTGCTCATATACTGGGGGGGGGAGCCCTAAAGATGATGTCAACTGCCTGCTCTTGTCCACATCCAGGATGCAATCTCCCCAGGGGATAAACACTCTTGGCAAGCACTGCAAAGCCAGAAATTGTTTTTGCAAAGCTGTTTGCAATTTGCAGCCAAAGCTATCCACAAAGGCTGGGACCCAGGACTGCAGCCCCTGACAGCAGACGGCTCCAGACATGTCCATGGGGAAGTTTAATCTGCAAGGATGTAGAAACATAAAACAAAGCATTGCTGAGAGTAACTGTTTGTCAGATCATGTGCCTCTGATTTGCTTCCCAGTGACATTACCCAGCTGCAGCCAATGGCTTCCAGCCAGGCCCAGCAGTCACTGAGGGTCTTGCTGGTTTAAATTTAGTATCTGAACATGGGGGTTTTGCCCATCATTAAAATGGGGAGGAGCTGCTCAAAAGTGAACCAGAGATGTTACAACTGCAAAGAACTTACTAGGTCACCTAGTCCCATCCTCAGAGCAATGCAGGATGGAAAACACATTGACTGCAACAAATACTGAACAACCTGTGTTTGCTTTAGGCTTTTTCCCCCCCCCTCCCTATTCTCTGTTTTTTATCTTTATTGTAACAATTAATCAGTATATTCAGAAGTTTAGAAAACAACCACAAATGCCAGTGTAAACATGCTTCAGGTATACAAGTAACAGAAAGTATTGCACATACAGAAGTCCTCTGTTCAGTATCTCCCCAGGGTGCCCTCTTCCCAGTGCTGGGCAGGTGATGTGACTGGCATGAGCTGATGGATCTGAGCTCAGGACCTGCTGCACACAACCACTCACTATTTACAAACCCCCTGGAAGGGTGATGTTGCCTGGGGTGGGTGGGGTACAACTAAGGGACAGGCTTGTTTGGTGGTGGTGCTTATCAGCTGAGCTCTCTAATCAGCTCGAACCCTTCTGGGGGAAGGAAGGGGTCTGGTAATGATCTGGGGGGACTGGGAAGGGGTCAAGCCTTCCCATCCTCATAGAGTGGAGGTGAAGCACCTCTGTTTTCTGAGGCATGTGTCTCTTCTCATTAATTCTCAGGGGCACACTGCAGCTGATAAGACAAAGGCTCCATAAAGGTCTTGTTGCAACTCTACCTGCTGAGGTTTCCTAGCTCCTGGATTTCCCAAGTCAGCCTGCGTGCAGGAAATGGTACAACCATCAGATGTGACCATGCCTGAAGGCTGGTCCTGTCCCAAAGTCTCAGCAAGCTGAAAGGAAGTTATCTGAAAGGAGCCAAGTTGTGGCACAATGGATGAGGCCATTTGCCATTGGAGAAGCTGAGATGGGTTGGAAGGAAAAGGAGCTGAGGAGAAGGAGAGAATGGTGTGAGCTTCAGAGAACAACCCCTTCTGAAGTTCACACAGTATAGCTGATCATACACTCATAGGTAGCACTGGAAGACTCAAGCTTTCAGGCACAAATTTGCCCAGATCTGAGCTTAGATCTCAGAATCCAAGATCACAGAATTCCAGAAGCATTTGGACAAGGCCCTCAGGCACATGGTTTGATTTCTGGGGTTGTCCTGTGCATAGACAGGAGTTGGACTCAATGATCTTTTTGAGTCCCTTCCAACTCAGGACATTCTATGATCTCCTGCTGACATAAAGACCATTTGCTGACAGAAAAGAAAGAAGGAAGCCTCAACCCAGGAAAAAAAACACATCCTAAATGTATATTTTTACTCTTCAACTCAAAATATCTTTCCTTCTTTTGTTCATGCTTGGCTGGCAACCTGATTTTCTGCATCAGTACAAAGCTTCCACACCTTCCCTACATGACTTTAAGACATAATTATATTCAGCCCTAAACTGCTGCCAGCTTGGAGACTGTAAATAACAAAAAGAACTCCAAGGATGTCTTTAGGTGAACAGCTTTGGGGTCTACAACACCAATTAAACAGAAGATACAATGGTGGTGGCCATTCCTTTTAAAGAGGCCATTTCAGCACAGTAATGAGGCAAGGGCAAAGAAAACAGCCCCCAGGCTTTCTCCACATCACCAGTGTGGCTGGGATGGTTTCAATCAGTGTTTCCCAAATGACTGCATCCAGGGTCAGCCAGCAGCAGTGCAAGGAGAGAGTAACCCATCCCCTGCTCTCTACTGTGCATGGATTTAGTTATCTGGGTGTGAGAAGTGCCAGCTCTGGGCTGAGAGATACAACCTCTCCTTGTTTAGCATGTGTCTCATCTTGTCAAACCTTCTCTAAATCTGCTCTGCAAAACAACCTTGTAGCCCAGAATGATGTGTGTGGGGTGTGTGTGTGTGTGCAGTGGGTTTGCTTTTCTATTTACATGCAAGGCAAGTATATGATTTCTATGTATTTTTGTTTTACCTTCTTCTCTCAAAACCTAAGCTGATGACTATACACTTACCCTGAAAGGGTGGGAAAATAAATAGTTGTGCCCCATCTCTCAAGTTCTTTAGAGACTACCTTTGTTTTTTCAGGAGTACTTTCACAGTACTGATATATTGCTTGTCTCCCTGAGCCATAATTCCATTGAAGTTCTCACTCTTAGGGAGGTGTCAAAGGCATTCTGCATGATCCAGTAGTGTGCAGAGGTTTTGTCCTGGTCCATCTTCTAGACAGGACAGCAATGCAGGTGTCCTCTCCTTGGGAGATTTGAGCTTGTTCTGGAAGCATCTCAGCGCACCACACGTGTTCAAAAGCATCTGCTGAAACATAGACTGGCTGGAACTTGGGCTAAACATTCTGCTGGGTGGTGAGGATGCTGGAAAGGCAGTGCTAAAGCTGCTGGCTTTGGCAGGGATAGCCATCAGGTGCCATGTTCTCAGTGTTCCACAGATCAGGTCATGACACTGCCTCGCTTGCAGGCACAGAGGAAGGCTAGTGGAAGGAATCCTTCACTCAAGCCTCATGGTGTTTCAGGTCTCAGGCAGGATTCTGACTAGGATTGTTTCTCTTCCTCTATGCATCAGTAGTCTTGTTACTGGTCAGCTGTTCCCTGTCAGCCATGTCATCTTGAGGAGGTCTAGCTCTGTCAAAGAAGCCACACTGCAGGAAACAATCAACAAAAACAAAGGCATCACGGTCAGACAACCACAGCAAGGCTCAGCTATGGTTTGGTTCTTCACTCAGAATGCAAGTTTGGATACAATCTGTGGCAGGCTGAGAGCCACAGGAGCTTGTGAAGCAGAGCAGCTCTTCTGAAAATGATTTCTATTTAAACTGTTCCCTGTGAAAAGTGCAAGTTTTAGGCAGAAGGCATCGAGTGTGGCTTTCAAACTTCAAATGGTATGAAAGATATCTTTGCGGGAGATCTAAAGCTGGTCTGAATGCTGACACTCTAAGGAGACAACTGGTAATTTCAGTCCAGCAAGACACTCAGGACAGATATTTCATTGGCAAACAGTAATAACAACAGAGGTGGAAAGTGTGTTGGAGAATGTGCCCAGGAGAGTGTGTGGCCTAGGCTGAAGATCACCAACCATGAGGTGGTTCTCACCTAAATTGAACGACCTAAAAGTTACCCTTTTGATCCAAAGGGTGAAAGGTATGTGGGCTTCCCAAGAGGTCAGAGGAGAGTCCCACCCAAGGGTACTTCCCCTCAGCCTCCCATCTTTTTAGACACAGCTTTGTGCTGCTGTTAACTTGCTGAGCAAATCTGGGAAGTTAGCATAGGCTGGACCCACCAAACCCAGAACCTTTAGGCCACTAAAGGCAGATAAGCCATAACCTGTCTTAAGTTATTATTATTATTATTATTATTTAATGGGAATTGGGAGGGTGACTGGCAGCTGTGATGGCTCCCTGTAATATAGCAGCTTCTACTGACTTGTCTTCAGACTTGTGGAGGGAGTGCAACAACCAACACAGAACTAGAAAGCTTTAAAACCCAGGAGATATGACACAGTAACCAAAAGGAAACCTTCCAAAAATTAATTCCCAAAGCTGGGAGTGTTGTTACATGCTGACAAAACCTGGAAATTCCTGAAGGGTTCCAACAGTAACTTCTTTTTGAACCTAAACATCCTGAGAAAGAGGATCATAGATCTTGGGAAACAGAGGCAAGCTCTGTGTGCCCATTTCTAACCAGACTTTAATAATAAAGGAGGACTCTGGAAAGAAGTTCCCTGCACAAAGGTCAGTGACACCAGCATCTCCCAAGTGCCAAAATAAAAGGGAGACATGTGCATGGTTGTTTTTGCTCCAAACTGGTCAAGATCACAAAATTCCAGCCTCTTTTACTCTGATCTGTTAGTATCTTTCAGGTTTTTTCTTTTTCTTTCTGGTTTGGTTGTTCGGGTTTTTATTGAGGCAACAATACCAGGAGAAATGCAACATACCTTCCACAAAGCCAGGGTCAGCAGAGCCAGCACCAGCAGTCCAAGAAGTATGGCTAGTATGATAACCCACAAAGGGATCACAAAGGAGACATTTGGGGTAGACCAAATGACAGATGTTCTGATCTGAAAGGAGAAGAACACATCAAATGAGCAAAAATGAAGCAGGTAAAGCAAAGCTGGCAGGAGGCTGCAGAGGTTAAAGCATTCGCTTCAATAGCATTGTGCAGAGGAGCAGCAGACATTGCCTGGAACTCTACCCTGTTGGCTTCACCTCCACTTGTTCAGGGTGATCACTGGAGGTGGGATTCACATGGATCTGGTATCAGACTTGTGAATAATTCTCACTGAACACAGAGTAGCAAAAAATGCCCTTTTGTGCAGATACTTCAAGAGGATCCCAGGAGCAGAGTTCTCCTCCCATGTGTGCCAGTATAACAGACACTGAGTTACCCTGAAACAATGGAGGGCTCCAGCCCAGGCTCCTAATTCAAACCACAGCAGATACCAGCTATGTTATTCTTACTTTAAATTTCTGCTGCCACACTACTACACATTTTTCCCCTGTGACCTGAGTTTCAGCTGAGCAGTCCAAGCATGAAACTCCAGCAGAGTGCATTCTCCTTGGGGTGAGACCTAAAGGCACATTGTGAGCCTAGGCTCCTTAAAAGAAGCCAAGCATGCAATCACCTGAATGGGAAAGAGGCATGAAACTCCTGCTCTGACTGTCTGAGGCTCTAGAAGGCAGCAGGTTTGTAAACATCACTTTTCAAGGTTTGAACTGACTAGGCAAACTTCTCTCTGTAGACCTTCACCTAGAGGAGGAGCAATGCTAACCCTTCTGTACTTCTCCTTCTGGGGCTATCGACAGAAGGAACCTCCTCCTCACTCTCCCTTCTGTATCTTGTCCCAGATTTATTCCATGCTCCCAGGCTCTGCTTGGGAGGCTCCTCCTCCACCTCACTGAAACTTCAGCTTCTCCCCCTGCAGCTCCCCAGTGGGAAGGGATGAGTCTGAGCTCTCCTTAGCTCCTCAGCCACAATTATCTCCCTTCAGTTTTGGTTTCTTTTGTCAAACTTTCCTCTTTACTGTTAGCCTAGGAAGTTATTTCTCTCTGGGGTTTTCTGTTGGATCTCCTTCATTTACTCCTGGTCTCCCTGGACCAGGATACAAATGTGACAGATGGAAGTTATTTTCTTCCTGACAAGATGAAATCAGTTTGATTACACAAACTCTCAAATCATGTTGCTCTTCAGAGCTCGAGGTACAGCTAGGAAATCTCTTCTTCAATGGCCTCTTGGCCGCTGCTCACTCCCTGACCTGCACTCACTGCCAATTCTCCTTCTACTTGGATTTTCTGCCACTAACTCTGTGGCTGATGCACCTCCAATTCAGCACAACCCTAGTTTGGTCACTCATGGAACAGAGGCATTTCAAAGTGCCTGTGCACTCCTCTGCAGTTCCAAATTAATTCCATTTCTCACTTTCCTCCTTGAAGATGGCAAATTTCTGCCTTTCTGCAACATCTAGCCCTTTCCTCTCTCACTCTGTCTCATCATCAGCATACTTTCACCTGCAGGTCAGCACCAGCAACTCTATCTCCCAACTACTGCCATGCTTCACTCTTAGGCACTTTGGAACAGTCCTTTCCACTGACTTCATCTATGCAGGCAGTTGTCCTCTGCTCTGACACAGTGCTTTGGATGATGGCAGTGCTGAGATCTCCTGGCTCATGTATATTTTTACAGTATCCCTCACTCTCTGGGACACAGATCATAGCTGGAATTGGAGACAACCTTTCTGTGTGGGATACCACTGCCTTCTGCCAAAGCTTACACAGAAAATTCCAAGACCCTGTTCAGTCCTTCTGGGGTTAGAACATTACCATGGACCTGTACCCTGAGGATTCAGTGCTCTCAGTGCTGGCCACACCACCACTGATCTCCCACACACATACATTCAGCTTACAGACTTCTCTTGTGCAGCTGCAAAGAGCTGTTACTCTAAAAGACCTCAAAAAGGAAGCATATATAAAGAATAAATGTCAGCCAATTAAAGCAAGAAAAACATAACTTCAAGGCAAACTGAATTAGGAAATAAAACCCCCATGAAACCCCACACCACCTGGGTCCCACCAGGTATCTTGCTGGTGTGGTGAAGTGATCAGCTATACCACTGCAGGAGACTGTGCCCCCCCCAGCCTGCCTCCTCCTTGGGCTGCTGCTTAACCACTGCAGAACTTCACAGCTCTCTGATCCTTGTGTTCAGCGTGAGCAGTGCTCATTTAGCCAGGACCAAGTGGTTTTGAAGGGCTCTCCTTGTGTCTCAGGGTGGTTCTGCAGCTGGCATTAACACATGCAAAGGCAGGGAAAATGAGGAAAAGTTCATCTGAGCTGTCTGCAGAGATTTCTCCTGGAGAAAAGCACTTAAGGAAATAGATGAATGCAACTAAGAGGCCTGAGACATCAGGAGGGAAGCAAGCACGATGGGCTGCATGAAGCCTGTGGCAAACAATGAGCTCAGCTGCCAGGGAAGAAAGCATCTCCCTTTTACTGCTTGCAAATCCTCCTGAAGGCTGCCCTGAGGCAAGCCTTGGGGACACACAGCACAAGCCTCAGGAGGTGCTGATGAACATTCAATGGGTTCCAAGACAGCAAAACCTGAGGTTGGTTAAAGCATTCCAACTTCATCCCCACTGTGTGCTTCCTGTTGGCAAACTCTGTGGTTCCACACATGAGAAATGAGCATTTTTTCAACTGTTATTTGAAAGGGCCTGACACTCTCAACATCCACACAAACCTTACCTGTGTGAGGTCTGAGCTTCACCACAGGCTCTGTTCTACCACCACTTGTCTGAGCATGTTGCTGTGGAGCTAGAGCAGTAAAGTGACAGACCACTCCCCAAAATCAGCAAAGCAGATGTTAGCAAACAACAGCAAAAAACAATCACAGGCAGTGAGTGCTTTCTGTCCTCCTGAGGGAGGATCCATCTGCTTGCAAGAACTTGACTTAGCCATTTCTTGTATCCATAGCTCGAGCCAAATTCTGAGGTGACAATGTGATAGGTTGGATGGGCCCTGGGCAATCTGGTCTAGTGGGTGGCATCCCAGCCCATGGAAGGGGGTTGGAACTAGATGATCCTGAAGGTGCCTTTGAGGCCAAACCAATCTGTGATTCTATGGTTTCAATAGGGCCTGGCTCAAGCTGATGCTGTGTACAATCATGAGCAGCTATGCAGACATCTCATCTCTTCTTTCACACACCACCTCCTAGATGTGCATTTGCACTTTGTGTTTTCTTTCCTCTTGGCCTGTGAAAACAACAAGGCAACCTAAAAGAAGGAACTGTAATCTTAGAGAAGTGCTGAGCATCATGTTTATAATCCTCAGACTACCAGCAAGGTGGAGACAGACACCAGAAATTAGTTCTACCCTGTATCCAGCAGGAAGATGCTGCAGAGCTGCTACATCTCCTCTTGCAGCAGGAGTGAGGTCAGCAGCCAGTGAAATATCCAGCTGCTAAAACCTTCAACTCATCTTGTTGCACCCACACTCTCATTCCCAGGAATCCTTCTTTGTCTGAGGTTTTTGAGAGCAAGGGAAGGGTTGTGCTAAGTGCTTGAGATTTATTTTCTGAGCAGAGGGTGAGAGGGGATAAGAGGCAGTTTTCAGTCTCTCTCCTGCCTGCGTGCATAGCAGTAGAACATCACAGCCCTGGGCTGCCTCCTTCTGTGCTCCACGCAAAGCTCTACAGGGCTAACAGTGCAGTAACACTGCAAGTCCTGAACACCCACAGAGCTGGGGAAGAAAGGAACAAAGCATCCCAGCAGCTCTGCCTGCCTGGTGTCACCAGCTCCCCAGAAGACTCTCCCTCTTCCACCCCATGCTGTCCACAACATGCAGTTTCTACATATGATTCTGATAGAAGACAAGTTTGTGTTATTCAGCCTGGCTTGCTGCTCTTCTCCATGTGGTAGGTTTCAGCCTGCAGGATCTGAGCCAGGGACCGTTTTGGGGAGGATTGATCTGTTTTCATCTAAGGTGGCCAGTATGAAGAAGTGGAATTTTTACCCAAGTGTTGCCTGTTGGCACTGTACCTTAGACACATGTTGGTTTTCCTCTCTGGTCAGGACTAGAAGGCTTTCTTACACTGAATACTGAAAGCAGAGGTTGCTTCTCTGTCAGGCTGGTGAAAAACACACCTCAGATTTGAGAGGGGTTTTGTACAGTTTGGATTTTGCTCCTGATTTTGGTGCTACTAAGGATAGCCTTAAAATTGTCTTTGACAGCCCCGGGAGGCAGCAGAAAGCAGAGGAGCACAGGTGGTAGGTAAGCTGTTGGACATCAGCAATCTCTTATGTCTGTATGGGAATGAGGTCTGGACAATGCCAACATCCAGCACCTGTGGTCAGAATTCAGTGCCTGCTGTGGGAGTCTCACAAAGCTATTTTTTTCTTCCTCTTATCCCTTAAAAGACAGACTTGAAAAATAGCTCCTCCATAATTTGATCTGCTACTTTAAGAACCAGTTGCTAAATTGTTTGTTATCCTCATGCTACCACTGTCACTGCCCACCATGACCTTCCTCTAACCTTCAGTCATTTTGCTTGTAGAGAGAAACAGGAACCCTTTAGTCCTCCTAACATCTTCCCACCCAACCTTTGCACCTTGATGTTCTTGTGTCCTCTGAAAAAGTGCTCAAAATAGAATGTCAAGCCACCACTAAAATGGACAGAGATGCTAACATTTTACTAATCTTTGCACAAACCTCTTTCATGAGGAGTATAAGCACATTGAAAATGGAAGAATTTTCAGCACTTAACAGCTGAATAAATGTTATAAACCTTAGTCTGAAACCAATTTTACGCTCTAGGGCACTGGCCAAGCTTAGACTGAAGGCATCCCCTCAAACAATGAAGAGTAGCAATCATGTTTTACCAAACTCCAAAACTGGCTCAAAAGTCGTACATGAAAACAGCACAAATTGCTGCTTATTCTAACTCTGCATTTTTCTACTAAGAAGTACTTTCTCCTCGCACATGAAATCCATCAAGTTGAATGCTATTATTTACCATCACAATCAGACCTCTAAGAAAAAATGACCATTTTCTCTCCAATGAAAGGCAGGAAATACAACCAGTAGTAGAATATAGAGCTGCAGTTCCAAACCCCTCCAAGTGAACAGAACTACTGGTAGTGATGTCAGTGCCTTTTGGTTTAAGCTCCACTAGATTCCAAGTTAATTTTCTGCTTGATGCCATTTTCACTTCCATGTTTCACTGTAAAAGGTGCAGATCTTTTTACATTTAGATGACCTTTCACACCCCTATGTTCAAGGAACAGACCACGAGCGTGGAAACAAAGACCTCAGTGCTGTCAAGATGACTACATGACTGTAGGTTACTGGTGTGTGGGGGATTATTCATGGATTATTCATTCAAATTAAGTACACACAGCAGCCTGCACAATTGGAACCCAGCACTCTGTGAGTTAAAGGAAGGACATCTGCTCTGTTCTTCTAGAGTATATTATCTTCACTATATAAGCTGCAAATGTTAGACATATACTTTTGACAATTAATTTTCCAATATTAAAAATCTTGATTCCACTTGCATTGTCTGGCAGAAAACCATCAACTTGGAAATCAAACTCTGGAAACATTTAAGGCACCATCAAGTGATCTTTTTCAGAAGGAGCACAAAAATACTAAACATTAAGCCCAAACTTCAAGCCAATATTTCTTCTTGCAAGCAGAAGATCAAAAGGAGGTTGTGCATATAACAGAGCAAGCTGCAGAGCTGGCAAGCATCCACTGCCATCTCCAGATATGAAAGGACATAAAAGCACTATCATTTTTCAACATTTTACTGTTGCCATTACAGGGGTTTTGCTGTAAATCATCTGCAGCCAATCACCAGCACAGCACTGGCTGGAGTGAGAGAAGAAAATGCCTATCTGATCACTTGTTGGATCATCTGACACTTGTGGAGAACAGCAGGCTATCACCTGGGCTTCAGCACTTCAGCCCAGATGAAGGCTCCACTAACCAACAGAGCTCTGCTCAACATGTGTTTCTGGTATGGAACACATGCCAGCAAATAAAAAGAGCCTGAGTGGATCTGTCAGCTTGGAGCCTTTGAACCTTGCTGGATGAATACTGCATGAAGCAGCAAACCTCTCTGGTGAGATCCTGGTTCTCCTGATCTTGGAGGCTGGAGTCACTGAGCACAGAGGACCAAGATTACACCTTCTGTCTTTCCAGAGCAAGTATCAACCTGAGCTTGCTCAAAACAAAACTTTATAGACTGTGTCCTCTAAAATATATTCAGAATAAGCTGTAAAGTGTATGGTGATGTGGGTTTTCCACATAAGGAAATGTTCTGTTCCTTGCTACTCCTACACCTCAACCAGCTGATGTGAAGTACTTGCACCATGACTTAACTTGGGAAAGTTTCTGCTGAGCTTACCCTTTAGAATAAGGACTGCAAATGAGAAATCTTCATGAAGAGAACCATAAGCCTTTCCAAATTCAGATTGCTCTTCTACTAGAATACAATTTTGCACTCTTTTTTACTTATTTCTATCAATAATGACAAAACAGAGTGAATCTGAACCATGGCATTAGACACCAGCAGAAGCAAATTCCTTACATTGCTCCCCAAACTCAGTGCCTGGGACCAGCAAAGAATTCAATCTAACTTACACCTCCAAGATCAATTTTCCATGTAGTAATCCAGGGCCATACAAAACTTGCTTTGCAAATGAGGCAGATACTTCAGTTAGTATCTCCCTCTCTCACCTATCCCTCATCTATTTCTCTACCTAGCTTTCTCTCTCTCACCTATCAATCTCTCTATCACATCTCTAGGGATTACCAGATACTTTCATAGCTTGTCCCTGATGTGCTGTGAGGTGGAAACCCTCATCATGGCTAGGAAACCCTAGAGAGGCATGAAAACCTTTCTGAAAACCAGGCTGCCAAAGAACCTTCTAGAGATAAGAGAGAAGTTGCCATAGATAACTCATAACCTTGTGAGAGAGAGCTGCTGACTGCCAGGGGAGCTGAGATCCCCAAACCTCTCACACACAGGATTTTTGGATCTCACACAAGAATTTCCTCCAGCTATTTTCTACCCACATGAGGTAACTGGACTCTTGCTTTCACAGTTGTGCTGTTTTCTTCTGGGTGAAGAACCCACCCTGGCTGCAGTGAAGCAGCCTGCACGTGAGTGCAACAAGGAATTATTTACAAGTGGAATTAGGATCAAATACCAGCAGCTTCCCCAGAAAGCAATAAAGTATTTCCTTTAGGTGTTGCCTCAGGAATTTACACTAGGAACACAGGAAAGACTGATCTCAATATTCTCATCTAGGAAAGCTTTCACAGCTGTGACTAGAATGACCAAATACTCCTGCTCCACACAAAGACATCCTTGTCAGCTACTTACTGCTATGCTTCCCTCAGGGAGCTGTGCTGGTGGCACTTTATATGGCATGCTCTTCACTTGGAAGGACACGTTGGAAGAGAGAGCGTAGAGATCATTCTTTCTCTGCAAGTACATACAGAAAAGAGAGAAATTAGGAAAAACTTGAGTTTATAATTAAAAGCATCATGAGAAATGAGCAGAGAAAGAAAAATGCAGAGCACTGACTTCCTAAGGTAAAGAGAAAACAATCCTAGGACCTGCAGGTGTCCACAAGACAAACAGAGAACAGAGGCTGAAGCTGAAATACCAAGACCTCATGTTCAACCAAGGAACAATGAGGGTGGGGAGACCCTAACCCAGGTTGCCCAGAGAGGTTGGAGATGTCCCATCCCTGGAACCATTCAAGATCAGGTTGTATGGGGCAGTGAGCAACCTGATGTAGTTATAGGTGTCCCTGATCACTGCAAGGGGGTTGGACTAGATAACCTCTGAAGGTGTCTTCCAACTCTATCCTTTCTAGGAAAAAGGGTTAGATATGCAGAAAGGTTGTTCCTCATATTTTTCTCTGAAGTAGAAGGTGGAAGCAGGAGGAGGGTTAGGGGTTATCTACATTTTGAAACCTTGCCTCGGCTCACCAAGCCCAACAACAGCCTTGGGTCTCCTGAGAAGATTTCCAGGCTAGTAAATCCTCCTGGTATCATCAAAGGAATGGCTGTGCCCTCTCAGAAGAGAACAACAATAGGAACAAGTATCTTTGCAGTTATGATGGATTTCCTATTGCAGTAGAGCTCAAAACCCCCCTTGCTTCTTTACTACCCTGTGCAACTGCAGCAGGAATGCAGAGCAGTCAGTGTTGAACTGGCTGCCTGCTAAAACATTTATGCAGCTCTCACGAAGCACTTCAGCAAACCCAAAGATGTGCAGACAAGACAAAACAAAACAAAATCTCAGTTCTGCTTCATTTATACTTACCTTGTATTTATAAAATATTAACTGAGACCAGGCATTGCCTTCCCTGGCTGAGAGTGACTCAAAGCTGTTCCAACAGACAGCTCCTGCTGGGGCTGTTAATTAATGCTCTGGCCTCATTTAGCAGCCAGGTGGGCACTGACTCACTGCACCTGACCCCTGCTGTCCTCATCTCCCACTCAGTGCAAACACCTGGAAATGATAGTTCAGTGCTGCTGGAAAAATACCTGCCCCAATCTGCTCTGAACTGCCAGAAGTGCTGATGAGTCCCTGAGAAGATCCTTCATGCTTGCAGCTTTTACTACACTGGATACAAACACTTTCCACACACACACTGTGAGTCCTGTTGAGCTCTTGGCATCATCACTATCTACCTGGAGTTAGTTTTGGAGACTATATACATCAGGTATCAAGTCCTGTTGAGCTCTTGGCATCATCAGTATCTACCTAGAGTTAGTTTTGGAGGCTAAGTGCATCAGGTATCAAGTAAATCTTCCAGTTCTCTTTGCACTTGACATGTTCCAGTTTCCCTGACTGTTACTCCGTTACAGACAGAAGATCCTGCACTCCCAGGACATCCTCTTTTTCCTTCTTTTTATCCCAAGGAGGGATGGCTGACATGTTCACCATGCTCTTCTGGAAGGCAATAAATTCCATCCATTTTAATTCCATCTCTGCAACTGATTTTTTGGGTGAGAGTACAGAAAACTTCTCTTGTATATCCCATCCCATGAAAAGCTGGGGTAATGGTCTGGATGTGCTTTGATGGCCTCTGGAAAGCATTAGTTAAATGCTAATATGTCTACTGGCACCCAGAGGGCTAGCAGTTAGGTCTGTCATTATATCCATTTTCAGTAGACTCCCTGAGGTGAATGATTTTAATCCTTCAGATGAGATTTTGGAAGCTCTTAACCATTTTTGCTACCTGTCTCAATCCTTTCTGAAGTACAAGGACCAGAATTCACCTCAGGATTTGACTCCTCACCCACAGAAAGACAATCTTCCATTTTGTCACCACCTTCCTGGAGTTCAGTGCATCTGGACCATCACTGTCAGTTCCTATTTACCCTTCTGGAGAACTCCCTCTCCTTCCTTCAGCTTCTCACACCTTTAGGAGCTCTGCTCCACTAACAAGACTTGGTTGTGATTACTCAACACCTTCTCCTCCCCTGCTACCTGGTGTTATGCTCTGGGGTCTGCTGTTGCTTCAAGGGCACCAGCCCTCTCTAAGAAGTGCTTCTCCCCTTCCAGCTGTTTGCTGGAGTAAAGAAGACCTCATGACCACTTGGCCTACTCTTTTCTTTCCTTCACTGATGGAGAAAGTTTTCTCTGTGGAAAATGACCTGAAATAAGCACACCCTGAACCTGGAGCCACCTTGGATGCTGTTGGGTGACCATGGCCTGACTCAGAGTTCTAACAGAACTGCTGAGGTTGCAAAGCACCTCTGGAGATGGCCTGCTCCAGCCACATGGTCAGAGCAAGATCAAGCAGAGCAGTATGGGCCACATCCAGTTGGGTTTTGAGCATCTCCAAGACTGCAAACTCCACAGACTCTAGGAACAACCTATTCCAGTGTTTGTCTGCCCTCACAGGAACAAGTTTTTATGTTGTAGTTCTGGTGTTTGCCTGGTCCATCTTGTCTTCTGATGAAGAAACCAGTTTTCTCTTCAGTGCTGTGTTTACTGGTGAGATGAAGCCAGTGCATTTATTGCCTTCTGGATCTCATTTATGGCTACACCATAATTTTGTTCTTCTAAACCGCTGAGAGCAGCTGAATGTTTAGAATCAGGACATTTAATCTCTCCTTGGGGCTTACATGAGGAATGAGCAATATGAAGAAAACTGCCCCAAATGACTGCACAGGGACAGTCAGATCAGCTCCTTAACCCAGATGGCATCTCTGGGAAGGGAACTACCTCTTCTGGCAACAGGATTTGAAATGAAGAATTAGATTTAATACTGGACTTGGCAAATAAGCACTTTTTATACACTATTTATGAGATAGTCTTCAGAAAAATCATATTTCCCTATCATGGTAATTGTTTTCCCTTTTCAGACTCCAGCCATTCTTCATCTCTCATTCCACAGCAGCATCTTTCTCATAGCCAGTCCCAGCAGGTTTCTGTACTTGTGCAGTGATTGGCATTCAGGAAAAGAAAAAAGCCTGAAAGAAAGCCTTATGTTTTCAATTCTGAGCAATTTCTATGAAGCAGGATTCTGGATGTGATTTCTAAAGGACTCTCATGGAGAGAGAGCAGGATATGTTCTGTTATCAAAGGAGGAGACATTAGGCATGTGGCTGGAGTGGCTAACATCAGTAAATGCATTAACTCTCCTGAAACATCATAGAAAGGAAATGCAACACCCATGGCAAAAGAAATCCTCTCACCTACTGAACATAGCTCATTTCACTTCCAGCTCAAACCAGCAACAAGAGGAGGCACTTCTAGTGCTGGCCTGGGGTTGATAACCTTGGGTTGTGCCCACAGCTACCAGCTCTCCTCAACCCTTCATGAGGCTCCCAGAAACGCTGCCCATCTCCCTTGCTTTCCAGGAGTGGAGAACACAAAAGACTGGAGAGTATTTTCCTGCTTCATTGGTTGGTAGCAAAGGGCTTTAAAACAGTGACTCTGGTCAGCATTGGGGGCAAGCAGGACTTTTGCTTGCAGCAACACCTTGGAGGTACAGGCAGCTGTCCCTCCTACAGCCTTCTTAGAATGCCCAAGTCAGTGGTGAGAGATCTGCTATATCATTTTCTTTTCAATAGCACATGCTTAAATATTCAGTGTTTACTGGAAGCAGCAGGACCTGTGGTTTGCAATTCAAGCTGAGGACTTCATTGTGGCTCAGAGGAAGGGGAAGAAGGAATTTGGTATTTGTGAATCTCAGTATCTAATAACCAACAGCAGGGAGACCAGCTCTAGCCACACTGTCCTTCTGTGGTTCTCCTTGGCTCAGGACATGCAGAGCCTGCTCAGCCCAGCCCTAGCCACACTGTCCTGAGGTTCTCCTTGGCTTAGGACAAGCAGAGCCAGCTCTTGAGCATGGTGATGAGACAGTAGTTTGCCAATATCCTGGTAAGGAGGCAAACTGTCCACCCCCTGTGTTGCTTGGCAGGTAGATCCCTGCTGGTGTATCTATTAAGGCTTCTCTCTCTGTCTCTTTTGTCTTATAAATAGAGTTTTAAACTGAAGCTTTCATTTTCTTTACTAGTTGCAAGACATGGAAGTAACCAGAAATGAACAAGAGTTTCCAGTAAATATTTGGTGCAGTGTTTCCCCAAGTACAATTGAGACAAACAGAAATAATGTAGGAAGAGCTGGAAAGTCTTGTACCATTTAAAGGAGAGTTCTCCAGGCTCCAGTGGAATGCTGGTGGTTTCTGCAGTAAGCCCAAGCAAAGATCTGAAGCCTCCCCAAAGCATCTTTAAGGCCCATGGAGACATCCCCGTCAGAGAGCAGACTAAAATGCAGGATCCCTGGCCCACAGGGAGCTAGACTGAGGGGAGGAGGAAGAAAACTTTTAGCAGCTTAAGGAAGTCTGAAGGTCACTGTTCTTCTGCAGGTCTGGAGGTTTTAATTACCAGAGAGACTCCTCAGAATGACTTAGTTCCACTGCCTCTGTGGAGCTTTGTTCAACTTCTCTGACATACTTTGTTTCCTGGTTAGATGTAGCCTGTGAAGTCACCCAAACTGAAGGGTATCTTTCTCCACAGCAAGCTGCATGCTGTGGTGGAGTTGGCTTGCTGGAACTCGTGTCTGTCACCTCCACAGTTCAGGGATGCTATAGCAGTTTTGGCTCTCCTTGATTAAAACTTGTTTCCCTTTGTGTCTGCTGGAGTCTGGCACATTTTAGAGACAAGAGGGGGAGCAATCTGCTGTTACCTTCTAAATATCTGCTCTGGGAATTCACTAGTTTGTTTTCTTTGACCCACACCTCCAAAACCCTCCCCTACTGCCCATCAAGAGAGCAGCTTACATAAAGGCAGAGAGTAAAGGTCAGACAATTGTTTGTTCTTGAATTAATTTGTTAAAAACTATATGTATGACCCTGCCCTTGGCTTGGGGCAATGCCTGGTGTCAATCCAGGCTGGGATTAATCCTGATTTGGGTGCCTATCCCCCTAATCAGGGATGGTCCTCACACACCACTATGGTGGTTAGTGGAAGTCAACTTGTCTGAGGTACCTCATGGTCTCTGTAGGCTGCCCAGGGAGCCTAGGTGTCTAGTTACAGGTTTTGGACTCCAGTCTGGGGCCAGGTGCTCAAGATGTGAGTGCTGCAGCACTCATCACATGTATTATGTCACAAGATCATTAAGGTTGGAAGAGACCTTTAAGAATATCAAGTCCAACCATAAACCCAACACCCCCATGCCACTAAACCATGTCCCTGAGCACCACATCTCCATGGGTCTTGAACTCCTCCAGGGATGGTGACTCCACCACTGCCCTGGGCAGCCTGGGACAATGCCTAACCACTCTGCCAGGGAAGAAATTGTTCCTAAAATCCAACCTGAATCTCTCTTGGTGCAGCTTGAGGCCATTTCCTCTTCTTCTATCACTAGTCAGCTGGGAGAGGAGCTCAAGCCCCACCTGGCTCCAGCCTCCTGTCAGGGAGTTGGAGAGAGTGAGAAGGTCTCCCCTGAGCCTCCTCTTCTCCAGTCTAACCAACCCCAGTTCCCTCAGCTGCTCCTCATGAGACCTATTCTCCAGACCCTTCACCAGTCTCCTTGCCCTTCTCTGGACATGCTCCAATGCCTCTATTTCCATTTTTAGGCACCTAAAATGCAACAGGAGCAGTCACGTTCAGTAACAGTGAAATAACAGTTATTTAACAGAGAAGCCAAACCGTGACTTCATGCCCTCAGGGAGCAACCCATCACAGTTGCCATGTTTCTGGTGCTTTGCAGCTTTCTCAGATTAAAACTAATTTTTTTTCTCCCTTCTGGCTATTCAAGTCCATGCAGTCAGGTGCCAGATTCAGATATCTGGATCTGCCTAAAAAATGAAGACAGGAACAATAGAATTATCCTCCCTAACAGAAAATAAAGCAGACTCCAGACCTTTGGGATTCTGGCACATCCTCTGGGTATTTTTGTTTTTTACATCACTGCCTCCCCAAGCTCTCCCAGAAGATTTTTATCATTGTAAGGAACTTTCAACAGAGGCTGAAACAACAGTCAAGAGAGAGCTGAGTTGCACTTCTCCTGGTGCTCTAAGATCTTGGAGCCTGGAAGGATGTCACAGTCAGACAGATGGTACAGATTCATCTTTCAGAAATACATTTCCCAAACAGATGTTCTGCTAGCCAGCTCCTCCTCAGCCTTGGATCAAGTAGTACCTACCAGAGTTCAAAGAAGCCTGGGCAGGATCCCCTTGGGGCTCCTCTGATGACTCAGAAATGTCATAATTAGACAAACGGGGACAATTTACTCCAGCACAACATAACCAAACCTTGTAAGGCTCCTTCTCTTCTGTACCAATCAGGCTATTATTTGCTTGATCAGCAGGTCTGAATCCAACAGCCATCTTCACTAGAGGGTTCATATTTACAGCCAAGCTTTGAAGTTAATCCAAGAAAAGTCTGTGATTCTTGTTGGCCTTTGCATGTTGTCTTTCTCCATCTCTTTGTTGGCTGGTTGGGAAATTTGGGCTGCTCTCTTTACTCAAGCATGCCTAATCATTGCATGTCATTTAAGTGCTATTTCTTATGAGAGTTTGGGTTTTAAGGTGACAGATTACAACTGTCAGGAGGCAAAGGGGTCAACTGTTGTCAGCTAAACTATGTGGAAGAGGAAGGAGTCACTCAGTCCATGACTGATGGTTCGTGGCCACAGAACCTCCACCAGACATGGGGATTGTTTCACCCCAGCATTAATCAAGCACTTTGCAGTCACATTCTTCTCAGGTTTGCATTAGCATATCTGTGAGAAGAAAATGCATGGTGACAGTGTGTTCTCAGCTCTAATGAACCCAGTTTTTCCTGCAGTTCATCATCTCTTCATTTAGATTGTAACAGAGCTGAGGAATGTTATGTGTCACCATTCTGCTGCTTGCTTTGGCATGGGAGAATCATGTGCATTAACCCCACATGCAAAAGAGTCTGGGACCTTGCTCTAGAGACAGCAGCTTTTCCTCTAAGTTTCTTCACAACACCATGACTGTGAGCTCAGTCTGGCCTTCAACAGTCCTTCCTGGGTCAGAATCACCACATCCTTATTATTTAGGCTCTATTTTAATCCTCAGTGTGAATCTGCAGGTTGCAGCCTAGCTGACAGCGGTTGTATTGTAGGGATACTTTTAGTTTGCTTCTGGAATAACCTTAGGAACTAGAAGCTTTCAGGCTTACTGAGACCAGACTATGTCCTTTTTAGGAAACTAATTGTGCTCTACAGTCCTTATGTCTGTGCATCTGCTAATTCTAAAAGGGGCTGTGAATAAGGGAGCTGGGAGTGGGAGGAAGGCAACCAGATCCCATCACTTGATTTGCTCTCTCTCCTCAATATCTAAGTTTGCATGTGAAGCAGAGGTCATTTTATCCTGGCAGCTTCTTAGACATAAATGGGAGAACAGAACAGTTCTCTGGAAATATTTTTTTCACACAATAAAAAATGCTGTTGTTTTAAGTGGAGTTTTCTGAGCCTTTACAAGAGTTGTAAGTGGTTATCTGAAGGAAACAGATATATCTCATAAGGATACAGGTAAAAGGTAAAAACCACAACCCATAAAAAACCCTTGTTTGATAGCAAGGGTACCTAAGGTCATGGAGTGAGTAAAAGATGTAGGAGTGTTTGCTCCCAGGGGGTCTATATGTCTATAGCTTTGGCATCTAGCTTTCAGATGAGTTAGAAGTAGGTGAGTCCCACTGCTCCTGCATGAAACAGGCTCCTGAGCTTCATGCAGTTATCCCTGTTCTGAACCTAAGTCAGGCTAACCAGCCTTGTACTCTAGAAGAAGAATCTGTCTTTGCTAGGAGTCATTAAGAGAAGATTTCATGTCTTTTGTAGCTAGTTTGTTCCAACTGCCACACATCCTCTGTCACAATAAGAGCTCAAAGAAACAGGCTCTGTTTCTCATTAGCTGTGTTTAGCTTTAACCTCTTACAGTTATTTCTTGTTACATACTCTGCTGGACTTGGAAAAACTTTTATGAGGTGAATTCCCACTAAAATAGCTGTAAATAGCCTAGAAAATTGGCATCTAAGGATCTGTGCTAGGAGTTTCATTTGTGTGTTTGTTTTTCACAAGACCTTAGTTTTGGCCCTTACAGAGTTAATTAGATTTCAGCAGCAGAAAGAGTTGATTAGATCTGGAACATGCCAGGTCCAGTTCCCAGTGAGGGAGCTAGCTAGGGAGCTCAGCTTTGTCTTCTGCTTGGTGGAGGAGATGAAGAAGGTTCTTGGTGATATTGCTTGTCACTGCAGTGGTCAAAATTACCAGAGATTGTTCCAGCCAAGGATGATATCTCTGCTGCTCTGCCTGTCTCTGTGTGTTAGAAACACTGAACTATGAGCAG
This sequence comes from Galbula dea, assembly GCA_013399015.1. Classification (NCBI taxonomy): domain Eukaryota; kingdom Metazoa; phylum Chordata; class Aves; order Piciformes; family Galbulidae; genus Galbula; species Galbula dea. The sequence goes on along the minus strand of VWZX01008611.1, from coordinate 799,445 downwards.
TTAAGTTCTTAACTGAACTTAACAGGGAGCAGGCAGTGTGTGAATGCCCAAGCCTCTTACTGGAGTCAGGAACAATTGGAATAAAATTCCCATCATATTTTCCCATATCTATGTTTTGCACAGGATTGCAGAGAGCATAGAATCACAGAATCACCAGAGTTGGAAGGGACCTTCAGGATCATCTAGCTCCAGCCTCCCTGCCTGCCAGGGACACCTCCCACTAGAGCAGGTTGCCCACAGCCCCAGCCAGCCTGGCCTTCAAAACTTCCAGGGATGAGGCTTCCACAGTCTCTCTGGGCAACCTGTTCCAGTGTCTCACCACCCTCACAGGGAAGAACTTCTTCCTCATACCCAATCTAAATCTCTCCTCCTCTAGTTTGCATCCATTCCCCCTAGTCCTAAAGGAAGAATTTCTTTTCTCTACTTTCACATTTGAGGAAAGAGAGAAATTAACTTAAAAGGTGTCAGAAGCTTATTTTAAAGCTCCTCTTGAAAGCTCAATTTTTCTCTTGCTAGCTTAAGAGCTACTGTAAGGACAAATCATTCTTCCTCAGCTATGGGGAACACAGGAAAGTTCTTGCACTCCAAGTAGAAAGACTGGAGAAATCCAAGTTCCTTGAAGAAGGAAGTTGATATTGATCAGCTTGATCAAGGTAGGAGCTGCAGCTATTTCTGAGTGAGAGCAGATGAATATGATAATGATAAATTCCTGAATGTACTGCCCAGTGCTAGGAGATTTCTGAGTGCCTCACCTCCAAGAATGTCTGTGCCCATAGCCTGGACCTGATCTTGAGAGCTGCACTCTTGCCTCTTTCCAGCTGTCCCACCGTGCAGGAAATCAGGACACACTTCACGTTGGTACAGTTCTGTGCACAGAAGAAAGGGAAGTCACACCCATGCTTTAAAAATGTCTACAGTCACTTTCAAATGCTGGAAACCAGCAAAGCAAGCCCATTGTTCCCTTCAGGAGTCAAATAGTCTGAAACCAGTAACTTCATCTAACATACATGAGCTAGTCCAGGAGTCACTGTGGGAACTAGAAGGCAAGGGGGAGATTCTGTTTGCACCAGCAACCAACACAAACACCTGCCTGTAAGGATAACTTACAGGATAAATTTACATGTAAATGTCAAATATATTGTTAAAATACATATAGATTTATACAGCAAATAAAAGGAATAATTCTCAGCAACATCTGCTCTGAAGAACTCAACCTGTCCAGGTACTTATCGGTGCCCTGCGGCATGAGCTTTGTCTTCACCTCTCAATCATTTTGTCATTTCAACACCTCTTCCTTTATCTCCTGTTCTTTATTCCTGAAGTCTTTATTTCTGTGCCTAGATCTTTCCCCTCTGCTAGGTTTCCTGCTTTTCCTACTGATGTTTACACGATAGCAGCCAGAACCTTTGCTGAGTTTCATTAGCTGCTCTGCTTGAAACTTGTTGTCCATGAAATGATCCTGATGAGCCTGGTTCTGGCTCGTCCCCAGGGCTGCAGGCAAAAGCCAAGCAACGCAACTCAAAACTATATATTTTGTTGAGGTCTGCCAGAAGAATGTCAGGAAAAAGGTTACAAGCTGTTTGGAAGGCACTGAGGGGAGAGAAGAGAGTCTCAGAAGCGATGTGGTTGTTCAGTGTGCAGGAAAGAATGACAGAAGCACAGGATGTCCCCAGTTGGAAGGGACCCAAGAGGACACAACAGGGCACCGTGTGCCTAAGGGCATTGTCTAGATGCTTCTTGGAGGGAGAAAGATCTAATACAAATATGACTAAAACTGTGTGTAAAAAATGGTATAGGTTTGTACATCCAAATGAATTTTACCTGAAGAGTTTTGGGTTGGCTCAGGAGGAAGGCTGATCCACATCTTTGTAAGAAAGCAGAGAATCCTTCCCTTACAGCTGCTTTATTGACACTCATGTCACAGGGTCCTGTGGCTTCAAAACCACCACCAGAGCTCAGGCTTCAGAAAATGAGATGGTGATGGATGTGACACATCTGGAAACACCCTTCAGGAATCCTGGGTCTTTATAGACACCTTTCTCCAGGCATCTCTACCTTATCCCAAGGGAAACAGGACCTTTATGTGCAACCCTTTCTCATCTGCCTGAAAATGAAACTGCAAACCCTGGAACTTGCAGCTAGAAACCCTTTTTCTTAAATGAATATTTCAGAGCATCTGTTTATTTGGCTTTTTGCATTTAAACATCCTCCCAGCAGATTTATTTATCTTGCAGGAAGGAGGAGAGCTCTTTCCATTAATCCTAGTGGCCAAAAACTCATCTTAACCAAACAAATCATTAGCATGCAAAAAAAAGACTACTTTTGGCTGACATTCTAGGACCTGAACACATCTCTCTATTTTTCTTAGCAAGACATTTAGCCTGTACTTGTTTTCAGAGCAGTGTAACAATAGAACTCTTGGGAGAGAAACTCAATGTTTCATAAACAGCATCAACAGCAGAAGAGGTTCTCAGCAGATGGAAAAGCCCTGCTATGTACCCAGTGGTAAGCACTCTGCAGCCACTCCTGCCCCAGTTTATGCTTACCAAAAGCATATTGCCCTGCTCAGCACACTGTCCATTTTGTATTCTACCAAGTACTCAGCTAAACCTCCTCTACATCAAGCAGCTGCAAAAAAAATTATCTCTTTTGTATATTTAGGATGTAACACAGGCAGACTTCCAAACTTTGCTAACCACTTTCAGTTGCTGCAGTAATTTCATATGCTGGCATCTTATGAGCTTAATCACTGAGAAAGATAACTGATAATTAAGGTATTACTGAGGAATGGGTGAAGAGTTTTCTTGTAGTATTGACTGGTCTGTCCCCAAAGCCCAGGATTTTGTTCCTTCAGCCCCAGTGGAGTCAGATTCTTCCCAGGGTATTACGTTGATGAAAGAATTACAGAGGAATCAAGAGTGATGGTTGTTGAGAATGGGTTCACCTGTGATTTTGTTCCCAATACCACCAGAGCATTCATTACCTTCAGATTCTATCTCCTTCCTGTTACAAAAATTGCCAAATTATCTTTTTGGAAGCAGCCTATTTACTCCATTACTCCAGAATGCTGTAGGTCTGTGAAGTTCTTTTATTCCTACCAAATTCTAGTGATGGCAAGGAATTCAGACATGAGCTTGCAGTAAACAACTTGATAAGAGACTGGACAGCATGAAAGGAACTCTGTCTGAGGTTGACAAAAATAGATGGGAAGCCTTTGACTGCAGGAATCCCATGGCTGACCTGGAGGTCACCATGTTTGAACACAGCCTCAGGCCAGGGGAGCTGATACCTACAGTGCTAAGTGTACTAAAGGTCACACAACCATTGTGGCTGGAGAAGACCTCATCGACCACCCAGTCCAACCATCCACCCAACACTGCCACGCTCACTACCAGACCATGGCCCCAGGCACCATGTCTCCTTTGATGGGACATTGAATGTGGGAATGGAAAAAGAAACCCCAACAATCTTCTGAAAATACAGCCCAACCCTGAGTGATCAGAACTGCTTTCCTGGCAGAAAGATCTTTGCTCTTACTGCTTACTGGGGATGACAAACACACTCCAAAGTATCTACACAGCAGAGCTGTTACTAGAGATGGCAATGTTAATCTGGAGTGTGAGCTACTCTCTAGGGAAGGGCCAGAATGCTGTGAGTCAGGTTAACAAGGAGAGATCTACCTCTTTGAAGTCAGAAAATGAAATTTAGCTCATGGGAGAGAGGCTCATTCCCTAACCCTCTGCTGACTGTGGCTGGCACCTCCATAGGGGTTTGTCTGCCAGTACCCAGGAGGAGTTTGGCATGTGGGATCCTCAGTGTACAAATCTGTCAAACCAAATCACCAAACCTCTGGCCTGGTGATATGTAACAAACAGTATTTTCAACTGAGAGCTCAAAAATAGATTAGAAAAAGATTGAAAAGTCTGGAAATAAAGTGCAGTCCAACCAACAGGCACCTCACACCCACCCTCCTGGGGAGAGGTCTCAGAGAGCTCACCAAGGTCTTTGCAGAGTTTCTCCTGTGAGGTTCTGCCACAGTGACTTCCCTCCTCCTGATGGAGTGAGACATGGTGGAATTGTACAAAAAAGCAGCAAGTTCAGGAGTGTCTTCTGGGACAGCAAACTGCAAAGAGAGAGGTGTGAATGGTGATGACATCCTTCTGCAATGGTTCTAACAGGTTTGCTCCTTTCTCAGAGCTCCTGAAGTTTGGATTCCCACTGTTTCTTCAGTTGAACAGCACAGCCATGAGAACAGACTGTCTGCAGCTAGCAGGATGAGTAATGGCACAGCAAGACTTTGCCCAGTTACAGCAATTACCACCAGGAACACTTCTTTTCCCCACTTCTTCTGGTGTCAAATTCATTGCTGTACTTAATTTTGTTAAACTCTTGAGGTCAGACTCTGAACTCTGTAACAGGAGAAATTCAAAGCTGCTGCATGGGAATCTGCTCAGCATCTCTGTATTGACTTAGAATGATTTTACCAGCCTTGGAAAGGAGAAAAAAAAAATCCTAAAAAGGAGGAAATCTGAATTCTAGCAACAAAACTTTGGATCATGATCTGGTACAGATTTCTTTTCCTAACAGCTTAACTTTGTGTAACACAACAGTTTGCTCATTTTTAATCTCATATGAAAATGCATTCCCTTCAGCTCTACCTTCACACATTTTTATTCTCTGATAAAATCTTTCTTTTAATTATTTTTGGCAGTTTGTCTTTAACTTCTACCCAGACCATTTCTAGCTTCTTTCCCAGAGAACATCTGGGAACATAATCGCTACAGAGGGAGAAAGAAATTCTAATTCTTGAGAATCCAATCATGTAAAATCACAATAAACTAGTAAGTTTGTGATAAGATCTCAACAGGAACACAGACAAGCGTTCTTCAGGGGCCTCATATTTTAAAGAGTTACATCAGATCCATCTGAGCAGCTCCTTTTAACCTCTGAGCACAAAACATCTTAAGCAAATTCCTAAAGATGTTTGCAATGGTAAGAAATGTTGCAGCACTACAGGGAAGAGAGTGGCTATGAGCACACAAAACCTTCCACACACCCCTGCTGGGGGGGAAAACTGGTACCATTCATCTGAGGCAAGGGATGAGGCTAAGGGAGGAACTGTTTTGACACTGTCTGAGATCTCCACTCAAAAGCATCCCAGGAAGTGAAAAATGCCTTTATGTATTAACTGATGAAAAGCCCTGAAGCAAAACTAAGAATACCTCTTTTCTGTTGCTTGATTAGGTTAGCATTGTCTTTTTGCAGTAAGGGAACAGTTAAACAGGTAGTAAATCTCTCCCTCCCAAGGTGATAACATGTGGCAATTCTCTTTCCAAGACTCTTTCACCAGCACATTTAGGCTCCTCTAATGATGACAAATTCAAAGACCCACACTATAATGCCATGCCTTTGGCTAAGCCCTCAATAAACAGCCACAACAATATGGAGAGCCATTTGAATACCAGATGATTTCTACATGTACTTTTTTCCTTCCCACAGATCCTGGAGCAGACAATTGCTACAGCACAGGCTTGAAGAGAGCACTCTGATTTAAGAAAAAACCTACCTAAAGCAGGATTTCTCCAGTAGACTAGATGTTCAGGCTCAAGAGCTTATTTCATCCTTCTCGAGGGTGTTGTACAGCTCTGTCTCTGCAGCTGTTCCACATGCCCCAGATTTAGCACACCAGACCTTATTTTAAACAGTTTCTCCCTCCCTTTAGCCCCAATGGACTCAGTTTCCCCATCAGGGTAAAAACCTGTCCTGCTTTCTTCTCCTGAGTCTGTCACCTGGAGCAGATTTCCAGATCATTCCAGGTCTTCCTTTCTAACTTGCCTCTTTATCCAGCCAGGCAACACCTGCTGCTGCAATGTGTAACTCCACCAGAAATGGTCTGGAAGAGGACTTTGTGTAGAAACTGTCAGTGACCATCCAAGAGCAATGCACTGGATGAGATTATTTTGTCTCCAAACCAGGACTTTGGCTCTGCAGCAGGAGGTGACACTGCCTCTAGAAGAGGTTAGCTCCTGCCAGTCATGTTAGGGGATGTACCTTACCCATCTGGGGGATTTCAGCTGCTACTTCACTGCTGCCCCAGCAGATGCCTCACCCATAGTACCACAGTGCTCAGCTACTGAGAATGTGCCATGTGTGACAGCCTGTATCCTCCATCATGTTTGGACACCACTGCCTAGACCACTGGTATTGATAGGCACAGCTTCCATCAAGCCCCTTTTTGCCCTTGGGCTGGGAACAAAAGCCCCCAGCTCACCAGGGACACTGGCTCAGGACAAACCTTCATCTAGCTGAGCACTCTTCATCAGCACTGACTCAAGCAGATGTGGAAGGAAGAGTAAGAACCAGGCATGCATGGACAATGCTCTATCCTCAGGAGTTTCAGCTTCCAGATGTTTTCAACTCAGGGGCTTCCTCATCTTTTTGAGGTTTTTGTTCATTTACTAACCTTCCCTGGGCTTCCCTGTTGTGAGTTTACCTAATTCCCTCCTAAAACCATGTAAACTTTTAAACCCTGACTGCTTCTTTAGGCAACAAGCCCCAGACATTGCATACCTGTCACCATGGACTACCACTTCCTTTTGCTGGTTTGGAATCAGATACTCCAGTTCCTGTGCAGGAGCAGGCAGGGAGCAGCCACTCTCCACCTACATCCTTCCCACCACTTCTGATGGAGGCTCAGGGGAGACCTCCTCACTCCCTACAGCTATCTGAAAGGAGGCTGGAGCCAGGTGGGGCTTGAGCTCTTCTCCCAAGTGACAAGTGATAGGACAAGAGGGAATGGCTTCAAGCTGCACCAGGGGAAGTTTAGGTTGGGTTTTAGGCACTTTCTTCACCCAGAGGGTTATCAGGCATTGGCCCAGGCTGCCCAGAGATGGAGTCACCACCCCTGGAGGTGCTCAGCTGCTACAAGAGCTCTATGTCTAGCCATAATGTATTTGATGCACATCAGTTTTTCTATATTCTTGTAAGCATATATTGCAGTTCTGTCTCCTTAAGCTAGAGACTTGTCTGGTAGCTCCTGTGGTGGTGGTGAGCCATCTCCTTCTCTAGAAAGGAGACTTCCATGCACTGTACCAAACTCCAGCCTCTCCTGATATGCAGAAGACATGCAGCACTTCAGCAGTTGGAAGGTAGCTCTCCCTGCAAGATGGTTAACAGGCTACCAGTTGAACTTGGGAAGTGTTGTTTACTCCAGAAGCGTCTGGAATCAGTTATGCTTCATAAATGTGGATATCTTGGTTTAGATGGGATAATATGGAGGGCTGTGCTGTGCTAAATCTTCTGTCTTTGAGCCAAGCCAAGCTCATTTGGGAAGATCTGCCATCACAAATAGAGATTTTTAGTCCCTGGCCTATCAACACTTTTCTGAGGAGGCTGCCACTAGGCTTCCCCTTGTTAGTGTTTCCTCCAAACTCTGTGGTCTCCAGCTCTGCTGTAAGAGAAGAGCCATACCCATGGCAAGGGAAGCAGTTTGGATGGCAAACAATATCTAGAATTAACACTCAGGAAAACATTACCAAGGGATATTTTTCCCCCCTTTTTGCTGGTATGAGGAAAATAGTGACAGAATCATTTCCAAGGAGAAGAAACCACAATCCTGTCATGTTGCTGACAAAGTTGTAACTTTTCTGGATTAATATTGACTAAACTATAACATAATTAGAGACTATATGAATCCTTCTATCAAGTGGCAACGCATGAAAACTTCCATTTCTGGAGTATATTCCATGCAGAATTCACAGAACCCCAGAATGGTTCAGGCTGGAAGGTGACCACCAGAGTTATCCAGCCCAATCTCCCTCCTCTAGCAGGTTCCCCTAAAGGACACTACTCAGGATTGTGTCCAGACAGGTTTGGAATCTCTCTAGAGAGGGAAACTCCATAACCTCTCTGGGCAACCTGTGCCAGTGTTCAGTCACCCTCACAGCAAAGGAAGTTCTTCCCCAGCTTTAGGCTGAGCTTCCTCTGTTCCAGTTGGTGCCTGTTGCCTCATGTCCTATTGCTTGGCCTCATGGAGCAGATTGACACCAACCCTTCAGATCCTTCTCTCCACTGATCAGGTTCTCTCTCAGCCTCCTCTTTTCCAGGCTACCCAAGCCCAGCTCCCTCAGCCTTTCCTCAGCAGGGAGCTGCTCCAGCCCCTCAGCATCTCTGTAGCAGTTGGTAGTTTCACTTTATAGGATATTCTAAGGATGTTCTTTGAGGAGGACCCCAAAGGGTCTGACTCACCTTAATTTGCATTGAATTGACAGGAGAACTTGTCTGACAGTGCAGTGGCCCATGTGTCTGGATATGAAGAATGTAAAGAAGAAACTCCTCTCGACTGGAGAGAGGCCAACCGACCTGCAGAGCTGTGTGGTTGATGGCACTTGGTCCTCTGTTGTGCAGCTGTCAAACAAACACCATCAGCACTTTCCAAGGCAGTAAACAACAACAAAAAGCACAGCAACCACCACTTAGGCTTTGTCATATTATTAGTGTCCTCAGGCTTGAAGTACTTTGGGAAGGATGGATAGATTATTAATATAATTTTATTGATGGAGAAGCTGTGGCAGGCAAGGGGAAAAGCAAAGACAATAAACCAAACCCACCAGGATCCCAGTGGGAACAGCACAAGGTCCTGTGCCAATGTGCATTGTTTTTTACCTCATAGATGTGTTCTACTAAAGGACCAAGTTCTTCTTCTTTGGTAGGTTCATCTTTGGGTTCCCAGTTGTGAAGTGGCAAAATAATTGTTGGGGGGTGAGACACTCTGTAAGATACAAAGCAGGTTAAAGCAGGAGCTCCTGAGGTAGCTGAATCCGTTATCCACAGACCTAGAGTAAGGAGAGTGACTCTAATATTTGACTCATTTCTTTCCTTTGGGATTTTTTGATTTTTATAAATCAATAAAAGCATAAACAAGTGCATTTGAACTTGCTCACACCTAAGGTAGCCCCTTGAGATACATCATGTAGGACATCTACCCCTCTTGCCCCAGCCTGGCCCCATGGCCTGGGCTGGGCTCTGTACCTCCTGCTCTCCCCTTGCAGAGCTGAGAATGGTGAAGGTCCAGAGCTGTAGTTTGAGAAGAGATGCAGGAAATCTAAGCTCTCAGACAAATAACATGTGGGACAATTCTTTGCTTTAAAAGAACATCCTGGTGACTGTCTCCAGGATAGGATTCTAGTTCCACATAGGTAGTTCTGCCCTACATGACCTGGAAAATCCTTAGTAGCTCTACCCTGCAGGGCTTGCAGGCTTCAGACTCCTCAGGGATTCTCAGGTGTTCCTGGTGGATATGGTGTTTGGGATTATAAAATGCCAGAAGATTCACTCCATGGGAGTATTCTGTGGGGAAAGAATTGATACCCAAAATAGTTATCAGTATGAAATGGCCAAAAACTCACCCTCTGATCAGGACTTGAGCCATAGCACTGATGTTGATATGCAGGTTAACTAGATTGCTGGTGGGATTAATCTTGTTAGAACTGGAAAAGATAATGTACAAGGGTTTAAAAAAGGTTATTTAGTATAACTCAGGATTGGTATGGACACAGCATGGAATACTACAAGGACTACGAGTAGGAAGTGATGCCATTGACTGCATTACAGTGTTGCCTGGCTATTGCCACACTGCAGGCTTGCAGGACATTGGTCATCTGGGTTTGATATTGTTTGAGCTCTTCCTATGGTTAATAACACATTATTTATTATTATATATAAGAATATGCAGTATAGAACATATCTATTATTATATTTAGTTTTATATATATCTATAAATCAACTCAAGCTTCTTTCAGAGAATCCTATACATGAATATGAGAGCACAAATTAAATTCCAAGTAACTTCCCTGGTTCAGCTTGGCTACCTGCAAGGACAGAAGTATCCTAACAGGATAACAGGAGGAACCAGTGTTAATGAACAAGTTAGGCTTTGCTGTAAGAAAATCTGCTTTTATGTCTCTCCAAACTTATGACTTCTGCACGACAAAGTCTTTGAAAACAAAGACCCGAAATGAACTGCTTATTTGCCTTTCTTAGTTCCCCCCTCCCCTATCCAGACTCTTAATACCACTTAGCAGTGAAAACAGATCCCTATGTTTAAAGCCTTGTGCTCTCACACATTTCATTGTCTTTTCTTATTGCAAATCCTTAGAATCATAGAACTGTTATGGTTGGAAAAGACCTCTGAGATTGAGTCCAACTGTTAACCTAACACTACCATGCTCACCACCACATCCCCAGGTACCACATCTACAAACAGTAGTGAAGGTAGTTCCACTGACTTCAGATCATCCTCTGACTACATCCCATGCATGTAAATAAATTAATCTTCAAATTCACAAAGCCAGTGAAAAAAACCCTTAATTACAGACTTAGAATTCATTTAATTATGGGATTAATGGTGCTGAATTTGGAGTTTGTGGGGTTTGGTTGGTTTGGTGAAGGTGGTGGTGGGTTTTGGGTTTGTTTTGGGGTTCTTTTTAAGTAAATGTGGAAGTACTTTCCTGCTTCATGGAGACTGAGCTTCTACTGCTGTCACAGTTTGCTCTTATCACATCTGGGCAGCATCAGCTCCAGCGGAAACTCTCCGAGACGCCAGCATTCCCCCAGCCTGACTCCAGAGGAAGACAGGGCAGCACAGCTTTGATCCAGCCTTTCTGCTTACACATTGCTAAAATTAAGAGCAGCTCTAATTTGTTTGTAAACTAATGCAGATTCCCCTCAAGCATCACTGGAATCCTTGATGTAATCCCCTGCAGTCAGTGCTCTGCTGAGTACAAGAATTGCTTCAAGGATAAAAATGGCCAAAGCACTGGTTTGTTAGACTAAGCTGCTCTCCAGCTTGTGTAAAGGTACTACTGGCATTAAAGGTGCTACTCCTAGAGTTAAAACAGACCTTTTGATCATATAGATTGGTTATTCAGATCCTGCATGTGCTTTATGGTGTTTTGTAGAGAAGAAAAGAGTCTCAATAAGTGGCAGGACATCTCCCTCTCCCAGGGATATCTGATTGCCTAGCAAAACCTACAGCAGAAAAGGAATCAGATTTCCAGACAGGAATAAGCCTCTTCCTTATTTCCTATAAGTAATGAGCTTCAGCCTTGCAAATCTAAATATTTATTTTCCACTTGATGTTTTGGAGTAACTTAAAGGTCTCTCTCTTTGGAACAACTCAGACTAGGACACAAATTCAAATGTGTTCTCTGCTTCCCTTTCCTTCCACCTAGGTAATTTCCTCTTCCTGCCTTATGGATTTCAGTTTCTTCTCTCTGTTGAGGTTGTTTTACCTGTCCCTAAGGACATGGACAAACTGTAGTGTTGCTTGAGGATGAAGGCTCAGAGCACTGAGTTTTAACTGTAGGGCACGTTACCTATGCAAGAAGGCTTACTTCTTTATTATTATTAATTTTTAAGTCACTGTGTGCTCTTCAGCATTTTGATACCAGCTGCTGGAAATTGTCCTTTTATGATGACCCAACAGATTTCCTCCACTGACATTTTGGTGAGTCACACTCAGGGAGGAAGCATGAACAGTGAAGAACTTCCTCCTAATATCCAATCTAAATCTCTCTTCCTCTAGTTTGGATCCATTCCCCCTAGTCCTATCACTACCTGTAAAGTAAGTAACTACCTGTAAGTGTCAGTAAAGCACTGACACTTCTCCCACAACAGTGACCTACCCTCAACTCTTACTGCTCAGAAAGATCTAGATGCTCAGAAAAGCTCTGAACCTCCCCAGTTTTAGAGCAACCTCTGACAGTTTCATTCCCATTGATGATCTGGCAGTGAACAGTGGTGTGGGGAATAGACCAAACTAGATGTTCTATCTTGTGTTTCTCCCTGGAGGAGCCCAAGCCCATGACCTCCAGCTTGCAGCCAGAACCCTGGGAGAGGGCTGGGGCCTGGCCAGACACTTTATTGTCTTCTGTGGCATTGCTGTGCCCTTCCTGCATGTCCTCTCCTTCTAGGATTACCCTAAGGAAACATGAGTTAAACATTTTAAAAGTCTCAGTCAGGTACCATAGAGAACATGATCAAGACACTAATTAAAGGCCAGAGACTAGCAATTAAGTCCCTGTGTGTGGGGCACGGAGGGCCCCTCTAGGAACTCCACTGTGGATCTGATGAGGACAGAAGGAGCAGAAGCCCTGGCACCTACTGAAAAAGTCCCAAGTTTGTTCCTGCTGTTATCCTAACCCAGCCTGACCTGTGTCCTGTTGTCCCTGGGGATAAAGCACTGCTCAGCATGCACCAGAAGGTTCAGCAACACTAATACTTCAGCCCCACAAACGTGGAGGGAACTCATGGAAGCAGGACAAAGTTCACCTGCATCAGACTGAAAGTTTTCTCTCTTGATGCCAGTAAATCAGTTGAAGCTACCATAGGAAAGCCCATGAAATCACTCCTGACCCCAACAGCTTAGAGTGACCTCCTTGCATAAGAAACCTCAGATACCAACAGGAATTCAGAACTTAAATAACCAAACTCTTGACAAAACTTCTAACCTTTTGATCTGCAGCTCAAAGTTGATGCTGAAGTCTGCATTTTCCAAATGCTGGACAGAAAACCGAATGCCAGTAGAGAACTGAGAAGGAAACAAAAGCAACAGGTTACCAAAAAAGGGTTGACCTCTCCACCTCCAGACAGCAGCAGTGTTCAACACTGCACTTCACAGGCCTGTACAGGGTATGAAATACTATCACAACTAGTCATTTTCAGCAAAAAAATAAAAATACCATCCTGCCTGGGGATGTCACCAGATGGAAAACTTCTCTGGACAGAGGGAAGATCAGGAGGAACAGAGAAGCATGCTCCCAAGAACACAGCTGTGGGTCCTTCCTCATCCAGACAGTCTTTGCTTTGCTTTGCCAAGCCAAAAGGAAATCAGAGCTGTCTGTCACCTCTCATCCCTGCATGACTTTGTGTCCAGGTCTCCAGGGCTTCCTGCTCCTCCTTGTTGTCTCTGTAGAGTGACAGAGGAGCTCCATGCTTTAGGTGTTGCAGGGCTGACTCCTCACCTGCTTTTCTTCCAGACCTTGATGTTTTAGCTGGGTTTGGGTTTATTTTTTCATTGCAGTTCAGTTTAGAGCAATACAAATTCAGAGTTACACTTGTAGTTCAGTTTGACACAACCTGCAGTGTGTGACCACAGCAAGGAGAGGGTAAAACACCCAGGTCCCAGAACTGAAGGAGACAAGGTGCTCCCTTGTGTCATTGCAGACCTCATGTCCTACCTCTGACAAGTTCCATTTGCTTTGCAAGAGGGGCAGGGATTAAAGCAGAACAAGTTAATTCAAAAGACAGAATGGAAGGAGGAAGGAGGAGTATACAACAGCATGTTGGGGGTCTCTGTAACCTTCTTATCAGACATACTCACAACCCCAGCCAGTGGGAGGGGGGTAGGGGGAGATTGCTCTCCATGCTAGATAATTAATATTGTACTGCAGTGTTTAAATTAATGTCTTTAATTGCCTCTTTTCAACTGCAGGTGGTTTAAATCTGGTGATTTTTGAGGTATGAATTTTACATTGAAGTCCACAGCAAAGTCTACAGCCTGAAATCCTAAAGAACTTCTCCCTCCTCCCCACCTCCTTCACTGCCTGACTGTAGAGCTTCCTGCCAGCTAACTTCACACTGGGTTCCATGGAACCACATAGTCTCCATGTGGAGAAACAATCTTCCTGAGAAATTCATCAGAAGGCAGTGGGAGATGAGGACATCATTCCTCCAGCTCTGCCAGTATCTGGCTTGGTGGCAGGGGGGAAGGGGGGAAGAAAAAGAGTTGTCTGCTTGGCATCCAACCAAGCCTACTTGGGGTAGCGTTGCCAGCAGCAGGGCAGGACACAACAGTGTGACTTTGATGTTTGGGGCCTGGGTTCAGCATCCCTGCAGAGGAGACATTTTCCTCTGTGGGTATCATTTCAGACATCTAAGCAATTATTTGGGGTTTTTTCCCCAAGCATTATTTATTTTCATTTTTTATAAATGATTTCATTCAAATCTCCTCCAGTGGTGCATCACTGAACCTTAATACACCTCCAGAAGGAGACTTAGCTAAGGGGTTCCAACTACTGCCTTCAGCTCTCCTATGCTGAAAGCAATATTGCCATCACAAAAGAACTGGCAAGTTCAAATCTTAGCCTTCTGTCCATTTTAATGTCACAGTTATAGCTAACATCTCCTTTTTGGAAGTAGAATGCTCATTAAATTAAACAGAAGCTGAAGAGCTGACTTGGAATAGAGATGTAAGCTATTTTTAAAACCACTTTTCAGAGATGATTTTAACCACAACATTGATACCTTTAAAAATACAACAATTTTTTAACTCTCTGAGAAGGAAATGTCCAGAATGTCAGTTTTTTGCACCATTTGTACTAATCGTTCTGTATAAATTTGTTTCCACTTAGAGCAGAAAAAGCTCTGATGAGCCTAAAGTAAAGTTTTCCTTGGGTAGGGCAGAGGTGACCTGCAGTTTTGATGATCTATGACACCCCTGAGGCTTAATCCCTTCTTTAATACTGCAGAGCACGCCTACAGTACACATCTAACAAGCTGGAGATGTTACCTTGCTGTGGGCAGCCACCTTTGGCAATGTCAAGTAGGCCTGGACACTGCTGGTGAGAATGGGGCAAAGATGCTCATGTGCCCTTGCTGGAAACCCACTGAGGAGAGAGGAGTTGAGTTTGCTACCTCCTTGTTACAGCAGGACACTCATTTTAGCAGAATAGTTTAATTTTGGTTAAAGTGTTCCAAGTGAAGCTAGTTTCATTGAAGTGGCATTATTTTCCAGGTTAGTGATATCATGTATCCCTAAAATAAATGGCATTTCTGCTGCTACTGAGAGGCTTTAAGCTGCTATTGTAGTTGCCAGGGTCAAGGAGTACCCTGGAGGGGCAATGTTTTACTGAGTGCCTTACAGTGCACATGGAAGATGAAACCTCTGTGCTCTTGAAGAATCAGTTTGGTACACACCAAGAACAGGCAAGACCTTCCAAGCCTCCCAGTTTTTTAACCTTATTTCTATTGATTTCTCCTAACTTCCAAATTATTCTACCAGAATTTATAACACCACTTGCACCTCCCTTGCTGAGGGCACTGAGCAGCCACTAGGAAGCTGCTCAGCCTGATCCACTGCAATCACTGAGGTGCTGCCACAGACACTTAGCTTGCATTCTGGACCATAAGGTATTGTGATTTTCCTCCCCATTTCTTCCTATCTTTTAACCTTTTTTTTTAAACACAAAGATATCACTGACAAGGATAATGTCTGTGGCCAAGATATCACTGAAAAGGATAAATGTTTGTGGCCAAGAAATGACTTTAAGCTCACAGTTTCAAAGAGTCAGAGATATTCCGATTTTGATAACACTAAAGCATTCTGAAGCTGGGATGTGCCAGGCAGCTCTGTAGCCCTGCAGTAGCATCCCATGGGCTCCATCACAAACCCCTGACATAACTCCACATAACTCTCACACTCAGAAGTTGATCTTAAAGGGTTCAAGAATTCTAGGATTTCAGGGTGCTGAAAAATCACTGCAGTGACTCAACAGTTAAAGAGTTTCAGGAATGTTTGATTTTGACCTAACCCTTCCTTCCCACTCCCTCACAGCGTCCACAGAGTCCCTCTCTGACCAAATATTTTGAGCATCACTGATCTCCTGCCAGAGCAGAATTGTCTTCCAAAACTGGAAAAGGATCAGAGCAACCTTTTCTTTTGTGTGTGTGTGTGACTTGTGCAATCTGTACAAAGGGCTCCAAATTTCACTTTTGGAAGGACATTTGCCATCATAGATATGCTTGGACTGAAAAAGCCCAAGTCCTTTCAGCTTTACCAAGCCCCCAGGAGAGCTGGTTTCAAAGATAAAGCCAGGTTTTGAGCCTTCACTCATTGGAGTTGAACCTCTTTGCCATCTGGCCTTGTGATGCTCTGTCTTCACCTGCCTTGGTTTTCAAGGGCTAGATTCTTCTGTTATAAGCCACAATGTCCTTCATCATGCTATTCTGTTAATTGCCTACGTTTCCACTTGCTCCCCTCTAAAATTCAATCAGATAACAGTCAGAACAGGGGTCTGTTTCTCCCTTACGTTTGTGCCAGCCACCATGGGGTTCCCAAGGTCACAAACCACCAGCCCAGTTTCGTTTTCCATCCTGTAATCGCAGCTCAACACACGCAGGGCCTGCAACAAAAGGGACATCAAGGGGGAGGTCAGAGATCCCAGGGAAATGGATCCAACAGGGAAAGGGATGCCTTTCTGACTGGGACATTCCTTTTCTGCTCAGTGCACTATCCAAACATTTCACTGGTGACTGTCAGGCAATGGGGGAAGACTAATGACGGGGAAAAGCAAACTGGGAAGTTTCCCAGTACCTTAAGAGCCATGAAGTCTAGTTTAGGGTTAGCATGGTGCTGTGCTGCTGTGAATCACTCCTACAGCCATGCTCACTCAGCAGAGAAGAAAAGAGCAGGAAAACTGCTCTTGAATCCACATCATTTCACATTAAGCAACTCACATGAATTGTATTATCCATCACCAGAAGTCCCTATAGTGCATTTCTAGCATTGGCAGGACTTACTCGTGGACCAAGTCTAGAGCTTTCCTTTACAACCTATGAGTAAAGTACCTGGAACATTAAATACTTCTGTAAAAAACAAACTATGACATGTGTTTATAACTTAGCAACAAAGGAGATGGATTTTCACCTTACCATAGATGAAGGATCTTGTTGTTTATAGCAGTAATTGTCTTTCCAGCAACTATTCATTCAAAGCCCAGTTTCTACCTAACATTTCTCAGGCAGTTTTGTCTGATAACTTTAAGGACACACTCATATAATTTCCCTATAAGCTCTTACTGTGAAATGTATCCTATGTTTTGGGGTCTTTTTTAACCCCTTAGTCTTTAGCACTAGCTGTTATCATCTCTAGAAAAGGAAACCAAACCAAACTGTACAAAAGGAGAAACAGCTATGGAAAAGTGGAAGTGAGGGGATACAGAGCAAAGTTATATTCATCTCTATTTTATATTTGGCAGTTTTCTTTACTGATGCTGTATCATAGATGAGCACAAAGTCAATCAGCCCTTATCACACATTGTCCCTCAAAGGCTGAGAAAATAGAGTTTTGGCAGTAAGTCTTCTGCAATTTGGAGGCTGTGCTCCTGGACTGAAAATGATTAACAGCACAGAATTTATAGAAACAGCATCTCAAAAGCTAATTTGTGCAGCATAAAGACATGGCAAAGGGTCAGCTGCGGTACAACCTCTGCAATACTGAGATTTATTGCCTTTGGGTTTGTTTTTTTCCCCACTGATCACATTTTTTGAGGTGGTTAAACACAAAACAGGAAAATTAAAACCAGGTAGGAAGCAAGAGCAGAGACTTACCTACCTACTCCTGTCAGTCCCAGAGAGGAGCTCTGCACCTCAGCCAGATGGAAAGGTTTGCCACAGAACCCTTCTGCCTGCCACTGGTAGTAACTGATATTTTTGTAGCTACACATGGACTCCTTTGGCAGCAAACCCCAACAATTAACACGTGTGCTCCCAGGGAGCATTTTAACCAGAAAGTGACTGGGTGCTTTAAGTGAGGCAGGCAGCAGCCAAGCTGGAGTCTCACTGGTGGTCTTAGTGCTGGATCACTAACTGATGCCAGAAGAGTTAAGCACAAGAGGCTGCAGAGTAAAACACCTCCTCTCTTTCCTTGAGCAGCACCTTCCAGCTTTATTGTCTGAGGAAAAGTGGATGGACTAGGTACCAGGTGCCAGAACCTAGCTCCTCATCCAACTCATGTTTGAAGGACTGGTGTTTGTGCTAAGAGAACAAAAGACCACAGCAAGGGGCTGGTGGCTTTACTCCTTTGTTCTGGGTACAGACATGCTCCTGAGATACAAGGGTAGAGAGAATTTCCACATTCTTACCTTGGGTGACACCACTAATTCTTGCCATTTCCTTCAAACAGGGTTAAGAGCCCAATAATAAAGACACTGACAGAAGGAGGAGGAAATAGCTCCTAAGTTACTTTCAATTTCATTAAGTTTGCCTTTAGAGTGGCAATGAACTCACTCTCTGCCACTCTCTCCCTTGAGGCCCTGCTGAGCATTCCAGGCACTGACAGAAAGAAGAAGCTCATGTTACAACAGCTTGGGAGACCTCAGTGGAGATGAGAGGACTCAGACTCCCTGTCCAACAGAGGCTACAGGAACACTCTGCTTGTTTGCAGGATAACCTTTCCTCCCTGCTCTTTAAAAACAAACAGACCCAGAAAGGAAACAGGGAATGCTCAGAAGAGCTCAGCAGGGCTTCAGTCAGCACCACTCCTTCTGCAAACACATCTTGCATTAGAAATGAGGTTTCCTTGGTCTACCCATAGGATGAACTAATGGATTACAAAGGAAATCAACTTTGTCAAGTTTATACTGCAACTCTTAGGATACCAGAGACTGGGATATCCTTACTAAGGGTAAAGCACTGGACAGCAGTGTCCCAGGGTCTGGGATCCAGCAGGGCTCAGAAACTCTGCCTGAGAGCTGGTTCCATGAGATCCCAGAGTGAAAGCACTCAGGGGATTCTGCACTATCACTCCCTGCTGCTGGCAGAGTTTACTGGTTCAAAAATCAGGGTGATGTGAATGCTTCTAGCCCTGGGAGAAATGTGGCAGTATTTGTGGGGTATGATAACTAAGCTAACAGCACAGAGATGGAACCTGAGCTGGCTCTGACCAGAATGGTCCTTTCCTTCCCATCTTCTGGCTGACCTTTAGGCTAGACTGTGAGAGCAATGATAGATGAGAGTTGATGGTATCTCCCTGCCTAGAAGGCACCTTCCTACTTGCTGCTTGCAGCTGGTAGGGCCTGTGCAGGTTAACCTTTCTCTCAGTTCTTCTGCCTCATCATTGCTACTATTTTGATGTCCATTTACCTTGTTGTTGCGTTCAACTCCAGTGTAATCTGCTTCAGGTGGAATCTTTATGTGCAGCTCAGCTTCATAGGCTCCTTCCCCATCATTCCTTGGATTTATTATGAGCATGACACAGTTTTCTTCTCCAATTATTAGCTGATCTTTGTCTCTGTATGGAACATAATACATGTCAGGACTTAAAACATGCACAATCATAGCTTATGTGTAAGAATAAAGCAAGATAGCCTGCTCTCATAGCATATGTTCTGGAAAATATTGTGTGAACACAGACTAAAACATTTCCCATAAAACACAAGCCAGTGGTAAAACATGTCAGCACCTGGTAAGAAAGAGGTCAGCAGAAAACACCACCAGGGACAATCAAAGTGGACTACCACATCACTTGGAGTTACTGAACCTGACTACTTTCTAACCAGAAAGAAGTGTCTGGTAAAGGAATTCCTTGCCACAGAGGTCCCATCAACATTGTTTTCTGGAGGATTTAAAGGTGGTGGGAGCCCAGTTTTCCCCTCATGCTCATTATAAAATGGACAGGACATCTGCAGAGACCTGCCATGGTTTCCAAAGCTACCTACTGGTTTTGATGGCACAGGGTCAGGTAACTGTCAGGGGTTCCTCACTTGTGCTGCTTGGCAAATTTCTCCCTCCACAGGAGGATTTGTTGTTATGTTTTGAAATTCTTTTATTCTGAGATCGATTTACTTTGCTGGATCCTGAGTTTAGGAGAACTATGTCCCCAGTTGAAAGCCATTGGCATACAGAAATAGATTTAAAATCTCCTTTGAACAACAATCCGCATCATCTCTTGGCATAGCAGAACTTGAGTCACTCCTGACAGACACTTGCAAACTGTATTTTCTCTGCTAACCACTAAACAGTATCAATGTGTCTGACAAAGATACATTTCCAAATATTTCTCCATTTTTGAGTTTCCTACACCAAATGGGTGCACAAATGGCACAAACCAGAAGTGCATTCCCCAGAGCTAGCCTTGTTAAAGCAGCTGTAAGGCTCTGGATTTTGCTCTATACATCATCTCTTCTCTTTAACTTACGGCAGGGCAGAAAGCTGCAGGTCAGGAATGCACACGTTGTCTTCTCCACAGTCAACCAGAATGTAAGCCTGTGTTGTTGGGCAACAAAGAGGTCACAGGACAGTGAGCACATGCTTCCAAGTGCAAATCACTTGATCACACATCACCAACCTACAGGTCTTAAATATCACTAGCACTGCCCTGGTGAGTTAATCTCTTTCCCTTTTCTATAAGTTCCTTTCCACATCGGCAGTTGGGAACTACTTAGACTGTCCACTACATCCTCAGCAGAACATCATCTTCCAGGCCCTTACTTGGCCTGGATGTTCTAGAACACAATCAAAACTAGGAACACAACACAGTTTTGGAAGTGCTTTAAAGGGCTGCCTTGTTCTATTTTTAGATTCAATTTACATTTTGAATTAATGAAATCCTTGTTGGGTAATGCTCTGGTGGAAGGAAGATGACACACACAGTACTTGTAGATGCTTTCACATTTATAGACAGAAAATGGTTTTAGTGGTGGACATGGCAGTGTTGGGTGGCTGGCTGGACTCCAGGATCTCAAGAGGGCTTTTCCAGACAGAATGACTCTATGAAAAGGTGGCATGCACAAGTCATACCTGTTCTGTTACTGAGCTCTTCTGGTAATAGTTCAGTATTGGCTTCACAGTCAAGCTATCTTCAGAACTGGATTCATCCAAGCTGTAATTCAAGTTTATATTGATGGGAGATAATTTATCTCTAAATTCTGTTTCATCCTGTGAGTGAAAATCACATAACAAAAGCCAATAGTTTAATAGAACTCTTTCAGATTAGTGTGGTATGGCAACAGGTCCAAACTTCAGTCTTCACTGAAGGTCAAGCTATGGTTCTTTGACAGCTGCTGGCCAAGTTCTGCCTGTATGCAACGTCCTGAGGAAAGCAAAGTGACTCACCAGTAACTGGAATGCCCAGAACATGTTGTCTCCACTGCCCCACATCTGGATGAAGCTGGCAGAGCTCAGCAGACTCAGAATTTTGTCAGAGCATTAGCCTAAAATGCAGCTGTTTGAGAAACACACAGAACCAACTCCTACCAGCTATTGCCCACCTTCCTCTGGGAAGGGAGGTAGGGCTTGTGTGGATTTGTGGAGGTGATATGGATGGTTTGTTCCATAACCAAGGATTTATATGATTAGCAACTCCACCACCTTCACTGCCCAGATACTTCCATACATGCTGCTGGACACTTCCCCATTTCACCTCCCACTGCATTTCTAGGACCAGCTCTGGAATCTACTTCAATTCCATGAGGCAATTCCAGCTGCAAGTGAGTAACTAATGACCTCTTCTCCTTCACAACTTCAGTTCCACAGTTTAAAATCCCTTTAAAATACCTTTGTTTTGAATACTGCAACTCCAATGTTCATGGCAGTCTAAAGAACTTACTCTCAGATACACAAGAAAGTCCTGGCAATGGAGCTCCTTCTGTCTTCCCATCCCAATGAAGAAGTGATGATGTGACTGGTGGTAATCATAGAACAGGGTCCTCTTAACAGCTCCTTTCTGTTTGAAGGAATCCAGCTGCAATTCACCTTTCAGCACTGAAGGGCACAAGTAAACCAAATATTGATTTCTTTAACATGGAAAGAAAAAAAAGTAAACAATTAATTATGTATTAATTAGTTACTCTAATGATGTCTCCCAAACTGAATCCATGCTTTAAGTGCCTGTCTGTTCAGCAGCACACTAGTTTTTGGTCCAAACTATGGAATATGTGTAATTTTAACTTTCTAATTTAATTTACAGGTCATAAGTGTACAGGACTTCCTTCTCTTTAAATTGTTTACATTCTCCAACAGGGTACATGCTTGGTTTGAGCTGGAAAATAGATTAAACTGAATCCAAACTCCTTCAGGTGAATAATACAAGGTTTGTGTTGTATATACTTACATCTGTGTTTTGTATCTAGAAATATATCTGTGGTTTATATATAGATATCTACAATACATACCTGGTTTATAAATAGATATATATCTATAGATATGTGTGGTTTATACAGATGTGTATTTTATACATATTTATCTGTGTTATGTATCTAGCTGCTATATATCTGTGTTAAAGAAATATACCTATCTTTTTAACTGTATTTTCTTGCCTTAGGAGGATCTCACCCCTATTGTCTTTCAAGGTGTAAGAAAAAAATACATCTGAAATGGAGTGGCTCAGAGTAAATGACAGGAATATCAAACATTTCTTACCTATCTCATCTGAAATGCTTTGCCCTTCAAAGTCTGCACAGACTCTCACAGTAAAGCTACAGACATAAAAAACCAGGAGCCGTTATTAGCAGAGAGAGAGAGAGAGAGAGCTGATCTGGGAACCAGCAGTTCCCAACTCACACCAAGTTTCCTCCTTCCCTTGAACAGAATTACAGCCCATGCAGAAATTCAGGCATATCCCTACTTCTACACAGTTTAGGAGCTCAGACATTGAGAACTGCTAACAACCACCACAAGAAAGAGGAAAGCTGCTGCCATGGCTCAGAGGCAGATCGGACATCAGGCTCCACATGCCAGTGCTCAGGTCATAGCAGGAGTCTAGGAACCACCACCAGCTATGACTGAACTCAGGAATTTGGCTTGGACTAGATGATCTCCAGAGGCCCCTTCCAACCCCAAATATTCTGTGTAATCTCCCTCTGGAGGTCTCACATCGTTTTGCACTGTCATGTTTAAAAATAGGTTGAGTTAAAACTCCAGCACAGTTTCAGTGTGAGTTTGATTTACTGCGATGAATACAGGAATTCAGCAGACACATTTGATAACCAAAGGCATGTTCTTAAGTATGACTGTAAGAGCCGGGACTGAATCCTTCCTCCCCAGGCAGAACATGTCAAAAAGGGAATGGCAGTGCAAAAAGAAAAGGAAAAAAAAGCAAAAATGTGGATTTTATTAGTCTCCTAGCACCCAGCCATTGGAGACACAAGACTAAGGCTTTAGCAGAACTCTGCCACACACTTGTGATTTTATGGGTGTTTGGTTCAGAAGATCACACCCAGGTTCAAGTTAAGTCAATGGGAAAAGAAAATCCTAGCAGCAGAAAGGAACACAATTAGAAAAATACTCCAAATAGTATGCAGTTAGGAAGGGCTGAAACATTATTATTTTTGCATTCTGTGTTTTCAGCTGGAATTCTGTGTTCAGCTTGTCTGGAAGTGTAGGTGGGAATGTTTCATTTGCTGAGTCTAGCTGACTCAAGATCATAAATAGTTCTTTACTGGTTTAATAACAGCAACGAATTTAGAGATTAAAAAATGGCAATTTTTTTTTGTCAAATCATTTTTTGATACTAGGAACCTGAGGACCAGAAATGCAAAGCAGTTTGCTTCTGGTTTAGTGAGCTCTCAGAGGGTGGATGGCTGGGTTCCCTGCAAGGCACAGCTCAGCTGAGACACCCAAACCTGTAGAGCACTAACAAATACAGAATGAATTCTCCGAATCAACTCTCAGTCACGACTGGATACTTTGTGCTACTTCACTTTTGCAAAGTCAGGACACTGCTCTGACCTCTGGCCCCTCTGCCATTGTTATTGGAAGTTACAATACTTTGCAAAGGACCTGCAGTTAGTAAATAAAGTGTGCAGAGAGATACAATTAATGCACAAACTGGCAACACGGTGGCTAATGGATAACCACAGCTCTAAGGGTAACAGCAAATGCAGAGATAAGTGAAAACTTCTTGAGAGCTGGAAGCCAGCCTTGGCCTTCATAAATCATAGGATGTGGAAATAGCTTTTTGATGTATTTACCTCTTTTCACATCTGTTACACTTTAAAAAAAGAGAGGAAAATACAAACAACAAAAACCAAACAAAACCTCCCCAAAAGAACCAAAACCCAAGCAGCCCAAACTAAAAAGAAACTAAAAGAAAAAAAGCTATTTTACCTTTTATTTTACAGCTTTAAAGTCTCAGATTTTGTTCCAGATCTGTTATTTTGAGGCAGTCAATGTTTTAAACACAGCAGAGAAAGAATTATGTTTCTAGAAGTTCAGGATGATTCTCTTAGGACTGTGCATAAAAATGACTTTTTTTTGTGCCTCTTTCCCCTGTGCTTCAGCTTTCCAAGTTATACCATGGCAAAAATAATATTTTCCTAATACTTGAAAAGGTAGAATAATCCACTTTATTCACAGACACACTTCCTGGAGCTCTTCTGGTCAGAGGTTTCCTTTCCCTCTCGCTCTGCAGTAGACATCTCTTGCCCAGCTGGCAAGGAGATACNAAAAAAAAAAAAAAAAAAAAGCCACTTTCTTTCTTTCAGGACACTGTTGGTAAATGTTATGCTTTTGAAATCTTTTCCAGCAGAGCATTTAAAAAAAGTCTTTAAAACTCGTGGATCAATGAAGATGCTTCAGCCCAATGTGGGTATTTTGAATTCTCCATTATAGCAACTCTTAAAAGAAAAGGTGCCTGATTTGGAAAATCAGGATGGATCCTGATCTGGATCCTGTGCCAGGAAGGCCAAAGCTTTGTGATGTTCCAAGTGCTTCCTACCCTGCTCTGTGATTTTCTACAGAGGAGGCAGAACATTATCACAAATATGAGGAATCCTATAAAGAGTAAAAGAACAGAGCAAAAGGGAAAATCTCTTGGGAGCCCCATCCCAGAGCCTGAGTAGTCTAAGTGTCTGAGTCTACCTCCTTTATGACTCTTCAATGAGCTGCTTCTGCTCCTGATTCTTTTCACAGTTCATATTTACCAGTTTGTTCTAAAAACCCTTTGGTGACTCTTCTGCTTGAGATGCTTTGTAGAACTTATCTCCTAGAACAAATGTCTGCAGGCTGAGGAATCCCTGACCACCTCTGGGCACAGGGCAGTGAAAAATTCCTGCAGTCACCTTATCTTCTGGAGCCCTCCTGTTCACTTGGGCACTCTCCACCCAGCCCCTGTCCTGCCAGCCTGTCTGTTCCTGAGGTGTTCACATCAAATGATGCCACTGGGGTTCATGGCTTAGAAAGCTGCTCCTCAGCCTTCCTGGCAGGACCTACTGGCATTTTATGTTCAACTTCCAGGTGTTTATGCTCTCTTTCATTTTCAGTTCCCTCATTTGTTATGATTTCCATTTCTAAACATCATCTTATGGATTTGCAAGTCTTTTATCAGCTCTTCCTGGGGTCCTTTCTAAGTGACCTTCCTAGTGTAGTAAAAGTGCTTTTATGTGATATTAGCTGCTATTAAATAGCCTGCAACTGTCCTGCAAGCATTTTATATTTATGACTGATCTTAAATTGGTTTAATAAGCTTCAAGATTTTGTAGGTGCTTCTCAAAGTTAAAGGCTACTGTGGTGGAAGGTTTCTCTCTAGAAGATATCTGCAACACTGTACTCTACACTGCTCTAAATAAAGCTTTCCTCTGACCAACAACAGCCAGAAACCACATCCTGTGACCTGCTCTGGGGATGGCAGCCAGGAATCTCCTGTCCTGCACAAAGGATGGATGGTCACCACCAGCTCTTTCCATCCCTTTCACTCTTACATTTTTCTCCACAAAAATGAGTGTTTTGGCAGATCAGTGTTTCTGGTTTGCCTGTCTTAGCTCTTTCATGTTAACAGTGCATATGAATTTTCAGCTCAATCGTGGGGGCCACAGCATCCTCCTGTGCAGGAGACTCAGGGGATCAAAGGACTCAACCTTCAGTTACTTCAGTTTGAGCATCTGGGCAGTCCTGGGTGATATGCAGAAGAACTCTGTTTTATGTAGGGTCTTTTTGTTGTGCTCACAGCACATTTGAACATTGGTTTTGAACTTTGTGCATGTTCAACTGCAAGAAAAGTTAGGAATAGGAAGTGATTTAAGAAAGAGGAAGAGAATGGCTTTTGTCTAATCAGGAACTTACCAGGCCACCAAAAGCTGGGAGTCAGGGAGCTGACACGTTTTGTTGTCTGGATTCACGATCATGGGGTTCAGAATGAGCTGAGCATTCACTGTCACAACAGGTCTGGCTCTGAGGGAGACAAATAAAGTCCACTGCATGCAGAAGCAGCACATTAGTACCTAAGTTGCAGCAGAGAAAACACTTCACTGAGATGGCCACTAAGAAGCCACCAGTGTAGGGACACTTATAGTGCTGCTCCACTCCCAAAAGAACTTCTTTCTTTTGGTAAGAAACTGTGATACTTCCTAGTAGGACATTTTGACATCACAGCTCAACAGCACCTCTGAAGCAGTCTCCTAGTTAACCTGTCGGTGTGTCCTGGCACAACAGCCGCATTTCATCCCACTGGCTTTGCAGGAAGGGACAGTCTACCTGGAAGGACTTAGAGCAGTAGTCCTCTGGCCACTGTTTCATAGTGTTGGCATGGTTTCATGCTGTCTGCACTACCAGTGACACCTTCACACTTTCTAGCTCCATTTAAGGTTCTTAAGAGAACAAACATGATTTGGTTAAAGAAGAGGTGGGTCTAGACTGTTGTGAGCCAATAGCAAAGTAAACTCTGACATCTTTTGAGACAACTGACTTTGGAAATGAGGGATAATCATCACAAAATTCTGCTGAGGCTGTGAACATAAAAGTTGTGGTGATGGGAACCATCCTTCTGAATAACCATCTGCTCCTAAGTCAAGAGATACTGTATCACTGAAAACAGTTCAAAAGACAAATCAAAACAAGAAAGAGACTAAAACATTTTTTTTTAAGACAAGAGCACTACTTTAGAGTAACTTGCATAATTCTGGCAAAACCAGCAGAATACAAGATTACTTCCCTCATATATTAAGCCACAGCTAAGCTTTTATGATTACTTCTCTAGATTACTCCAGCAAAAATAATAACTAATAAACAAAGTTATTTTCTTCATTTTTGTGCAAGAGGGGAGAAAACCTTTTTTTTTTTTTTTCTAAGCAAATTTCATTGAATAGTTTTCTGTTTCTCCCCCATGACAAGAAGCATGTTGGATGCACTCCAGCCAGGACACAGCCTCCTGCTAGTCACCTTCTTCAACTGAAGAGAACACATTTCTATTGCTAAAAATCACCCCCTTGAAAAGGTGTCACTAGCAGCATTCCCCCAGGAAAGAATTCACATGTTAATGTTATGCTTTTTTTAAACATTTCTTATTTTAAATTAATGGAAGAGACTCAAACATTCCAGAAATTTCTTGAGCTAAGACCAAGCATGGAAATTTCTGTTGGAAAAACATGAAGATATGGGCATGGGGTAAGAAACCTGTGTTTCCCACAAGTGTTTCTCTCTTCATTTGTCAGCTGTAACAAGCATCTTCTATACACTGCCTCAGGGAAACACAGGAATGAGCAGTTTGTCTCTTTGCAGCTCTCCTACCAAAGCTGTAAAACCAAAAAGCCACTGGATTTACCACATACCTGTACACCACTGCTTTTCCAGCTCCAAAGGCACCGACAATTAAATCTGGAAAACCAAAACAGCTTCAGAAGAGCCACACAGGAACCACTCATACATTTTTTTTATTCCCAGCCTAAGTCAGGTTATTTATATGAAAAATGTAGTAACCTAAACCCAATGTGGTAATTTCTTTTCCAGAAGTGCACCTGGAAGAACACATCTCACCTTGTCAGAGATGGCCTCATCAATGTCTTCTTTGTATCCAGGAAGAGCCAATCTGCTCAGCACAACCCCACCCATGCCACAACCCCACTTCTCTCCAGTCTGGATTAAAGGATGTTACTAACCCCCACACATCTTGTTCCAAACTCCATTTGCCATTCATTGCCCACTGCACAAAGCAGTGCAAGCCACTTTGCTGTCACTCTGACACAGGTCACCTTGAAAACTCCTGGTGTTCCTTCCTGACAACCCTTCCCACCCTGCTTTGGGTTTGGAGTAGTTTACTCATTAATTTAAGCACCTCTGTGTACATGAGCAGAATGCAGAGGTCAAAGGATGAATGATTTCATCATTCCTAATTCTTTCAGCACTGGAGCAGCATGTGCCAAGGCTTACAGTAGACATCTATCTGAAACCACCTTTGTCCCCATCAGCCACCCCGTGGAACAGATGCACTGGGCTCTGGGCACATCTTTGTTACTGGACACCAGCCTGGGTTGGGTATTCAGAGACCCAAATATTCCCTGGTTTTGCTTGGAGACCCCACTTAGGGTTCTCTGGAAAGATACAGACTGGCTTGCTGGCCCACTCAAGCCTCCTGGAGAAAAGCTGGATCCAAGCACTGAAGAAAAGGGATCAGCCTTCTTGCTGCCTCTCCAGCTGGGGCCCAGTTCAAGAGAAGGAAGGAGCTTTGTTTCCTCACCAAAAGCCTTTGTGCCCCTCTGGGCACCCCTTTCACCCCACTGTCGATTAACACATGTCCAATTCAGTAGACAAAGTCTTACAACAGACCTTGCAGAGGTACAGACTGGCAACCTAAACTGATCTAAACCACTTAATTAAAGCAGTACTCAAGACTGTAAACAAACCCTTCTGTGCTGCTTCCATGGTTGGAGCACTGGTTTGCTTCAGTCATAGAGCATGATGCAGATACAAAGCTTTAGTGCCAGTTATCTGGGAGGGTTTGGGCCAGCTCTGGGGACCTGGCAGCACATTTTCCAGCACTGCAGAAGCTTAAACAAGTGCTCAACATGGGCAACAGCCTGTTGACCCTACTGACTCATGCCCCACCAGGAGCAGGCATGAACAGTTTATGGCTCTGACCCTCGTTTTGTACAACATTTACATTCTTCTACTTCCATTGGCCTTAGAGAAATATGTTTCAGGGCCAGAACACTTTAAATAGCAGGAGAAAAATGAGTCTTGTTTCTGTCTCCTTTTTGGGGCATTTATGAGTCCTTTCCATTAGCAGCCTTTGGAGACAATGTGCACACACTACCAAAACCTAAAGATATTTTCCTCTTTATAAATAAACAACTGATTGAGACACATCAGCAGAAGAGCTGCACAATGCAAGTGGCAGAGATCTCCCTGATAGCAGCCCCACAGGAACCCCAAGAGAGTTCTTATTATGTTCACTAAAAAAAAGAGATATTATGGTGGGTTTTGGAGTTTTTCTTAAAGGCAAAAACCATTTTATGATCAGAAAGTGAAAGAGAAGAAGGAAAGGGTTTCTGTGCTTTTGCTCCCAAGCTGGATGCTCTTTCTGAATTCTGCAACAGAATTGATTTAGGATATGCAGGTTAAGAGCACATACGATGATGTTTCATACTAGACCTGGCAACTCAGAAGCTGTGAGAACAACTTTCTGTGTTATGGCAGAGAGATAGGTAGAGAACAGGTAGGTAGCCAAGACCTCTCCAGATCCTGGTCTTAGGAAGAGTTCCTCATCTGCTCTTTCATGAAAAAATAAAGCAGGCAAATAATAGTGGTACCTCCACCCAGCAGTGACATCTGTGATCTAACAAAAGGAGCAGAGCCTTCACTGGAACACCCTTTAGAGATTTTGCTTTGCTTCTACTTGCTCTGTTACAGAGCAGTAGGTTTATTCTTTCTTTCAGTGCCTGGTGGGGTGCAACAACCACATCCCTCCTTGGAAAAACAGACATTTCTGACACGGATACAAATCCATGAGATTTGAACAGACATCAAATCAGAGAACTTTCTTAAGAGCAAGTTTTGAGTTTGTTTTGTGTTCAGCAGAAGAAAAGTTATTAATCATTTCTCTGAGAAGAAAAATAAAAGCAAAAGCATGAGCTGTCTAAATTATCTGAAGTTTGGCAACTTTCCCCTCCTGAAAATAGAGAGAAGTTGTCTTTATTCATTGCTTGTTAGTGCTCCACATGCAATGTCAGTGACACAGAGGTCACTGACTGAAAAAAAGGGTTTAATAAGCCATTTGGAATTACACAGCAAAAAAAGGAGCCAGCTTAACTACTTATGATCCTTCCAAACAGAGCCTGAAGAAAAGCATAGGAAAACCTTTGCTCCTCTGCACTTGTGAGGGGGTTTCTTTACCAGCCCAGATTAAAACCTGAATAAGTAAAGAGAGAAAGGGAGAGAGAATTGTCAGCATCATATAATCTCTTCACTCCTTTTCTCACATTTCATGTTTTCAGGAAGATGACAGGCCCCATAGATTTAAATAAATGACCACTTTGCTTATGTCAACTCATTGAGAAGTTCCTTTATCATCTCTTACCCTTCAGAGAAGCAGAGATCTGCAAGGAGAAGCTGGTGGCACCAACCATGTGCTTCTGCCTCACTGCTCTTGGGGAATATCTGAGCTCTGGGGTCACAACCAGACTGCAGAAACTAAGAAAAGAAGCCTGGAGTGACTCCAAAAGGATTTTCAACCTGCATTCCAACACAGCTCAATGGCTGTACGCTCTAAAATCCCAACTGGTGGCATTCACAGAGCTTCATCCTGATACAAGTGTCTTTGGCTTGTCAAGGGGCACTCTGCAAACTCAATAATCCTAGTGCTTATTTCAGGTTTCACTTTGCTCTGAAGGGAAGGCTTGTTGTCTGGTGAAGAAAATCCATTTTCTGAGATAAAATTGTCATAAAGAGTTAAGGAAAGAGTACTGGCAGATGGCAGTGAAGGGCAGACTGGTTTCTGTTCACCTGAACCCTCTGCCCTGTGGCTGTGCCAGACCTAAAACACCATGTGATAAAGGACAGTCTTGCCATGATCCTGACTAAGCCCTAAATCAGCTGGAGAAAGTAGGAAGTTTGAGGAATTCCCACCTCCAGTCTCAACAAGACATATTCATTTATTAACCTGAGCAAATTCTTTGCCCCTCTGGTGCTTTGAAAGGACATCTCCATGCCCTGTGAGAGATGCAGCCTCAGGGAGTCTGGTGTGGTATCTCACCTTGCTTCATGGGTGACAGTGGCCAACAACAAAGCCAGGGAAAGGACTACATAAACTGTCCCACACTTCCCTTGTGGGAACCCCCACATGAAACAGCAGATAGCTCAGTCACCTCCCCACTGCAACTCCACCAGCATACAGGAAGGAAAGTGTTGGCTTTATGGAGTTAGGATGATTTGATGACAGCTTTAAACATCACTTTGTGTAGCCTGCCAGGTTAATTGCATAGTATAATAGGAACTGGAAAACAATTAGGATCCTATCTGAGTACAGGTGCTAATGGAAATGTCATAAAAGAGAGTGAGGAAACTGCATCACTGGAAACTCTGCTGAAAGCAAAACAAATCTGGGGGGTTTTATTTCCTTTAGTGGATCAGGTGCCAAAAAGATCCATGATCAGATTTCTGTTTGTTTTCTTGATGTCAGAGAACACTACACTCCCAAATCTCAGCAGGAAAACTTCCTTTAAATGGCCATTACTTCAGTCTTGACCATAATAAGGACACAGGATTGTCTAGTCCAGCCAGCTCGACTCAGGAATTCTAGTTAAATGCCACAAGCAACCACCACCCACAACAGAGTCATTTTCTTCCAGTCCCACCATTCTAACTGCCTTGATCCTTCTCTGTTCAAGGACAGTGGGAGCAGGTCTGTTAAGTGTAACACCCAAGGCTAATTCATTTCCATGTTCCTCTTTTGTCTGAATCCCCCTCATAACACAAAGTTATTGTTATTCACTTCATTATACTACAGAGAACTCCAGAAGAGGGCAGTTGCTGTCCTATCACTTCAGTAAGTCCCTGCTTACTGGGGTTAACTGCTTTGTTCTTACAGCCCATTGGGCACAATATTGTGAATTCATTAACTATCTCACAGAATGCTAGCAAAGGAGTCCTGTAAATTATGCAGATAATAATTAGCCACACAATTAACATATTTGTCAGAGATTCTTGGCTTGTCACTCCATTTTTGACTGATTACTCATGTGAAAACACAATTAGCTGGTAGAAACGCTTCAGCTTTTCAGCCTCTTGCTGGCAGACCCCAGGCCCTTGCCCTGGCTCCCACGCTCAGCAGTCCTCTCTTACCAGAGCAGATGCACTTCTCATTCCTTCAGTTTGTTTGCCTTCCCCAAATCTCCTGGACCCACTTCATAATTTAATCATCACCAGGTTATGACTTGTCATGCTCTTGGCACAATGCCTTTTGTTCTCCAAAAAACCCCTGGTGAATGCTGGAGAGCTATTGCCTCTCAGAAAGAAACCTGAGGATTTTCTTCCTGCTGCTTGAGTTAATGCACTTAGCAGACAGAGCTGTTAAACTCTCCTGTTTTGATAAGATTAGGCTGGACCACTGAAGCTCTGAGGAAATTTGGACTTCTTATCACACTTGTTTCCTCCTTAAAATGCCCCCATTTGTTTCTATTAGCTACATGCTATTCTTAAGATCATAACTGAGTCCAAACTAACACGGTGTGAAGACGCTTTGCTACATTTCTCATGCTGACCAAGGCTTGACTAAAAAGAATACCCAAAAGAGCAGGCCAACAGCTGGGTTCACCTTCAAGATGAAGGCTCAGTGGCAGGGTGACTCTGAGGGAACAAGGAAGACTTACACCAGTGTCTAAGCAGGCAGGAGCAGAAACAACAGTGCAGAATCCATCTGAGCAATGAACTAACTAAACCTAACGGCCTTAGAGCAGTGGATTCATCTAGAGCACTGCTCTGGATCTCCCCACACTGTCAGGAGAAGCTGGCTAAATCCTCCTGGTTCACAAACTCCTCTGAAGAAACTGCATTCTGCTGGAGGATATGCCACAAGAAGAAAGCAAGCTTAATGACTTGAGTAAGTTATTCATTATAAACGAATTGCTCAGCTCTAATCAGCCATCAAGTGACTGAACATATGCTGAAAAGTGAGGGTGGAGACCTTACAGCCTCCAAACAAATGCCTGAGCCCTGCACAGATAGAGGAACCAGCTGGAAGTGCAGCACCACCACCTAGATAATCACAGGCTCCAAGCACTCAGTGGAGACCAGATTTGAACAGATGCCCAGAAGCCAAAAGAAACAAATTTCTTTCCCATTAAAGCAGATTTATGGATTTCTTTTGTTCCTATGAAAATTTAACCATGCTAATAGGAAAAGGCAAATAAAATTATACATAAAATAAACTACCATTCTAAAGACATGCCCAAGCTGAGGCTTCACTCCCTGCTCCAGGCTTTGATGACACAAATAAAGCTCAGAACGAAGCAAAGGGGCCCTGAAATCTCCAGATTTACTGGTGAGTGGAGTCAAAGCTGTGTTGAAAGTTCTCATTGCATGGCTCAGCTATTCCAGCACAGAAGACAGGCTGGGAGGTTGTGCTAAGACAGGGATTTCAGGGTATCTTGGGCAAACCTTGAAGACCTGCTTGGAAAGAATCCCACGAGTACAGAAGTTGTGTTATGGACCTCACCAGTCCAGCCCAGATGCTGCTTTGCCATCTCTTGACCTCAGGACTAAGAAGTGCAGCACAGATCTTGCACATACTTGTGTCCAACTGCCTCTGTATTCACACTCAAACTGATGAATAAAGGCAATCTTTTACACTTCTTTATTCCATTCACTGCTTTCTGCCTTTATTTCTTTAATTCCTCTTTTATTTGGTCTTTTTCCTATCTCCTCCTCCTTTTAATAATGTTTTTGTACATGAGATAGCATGAATTCACTGTTTGCTATAGCACTGTGAGTTTGGATCTTCTCCTTTGGCCTTAGAAGAGAAGCTTCTAAGAAGAGAAGATGAGCTGCACTTCTGAGAGTGATGAGTCAGCAGAATGTGGGCTTGTTACTTTTCTCTCTTTATAAAAGGGCTGATTTTATAATGTACACATTAAAAAGCTGAAATGAAAATTGTTGACATTTTTCTCCAACCCTCGCTGAATCACAGTTACAACCAGCAGTTTGGGAGAAGCACTCAATGAAAGGGGCTAGTTTCCTAGACCTTCTATAGTCAGCAAATATTCTGCCTCTCAACTGACATCCAAAAATGAAAGTTCTTTCCCATTCCTTCCCAGCTCAGCCCCTCACTTCCTCCTTGGCCAAGGGCTGTCCTTCAGTGCTTCCATCAGGAGGTGGAGAACAGCTCCTGGACACCAGAAGAGTTATTTGCTTCACTGCCCAGTGTGTTTGTCCTGGACTTGCATTTCCCTTTCTTTTATTGTTTCTCTTTTTCCCAGAGGAAGGGAGTCTATTCTTGTGCTGATAGCATGCCATGGTTGGGCTATTTTTACAGCTCTGCTTTGGTGCTTCGTGTCTTTGGGAACTAAGGAAAAGGTGGTTGGCTGGCAGCAAGGTCTTCTGTCATCTTCTGACAGATTCTCACCACCAGCCTGCACTGCTCACCCAGATACTCATCTGAGATGGAGGAAAACGCTAGTTACAGTAAATCATAGAATCACAGAAAAGTTAGAGCTGGGAGACACCTTTTAAGGACATCTCATCCAACCCCCCTGCAGGGACATCTTCAACTAGATGAGTTTGCTCAGAGCCCCAAGCTCCAACCTGATCTGGAATGGCTCCAGGGATGGGACACCCACCACCTCCCTGAGCAGCCTGGGCTGGGGTCTCACCACTCTCATTGTGACAAATTTCTTTCCACAATGCAGGGTTTTGGGGGTTTTTTTGCCCAAATAAGTAATTCAGTAATAAACCCAAACCACCTAACGCTCACTGAGCTGCTATCACAGGGGAAATTGTGCAAGCAGGATGCACAGAAGAGCCAACAGTAACAAGAAACTCCAAGAAACCTCACACATAAAACAACTACAGCAGTTCCCAGCATACAGAGAGAAAGACTGAGACCCACCACCCAAACTTGTCACCAACTAGCTTCAAAGATGATGCATGTGAAGTATGCTGACACATAGACTTCTACTCTTCTTTCTTCCTCAGGTGACTCAAAGAAGACCTGAAAGAATCTCTCCCTTCCCTCTCCCTATCTTTTCCATCTTAGAAATGTCAGGAATGCAATATCCTGTTTTCTTTGGGTTTTCTGGGGGGGTCTTGTGGGTGCTTTAGGAAATGTTTGAATGCTGGAACTTTAAGAAAGAGCTTCATTGTGCAAAAGAACCTGATTAGTCATGGAGAATGAGAGACTATAAATAGCAGCCTCAACAATATGCAAACAAAAAGCCAGAGCAGTGTTGTAAAGCCCTTTCTTTTCTCAGATGCTGCAGATCCTCTCACTCCAGCCTTGTGGTAGCCTCACTTTATCACCCTGAACTCAGCTGGTCTTTTTGTAGAGATGTAATTCCTCTTGTAAACACCTTCCCTAAAACCCTCTTCCTCTTGTGAGAAAAAGTACAAGGCACCTCAAGGTTTTTACAATCCATCACAGAAAGGTAAACAGATCCCATTGGAGTCCCTCTGAAAATGGCAGTTTTCACTTTTGAGATATCACTTCTAAGGACAGCACCCTTGAAATGAGCCAGGCTAACTACAGGGACCTCAGAGTGAGGTGGGGAGGTAAAGACTATCAGCAGTTTACTGTGGGTGAACCTTTCACAGCCACAAAATGGGATGTTTTACTGCATGCTCTGAACTGTGATGAGAAGAAACAGAACAGATTTGTTCCTAGAGGAGGGAGAAGGTAAATACAAGCACATTTAAAATAGCTCCAACATTCAGATTATTTACAGTGCTACAAACATGCCTCAACACATCTTCAGTAAAACATCCTAAAATAATACCTCCCCAACAAAACATCCTAAAATAATACCTCCCCAGTGAAACTCAGCTCATGTTACAAACCTGATGAATTTAAATGTGTGCCAGGTAAGCTAATAAGGAAGAACCAAAGCTAACCTAAAAAGGAAGAGTCCATCTAGCAGAATGAAAACATAAAAGGGAGGGAAAGGTCCCAATGAAGTATCTGCCCTAAGGCTATGTCTTTGTGTTCTCTCTCATTTTTGTTTTTGTAATGCAATGAAAGCCATTAAGAGTTTATGTCCAGCTCAGGGTCTCCTCAGACAGCAAAAATCAACTTAGACACACAACCAAGGCAGTCCCTTCTCCTACCACACAACATGTTTTTAATTAAGAAAGAATGCCAGGATGAAGGAGCCCTTACAAGTTCAATATGCTGAGAGCACTCAGTTTTTAGAGATGGGGGGAAAGGGTTAAACTTTTTATTGTAAACTTCACATGTTTTATGTTAATGCAACTATTTAAGCCCTTTCTTGCCTTTCTGATCATGTCCTTTGACAGGAAAGGGAGTATTTGTTTTGTCTGACTTTAACTCTCAGGAAAGCAAGCTAGAACTGTCCCAAAATGTCTGTTCTTTATTCTGACCTCTGCCTTCCAGAAGGAGCAGTTGAAAGCCTGAGACATTTTCCAGAGGATGGAAGGATGAAATTCCTTTTCTAATGGAAAGATCTTACCTGGGTAATCATTCTTGTCTACATCTGAGTCTCCTCTTAGAGTGAAGCCAAATCCTGAAGGCATGGACTGTGAGGCCCAGGCTCCACTGAGAATTTGGGAAGGGTTGGTGTTTAACCCATGGCTGTGTCCATTGTAAATGAGCACTTTCCCTCTTCTGTCTTCTCCTGCAAATGGTGCACCAATGGCAATGTCTGCAGTGCAACACAAGCACAGAAAGATGAAAATAAATGAGTTAAAATATAGCAAAAATTAAGCCCCTGCAGGAAAACAGACATCAATGGCTTCAGACACCCAAGAACCTCAATCTGGAAGTCCTCCACTTCTGTATGGATTCAGTTTTCAGGCAAACACCCCAAGATGCTTGCAGTGTCTTTGCTGTGTCATGACAGAAGCTCATAAAATCATCCTGTCATTGGACTTAGCAGCCAGTCCACACTGGATTCCTCTACCATATTTACAGGACATTTCCTAAGTGTTAAAATCCTAATGACCTAATCAATGCCTGCTTCTACCCCCACAGCTCCAAACAGACACAGATTCCCCCTGATTTCATTCTTTACCTAGCTAATGAGGAACAGCTGCTAGATGAAATTAATTCTCTTTCTTTCCAAATAAAATATTCAGCATAGACAAAACCCTTCTACCCCTTCAAACATTCAGTGCTTAAATTCAATGGAATATGATGTTTTCACCCGTATCAAGCCAATGCCTTATTGAGAAATAGGAATAGAACTGAGCCAGAAGTTGTACAAGAGGCCTTGGGCATTCTGCAGTTATTCCTTGTGGGCAAGAAGCTGCATTTACTGAGCCTCATTCAACTCTCAAACTCATCCAAGCATTTGAGGAGAGAAGAAATCTGCTTTTAATGCAACATCTTAAGTATTTACATGTAGTTACAGTCATAAACCAACAGATAATATTTTTATTCAAAGGAAGAGGCTAATAATCAGTAAAGAACAGCACTGTTGCCACTGTGACTCTCCTCCTGTAGGTAAGCTTATCATGGCTTGGTTTTCAGTCTCATTTTCATCAGGATTAGTGTAAATTCTCCTGACTTTTAAAGGCAGTTACATGTTAGAGCCTTTTTCAGCCACTGCATTTCAATGTTACACAGAGATCTATATGAGTACCTTAGACATAAATTACCATTATATCCATCTTGATTGAGGTCTCCAAGGTGTGCGATTGCACTGCCAAACCTGCCAAACACTTCAGTGCCTGTCAGGATTTGTGCATCTCTGAAGAGGAAAGCACTTTCCTGCAGGTAGAGATAAACTTGCCCAACTTCCTTAGGCTTGCTCTCAAACTCCCGTTCCATAAAGAGAGGGGCACCAACCAGGAGGTCATCCAAACTGGGAGAGACAAGCAAAAACCAGTGTCAGTGAGAGACTGGGGTGATCAGCACAGTTCATGCATTGGTTGAACAGGGAGCTGACAGTTATCACAGAGTCCTAGACTGATGGAGGGAAGAAGGCACTTCTGAAGTTCTCATCCCAGCACTTGGTCAAAGCATGGGCAGGAGGCTGCCCAAGGCCATGGCCACCCCAGTTCTAAATGTCTCCATGGATGGAGACTCCACAGCCTCTCTGGGAAACTGCTTCCAGTGTCTGATGACCCTCACCACAAAAATGTTTCTTCCTGGGTTTGAGTGGAATTCCTTGCCCTTCAGCTTCTGCTCACAACAGAAACTGAAGAGCTGTCAGAGATCCAGAGGTCAGGAATTTAACTAAGAAGGGATCTGTGTTACTAGAACAAACTGGGTAGATCTTTCCTAACTCAAATGGAAGCTGGGACACAAAGCCAAACCTTTTTGTTGTGGAGACACTTGTGTTGAATGCTAGGTACACCAACAGCTGCAGTGTTCAAGGACTCTGCTGCATTAAGCATTAAAGAGAAAGGGCATCATAAAATCACCAGGCTTGGAGGGAAAAGCCCTGCTGTCCATGGGGCTACTCCAAGAGGAATCAGTAAAAAGAGACAAAATAATCAAGGGATATTTTGCACTTTGTTGTTCTAATGGGGGTGTTTCAAAACATGTTCCTAACTTTTATTTAGCAGGAAAAAAGGACCCTATTGGACAGTAAAGTATAAAATGAAGCAAGATTGGATAGCCATAACAAGCAGAAATATTCTTAATAGATTACTGATAAGAAATGACAGGATCAGCTGAGTTTCTGCAGGTTACTGAAGCCTGGATAACCTAACAGGGTAATCCCCATTATCTTCAGTGGACACTGGTTACCCACAGTCTCTCTTACTGCAGGTGACTGGTGCCTACTGGATCCCAGAAGTTTTCAGTTGGAAAACAAATTCTCCTGCTCTAATGTGAAACTTTGTTCAGACTTTGTGTAACATGTAGAAAACTCTGCAACTGCTAGAAAGCTTCCTTCTCCCAATTCATCATATTGCCAGCAGTGTTGTTTTCACAAAAGCTTTATCCATTAGTAAACCAGTTAGTAACATTGCACTGCATTGCTCTTCCCCACCCTGGCAGAAGAAAACCCATGTGATTTAAGAGTAGCTCAGCTACTGATTTTCCATAGATATATAGGATGGTTCTGGGATAAATACTGTAGAGTTTAGTACAGAATATCTCATCTAGAAGTATTTTACTCATATTGTAGAACTTACACATCCTATAAATCATGATTAGTACTTCTAGAAATGCTGTTTTTCTCTGAGGTTTTGTAGTATGTTTCCACAAAGGAAACTGCAATTCAAAATGTCAGGACACTTTGGTACAGTTGCTCTAATTTTTATAGGTCAGATTTTACCCCATGGCATGAATCACTAAAAAAGGAAGGAAGAAGATGCTGACCTGACACCAAAAGTGAGATTTTTTTTTTGTTTCCTTTCACACTACACATCAAAAGTCCTCCTCCACTAATGGAAGATGTTCCTGGTTGGGACAGAATGGGAGCTGAAGCAGTTGCCACAACACAATAGCAACAGCAAAACCAGATCACGAATGCTCTCTTTTTTTCCCAGTGAGTTATTTTCTGCATTCCATGCACTGAAAGCATTACCTAGTGGCACTGTCATCAACTAGAATTCCATTACATTGCAGTCCAGATATTCCCAGCAAGATTAGGATCCCATAGTGTTATGGCTCTACACACAATGAAGTGCAAGAGGGGCTTGGCTCCAATTAGTAGTTTACAAATGAAGGATTGTGATGCTAAGAGATTTTATTGTTTAGAGGCAGAAAGGAACCAAAAGATTCAGAGCTAGGAAGTAAAATAAGAAAAAACAGATCTTCAGCTACCTTTAAAACTCTGGTCTATGAAGCAATATCCAAAGTGCCTAAAGTGGTGGAAGGAGAATGGCAGACTCTCCATCATCCACGCTCTTAAGGTTCTCTAAGCAGAAGCCCAAGCCAGAATCCCAGATTCACCAGGTGAGGCAGAAAGCAAGCAGGCAGGAGCTGGAGCCTGCTGTGCAGGGATGGCAGCATCCCACCTGGGAGTGCTCAGTGCTGGCTTCTATGTCCTGGAAAATTTTTACTTCATTAAAAAGTTCCTTCATGGAATCACAATGTCCTGAGTTGGAAAGGACTCAGAAGAACCATCAAGTCCAACTCCTTTCTAGGCACAGGACAACCCCAAAAATCACACTCTGTCCCTCAGGGTGTTGTCCAAATGCTTCTGGAATTCTGTAGGATTCAAGAACAAGAACAAAGCAAAACTCCTTCCCTCCTCATCTTGATTCTCTCCCTTCTCTAACCCTGCTGAGCTCTGCAGGTCAAGGTAAGCAAGTCCTCTAGGAGCACAAATCCTCCCCCAGGCAGTTCCAGGGTTTGGAGTTTGTTTGGTTTCACTGCACTGTCCCAGCAGTGTACTGTAGTCAGAGAGGAAGGACTCCTCAGCTGCCCTGCTCCCTCTGATCCTCATTTCCTTATTCCTGGTTTCTTTCCAAGTGGGTAAGAAGCAATTGCTGCTCACTGTGCTTTAGAGTCAGCTTTGCCTCCTAGTTCCTACAGCTTCAGTATTTAGACATCAAGCAACCAAGGTGTGGGAGGGTCACTTCTTGGGTTCTAAGCACCCATGGGATCAGAACTATGCATTTTTGTTGGTGAAGGAGAATATTCCAACTGGCTTTGAAAATGGAGGAGTTCATATTCACAAAATTGGAGTTCTGATTCCTTTTGAAAAGCCACAACAACAAAGGCAAAGCCCCAGCCCTTGGACAGTCCTATTAAACCCTGAAGTGCAGTTTCAATTTGCAGTGGTATTTTGAACTGCTTCATTAGGTTTATTACATTACTGCACCAAGAGGTTGCAGTTCATATAAAATAAATATATTTATTTTTGTTTCAGCATAGAAAGGTAACCAGCCAGTACTGCTTCCCTCCTGATAAAATGATCTTTAAAAGCACAAGCTGACCACCTGCTGAGATTCTATGCAGGTTCTTTTTATCCTGCTGAGTAATAAAAAAGCAGGAGAATGGGGAATGTCAAGAGGTCAAAGTATAACTATGGGAAGCTTTGATATAGGCCAAATAAAAGACCAGTAAAGAGTTTATTTCACTATTTTTATTGGACTGTTTCAATCTAAATTGAAAGTGTTCTCTTTTCCCTCTTTAATAGGAATGTAGCCTGTAAGTGGATGGCAAAGTTTGTTTTGCTAAATTTCACTGTGGATTTCTCATTATTAGCAGTGGGCAACTAAACAGTAGTTCAAACAATATTCCTCAGCTTCCCTGCTCTGCCTACAGCTCTGACCTGGTGCAGATAAACCTTCAAAGGCTCACCCTGAACACTTGCAAGACTGCTGGAGAAGATGGTCTCCAGAGCTTTTCTTTCCCCCTCTAGGATGAGCTTAACCTTTGAGCCATGTCTTTAGTCTTACTGCAGCAAAGCATCACTCCTAGGAACCTCTTCAGCACATAACTTCATCAGAGTTCTCATACTGATCAGGCATCACTGCCTCCCTTATCCTTAGCCACACAAAAAACCCAAGTGAATTTGAAGTAGATATTTCCGTTTTGCTCCCTTTTGTTTTGTCTTTGGCCTCTCTCTGTTTTACTCTCCCTTTCAGAGAAATATTTCTATGGCCTATATGTGCAAACCAGCACAGGCAGTCTACATATCTAATCAGACATGTTTACCAGGCAGAGCTTTTTGTGTTTTGTTTTCTGTGGGATGTTTGGACCTCAGAGGGTCATTAGATTTCTTTTAAGATCTAGACTGAGGGACCACACAGGTCTGAGCAGCAGTTTGATTACATTATTGACATAAACTGTGGTCTCAGAGGTAGACAGAAAAAGTAACCCTGTGATTCACAGGAAATAACCTGCAGAGAAAAGAGCTTGGTTCAGTGAGAAGTTAAGTAGCAAGTCCTCCAAAAGTCTGATGAGTGTCTGTTGTAACTTAGATCATGGTTCCCCAGCCTTCCACATTACTATATGGAAGGGCTAAATTAATCCTGACTCTCTACACCACAAAAATAGGAATTTTCCAAAGCTATGGTACTATGGCAAAATCTGACCCCAGAAATCTGGAAAGATTTGAGTACTATGAAGCCATCACAGAAGCCTCTTGTTGTTTTGGTTTGGAACTTGACCATCTTGTCACTTTTTTTCCTTGTATCTGACACTCTTTAAAGGGTTAGTAGTCTCTGATGGGAAGCAATGATTTAGCCCAGAAAAATTACTGCCTGCACTATGTTTAAGCACCCAGTAAGAATTAATCACTAGAAAACAAAACGAAATAGACATGAGAGACATTTGCAATAGGCAAAAGCATGCCACAGCTCCACATCTTGACTCACCTTTCTGCAGGCTTCCAAGGCTCTGAGCTTCTAGGGATCTTTACCTCCTTGCTAGAAAGCTAGTGTCAATATTCATTTACTAAAGCCCTGAGCTTCCAAAATGTTTAATCAGACTTCAACTGAGGTCAGAGTCATCAAGTGTTCTGTTCAAGAGGGTCTGAGATCCCTGGGTGTTGGCTCTGGGAGCTGAGGAGCCTTCTCCTCAGACAAGCCCAATGCCTGTCAGAACTTCTTGGTCCTCTGGATGATGAAAAGTGATGGTCAGTCAGCAGGTGCTGGAATGAGGAGCTGATGGTACTGGCAAGTTCTTAAACTGAGAAGGGAAGCTATGGATGGTCCACAGGTGAGAAGACTTCCCTGCTTCTGAGAAGGGGAGAATGACCTCTTGGCTTCCACTTATCTCTTCCCAGCAGTAGCTAGCACTCTCTATTCACTGTTCTTCTGCCTGGATCTGTTTCCCAAGACTTTGGACATTCCTGCTCTGCCACAGTGCTTTGAATAAATACCCAGGAAGATAAACTCACCCAAACTAGGTCTGCAAGGGCTTGTGCCACTGTGGTTGCACACAGATAAGCCTCCCTGAGCAGTCACAGTTAGGAGAGCAGAGAAGCCAAGAGAAGCATTTTCAGGTAAGGAGCACCTGGAGAGCTATGTTTTTTGGTAAACATCAGGCAATGCTTCTAGGAATAGATTTGGTAACCTACCCATCATTGTTCACATCAGACACTGCAACTGTGTACCCAAAATAAGATGCCATCTGGAAACAAAAAACAATAGATAGGCTTTAATATCAGATATCCATTTAATTTTAGACCAATGAAATTATGTTAATGAAATACATCCTTTAGAGATATTTCATCACCTGGTTGCTTGGCATTACCTGTTCACCAGTGAAGTTCTGGATAAAGGTCAAGTCTGAAGAATTAATAATCGAGACCTGGTGACAAACAAACATGGAAAGTTTCAGGCACTGGTGGAGGTGTTACAGCAAAACATCACCACAAACCAACCTGACCAAGGGAAACAAACCCAGCTCACCACACTCCTCCTGTATGATGCTGAACAAATCACTACGGCTTTATGAGTCTCAGGTCCTCCATCAATAAAATGGGCAAAACTACTTTCCTTCCTCACTGGGCACTGAACAAACCACAGACTATCAGCTAACTGGTGACTACACCATTGGGCATGAAAACAAGAACTGAAAGAGATATATACATGCATTTATATATATACACACACTTTTCTTCCACAAAACGGCATGAGTCAGCTCCAGAGACACAAGGAATTTTGGGTCCACAAAACTATATTGTTTTCTCCCTTTATTTCTA
The DNA here is from genome assembly GCA_013399015.1 of Galbula dea. Lineage (NCBI taxonomy): Eukaryota > Metazoa > Chordata > Aves > Piciformes > Galbulidae > Galbula > Galbula dea. Next base: position 756,183 of record VWZX01008611.1, on the reverse strand, counting down.
ACTGCATATCTTGACTCTTGGCATATCTTGACAACTGGCAGAGTCCAACTGACTCTGGAATTCAATGTATGTACTTAGAGCACTGGCAATGAACACTGGGTATGAATAATCTGAAGTTGGCTTTCTCTCCACTGTGGACGCACATTGCACACAGAATATGCTGCCCTCTGAGTAAGGTTAGGTCTGATAACACTCAGTGGGCATAAGGAAATTAGTCATATTCAAAGCATGCTTGTAATTAGCTATTGAAAACAGACTTCAGAAGGGACTAAGCACTTAATAGTCAGAGCCCAAAGCCAGCCAGCTAAGCCTCAGGGTGAAAGTCAGTGGCAGTTTTCTCTTATTAGGAAGTTTGAGATCAAAGAGACAGAAATCTCATGTAGCCTTTAACCTCCTGCGTAGCCTAAGAGCCTTCTCACTAGAAAAAGGGTAAAATGTGGGTCCAGTACATACATAGCCAAAGTTCTGTGCTCCCCTTGGGACTCCAGCAACCAACTCTGAAAGGATAAATGATCAGCAGTCAACTGGTTGTGCCTTCTGAGTGCTGCACCCCATGCAGATGCAGGTTTCACAGTGGCAATGATTTTAAGCAATGCTATCAAGCCTGTGAGATGTCTGATCCTCTGTGGGTGGCAGCTGCTGTCTAAGTGCAAATTATTCTAAATGTGTCCTGTCTCAACTTGATTCTTGATCCAAGACCCTTTGCAAAGCCTCAGGCACCAGTCTATGTTCTGTATGTGGACATTTCTACTGAGGTGCATCCAGCTTTTCCCAAAGCAAGGCACTAGCCGAACCCTCCATCTACCTGTAGAAGGTTTTCTCTCCCTCTAAGCCCAGCCTTCAATAAAAGCAATCCAGTTCTTCTGTCTCCTGCTGTTAAATAAGAGGCTTGGGGTAGCAGAAAAAGCAGAGGGAACTTGTTCTTACTGCATCATGCCTGTGCTGGAAAATATGATGTGTGAAAAGGGTCAGCTAATGAACTGCCCAGGAACCCTGTCCCTAGGGCACATGAACTGGAACCAGGGAAACTTACAGAGCCAGGAGCTGCTTTCACCAACCAGAGCTAGCATGCTGGTGTGGACACGGGTCTTTGTCCAGAAGCAGCTGAATGTTATCTCCTAGCCTGGGCTGTGATGTTTCTGTGGCAGTCAGACACTTCCAAGCCACAATGCATCTGCTCAGCCAGATGCTGAGGTCCAGCAGCCTCCCTGCAGGTCAGTAGTTTGACTGTGGACCAGAAGTACAGGACTGCACTGTTGGCTCCACTTGCTACTGCTGAGCACCAACCTTGCTACATTACATGAGCCTGGATGGCTTCACCCACCATGCTGCCATAGCTGTAACTGCTGGAAGGATGCATGGGCACCATACCATGGGCACTAGGCTTTCAAATGTGTAAAGGGTGTGTTCCTCTGCAGAGACACCAAAATGAGGAACTGAACAGCCACCTGGTTCCCATTTGGGTATACAAACTCTTACCTTGTTCAGAATCCCCAGTAAACTCCCCAGCAGCCACTGAGTATCCTGTTTAATGATAAATCACAAGCAAAACACCTGATTAACCACATCTTTCCACAAATATGCAAGGACAGTCAGATTTGTCTGCTCCTCTGAGCATCAGAATGCAAAGTTTACTAACATAGTACGTTAAGACTGCATGGAGAAAAGGGAAATTATCACATTATTATGGCCAAATTAACTGTAGGTCTGAATGTGTAATAAATCCACCCCTTTTCTACAAAAAATAAATAATTATTACTTCATAATCTTCCTGAAGAAAACAGCAGGTACTATGGTGATTTGCCCTAAAAGCTGTTGGCACAATTTAGGTCTTCATTGCTCTACAGATCTGTGTGAATATCCTGGTTTAACTCTGTATGGAAGCAGATTTCCAAAGGTGCAGTTAAGTCTCCTGGAGCTTTAGCCAACCTGTGAGATTATCAGGGACTGGAATTTCAAATCAAAATTCAAATTTGAGCTTTCAAGTGGGCAGAGATGAATGGATGCATCTTTGCCTTCAAATTTCATTGCCTGTTCTGTTATTTTCTGAAGAAAACTCTCTTACTTGCAGAGACATGTGAATATCAGACAAATTCTTAGACACCGGTGCTAATAAAAGGGACATAAAGAGCATTTTTTCTTTTATTACACAACACCTTCCAACAGACTTTTGTTATTGCTTACTTTGATTGTCTTTCAAATAGCAGTCAACTTTTAAATATTTGTGCAGTACTGCACAAAATACTGTAAAGCTGAATTTTATCTGCTAAAAACTGGAATTGTCTTTAATGACTTTAAACTCCAGTATAGAACTGTCACAGCAGGAAGGGACCTTCAAGATCATCTACTTCCAACCCCCTGCTTGCCAGGGACACCTCCCACGAGAGCAGCTTGCCCACAGCCCCAGCCAGCCTGGCCTTCAAAGCTTCCAGGGATGAGGCTTCCACAGCCTCTCTGGGCAACCTGTTCCAGTGTCTCCCCACCCTAACAGTGAAGAACTTCCTCCTCATATCCAACCTAAATCTCCCCTCCTCTAGCTTGCATCCATTTCCTCTGGTTCTATCAGTACCTGACCTCCTAAACAGTCCCTCCCCAGCTTTCATGTAGCCCCCTTCAGATACTGGAAGGCCACCAGAAGGTCTAAACCTTTATCTTCAAATAAAATAAACAAAAATAAATAAAATATCTAAATCCTTATCTTCAAATAATAAAAAAAAAAAAATGGGAAAACTTTGTATTTCTGCTTAAGTATAAAAAGACCCAAATAAGCAAATTTTGTATTTCTGTTTAAGTATAGAAAGATAAAAATGGGAGAATTTTTTATTTCTGCTTAATTATTTCAAAGCAAATAAAATGAACCCCAGTGAGCCCTTTAAGATCTCAACCTTCAATATTAATGATATGCATAATATTGTTGATAGTGTTCACGATCCCACTGAAGTCAAGCAGCTAACAACTGATTTGTGGTTGTGCTTAGGGCAAACCATGTTTGAATCCTCTCTCAGCTGGGACATTAGTAATTTAGGGCTTGTTTCCACATTTCTGTGAGCCCCTTCTCAGAACAGACTGCCAAGTGACAGAGAGCTTGGCTTACCCATGTAGTTGTCATCATAGGAGGGTGGTGCCACTCCTGTTTGCTTCTCTCGTGCCAGCTTCCTCAGAATATCCTTGAAGGAGTAATTTGCAATGATGTCTGCAATGCTTGCAGTGATGACCTGACCTGCATCCAGACAACTCCATCAATGAAAGGGACACAAAGAGGAGCCAGGTTCTACAAAAGAGAGCTAGCAGAGCACTGGGACAGAGCTGAAGGGGTAACCCAGCACAGATACAAGACATCTCCTCTCAATCTTTCTCCATTGTCACCCTGAAAGTCTCAAGAGTACATGTAAAGCCATGAAACAGGGATTGAGACTCTCTCGAACCACCACAAAAACATCTCCAGACCCCTCTCAAGGTGCTGAGTGAGACTGAAGCCAAGCATTGGCAGGTTCAGCTACCTTTGGATGCTGGACACTACAAATGTAGCAGACCAACAGAAGTGATTTCCCAATGGAGGATTCAAAGCCATCAATTCCCTACCATCAGCAGCAGCAGCAGCAGCAGCTAGATCTTCCTGCTCTAGCTGCAGTTCAAACCCACATATCAATGAGGCTGACAAGGGGCAAGCTGTTAGGCAGAGTCTGGAACCAGCTGGAGCATACATGCCAAAACAGGTTAAAGCAAAAACATCCTTTTAACCCTTTTCCAAAACCACTTCAGGTTTTGTTTACATGAGAAACTACATCTTGGAAACTAGAGTGATGCCACAAATGAACTAAAAATGCATGCAGATAGCAACAAAAAGGTTCAGAAACAAACAGTGACAGAAGAACTTTAGAAAATATTACATTTGCTGCACAAATCTGAGCTATTTCTAAACTTGTAGTATTTCTAGGGACGAAGCCAGCTTATGAATTGACAAAAGTGCTAAAATGCAAACATAAAATGTTGTTTCTATTTGTTTAACTTCCTATACAACTTACATCCTGAATTTTCCCTGGCTTATTTTTATACTCAGCTGAAGGTTAAGCAACTATTCAGATTTATATTTGTCAGAAAGAAGACTAGAGTCTGGTTATCTCAAACTGAGAAAACAATGGGAATCCAGACCAGCATTTCCCACACCACCTTCTGCTTCCCTGCCAAGAGGAGGTTAGCCAGCCAGAGGAACATACCTTGCCAATAAAAACTACCAGGCCCGCCTACTATCAGGTCTCCATTCTACAAAAAGCAGAATTGAATAAAATTACACAGCAAAAGAACACAACCAAATTAAGCATGCATGGGAAAAAAACAACATAAACAACCAAAAGAGTATCAGAATCATGATGAGAAGGAGAATAACCCTGGTGAAGGGAAGGACGGAGGTGCATGGGTGTGCAGGGAAATTCACTGTTAAACACAGTTTATGCATCTTGACTTGAATGAAAGACAACTTTTTTAGCAACTCCAAAAATTGCTGATTGCTTGTAATAAAGCCAGCACAAAGAAGAGTCTTAACACTCAGTGAAGCAACACTAATATAGAGAAATACACTTTTGCCTCCCCTACAATGAGGCTTTTACTCCTCAGCTATTAATACTGTGAATAACAATGTAGGTGCAGAACAATGACAAGGATCAAAGCTATGGGAGGTCCTGGTGCTGCAACAGTAGTGCAGATAATAACCAGAGTGACCAAGTTTAGTCGTTGGACCACAATTTTGTTTCTGGACCCTCTTGGCATGTAAGAACAACTTGCCATTTCCCTTAAGCACTTTCACCTCCACTACAGAACTTAGTCAATGACTAGTTTGCCTCCAAAAGCGTCCTTACACAAGCTAGTTGGCCTCTTAGAAACTAGCTGGTGTCTGGTGTCTTTCCAGGTCTCTGGAAAGCATCATAAGAGGAACACAGAGATAGAAGCACAGGCAGCTTTTTTCCTAATTATTTATTAGTATAGACTGAGCAGAGTCAGGCTGGAGTGCTGGAGGGAGATAAAAAGGTGCTGACTGCAGTATTTCTTTCGTTAACAAACCCAGATCATTTGAAGCTTGCAAACGACCTTGCAACATCTTCCCAAAACTTTCTGTATGGAACAGCACAAGGATAAACTCTTGGTCAGCAAGACAGTGCTTGAACACTGGGGATATATCAGAATTACAGTTGGCCAGAAACAGGATCTCACCTTGTAAAAGTCTAAGCTGAAGCCTGCTTGACAGAAGCCTTGTCCTTCAGGATCTGTGTTGCCTGCAATTGAGAAGGTAGAAGCATGCTGTTGGTTTGCACAGTGCCCGTGGAGGACAGGTCCCAGAGCCCTGGGGCTGCCAGGCTGGGAATGCAAAACTACCAAAACCTGTGGAAAGATTTTTGTATTGTTTTTCAGAAGAGACAGAGCAGATCAAGGCCTCCTACAGGACCCTGAACATGCAACCCCCTCCTGGAGGTCTTAGCAAACAGGACTGGTTACTTGGGACTCTCCTCTCACTGCCAAGGAAGGACTCTTGCAACAACCATCAGGGGTTGAATCCGAGGTACAACAGCAAACAAGAAACCCTAGAATGGTCACCACAGTCTGCTCTGCCATAAACACAGAAAGAAGTGTTTGCTAAGGCATTCTCCAGATGGAGCCAGCATGGGTTGGTGTTCAGAGAACACCCTGGTGATCTGCATATGGCAAAGGAAAGGGACAGGTCCTTCACAAGGGCCAACCCTTCAGCTGACTCACAGCTGCTCACCAAGGGCTGAAGTCTGGCACACTTCTGGATGCACAACTCTACATGCAAAACCACCCTTCCTGCTTCTGTCCATTTTTATTTCTGGTTTCCAGACCCTTAAAGAATTGCACAAACTGTGTTGCCATGCCATGCATTTTAGGGCTTTCCTAGGAGTGCTGGAAGTCTGTAGGACAGGGAAACTGAGAGCAGGAATGGTCACTTGAGCACTTGCTGCTAATGTGCATGGCTTTACTGCATGGTGGAAGTCCTTGATAAATGAGCTATTGTGGGTGACACTGCACTCCAGGAGTGGTGATAGAGGTTTGTGTGTTCCTGTGCAGGGTCTGCTCTTCAGATGGTGATTCTGTGAGGAGAGATTTATACTCAGCATCAGCATGAGTAATTGGTTTAAAATGCTGTCTGGATCTGCTTCTTATCCAGATCTGGTTTGCTACATTTCAAAGCCATTTAAACTGAAGCAATTATATCTCACCACTATAACTGCATAAGCTTAATTTACTTAATTTCTCCTCTTTCAATTACACAGTAAAGCATCCAAATGCAGACAGACCTACAATTTAAAGCTGATTTTTCTTCAATCCCTCATCCAATGCAATAATGTCATGTAGGAAACTTCATTCAGCCAAGACTGTGTGAGGGCTGGAAGGCTGGAAACTCTGAGTGCAGCAGCAACTCCCCCAACACAAGACTGTTCCTATGGACACTTACTGTTGCGACAAGGAGAATATTCAGCATAGGCACTGAAGTTCTGAACTGCTACGTAGCAGGTGCCAACAGGGTCCTTCTCAGGGCTGTCTTTAAGGGTTCTCCAGTGATATAAGGGAGCACAAGCCTATCAAAACAGAAATAATGTCAGAGGCACCTTTCACACACTCATGCATCTGGCAAAGGTAGTTTTTAATGCTGTACAAGGATTCCCTCTGGTATGGAGTCATTCATGTAGCAATGATCATAACATATGGACAGAAGAAAATGCAGGAGCACTGCTTCTTATAATTTCATTATAAACTGAAAAACACAGTTTGATCTTTCACTTATAGCCCTTAGCAGGTGACATCTCTCAGAGACACAACTCACATGTAAGCAAATGTTACAGATACCCTCTAAGCCTACATACACAAGGAGTATGTTTGCCCTATTACTACTCACTGCACACGACTTGGTCCCATAGTTTAGGTGGGAGATCATATAGATGTGGCTGAAGACACTCCTACTTCTGTGCTGATGTCTCTTAAGGTAGTGGACACTGTAGTGGAACTGCTATGATTCTGCTCAGCAGATTTGTCAGGGTGTTGAGCCATTTTGTCTGTCACAACCATCAGGCTGTCTGCACTCTTATAAACCCCTGGGTCAGATACAAGTTGTGTACAGAGAGTTTTGTTTGTTTGTTTTAAAGCAATTCAGACACTTGGAAAAATAGAAAAGATAAGCTATCAAGTATACAAGTCATTCTTCAGGGGTTCCTGTGCCTTACTACTCCTTCCCTGGCTGCGGGGAAGAAAACACTACCTCTTCCTAAGATACAAACAAATCCCCCACTCATGTCCTACCCTGCCTTATTTTTTCCAGCCAGCAACCTATTTACCCCTGGGAAGGCACTGTTACTCTTCACATCACTGGATCAGCCTTAGTTCTGCAGTCAGTCCCAGCTGGATGAACCACTGCTGTGCTACCAGAAAAATCAGAACTGCTGCAACACTGGCTTAAGGACCAGGGACTCTTAACATGCTCCTGCCTGGAAGATCTCACAGATTAAAACATAGCAGAGAGCAAAAACCAGAGTGCAGAGGAATACATGTCCTCTGAAGGTGACTTTAGGTACATTTGGCATTAAGCAAAGCAGTCTGAAACAGAGATCATATAGCAATATAATTCTATGATCATCATAAATGCTAATTTAATTCAGTATACTATCATACTGTTAGGTTACAAAATGTTCCTAGCAGCTTGACTACATTTTCTTTCTCCTTTCAGTCTACAAAGCTTAAAAGATAAAGTATTCTACCTTCAGCATTCAAGTTTTTGCCTGAGAAACACTGACCATCTATCTGTCAGTTACCAGAAGGAAAACAAAGCCTGGTCAGTACAGAAACAGCACATCAGCTGGCTGTGAGGTTTCCTGCTCCTCTTAAAGATTCAGCAAATGGTGAAGAACAGCTCTATTTCAGCCTCTGAACTGCTTAATAGAGCACATAAAATGAAAAACAATTCTGCTATTTTTAGAGTTTCTACACTGACAACTCAGAAGAGTGACTTATTATTTCTTCTTACAAATCCTTTCGTTGTGTAAGTAACTCTTAAACAGAAAGTGCATGTACAGGAGTGGTGCATGGGGCAGTGAATAGGAAGTTTGAGAGCTGAGACAACACTGACACAAGTGACAGAGAATTACCAGTCTATGCTGGCTCTGTAACACCATAAGGGGATGTTTTATTCATCACCTGTTCCACATCCAAATCCTTCTCTAGGTAAATCCCAAGGCATTCTATTAGCTGAGGGAAAGCATTTCCTTGAGGTAGTTCTTCCATTAGGACTACACAAGTAAGAACTGGAAGTTTTAAGCAAATCCCAAGACACAAATTACTGCTTTGCAAGTATAAAAACTAGTAAAACTAATGACCAGACCAATTATTCTGATCACAATTATTTCAGTGACTTTTGTCTTAGTGCATAAATAGCAAATATAAAATGTCTGTGCATAAGGAGCATCACCACTACTTCACTAAGCAATCAAAGCACTCATCCCCTGCTGGGGTTCTCTATCAATACAGGGAAAATGTTCAGTGAAACCAGAACCTAGCACTTTGAGAGCAATCTTGATTTGGAGCCTTTTTCATCATGATTTTTTAGCAGCTGTTTCACCATGGCTAGGACACAGCTATTCAAAACAAGCTAAATGTGACCAGAGAGCTCAGAGCTTCCTCTTCCTAATTTATCTTCAGCACAGGTTCTTGGCTGCCTTTATATTCTATGTTTAGCATTCCAAATAAAGCTTCAGAATACAAAGGATTTCAGAGCATGTAGCTATCAGTTAGTGTGTGCCTCTAAACACGTGTGTGTGTGCCTTTAAACAAATCATCACTCATTTTTCTGCCAATATGGCATCTGCTGTTTTCCCATGGCAGTGGGAGCATCTTCTCATGACCAGTTCAACCTTGTTTTATTGACAGCTTTCATTCTCTGAGGTACCTTCATCATCTGGTTTATAACTGATGCCTAATCCCAGAGCTGTCTCCATCCCCTGCACACAGAGCTATTAAAGATACACATTTGAGAGAGAATAAACATTAGCTCCAAGTGAACACCAAATGGGTAAGACTTACCACAACTTTTTCTTTATGAGCTTTGACTGTTGCCCCAAACCATTGACTTGTCTTAAACTCAATAGGTTCCCTGGTGCCATTGACTTTAATTTTCCTGTTGTCTGACAGAGAAAGAAGCAGGATGTTGACAGCTTATTTTTAAAAGCATTATCCTGTGAGTTACAGACTAATGGACATATTACATTGCATCCACTGTCATCACCCCACCAGCTGAATAGGAAAGGGACATTCTAGTATCATTTAAGCTGCTCACTGGTAATATCTTAAATACAGCTGTGAAATGTCACATGTGAAAATGCAAAATAATTAAACTTCAGACAAAAATAAAAAGGACTGGAAGAAGAAATCCTATGTTTCCCCCTGCTTAAAAAAAAAAAAAAATTACCTGGAATTTATGAAGAATGAACAAGAATCTACAAAACTAGGTGAAAAGAAGTTTTTCTCATACGTGATAGAAACTTTCCATGCATAAAGCCTGCTCCATAATGAGCTTTTGTCAAACAAATGACATTTCTCAGCATGCTTGTTCAGAGACCAACACTGCAGATAGCAGAGGACTTAGTTTTTACCAGAATTACATGTGTACACACTGTCCCAAGGGACAGCTTCTTAATGCTGCTTTAGATACACTGCTGCAGATGTCAGCGTAAGAGAAGCCATCTGGGCAAGGACCCAGGCCAGCTAGAATGCAGCTCAGCTTTTAATAGAAAGCAGACCTCCCTTCCTTTCACCCTCAGCTCTCTGAAGTAAGCTGAGTTCCCATGTGTTCACAGGCTCTACTCTTCCCTTCCCAGTCATCTGTAATGAACTTCTCCACTTATACCCAAGCAGGGCATTACTCCTTCCCCCTTCTATCTGCATCCCCTTGGGTTCGTTTCTGGTTCCTATCAGGAGGGATTTCACAGGAATCAATCCTTCTCACTGACTTGAAGTGAAAATAAACCTAAATACTGTCTACCATGAAATGTACAAAGGAAAAAGGCAATGTCAGATTTCCCTAGGGCAGTGCTGGAGTCACCATCCCTGGAGGGCTTCAGAACACATGTAGAGGTGGCACTTGGTGACATGGTTTGTGGCATGTGGGGGTGTTGGGTTGATGGCTGGACTGGATGACCTTGGAGATCTTTTCCACCTTAATGATTCTGTCCTATGGATTTACATTCATTTTGACGATACCAAGGAAGAATGCAGCCAACACTTCAAGAAGGCAGCACTGCCTGGGGTTTGCCCAACAGGGAGAGAGGAGACACCCAGATGCTTTACCAGGCTGTTGGATTATCAGGTCACAGTAACCTCATAAATGTTACAGACACAAAGTGTGTTACAAAGAAACCTGCCCCGTGCCTGGAGAATAAGGATACTTTGTAGGTTTTTTTCCTAATAAAGGTAAAGGAAACTTGAATGGGAATGAATCTGTGGAAGTCTGAAAGCCTCTTCCTTCACACAAATATTTGTTCCTGTGCTGTGTCAATTACAAGAGCTAGTGTGGAAAGCCAGAGTTAGAGAGAGAAAATTCAGGAATACTTGGATTTAAAACAAACAAAGAAACAAACAAACAATCAGGAAGAATAATTTCAAATCACTCAAGAATATTCATTTTAAAGATACATGTTATTTAAGTCAGAGCTCAGCTGTAGGAGCGTGAGAGACAGCGACGCTGGCACACAGTGCTGCAGGAGCTGCCAGCTTCTGCTTAGTTGTTGGCAACACCACTTTTGATTATTTTTTCCAGTGAAGTCAGACCCTTTCAAACTTTAAAGGATTTTTTTTTCCTTTTATTCTTTTGAATGCTTCAGTAGATCTAAACATGATCAATGTCCACAGATGAGGTCTTGGTAGACACAAAGCTTGAAAATCAGCCTAGAGCAGCCAGAGCTAGCTTGGCTCTGAAGATACCACCACTGCTCTCTCTTAAAAGATCACTACCATCTGAGAAGAAGTTAGGCTTTAAAAGTGGGACAACCATTTGCAGGATTTACAAGAAACACAGCTGAATTCAGCAGTAAATCTGCTGTGCACACAACCCCAGCCCCATCCTGCTCAAGTGTGTAGTGTGGCATAAATCCTTCATCAGGTGGCAGAGGATTTTAGTTGTAAAATAATCAGTAAAATACCACAGATGAATTAATACATAGCTTTTTTTCTTTCTCCCCTAGATAAATCTCTTTTGACAGAAATCCTCTAACCACCTTTCTTCAGGATTCTTGCTGGAGCTATGGCATCTTATATGCCCATTTTTGAGCTTGTGCCTCAAAGTACAGTTTAGTCTTTGGTCTACAACAACCAATTAGTATTTCAGATTGCTGCCAACCAGCTGCTGCTTCCCTGCAACTTCATCAAAATGAGGATATACACACAACTCACTTGTGCCACACACAAGGACTGTCATTAGCATGCCCTGGGAGTGCTGAGTTAGACAACAAGGTGAAGCCACTCTAAATGCCCACTTCTGAGCCAGACGCCCTAGGGAACAGTTCTCCTCCTCCTAAAGCAAACATCTGAGAAGGTTTGAAGAACCATGGCCTAAAAGTACTTAATTTTCCCCCTCTCTGATGGATAGCCACATCGTAGACTGGAGCCAGAAGAAAACCATTCATTTACTCAGATAAATACTACTCATTTACTCAGATAAATACCAATCCAGAGGTTTCTTTTGAAAACACCAGCAAGTTGTTATTTCTGCCTCTGGTCCACCCTCAAAACAGTGAATCTAAGTGTTTCAAAAATGTGTTTCTCTCAGTATCCTGACAAGACCCTTCCAGGGCAGGGAAACGTCCCCCCCTCAGGTCATCTATGGGATGTGAGGCTCCCAGGCTCTCTCTACACTCTACTTTACCACAGGCTAAGCTACATGTCTGTGAGCAGCAAAAGCTTGGCTTGAATTCAGGCTCCATTCAAATGTCATCTTCTCTTCTGAAGAGCATGCCTGGCCCCTCTCAGGAAGGAGCCCAGGCTGTCCTGGGTCACAGCACGTGACACCAGTGCAAGGATAGCTGCAGTACAAGGCAGCAGCTGGGCTGGGCACATGACGCCTCAGCCTGTCCACACAGCAGTCCCTGAGTACCAGCTGGATTGCTTCAGAGCCAGCCCAGGAGCTGTTCCAGATGGTCAACACTCTGGATGACTCACAAATTTGGCTGGAAGCTCAGCCCTGGAGTCACTCTTCTTTCTACTGCCTATGAGTGTGTTGCAGGCTAAGGCTTGGACAACCAGGAGATGCAAAGAGAGGTAAAAGGATAAATATAAGGTGCAAGGACATCCCTAAACTGCATTTCAGTCACCCCAAAGCATCTCATTTTCTACTGCAGGAGCCAAGACTCTTACATAGTGGTGCTGCCCCACAATCCATCTTCAGAAGCAGCTCTGGGGATGGTGAAACATATTTTCCAAGGTAGTGTTCCTTCACCCAGTCCTTCAGCTCTGAGGTACCAAGATACTTGGGCTCCCAAAGGGAGAAAAAGCCCTTCAGGTGCTATAGGAGGAGCTAAGACAAGGAGAAAAGTTTCAATTCAGACACTAGAATACAAACCTGTGTAAAGACAACAGCACAGAGACTCATATTTAGGAATTAAGGCCTGCACATGGAGCAAGTTTCAATGCAAATCCATACCACTTGCACACACTGGACTAAATTGGGCATGTTCTGTGGGGATTGGTCTCCTCTCAGTCACTGAGTCAGTCCATTCTAAACTGTTTAACAGGCACAAATCAAACATTACTCCCACAAGTATTTCTTTGTTGTAGTAATCAGGATCTGCACGAGAAACATGGATTTGCAAACACTGGCAGTGGCTTACTCAGCACTTGGAAACTAGAAGTAAAGAAATGCAGCATCTATTATGATTGGAAAGTACTCAAATGAACACAAAAAATACCTGAATCAAATTTAACACAGGCAAACAATGCTTCTAATCAAAGCAACAACTCCAGCTCTGTCACAGACCTGCAACTCTTGCAGGAAAGTTCTCACCCTTCAGGAACTCTGAAAAGAATTAAGCTTACTACTTCATGAGGAGAGGTGAATAATCATCTCAACCTCCCCATGCTTATAGCAAATGGGAATACAAATACATAAACCAAGAAACATTTATAACTACATAAATGCATACAGGTCAAGGAAAGAGACTGTCCCCTTCACATGGGGCCAACACCTGGAATGCTGTGTACAGCTTTGAGAGAGCAGGACAAGACCTGTGGGTGTTTGGCCCAAAGAAGAGCAAGCAAAGGAGAATCTATCTGCATCTCATCTGTTGTTCAGCAGGTAGAGAGAAGGAGAGAGAGCCAACCTCCCACTGGAGGGACACAGCAAAGGAAAATAGGCAGAAGAGACAAGTTACAGCAAGGGAAGTTCTGGTCAGATAAAAAGGAGAGACTCCTCCCAGTGAGGGTGACCAAGGGCTGGAACAGATTCCCCAGAAAGGCTGTAGCATCTCCATCTTTGGGTGGTTTCAGAACTTGGCTACACAAGGCAACCTAACTGAACTTCGAAATCAGTCCTGCTGCATCATTAGGGTCCTGCCTTACCAGGGGAATAGAGAGGGAAGGGTTCATGCTGGCACACCTGGTCCCATGTTCTGGAAGAGAGGGAACCTTGGAGAGCCAACCCAACTACCATGGAGAGTGACACCATAAAGGATTCCATTTGTAGCACCCATGACCAAGCAAAGGTAAACCAGCAACAGTCACAGGGTCACTGCTATCAGACTCTCAGCAGAGAGGCAGAACACAAATGCAAAGCTTAAGACTGTGGTTGAGGGAACCAAGCCAAGCAATTGCCTTCAACATTAGTTTTGGGGGCAAAAAAAAGGACTCCAAAGCCTTTAGGGACAGTAAGGACATGCAGAACCCTTGCATGATGGGAAGAGTTGCTTCTATTTTTACTTTTATCTGATGTTGCAAACATCTATTTAATTTCTGGGGTTTATTGTGCCTTAGATGCTATCCCTATGAGTTGTTTTAATTTAATAGATCATATCTAGAGAGCTTTATTTAGACTTCCATGCCATGAATCAAGAAAAGAAAGAGTCATCAAACCCAATGGGATTTTTTTCACTAAGCATAATCTGATCAAAAACAAATCAAGACCTCAGGGCTTGAACTAACATAGCTAAGAGTATTTTTTTTTCCCTTCTTTAGATAAGCCTGAGACTTACAAAAGAAACCCATGAGGGTCTATTATAAATCAGAATGCTGCAAGTGAACAGTGAGGCTCCAGATAAGGTCTTACTGGCACAGGGAGCTGAAATGTGTCAACATTTAAGAGCACAACAAAGTTCTCCCTCAGCACTTTCTCTTGAGATGCAAATTCTGCTTTCTAATAGGTTTTCCCTAGAATCTGACCATCTCTACAGCTAATGATTTTTTCATGCAGCTAACCCTCTGGAGTCCCACAGTACATCCTCTCCTTACACAGCTCCTGGCTTCTCTCACAATCAGCTCAACTTCTGGCCACATTAGCTGGTGGTTTTTATCAACTGCACCCTTGGCCAGAACTGATCTGCATCCTTCTCTCCACATCCCTCTCTCCTGCTGCACTCCAGATTCTCTCCAGCTAGTTTAGAAAACTACAACCTACTTTATTAACACTGGTGAAGTTAACTGACAGCAAAGACAACAGCCCAGAGAGTTCTGGGGAAACACAGGGGAAGCGGTCTCTAACAGTCTGCCTTTAGGAACTAATTTAAAACATGAGAACTTGCTGCAGCCTGGCAAGTATCACAATTAAAAGTGACTTTTATAATGAGTTTCTGAAATACGAACTGTTAGCTTTCCAGAGGCTTCCAAGAGCAATCGTGCTCTTCAGGGGGCAGTCAGGTTTGCTTCTGGCTGCAAGATGCCTTCAGCGCCTCCCAAGTTCCCGGCTGTCTAGCTGGGGGAAAGCTTTCCTCAGGCTGCTCTCCTGCTACCTCTCCTGGCAGCTGAACGGAAGAGCACCCAGCTCCAGCACACGGACCTGGCAGCCCTACTCCATGCTGAAGCAGGAGGGCTCCCTGTGAGCCTCATCTCACAGTGGAGAACCTGGAAAGGAGAAGCTGGCTTTGTGCAGGTAAGAGAGGAAGGGCAGAGCACAGCCTCTCCTTGAGCTTCAGAGGGGATCACAAGCCTCACACTGCAGTGCGACAGGACAGACCTAGAGAGGAGGGAAACGAGGGAGAAGAATCCCAGTCCTTCAGTCCACACCTCCTGGAGTAAGGGGATACTAAAACCCTTCCCTTATATTTATCTGAGTTCCCTGCTGGAAGGGAGCAGGTGAAAGCACCCTCAGGGGCAGTGCTTCCAGCTTCTTCCCAGAATCTTGGCCCCTGGATTAAGGGAGCTTTAAAGAACTGCAAACACTGGATTGCAGAGGCAGTTCTTTATCAACAGCAGGAAACAG
Source organism: Galbula dea (assembly GCA_013399015.1). NCBI lineage: Eukaryota > Metazoa > Chordata > Aves > Piciformes > Galbulidae > Galbula > Galbula dea. The sequence continues at coordinate 740,726 of VWZX01008611.1, read as the reverse complement.
AGAGAGTTCCTGCTAAAGCCCCTTCTTGGCTGGGGGCCACATCATATGGGAACGTCTGGTACATGACTTGTGTATGGATAGGTCAGCCCTGATCCTACAGCACATCGACATTTCATCCTCCTTCCTGCCTCTGTCCTCTGCTCCCTTCTCAGAAAATTCTAGTTCATCAACAGCATTAATTATTGGTGTTGGTTTGCAAGTAAATCACCTTGTGGTTTGAGGGGTTTCTGGATTAGCTGTTCTGATGAATCATAGAACCATTTAGGTTGGAAATAAAACCTCTCAGATCATCAAGTCCAACCATCCACCCAACCCCCCTATGCCACTAAACCATCTCACCCAGTGCCATGGCTTCATGGTTTTGGAACCCCTCCAGGGATGGTGACTCCACCACTGCCCTGGGCATCCTGGGACAATGCCTAACCACTCTGGCAGGGAACAAATCCTTCCTCAGATCCAACCTGAACCTCCCCTGGCACAACTTGAGGCCATTTCCACTTCTTCTATCTCTAGTCAGCTGGGGGAAAAGACCCAGCCCCACCTGGCTCCAGCCTCCTGTCAGGGAGTTGCAGAGAGTGAGAAGGTCTCCCCTGAGCCTCCCCTTCTCCAGACTAACCAAGCCCAGTTCCCTCAGCTGCTCCTCGTGAGACATTCTCCAGACCCTTCACCAGCCTCCTTGGCCTAATTTGGACAGAGAGGTGGCCTGAGAAGTTAGTGACAGTCTAGAAGAACTGCCTGTAGAACAATTCCAGTGAGGTGGGATGACATTTAGGAATGACCTGAGGAACTCCTGCAGCTCTACTAACTCTACCTAAGCCAGCTTCTCAGCAGAGCAGCTTAGCCCACACACATCTCCCCACTCACACAAGTTGTGCAGCTGCTTATAACACTCAGACCACCTCAAACATCCCAACACACACACAGTGCCACAGAGAGGATGTCAGGCGTGGTCTTGTTTTTGGGTGTCAGTGCTAGAAACAAGGAGCCCAGCCTGTGTTTGACAGCCAGAGCATGGCACTTAGAAGAAATGCCACATTTCTCAAGGCGTTTTCATATCCTTCATTGCAAATTGAGTGGATCCCGAGTGTTCCTGCTGGGAACTCCACTGGGTAATCCAACACAGTGTCTACCCCCTTGTGTGATCTTAGTTTCTGAGAAAAAAGGATCAAGAGAGCTGCACAAACCATAAGGACTTGTCTTTTGGATGTCAGGTCCAGTAAGGCTTAGCACTGGTAATCTCCCTCCAGCACCCTGTGGCATGCAGTATACAGAGGAACTTTCCTCATAGTTAAACTGTTATTTTAAAAATAGAAACCTATTATTCACAGAGAAAAACCCAAACCTTTTCAACCAAACAGTCTCTAGAGGAGCAGAGACCATCCTACCTCAGCACTTACCACCAGAATATCAACCTCAGCAAGCCTAAGTTTCTCCCCAAGGTGTCTTATCCCTGACTCAGTTCCCTCAAATGATTTTTTTGGAGAAGTGTCCCTTCCATCTGAGTCAATTCATACTTTACAAACTCAATACATTCTTTTTTTCCTTCCTTCCCTGACTCATGACCATGTTCTTGTTCATTGTTGCCTTTCAAACAAGCCTTAAGTGCTTGTGGAGACCTTGTTCCTGTGTAGTTAGTTATACTTCAGAGCCCCATAACAAGGCATAAGTAGCCAGCCCCTCAGTAAAGATCTCAGTATCTGCAAGGCACAGGACAGCTGTCAAGGAGAACAAAGCAACTCCACACCTCTAACAGCATGAGCCTCCAAAAAGGCCAGAATCTTGACTGAAGCCATCACAGAACACTAGCTCATGCCCTCACTGTGCTCATTCAGGAGGACCAAGATACTAATAGTGACAATGCAAGTAACAGCAGATGAAGGAAACCTCCTTGAAAGCAGGTCTAGTGTTTTTGTGGAAACAGTGAAAGAACCTGGACAGGTACCAGTTAGGTGCCCACTTACGCACTTGCTATGGCAGTGAAAGTCCAAACAACATCCAAATGCACTCTCTGGTCCCCAATCAGTGGTAGGACACAACTTTCACACCCGGGCTTCACTTGTGTCCCCAGCCCTCAGAAATGGAAGACATGAGCCCTCATGCCCACAGGGAATCTAAACCACTTGGATTGACTGTTGATCTCTTGAATTTTTATGTTGCAGTGGCAATTTCACATACCCAACCTGGGACATTAGCATATGAGGATCTGCTTTGCTTTCACAAGTTCTTTAGGATTTAGGAGTTCTCCACTGAACTCTCCTGGCTGAAAAATAGAGAGTTAGCAAGTTCTTTCTCCAGTGAACTCTATTTGTTGGGTTGCATTTTACTCTCCCTTTCTTTCCAGTTCCACTCCTTTAGTTTTTACTTCTGATCTTAATTAAAAATGCTTCCAATTATTCAGCAGTTTTGTTTCTTCTGTTGTGTTCAGTGAATCTAACTGAAAGAGCCGAGACTATTTGGTTAGAGTCAAGAAAAAAAAAAAAAGGCACTTTAAAAAGGAAGCTTTGTATAAAAACTGCATCAAAATGAAATCTTCCAGCTCTGGAGTTTTTCTGGTCACACTCCCAAAGCTTCCCAAGCCTTTTCCAAACCTCCTATGAGCCATGAAGTATTAAATCTTTAAATCTGCTGGAGTTCAATTTCCACTCTTCTAACAGTTAGTGGGTGGGTTTGCTTTGGGGAGAAAGGACTATCTTGTGGTTAGACAACTGGAGGAAGAAGGAAAAATTCCCAAGTTGGTTACCAGTATCACCACCTACTTCCTGCATGACCTTTGCTGGCCCAGGCTGACTTTCTCCTGTTGATCAGAATAAATATGGGAATACAAATCTACAAATGGGACTAGCAGAGTTTCTGACTCACAGACTGAAACCACTCACCTGGAGAGCTCTGTTTGGGGGAACAGTGGAAAAGATGGAAAAGTGCCTCCTGTAGGAAGTATTTTAGAGAGAGAGAACTGACATGGAAGATACATTCATAGATCAGCAAAAGAGTCCCCTCAGACCATCAGGAAGGAGATGGTCTTTATGGTGCTGGCAATGAGGAATGGGTAGTGCTACCAGCCATCCAAACCTGCCTAGGGTCCCTCTCTGTGAGGGTAGCTCAACTGTGAAATGACAGCTCTGCTGCCAAACCTGCCTGTCCTGCAGCCCCTCCTCCTTGGACAGGGTCTTGGTCTCCACACAATGGGCTCCCTCTGCCCTACCTTCAGCCACCTGCAACTCAAGCTTCTCCAGAGAGGACACAAACACCTGTGTCAGGTAGACTGAATGAGCCACAATGTGGAGATTCCAAGCTGAATCCTTGTGTGGTACAGTCCAAAGCCTTGCTGATACCCTTACTCCTCAGCCTGTTTGTGCCTTTATTCCAAAGGTGGTGTCTGCAAAAGGACATCTCTGTCAAGAGCATGGGGTTGTCCTCAATATCTTTAGGAAAACTTTCTGCAGCTTCCCAGGAGTTTCCCTGAAGCATCTCTGGCAGGAAGAAAGGCTGAGAGCCCTGGGGCTGCTGAGCCTGCAGAAGAGCAGCCCCAGAGGGGAGCTGCTCAATGCTGAGCAACAGCTCAAGGCTAGGGGCAAGAGGCTGGGGCCAGACTCTGCTCAGTGGTGCCCAGGGCCAGGCCAAGGGACACTGGGCACAAACTTGAACCCAGGAGGTTCCAGCTGAGCAGGAGGAGAAACTTGTTTGGTGTGAGGATGTTGGAGCCCTGGCCCAGGCTGCCCAGAGAGGCTGTGGAGTCTCCTTGTGTGGAGAGATTCCCAAGGCAGCTGGAGGTGACCCTGGGCAAGGTGCTGTGGGTGACCCTGCTGGAGCAGGGGGTTGGACAGGCTGATCCCCAGAGGTCCCTTCCTATCCCCACCATGCTGAGAGTCTGTGAAAGCCAGATGTCTTTCCAGTTTCACTCCCAGATTTTCAGTCATTTTTCAGAAAGCTCCTTTAAAGTGTGATGCAGTTTTCATTTGCTCTTTCAGTTTTCTACGCTAATCTGAAATTAATTTGCATACATAATAAATTCCACCTCTGCTCCATGACCCACCTAACCATAAGATGGAAACACAGGTGTATTTCCTCAACTAGTTTTACTGTATAAAGATGTTCACTTGGGGTATTAACACTAATGTGGTAAGAGATGTGTCAGTGGCTGGAGCTGGAAGGGGTAAAGAACTGCGCTGCTTGCTTGCTACATTTACATAAGCTCTTCTAATTTAATTTGTGCTCTCAGGAAAAAAAACCCTATTGTATTCACAGCTAAAGAAACCACAAATGTTAAGATTAAATATAACCCAAAGCATCATAACTTTTGCTTAATGATTAAGCTGTCAAAATCTGCCTAAGTAAAACCAATCAGTTTTAAAGTCCTGCAAACACACTAGGCTCATGTTATTTTCATAGACCTACAAAGAGACAACAGAAAACATAAACAGCCTGAACTGTTTAAAACCTGTGTTCTCTCTAATTAAATCAGAACCATCTGTCTTGGGATTTGGGAAGTGGATAGAATCTATTCACATTGTGACCAAAACAGTTCTGCATCTAGCTTCCAGTATTCTGAAACCAAATTCTTACATTGTGAAGGGATGTGTGGCACATGAGGTGCCTCATCAGGCTGAGGTCAAACCCCTTGCTGAAGATAACAGCAGAGACTAGCAGTGTGATTTCCATGATTGAAGGATTCAGAGAAGCATGTGGGATGTGAGTTCTGGGATTTAGCTGCTGAGCAAAAACAAATCCCCCCCAAAACCAAACCCAACCAACCAAAGAAGTATTTTCAAAATGAGGAATCTGCCAGAAACATTTTTCATTAAAGCATTGAAAAAAAAAAATTAAAACCCAACCAACCAACAACGAGAGCTGTGAATAAGATGAACTTCAGACAGATCCTGAAGGCCATACTTCTCCGGGGACCACTGAACCCTTCCCTGCAAGCTCACATGCATATTAGGTTGGATATTGGAAACACCTGCCAGAGTGATTAGGCATTAGCCCAGGCTGCCCAGGGCAGTGGTGGAGTCACCATCCCTGGAGGGGTTCCAAAAGGTGTAGATGTGGTGCTAAGGGACATGGTTTGGTGGCACGGGGGTGTCGGGTTGATGATGGTCGGACTTGATAACTAAGCAATTCTCTGCTCTTACGAGTACTCCCAGGAGCAGGCTCTCCCCACCCCACCGCAGACATCAAGGTAAAGTGACAGAACCGGAGGGCAGAGACCTGGCCCGACCCCGGGACAGACTCACTGGTGCCGTCGAAGGGGATCTGCCGGCAGCGTGCCGCGGGCCAGGGGCACAGGTACACCGCTCCTCCCTCCGCGATCTCCGGCTGCGTCGTGTTGGCCTTGGGAGCTCCCACCAGGACTGCGACCCTGCGAAGTACATCGGCAGGTCACCGCCAGCACCGGGCTGACACCACCGCCAGCCCAGCCCCGGCCGGGCACAGCCCGCACCCCAGCACCATCACTGCCGTCCCGGGGCTCTCCGCCGCGGCACCACTCACCGGCTGGGCTCGGGCGTGTAGAAGTCCACCGAGTACCCGAAGTAGCTGCCCGGGGGTCCGCTGTACACCGTCAGCTTCTCCTCGTCTAGGTTGAAGGCAACTAGAGCCGGCGCCCAGAGCAGCGCTGACAGGACTAGCAGCGCACACGGACACCGACGGCGATGGAGATGGGGACAGCGAGCTCCGCGCCCGAGCCGCCGCATGCTCGCCCCCAACCACAGGCAAAACAGAACGGAGACGAGCGCAGCTGTGTCGCTGGGGGTCTGGCTGCCGCCGTGGGGCGGGACGGAACGGGGCGGGGCAGGGATGCTCGAACCGGCTCCGCTCCTCCTCCGCCTTCCTCCTTTTCTCCCTCTCCGCTAGCCGCCGCGGGACTGGCCGAGATAGGGCGCGCTCTGGCGACCATCTGTGAGTACTGCACCTGTGGGCTATGGGCTGTGGCCAGATCACCTCTCCACAGGCTGCTTGCAGACAGTCACCTCGTTGGACAGCAAGCACACTACAGTATGCTCTGCACTAACGGATGCTCATCAACCATCCTGTAGATGTACCCTAATGGCTTTTCCTCCCACATCTTTTGCCTGGGTCTGGGCTCCATCCAGGCTCATCTTGGGCTCCTTTGCCCAAACTCATCCTCATAAGGAAGAGAGGATGGAAGAGCATGCAGATAGATCAGATAAGCAGAAATTGTAACTGCCTGAGAGATACAGGCAAGAACTTAAACAGAAATAGTCAAAGAACAAAGTGCCCTGCAAGCACCTAAGTGATTCACTGTTTTAAAGGAGTTTTCATGTGGATGATAACAAGGACATTTACATTTGGATTTATACTGGCTGCTTACCTAGACCAGCTCCATCTTTAAATGTAGCAAAAGTACATCTGTTAGCCTTAAGCCTTCAGATGTAATTCACTTGGGCTACTGGGAGGCACTGGCAGTACTCTTCCCATTATCTATTTATTAAGGGTATCTAACTGCAAACTCCAGTACACCTCACAGTGTAAATAATTCCCATAATTTTACCACCAGCTGACTCACGGACATCTTCTCCTCATCCCTGTGTTACTTAGAGCAAAGAGACACCAACATGTAGCTGAATGATTTTCTGTCTCAAAGAGCTCCAAGCCATGGAAGGGAGACCTCAGTTTTCCAGAGCCACTATCCAATGGTCTCCTAACTGTACCATGTTGCCAGCTAGGACACTGGTTGTCTCCCAGAAGGTGTTACCCTTTCACTGGCAATTCAAATGGAACAAGATGTAAATATTGTTGGATGTGCATGTATTTATTTTACATATTACATATATATGTGCATATGCAGTATGTAAAAATCCACTCACCTAGGGTATTCATCAAAATGTCATTTAACTGCCTCTTCAGCCCATCTTACTCACAGGTAGCATCAAGGATTTACTCTGGGTAGCTGAAGCATGAATTTAATCCCACAGTGCTCTGATTTTACTCCCTGAGCATCAGTTTGCAGACTGCAAAGCACCCATGTACATGTGCACACACACATCCACCTGTAGCCTCCATGTGTGGGGCTTGGAGCAGAACAGCCTGGCAAAACTCCATGGGCTTCTGGTCACTTTTCTATGGAAGCAAATCAGAAGTAGCAGACATTATTGGACCCCACATACTGCTAGTCTGCCTTCTAAATAACCACATACTTTAGGGGACAAGAAGTGAATCTCTGTAAAGCCCAGGCTTTCTCCCATCATGGTCAGCATGGAGGAGAGGGCAGAAGGTTCCCTTGGCTGAGGCTCTCGGATGAGCTGGCTGAGTTCCACTGAGCACCCTTAGGTCCATCAAACATTGTCAGTTAGCTTCTGCAGCCCCAAAATCCCTGAAATAAACCAGAACTCCAACAACTGGGCAGTAAGAGGGCAAAAGAGAAAGGCAGAAGGAAGGCTTCTTACACCACACCAGTTTCTCTGGAGTAAGGCAGAAGTTTTAATCCAGACTAATTCTCCTACAGAGGTCTCACATCAGCTGGGCTTCAAAATAATTCTTTATTGTTATTTATTCATTTAGAAGATGAACTGAATGGAGGTAAAGGGGCAGGGACAGAAGTTGGGGATGGGGCAGAAGGTGTTTCTTTCAGTTTTGTTTTTTGATTTCTCCCCATCTCTGCTTTTATTGGCAATAAATGAAATGTAGTCTGTGCTGCCCATGAGGGTAACTGCTGAGGGATCTCCCTGTCCTTATCATTTCCTCACCGAGATAAGGAGCTCTGGCACCTGTTTTCTTCCCAGGAGGAGGGGGCTGAGGAAGCAGCTAGATGGGCACCTGGCAGGCAGCTACAGCCAACCCCCCCAGAACTGCACACATCTCCAGCTGTGAGCCCCAGACACACGGCACAGCCTTGCCGAGGACACAGCTGCAGGTCTCACGCTCTTCCACCCCTACCACACACTTCACAGTGCAAATGCTCCAACCAGGCTTTCTCCCCCATACCACATGCCTCAGTTTTGGCCAAATCAGTTTGGTTTTGTGCAGGATGATTGTTCTAGTGTCATATTGTTATTCACACAGGAAAATACTGGTTTATTTTAGAAGCAGTAACCCTGACTGTGCAGTTCAGCCCTGCTGCCACCAGCACAGGCTCAGCAGTGGTAGTTAGGGTGCAGTAACTTATCTTCTGTTGTTATTTTGGTTTTTTTTTTTCTGTCCTGAAGGTGTATTCAGCTCAAAACCTGACATTTCTGCACCCTCATCTCAAGAGGGGCAGTAAACCACTTCCATAAACCCAAACTTAAAACCACACATCATGATTCCAGGAAAAAGATTTTATTTTGGGGCTAACATGTTGGTAATAAATAAAGGAATAGAATAATGTAATAACAGATGTTCTCATGCACTTAACACATCCAGTCACACTGGCTTACACTGCTGTTTGCACAGATCAAGAAGAGGTATTTGGCAATATAAGTTGGAATACTCTGTAGAACAAGAGATGCTTTCAGCTGTTTTTACACTGCTTTTATACAAATTCAAATAAATATTAACACACCTATGGTCCCCCCTAGACTTTCTGTCTGCTTTTAACATGCCTGATAACTAAGCCACAGTAATATACAACTGCCAAGAGAGAGTATTGATGAATTATACTTAGTAGTACTCCTAAAAGTGGATTGTTCTGATGTCACCTTGTGCAAGCTCTCCAGGTAAAATTAGATTGTAGGAAAAGCTGCAGAAACTTTAAACTCCTTAAGACATATCCAGTGCAAAGGCCAGTCCAGTCCACACCCCATGGTACTGCCATGTAAGCCAACAGAACTGAAATCATAAAACATGCCTATGTGGGCCAGAGGAAGCTGAGGATGTTTGATGTTTGTTTTAAGGACCTGATACCCCATGTGCAGACTCTGCACTATCAGACATTGTTCAAACCCTCATGAGATGGCAAAAGAATAAAACTTTGTAAGTAGGCTTGGTTTTTGTTGGGGTTTTGGTTGGGGTTTATTTCCCCCCCTCCCCTTTTAGGGTAACTCACATTAACAGTACTACCAGAGGCCAAAAAAGGACAAACTATTAGAATAATAGAAATCAATCTGATTAAAAAATTAAATACTCCAATTCACCCTGCAAAGTGTCTGTGATCAGTATTTACAGTCCCTCCACGATCCCAGTGCACAGCTCCACAGCACGCAGCACCTCCCCCAGGCACAGCCCCCCCTCTGTCCCCGTTCAGGCCCCACCCCTCAGTTGAGGGAAGGAGATCGATCTGTGCTCCACAGCAGCTCGATGCACGGCCACTTGGTCTGCAAGCAGCGCTTCACTGGCGTGTCGTCCGTCTGCAGCACTGCCTCCTCAAAGCCCATCACCACGGCTGTGCCTTCCACATACATCACCTGCCAAGGGAAAACACAATAAGCCTCTGGCTCTTTCAGGGGAGATGATTATTTCTGCTGGTTAGGAGAGGATTTGTTAGAGTATCTTTGGGTTTATTTAACTACAAAAGTCAAATCCAGGAAGTTCTGTAAAGGTCTCTCTTATTTATTTACTAAATAAACCAAACTTAGAACTAAATTAAGGAAAAAAACCAAACCCTGATCTCTTGGACTCAAATGCCTGCAAATCCTGATCAGGCCACACTCACTTGTCTGCTGACTTCAATAAACAACACCTGCCAAAACTGGGGGGAAAAGAAACATTATCTAGGAAATGAAATGGCAAAGTTCTGTGACAGCAGCTCCTCCCCTGCTGCTGCAGTTGCACAGTGTGATATTGATGGAAGGGCAGTGTTCCCTCAACCTAACCTTGACCTGATGCTCTTGGAGGTCTTTTCCAACCTTCATGATCCTGTGACTCTCTGAAATGGAACTTCTATTGCAAACCAGCTCTGTTCACAAAACAGCATTCAAAATGCTACAGGCAGGATCCTCTAAAAACAGGAAACTGATTATGTATACATGCTCAATAGTGAAGATTAATCTATCTTTGAGTGCTTTTGCCTACATTTCAGGTTATGAAGCTGCTGGGGATTCCAGAGGGTTAACTTTAAGGACTTAACTCCAAACTATTCCAAGGACTGAGCATATACATTTTCTGGAAGTCTTCTTACTTGCAATCATTTTTGTTCTCTATGTCTGTAAATGTTTCACACTCTTCTACACTTAATGCTCACTGAGGAGCTAACTCTGCAGCAGTCACAGTGTCTCATGTTCACTCTTCCTTCCAAGCAAGCTGCAAATGAAACAGGGGCATTATTGTCCCTAAGTGGTTCCAAAACATACTGATTTCTTGATGCTAGCCTGGGCTACTAAAATCTTCCACCAAAAAATTCCAAACACCTCAGTTTAGGTACAGGCTTAGGTACACACCTGCACTGTCCTTCAGAGGTCAGAGCCCACCTCTCATGGAGAAGCAGCCTAAGAAATGCTCCAATCAAAGCACACAGCTGAAGAGATGAGGTGGAGCCAAGCAACACAACCTGGGCTAGCTAAAATCCCACCAGGAGCATCAAGCAGTTTCCAATTCCAAATAGATCCCACGGGAAGGAAATCATCAAAGTAACAGTCTTGTCACAACTCTGTTTCAGGCTGAAACCACAGCCAGCTCTGCACTCTCACTGTCACTACAGCTAGACTGGTGCTCCTTAACTCTCACCTTCTCGTTGTAGTTAGATTGCTTCAGCCCATTGTAGTGGTAAACAGTGAATGACTCTGAAACCCTCGAGTCCTAGGAGAAAGGAGACAGTTAGCTTCATGTGACGCATCCAGGGTGCCCTGGCAGCCTCTTCTCTTTACAGCTAGACAGGTGTGTTTCAACAGGACTCAGGGAAACAGTAGAAAAGGACAAATTTCATTCAGCTGACATCATCTTGAAGATTTTGTTCATTTTACCTTTCTCACCAGAAACAATGAAAGAGATGTCAGTCAATGAGTGGGTGATGGCCCAAGGGCAAGTCACCATCATCTGGGTTCATCTGGACACTCTGACCTCCAACTTCAGCACTGACCACATAAAATGTCTTAAAGCCAGAGACCTGCAGCTGGATTCATCTGTAGTTATGACTGTTTGGATGCTACACAGTTAAATCTCCCAAGGACCAGATCCAACCTCCCATGCTCTAGTGGAGAGGCAGGAAGAAACTGCCAGCCGGGTCTCCCACCTCTGCAGTGACTGTTAGCTGGGGCCAGACAGCAGATGGGCTGCTGCTGGCAACCTGGCCTGTGCCAGGGGGTTAAATGCTTCACCCCAAAAGGGCTGAAAAGCTTCACATGTCACTGACTCAGGAAACACAAATCAGGTGTAACATCATCTCTTTTATGTCTGCTGGAGCAGGCTCCAAACAAAAGCCTGTCCCTTCTTTGAGTCCATGGAGTTAAAGGGTGGAAGGAGAAGAAATCTGTTTCAGGTTACAGGACATCCATCAGGGGACAAAAAGCCCTGATTCATTTCTCCCCTCAAAAGTGCCTCACACTCCTTATCTCTGGAAGGGTCTCCCACAGCAGCTCAGGCTCTTTGGTGGAGAGAGGTAAGGTAAGGGCTAACTGCTTCTCAGAGACAAATAAAACCAAGCTTTCCTGGAAGGAAAGAAGACACTTTTTCTCCCTGAGGAAAAGAGCAGCTGCTCTCCAGTTCCTGTCCCAGGATGTTAAGAATTTTGTGCAGTAACTGTTTCCCCCCCAAAAAGGCTCCTGGGGAATTGAGGACTCTGCCTCTGCAGGTGACTGCCCTAAGCACTGGAGGGTCAGGCTGAGAGATCTTCCAGTGCCTTTATCCTAAGCCAGCTGCTTGGAAAATAAGTGCTGAGATACCTTCCTGTGTTTGGGGTGGGCTCTTGTACTTTTTAGAAGGGCAAGAATGGGGTTTGGAATACTCTCAGCACAGAAGGAATCAAATCTGCATCTCCTGAGCATTAGCTATGTGTTCAAACACTGTATAAAGGGGAAGATCAATTCCAACCACCACTGGCACCTGCTCTTTCCTCTCAGTATTTTCAAGACAGACAAATATCTTCACTTCTGCAGAATTTCCCTTTCAGAAAGAATTCTGGATGAGGTGTTAGCACAGGGAAGGGCTCCTGCTGTCTGATCCACAGAGCACAGACAGGCTGGACAACAGATCTGTGCCCTCAGAATTCATCCAGTAGCTAACAGGGGCAGGTCCCAGTCTGATGGCTCAGGCTATGCCCTAAAGGCAATGATTCTTCCCACCTTGAAGGTTCAGCAGAACAGGCAAAACTGAGTGCTGGGGAATGCTGTGCAGTAGGGAATCAGTACTTGCTGGACAGGCACAGACTTGGGGGCTCCAGCTTTACAGCAGGTGAAGAGTTCTTCAAGCAGCTCTCCAGGTACTAAGGCAATGATCTGCCCATGATTCCACCACACTCCCTTCTCCACTGCCCTTCTTCAGCAACAGGCAACAGAAGCAGCAGCCCCATCCCATCTCTGCTAGTTAACCTGTGGCCAGCAGTACTGGATGGTTTAGGCACAGCCAGTTATGGAGGATGTGGCTTTGGCTTTCTGAACTTCAACTCCAAGCATCTGGGGCCTAAAACTAAGCAGTGGAGTCTTCCAGATTTGCAAGTGTAATAGCATTGTAAGAAACAAGACTAAACTGTATTCAATTGTAAAGCTCTTTCCACTTCTGGGTATGCAAAGGAAAGGAAGAAGCAGCAGTTGGCAGAGACACAATGCAGATGTAATTCTGCAAATTTGGAGAAGATGAGCAGACTAAACTCCTTTTCCCCTCTAGATGATGAATCATCTCATAATGATGTATTCAGTCCCTACCATTTTTGGCAGTGTCTTCTGAATGACCAGATTGTTTCACAGCAGAGAACACTACCCCCAGACAGTGCTGCACAACCCTCAACAAAAGAGCCTTGCTGAAAGCAATTCAAAAACACAAGTTTCACATTTCCTTGGTTGTAAAAATTAAGCCATTGTCCTGGTTTGGTCTCTTCTCAGTCTCTCACTCTTTGCAGCTCCCAACATCTTCTCCCAGCCAGTGCCTGCTGCTAGCAGGGACAGCACTGATGGGGAGAGTTAGTGCCAAGGCTTGGGCTGCAGAGCAAGGTCACTGCTCCAGCTTGGGTCACACCTTGGGCTGCAGGCAGTCAGAGGTGGCAGCTGCAGGGAGGAGGGGACAGGAGAGGTGACCCTGAGCTGCCTAACAAGGGATTCCAGCCCATGGAGCTCATCTTCAGGATAGAGCTGAGAGATCAGGAGGGTCAAGCTCTTCTTCAGTGGCCAGTGCCCAAGAAGGACTCTCTCTGTTCTGCCTTGGATCCTGATCCATGAGTTCCTGAATCCAGGTCCCATCTGCTGACAAGTCCAGTCTGGGACTTCCCCAGTGCTGTCACAGCACCATTAGTGACAGTGATGCCATTGCCATCAGGGCTCCATATTAGTTTTGCATATATTTGTATATATTTTGTTGTATTGTTGTTTTCCTTCAAGCAGTTTTAGTTTTCTTTCCCAACCCCTAAGTCTCCCTCCTTTATTCCCTTTCTCTTCCCTTTGGGAAGGCAGAGTTCAGAAAGAGCATCTGTCACTCAGCTAGTGGCCAGCCCAGCTCTGACCCATGCCAGCCATACAATTCCACTGACATGCTAAGATTCAGAAGCCCCCAAAGAAGTGCTGCTCTCAGCCCTTCTCTCACCTCCACAGCCTCTTCCTGTCCCTAGGGAAACACCCTCTCTTCTGCCAAAACAAACACTTACATGGCCATGGCACAAGCCTCCATAAACCTGCAGAGAACACATCTGAAGCAGTTCCCTGTTCTGGTTTACCACACATCTGTACAAAGAGGTTCCTGGTGGCAGGAAAATGTAAGCCAGGGCAGAGGGAGAAGAGGACAGCAGTGGTAGGTTAACACAGGCTCCTCTCTCACTGTGCTGTCTTCATGAATAGATGGAACAGACAGAGTTTGAGAATCACTTCCCATTACCCTGGCAGACACTGCCTTCCACATATGCTAAACCATAACTCTGACATGACTTTTTGTCAAGCTGTCAAAAATTGTGTGTTATTGGAGCTACACATCAAAATAGCTGTAAACACCTTTGCAGCCTTTTCCCATTTGCCAGCAACTACAGCAGGCATTGGTAATGCTGATAGAAACAGTCTGTTCATTTATTCTCAGGAAAACCAAACTCAGATGACCTCTGTGAGCAGGGACTCAGCTCAGTTTCAGATGTAAGATGAGGAGACATTTCCTGAACACTTCAGGACTTGTCGCTACTCCGGAGCTTCCTTCCAGTGAAATCACAGACATCTGGTGCAACATGGAAGTCCCCAGTTTGTTGTGTGACACAAGGAGTTATCTGCTGTCAGCTGTGTCAAATAAATGCAAGACTAGCTATTAATTAACACTTACTACTGAAGACAGCTCTGTGATGCTGATGGAAGTGTGTAACCAATCTCAAAGACAAGCACAACAGACAACACTCAGCAGCAATCAAACCACATGGATTACCTGCTCAGGGAAAAACTCTTGCAGAAAGGGACCCAGTAATATGATGCCCAGTCCTTCTGGGTCTAATTTGGTCTTCATGAGGTTTACACTATGACAAAAAACAACATTGAACAGAAGAGTATGAGTGAGACACTTTTACCCTGGTGTGACGGAGCTGCGCTGCGCTGCCACAGCCCTGGCTGCCAAGCACAGCAGCACTGGGCTATTTTTGTTGTGAGGGACAACTGCACCAGGATGACATGCAGGTTGCCCAAACAGGGCTATTTTTGAACAAAAGGCATCTGTTATTTTAAATTAAGTAAGTGATAATTCTGAGGGACCACCATATTTGGTCAAATAACTGAAAGCCCATACAACCTAAACCTCAGTTTACAGCCCAACAGGCCTTGGTGCTGCTGCCTTGGAAGCGTTCTGGGACTCAGATACACAACCCAGTCACCTCCTAAGTACAGCTCTGCCACTGCCAAACAACCTGGGTTCAGATGCAGATTTGAGAAGATGCCAAGGTTTTCTAAGTACACTGAAATAAAATTAAGTTGAGCAGATAATTTCTTATTTACATTACTTCCTTGGTATCAAAGAGGCCAAAACCAACACACAACAGAAATCTGAACACCACTAATCTGAAAGCCTTCCTCCAAAAGAACATTCTGTGCCCAGAATGCAAGGTAGAAAACCAGTAAAATATAATTAATCTGTGGTTAATTGATACTTTTGTAGTATTTTCATTTTATTATACTTACTATTCAGGATCTGAAACAAGGTCCAGAGCCTTCATCACATCCTCCAGCAGAGTGTCAGGTATAAAGCCATTATCTGAAGAAGCAGGAAAGCTTTTCATCAGGAAGAGAAACAAAATGCTTTCTAGAAGCAGAAGTTTTACTCCAAAAATACAAATACTGCATATCTTTATCTCTAAAACTTGCACACAAGCAGTAGGGCTCTAGAAGAAACACAGTTTTCAAACACTTCTCTCCCAATGCAAAAGAAACGAGGAGTACATACAGAAACTGCAGGCTTAGCCTGCATGCACTGAGAAGCTTAGTACCTGCTGAACTACAATCCCATTATACTAATCTCCACCTCCACAAGATACCTGGGGATAATAACTGCACATTTTCTCCCTTCTGGTCAGTAACAAAGGTACCTGAATGGTACACATCCTGCTTTCCAAAACAGAACAGTGTTTTCTGTGGATGCCACACAAATTCAAGAACAAAATGACATGAAGAATGCAACTGCAGTGGATCAGTTAGCTACTGAAAATGCTTAGCAAGAGAAATCATAGACATTACACACATTATATTGAAGCTCTCTGTGAATTACAGAGAGCCTTACAAGGTTACAAAGCTTATGCTCTAAGAACTCCACTTCCTATTGCACAATGTTGAACTCAGCTTCCCCTGCTACAGAGTTCTCAGAACATTTTTTCCTGTCACTTGCAGGCTGAGTCCTGTATGGGAAATGTCTGAAGTGCCAAGCACTTTCTGCTTCTCCTAACCAGCTCAGGTCTGACCAGCATAGTGCCCTGGCTGGGAACCTGAAATGGATCTGGAAGTGCAGCTTTTGGAGCACATGTTAGAACACAGTGGATCATTTTGGAATGGAAAGTTCCTATTTCTGAAGGGACACCCCAACACAATGCAGTATTCACTGCCATTTGGAATTTACCTCTATGGAATGAGTACTTTCAGTCAAAACCATCTTATTTCAGCAAAAAGAACAGTCCTTACCCTCAGGGTCATATGTCTGGAAAACCCTTCTAGCCTGTTCTGATGGGGCTTCAGGAGCAACAAGGGCCATGTCCTTGGGGAAGAAAAAAAGAGAAAGAAGAAAACTTTCAGAATATTCTTAATTCAGATCCAGATTACTAAGGAAACACTGAGCCAAGCTACCTTAAACTAATGAAGATATAAATACAACAGCAGAACAACTAAGGTAGTTTGGTGATCTCACTGACAGTGATGTCACATGATCAGGAACTATGTTAGAGATCATCCCACAAGCTTCTAGACAAACTTCATGTAAGCCTTTCCATGCAGGTGGTGTGGCACAAAAGCTAAGGAGAGATGCCATGTGCTACGTGGAGATTCAGATTTCCTGCACTGGTCTTTGTATCTGAAAACACACACACAGGTACCAGTGAAATCTACTGAGTGTATTATGCACCCATGGAAACATAGAGCAATAATTTAGATTAAATATCTAGATTTCAGTATTGGCTACTGTACTGCTTTTATTTGTCAGGGGTTATGTTTTTCCATCTCAAATGCAATCATGTGTGGAGGCACAAGTCTACCTCCTGTTGTAAAACCAGCAAAAATCATAGCCCTCTGGTTGTATGCCAAAAAATTACTATGAAAGAAGTGAAACAGATAAGTTATTCATGAGAACTGAAAGGTGACAAAGGGTAGGAAATGCACCTCTTCAAGAAACCCTTTACTTTACAAAGATACAAAGGCTAGATGTTAACAGAACATGAAACTGCAGAACAGAGCTCCAAAATCTGCTCCCTAGGAGTATTTCAAATCCTCCAACTCCTCCTGCACATCTACCATCTCCTCTGTTGGTTTTCACAGAGAAAGGAAAATGAACTTGCTCAGAGGAAACACTGCATTGGCAGTAACTCCTCTATAGTTTTTCCTCCTGTCCAAGTGAAAATGTCATGTTACCTGCTAGCTATCACCAAGAAACACAGAAATAGCAGCACTGACCTGACTCTGAACACAGACCCTGGGAGACTTGCTTGGGTTCATAATGGGTTCAGTAGATTGATTTGTTAAAAACCCAAAAGTTATCTTAAAACTGGTTTATAACATACAACTTTTTATTTCCAGTTCAGCTCAACTGTGCTTTCTAAAGATGACTCAGAATTTCCTAAACCATGACAACATCTTCTCATTATAGCTGCAAGTGCTAAGAGTGAGCTCTGGCCTGAACTGTGCAACTCTGTGGTACCTCACTGCAAGAAGGCATGGAAAAGAAACCAGAAAATGTGGAATTGAAAGATGCATCATGTCCTACTGCTCTCTCAGCAGACCAAGAGAACTGCTTCAGGGAAAGAAGTCAGTCATACTTTTCACCAGAATTCTACTCTTACCCAGTTCCTCCTAATAGCTGACTCCAAATGGGCCAAGAATCTCAAGAATAAACCCAGTGGTATCCAGCCCATACTTAAAACCTTTCCTGAATGAAAGCCAGCTGCTAGGATACATCAACAAGTGTAACATGGAACACAGCACACACTCAACAGCAGCAAGCACCAGTTTTCGTTTGAAGAGATGAACAGTGGAGCTATTACTGGCACAAGGTGCACACAGTGGGGGACTACAGAGCTCCTCTCATTTCCACCTACAGGGGAGAGAAAAGTTTGGTATGACACAGGATTCTCTTAGATAATTTAGGAACTAATCTGGGAGAAGTCCTTTTGTCCTTCTAGTCACTCCTAGCCACAACAACTTGCAACTTGCTTGCTTAATAGACTGGAAATACAAACTTTTGAGTTTTTTTATTCATTCACTAGCATAATCATGTAATTTTAAGGATCCATAAATATGACTAATTTGGAGCAATGAAATAGTTTGGAAATAAAGAGAATTATAACTACAACACTTAGAGAAGATCCATACTTAACAGTGCTCCTGCATGGTTCCATACTCTGCAGACAGAGACCACACTGCTTCAGTAACATCTCCAGTTCCACACAGTGAGTTTCATGATGCCAAACAATGTATGAAATTGGGCAGCTGTTGAATAGTTCCTCTCTTATAAAGGGTAACACTTGCAGGACTATGAAGGTACATACACACACTGTAAAATCTGTTATTATGTGGCCAACTGCTAACTCACCTGGAATACTCCACAACTGGAGAAGTTTCATTTGGAGGGGAGTCAGTATTACAAAACACACTAAGTAGGAGCAGATTTCACTACCAGTATAAGATCTATGGTGCCACAGCATAACAGAGCTTATCAACCACAAAATGAGCAGTGATTTCAGTAGTCAGGATTTAACTCTAAAGAGGGAATGTTTTTAGGGTAGGTTCTCATTAACAAATCAGCAGCTCATGGAGCCTCTGTGACAACGGAGAACTCAAGATTGCCATGGTATGGAAGGATATAAGCAAAGTAACTTCCAACTGCACAGACATATTATTTCAAATGCTTTGGTTTATGAGCATGTCATTCTTTCCATCAAAATCTTAATGTAGTCCAAGAATCAAGACTGTTATTTGTGCTGTCCTTCCTCCTCCCATTATCTTGTTAATGCAGCACTCTGCACACTTTCATGTGACACAAAGCAGATTTTCAAAACAAGTTTCCTGCAATTTCCAAAGAAACCTTGTTTTTGACAGCCAGCCTGCTTGCAGACAGTGTCTCATTCTCCTGGTAGTTGAATGTTCCAGGCCCTTAGTTATTCCAGAGCATGTGGACATGGGAAGAGCTTAGAGAGAAGTCACTGAATCTATCACTCACCACTGAGAACTCTTCAACTGAACTTTCAAATATGGTAAAGCCTCCCAGTTGTGACATACCAATGCTTTTCAGTAATTACATGTGATTTACTGATGCTCTAAGCAAGTCATTTCAAGAAGAAACTTCGAGGTTACCTGCCTTGGAGACAGGACCAAAAAAGCCCCACCTCCTACCTTCAAACTAATCCTAACTTTTCCCTGAGACTGCTGTCCTGTAACTATTTCAAATGCCAGCTTCTAATCCAGTACATACAAACCCATGCATCCTTTACCTCTGCATGCCATTCACTTCCAGCATCCAGAAAACTCAACTGGTCCATCTGTTTCTATGGGGGGGAAGTAACATGACTCCTTCAGGCAGAAGTGACAATGTGACAAACACCTAACAAGAACATCCTACAACTGCCCAAGCTGACATTTCATTCTCTGTGCCAAATATATATCCCCCAGCCCAGCCTCATGAACTGCACTCTGATGCATCCCATGCATTGAAAGTTCCATATAAGGGAATCCCATCAACAGTTAATTATAATAATTACTTCCAATACTAAGTACAAAATGTCCTCACAAATCATGTTTCACTCCTTGGCTCTAGTGATACACAAACAAGCCATTTTATATTACTCTGAAAGTTATTCTCCTCAGTAGTACCAGTTATTTTAAGGTCTCATGTTTACACTCAGAGGCAAAAAATACTCTAAGTTGTAATGAAAACATTCCAGAAGTTTTCATTCTGCAAATCAAAAGCAGAACACAATGGCTAAGCTACACTGAGACCCTGGCTAGGAACTTTTACAAAGGTCCTGCCCTGAAAGACCTGCTGCCCTTGGGAATGAGACCTGCTCCCCTACAGAGGGCTTCCCAGCTCTGCACTGCCTCTGCTGAGGGGGATGGGAAGGTTACCTGCTGTAGTACTAACTTGCTTCTTCACAATTTGCCTAGAGACAATAGAGAAACACTGATAAATTATCAGCTGTTTAACTTGACATAATTTACTCAGCTCTGCAAGGATGAAGACTATTTCATACACTTCTCTATTAGAGAGAAAAGTCTATTTTTCCATGGTGGCTCTCATGGCAATAACCTTTCCCAAACAAGTTCCTAAGAAAGCAAGGTTGATGGAATCCCTGAAACCCATTCCCACCTCTCCCACTGACTTCTGAATCCATTGCTCAGTTTCAGTTTTATGTAACAGATGGAATGGAGCCTCACCACTGGCTGCTGGGACTGGAAACACACAGGCTTGTGTGCCGCCCCCCTAAGAGGAAAGGCAGAACCCTGCTGTGCTTCACTGTGTTCAGCAACAGGCAGACCAACCCTCCAGCACCCACTGGCAGGAGCCCAGAGCTGTGCCTCCATGACTGGCTGTTGGGTGGAGCATCACAGGAGACAAGTGGTGGGTTACTACAGCAGGTATTAAGGGAGAGAGAGGGAGAAGGAGAAGTGCAAGACAGAGGTGTAAAGGGAAAGAGTAAAAAGAACACTTCAGAAAGGGTCTAGGAGACAAGCTGCTGGATGACAGGCTTCAGATGGTCTATTCTTACACAAGATCCTTTGACCCAGAAGCACTTCCATGTGTAGTTTTAAATTAGCATGACTTGAAGTGGTTGTACTCTTCCACTAACCCCCCAGGGAGCAACCTTAGAGCTCTTCAAAGAACACTGCTTTGTTAAGGGTTCACATCAGCCTTGGGGGCTTCAGAGGTGGTAAAACATGTGGTGAAGGTACAGACAGTTCTGACAGATGTTGAGGAGGGAAGGGGCAGGCAGACACCAGAACAGAAATCCAAAAATCACTTGGTCAAAGCACAGGTCCAGTAAAGAGCAGAGTAACAGGCTGGCTCAGTACAGACTACATGCATCAACCCCAGCTGGGGCTGGGAACTTGGGAACAAAGCAGGCTGAACATAGAATAAAGACTGTCAACTTCCACTTCCCAAGGATATATGGTGCCCTGCTCAGAAGGAACATCTGGTCCTCAGACATTTTGGGGGAAAAATGCAGAGACAGAGAAAGGCCACAAAATAATTTACTTGTTGCTTAGCCCAAGAAGGTTTGACTTGGAAACATCTTTAAATGGCATTCAGTAACTGTACTGAACAGTTTCTGTTTCATGAGCTCTGTAACACATTTGTGACTTCAGGACAATTCTCTGTTTCAGGAAGAAAAATTCTAAGAGGAAGAAAGAATCTGAGGAATCATTCTAGAACATGTATTTATAAGAGGCAACTCATTCACACAGCTTAACAGCCACACCTGACCCAGGCCAACAGCCACTCATCTGGATCCATTTTCTGACTCAGAAGACACAATGGGCACAGCACCAGCTCATGCCCCAATGCTGGAACTGCCACTTGGTCACTTAGACAATGCTAGATTTCCAGTTCTAAGTCTCACTACAAATGGGTAAGATAAATATTCCCAGTATCTGGTAAACACTTTCTGCTGTCAGTAGGATGTAATTAAAAGGTAAGATAAAATCAAAAGGATGGTGACTTGTGGACCAAAGAATGGATGGCATGAGCCTGGCACTGTGACAGTGTCTGACTGTTACCTATGACCTCATTGAAGGATACATGGAACATGGGGAGAAGTTGCTTATTCCACTTATCCATCACATCTCTTCCTGGTGTCATTACAAGCACATTAAATGACCTAATTTGGAAGACAGTGGGTTAGATTTTAAGACTCTTAAAAAAAATTCTGGTGATAAAATCTGTCTTTGAAAGTTCCATTTCTGGACTGACTCTGTGAGGGCAACCCCTGACCAGGAACAGGCTATCTGCTGTCCTCAACTGTTGTCTTTACTGACCTGCACTGGTTTAGAAGCTTGGACAATCATGCATATCTAACTGTTGAAAAAGCATGGAAACTAAACTCAGCTTCTTTTTCCTCTCCATGTGCTGAGGCTGCATCTTATGGCTAGAAATAAGATCTGTTATCTCTGCCTTATCTCCATAACCATGAACCCTGGAGCATTCCCCTCCGCTTATAGACTATATGTACAGGAGTGTTCTGCTGCATGACACCACCACCCTTCTTCCCACTATTAACTAAGCTAATATTTTCTTCCCATTTTCTTCCACATTATTCAGTGATCTGTAAACCAGCAGGAAATGAAAGCACACTGTATTCATCCAAGCCAAAGCTCTTGGGCTAAGGCTTCAGAAGGTCTTCAAGGGAATAAAAGAGAAGTTTATGCCTCTCCCCTCCATCTACTCACAAATACTGAGTGAACCACAAATCGGTTAGGGTGCAGTAACACCCTGCTCCACTATCAAGAGAGCTCAAATAAAAAGGATAGCATGATTGTTTGGGGGAAATTTGAAAAATACCCAAATACATGCAGAAAGCCAAAGTGTAAAAGAAATCCTTTTGAACACAAAGCCAAAGTATAAACATCTGAGTGAGAAAAGGGCTTTTGAAGGAGAGTTTCATTTTTCAGGCCAAGATCTACTGTGAGCTAACCATTAACACATTCACAACATGGAAGCCATCAGACACTGGAAGGAGTCTGTGTTGTGCTGTAGAATGTTCAGTAGCAGTGACCCAACAGAAGGAAGGGGTCTGTAAATCAGTTACACAAAGACATGTCTATAGAAGCAGTAGCTAATTTCAGAGCACTATCAGCAGAATGGAAGAGCTGCTCATTTGCAGAATGAATGCAGAGTGAAGACAGCAACTGGTAAAGGTTAATGCACTGAGTGAGGTGGACACCTACCAGCAGAGAAAAAAAACAAAAAGTAATGCAACATCCAAGAGCATATCAGATTAAAAAAGGTCTTTAAAAAACCCTTCACTACTCACTGGATGGCTGCATCCTATCTGAGCAAGAGCATAAGCCATACTTCACTACTTAATAGAGCTGAAAACAGAATAATTGTGGCAGAATGGAGCAGACAGTGCACCTGGAAAGGCCAGGGCACATGACTAGAGGAGACAGTAAACGAGGGAGGAAAAAGCCATCAGCATTCTGGGCTATTTTAGTTGATTTGGAATTAGGAATAACAGTTTTTTTACTGCAACATGCTTCTGTAAATATCCATTTGATTGATAGATAAAAACTGCAATACTTACTACTGCCAACTGCAATACTATTAAAAACTGGACCAATGTATTCCTCCCACTTTAAGACTGAGCCAGGATGCCTACTCCTCCCAGTGTGAAAACAGAATAGCTACCAGTCCTGGGATGACTCAGGCCCCATGTCTTCTCTACTGTATAAAATAGAGCTGGAACCAACATTGCTTTCACACCTAAAAGGGATACAGAATGACACAGTGATGTTCTCAGCCTGTTGCCATCAAGTATGTTGACTGTCAGAATGTACTTGATACAGTGACTCACAACTGACAAAATCTGCTCAGTAATGTCTCTGGTGCACTCACTATTTGCAAGCCATTCTGCACAGACTACCAAGAAGAGAGAAAACACACCAAAAAATGAGCCCTTTAACTGACATGCTATCATCCACACAGACTAGATGATACTCACACCCTCCCCTTCCTGCAACAGAAGGCTGCAATTCCTCTGAGATGCTGACAAGTACTCTTCCGGGGTAGGACCATTACCTTCCAGTTCCTAACCTCAGTTTACCTATGAAAGTCATTTAACATGAGGAAAGGCAAAAAGTACCCTCAGGCCTGCTCTGCCTACAAATGGACAGTAAAGAAGCCACCACTCTATATTTCTTTGTGCCTCTTTCACAAGAGGAGCTTTACACAGCCACCACTACAATCTACTCCACTAAAACTAGACCTAACTAACTTTCAGAGGCAATCTTACAGTCAAAGCGCTGTTTCCTGGAGATGACTGCACAGGAGTCTCAGATGTTCCCACAGCCTACTGCTCATCTTTAAAAGTCAGACCAAGCTTTGTTCCTTAACTCAGCAAACACAAAGTAAACAGAGCAGATGCTTTGAAGGCAGCTAGGAAGCTGAATAAAGAGATGAGCACCAGAATAATTCTTCCTTCTAGCTGTATTTAGAAAGGACTTGAAATGATTAAGGTATGGTTGTTCTAACACTGGTTACCCCTGATACTCATGGCCATTACTTCAGTGTATTTTCTTTCTACATTTTCCAGTTCAGAAGTGCTCCTACAATCTATTAAACTCAGAGCTTAGCAGGGCATGGGAAATTCCTTTGTCTTTCATGGGTGGATCTAGAAAAGGTTCTCACTGCAGTGGCTTCTTCCCTTCCTTCCTTCTCTTGCTTCAAAGGGCATCTCATGCAATGAGTGGTACTGGTTTATCTGGAAATTTTAGATCTAGATTCTGCTGGATGCAAAGTTCCCACTGGAACTGCTAGAGCTACTCCCTGGACCTCATCCTGCAAGTTTCCATCTAGGCTTGGAATCAGTGCCAGGAGCCAGCAAAAGTCATTCTCTTTCTGTCTCAGCACAAAACATTATCAAAACATGTAACATTTCAGGAGAAAGAATTCAGTGACATAAAAATTGAAACGACTCAAACAAACACATGGAAAGTGATATCATCTAAGCAGCCCTGCTCTTAAATACTTCATATATAAAAACAACCTCCTCCTCTGAAAGAAAACAGATGGATGAGAAGTCTTTTCCCAAAAGGAAGCAATTTGCTTCTTTGCTTAGGGGCATATTCAATTACACTGCATGCTCTGTATCAGCCAACCATAGACAATGGCCATAAATGATCACTCTCAAAGCTGCAGATAATGGGATGAATGCTAAATAATAGCTAAAACTTTAAGAGAACATAAACTAAATGTCTGAAATGAGTCAGAGGATGGAGGTAACCACAGTGAATACAATTCTTTTAGGAGAGTAAATCCCCAATAATTGGTTAGATTAACATTTGGCTCCTTAAGCCCCTCAGTTGAATGAACTCTACATTACAACTCCTGTGTCTCAGCTCCAAGAACAAACACTGCCAAACCTCATGATTGAGTTACTTCTTCACACCTTGGGCAGTTAAGTCCTCATAATGGCTTCTCATTATTATGGGATGAGCAGTACTTCTGACAACAGCAAAACAAGCTTTACAGGACCTGGCACTAATTCCTGAATGTTCTTACTGGAGTTTTGGCCACAAATTGTCAAATGCCTACCACAGCCCAAAGATTCACTTCGCCAGTGTTCAAAGACATGAGCTTCTTTACCACCCAGTATCAGGAACTGGAAGACCACCAGAAATGCTCTGTAATACTCTTCACATGCAATCTCCTCAACATTTGTGGGTACATTGTAGCACCCCAGTCTTGGTACAGGTCCCTCATGTGCCATTAGATTCCATGGCTATGGCTTCCTCTTCCTAGCTCCACATTTTTTAGTTATTCTACCAGGCTAAAACAATTAAAAAGCATGCAGCTAGATCTGTACTTCAGGGCCTCTTTATAACTGCATGGCAGCGACTCAGATCACACTCCAAACTTCTAACAATACCCCAAAATCCTGAGTTACTAGAGTCCTACCTGGCTCTGGAAGATGGAGTGATGATCCCATATCACCGACCCTAAAACCAGAAAGTCCAAGTCAGGCCCGCCAAGATCCTGGGAAGTTTACTGCAGCCTCTTGACCCTCTCTGATTTAGGATGTAACA
The DNA here is from genome assembly GCA_013399015.1 of Galbula dea. Classification (NCBI taxonomy): domain Eukaryota; kingdom Metazoa; phylum Chordata; class Aves; order Piciformes; family Galbulidae; genus Galbula; species Galbula dea. Next base: position 715,260 of record VWZX01008611.1, on the reverse strand, counting down.
GAGTATGTCATAATCACCCTGCTTCCAGTCTGCTGCATTAGAACATGATTTGGCCTCTGTCACAACATCTCTGATAAGAAACACATTCTTATGGCACAACAGTCTAAGCCCTAACCTCCCAGCTCTGCAGATTAGCCTCACCTGCCTACCACAGACATGGACACCTCAATCTCTCCACTCAACCTTTCTGTTATCCTCTGCATATCTCTGCTCTTCTTGGAAGTTCAGAGCTCTCCAAGACACTCTGTAGGCCTGAAAGGATGCCATGAGATGGCCAAACCAGGATTAATTCTTTATTTCTTGGATTGGAGAGGGCATATCTGGCTTCTTCACAATCTTTTCTTCTTTCCCAAACCTAGTGCAAGACATGAAGGAGAACATGTCTTACAGAAGGCTGGCATAGCAACTCCAACAGCTTTGGTTTCTCCACTACTCAAAAATTCCCTTTAGTACAGTGGAAGTATAGACCATCAAAAACTAAATGTTTCTCCTGCTCAAAGCCAAAAATCATATGATGGCTAAAGTTTCTCATGAAAGCTACTTCCACTTAAAGCCAAAACTACATTTCCAATGAAAAAACCCAGACTTATAGAGTTCATAAATGACAGTGCTCCAGATGTGTTATCTTTAGAGAAAACAGTGCCACCATGACTTTGGGTAAACTGAAGTCAGGAACTTCTTTCATTAAAAACTAAATGTGCCACCCCACACTGCTGCAGCATACCTAAAGCCTCTTGCACTCCCAAGAACAGTTAGACAAAGTCTAGGAGCTACATGGGTAAGTGCTGGTGTCAATATCATTGACATGAATGAAGAAAGTTTTCCCACAGAAAATCTCCCAAACAAACAACAAAGAAAGGAACTGCCCAGAAGTGCCTCTTACAGAAACACACATCTGCAGCAGGAATAGATGAATCCACAAGTAACACTGGAGCAGACTCACAAACAGCAGGATAAGGTTTCACAGTTACACTCTGTGATCTCACAAAGCAGGAACAGAGCAGATACCTTTATGGTATTTTGAGCTGTTCCCTACCACCCATCAGACCTCAGTTAGCCTTGCTGCCAGGAAACCCATTTGGACAAAGCAACCCTGATGAACTACCCTGCTATTTACAACAGTTGAAACTCATTCAGCAAAAGCATTTGCACCGTGAAGCTTAAACCAACTCGAGAATTAACTTCAATTCCCTTTGGGGCCCCAGAGATGCCCCAGGAGATAGCCTGCTCCAACATTCATTGCAAAAGGGATCTCTCCTTGCAGACAGGAGTTCTTAAATGAGCAGCTAATGGAAATAGCTGAGGATTCACTGCTGATTTAGCCAGGTCACAGCAGCTGTCAAGAACAGACCAGCATTTGTCTCCCTGTTCTTAATCAGCACACAGAAAATGTAAACCCTGCTCTAGCCCAGAAGTTATTTCTGCAGTTGCCTCACACATCTATACTCTTCCTATGGGATTCCCAGACTGTCCCAGTCAGAACCAGTCCCACTTACTCATGGAAACCAAAGACACTGAAACCACATGCTTAACAAGCATGTCCTGAACAGGCAAGAGAGTGGCAGAAACGAAGCCTGTTTGGATTCAGCTGCCCATGAAGAACCTAAATATCCACTTTTGCAGGGAAAATCTAGCTTGTTACAAATGCACAGTCCACGACCACTAGCAGTAACAGCCACCCTTATTTTGACCTGTAAATGTTCAGCTTGGAATTCCCCAAGCTGTGATGCTGATTTCTTCTCTGATGAAGACACTGCTCCACAATTTGATTACCTGCACTCACTGCTCATGGAAACCAAAGCTAAAAAGGCAAGGCACAGATATTTTTCACTGCCTTTGCAAAGTAGAACAGTTCCTAAGTTACAGGATGAATATTGTTTATTTGGATATACACAGGCTACCTGTGCAGAGATCAGAGCTGTTAATGCAGTTTTTACATGTGCATCTTGTTTTCTTCCATGGCCACTGATATGCTCTGTTGGTGTTCTGGGACTGACTGCTGAAGGCAGGAACAATCCCCCTCAGCCCAGTTCTGAAACACCACTGACCCAAATTCAGAGTCTCCTCCAGCACTGGCAGTGTTTGCTCAGGTGTCCCTCTGCTAAACTTTGATGGAACAGATTGTTTAGGAAGGGAAGTGAGTGCTCTTTCTTCTGAGAGACAACACTATTGAGGATGCTGGAGCAAGGCCCTGAGAATATGTAGAACAGGTTACAGTGATCAAAGCTGAGACATGAAAAAATGTAATCCAAAGCCCTATGGACAGTCCCAAGCCAGCAGAACAGGCACACTTCCCTTGGAAAGCAGCGTGTGGAACCTACTCAGATGTCCCAGCCAGGAGTTTCCTCTGCTTATCTGATTCTTTTGAGTCTCAAAACTCTACAGTGCTGTAATTGGAAATGGGAGAACCAATTCTGCTGGGGGCTGGGTGCCCCAAGACATGGGAACAGACTAAGGGAATCTGGGAGACAATTACACAGCTCCCAAGGGTCCCCATGGAGAGTTTCAGTCACCTGAAGTGCCCAGACAGACAGACACTCACTCCATGCTCTCTTCTCACTTTCAAAGAGCCTGAATTCAAACTGCCAGCCCATGGGAATTTCCATGGCAGCAGACAGTAGCCAGAAAGCAGCTATTAACTTGCTGTCTCTCTTCTTACTGTCTGCACTGAAGCACTTCCTTGTGCTGTGCAACACTTCTACCTGCTGGCATTCATTCATACAGAGTCTGACCGTGCTCTGGCATTCCTCAACGTTCTGAATGGTCTCAGCTTGTCATAACTTCCAGTGCTATGACTATCGCAGAAACAACCAAGACCTGACCAGAGCATTTGAGCTGTATCACAGCCTTACCCATACATGAGGTCATTCAGAGCTGCCCCACCTCTCACCCTCTCTCTTGCAGTATAGAAATCTCAGAGAGCACTCATCCCAGTGATGGTGTTCTGAAGCACACCCTTCCCCAGCCCAATAAATTAAGCTAGAATCAAAGGCTTCCCTAAAATGTGTTAAACCTTGCGAACAACTCTGCCTTCCAGGGAAGGCTTTAAGTAAAAGTGTGGAGACTGTATTTTTACACTAAAGCCATGTGAAAGTCACACTGCAGCAAGAGCTAAACCTTGAATTTATGTGGTGTTTACCTGCCTGAGGTTACCACAAAACACATCCAACGTACCTTGGCAAAAAAGACTGTGAGGTGAGTTTCACTGCCAAGAATCCAAATGGGAAATTTTGGAGATTTCAAATAGGAGCCAACCTAAAAAGATAGAATGAAATCAGAAACACAGAGCAAACCCAGGAAACTCATCTAGTTAGTGATCAACTTGATGACAATTCAGTTAGGGGAGCCCCAACTGCTCTGAAACTTAACATAAGGCATTCAATAAAGTGACAGGAGTGTAAAATACTTAAGATTCTAATTTTGGTCACTGATTTCTGTTTGACTTAGGAAACAAGACAGCTTATGAAAATAAACTGAAACAAGACACCAGTGAGCTTGTTGTGCCAACAATATCCCTGACTACCACCTTGGAGACATGCTTCAAGCACTGCAGGTGAGCAAGTATTCCTGTGCTCAGCAGTATGAGAGTCAGCTGCTAAATGAGGTAGAAGTTCACTTGATTAATTAGCTGGGGTTTGATCAATCAATTCAGAATTGACATTTATTTAACAAACAACAGGACAGTTAGTTACAGTCAATACACCAATATTCTGCAAACTGTATAATCCTCTTTAACCTGAGCTAAGTGAAAGGAATTCAATAGAGACTGAAAACAAAGCACAACCAAATAGCCTTTTGAAAGCAAGAGCATTAATGCTGCTCAAAAACAGCATCTGTAAAGCACAAAGCTTCTTAAATAAAAATCCCGAATCAAGAAATTCTGTGTCACAACAGGAAGAAACAATATGGATCAGGTTCAGTTCTTTCCAGGTGTGCACAGATCAATACATAAAGCAGCTTCTAGGTCTTGAATACAGTATATTTAGAATACATTTACTTGGTAGTTTCACCATTTTACTTATGGCTCCTTTCTTTGAGTGGAGGGCAGTGACTGAAGGTAAAGAACAGTAAAGCTGCAACATTCACAGCCCATCAGTAAGCAATAGTACACTGAAGAAACAACAACAAGCCCTTTGGAACTTCAGAGTTTTATAACCTCCTATGTATCTTGCACTAAGCATTACTGTAGAAGAGACATAAGCTGCTGACTAGCTATCTTAAACTGGTGCAATGAAGTTCTCATTCAAATAGCTTCCAACAACATTTACTCAGTAAGATGCATTAACAGCTGTATCACATCTGGTTTAACATGGTATTATTATCAGTTTTAACCTGAACATACTCTGAATGCTCTTCAGTATCTCCAACTGTACACTGAAGACTCTAGTATCACTATCAGAGAAGCCCACACCACCTGAATGAAAGGCAAAACTTAGTGTAGAAAACAGCTCACCTTACAGTATCTCAGAGACTCCATCAGTGTCAAAAAGCCCACTGTGGCCTGTTTATGGATACCAAGGAGTTCTGTTCAAAACAAAACACAACAATTTGATTCCAGAAAAATCTGAGGAGCCTCTTGGAAGCCATTTCTTCAGACTTTCAAAGCTGTTCAAGAAACAACAATTGTAAAAGTCATGCAGATTTAGCAACAATGGCAAACCATCAAGGGATAGCTGAAATTGATACAAGTTTAGTAATGTCTCTCACTGTAAAACACAAACAGCCACAGAGAAGGTTTGGAAAGTGTACTGTTGATAGCCTCTTGTCAAAAGTCATTGGATTTAGCAGGAGATGAAGTATTTGTAACTTACACCAAAAACTATTCTCAGAAAGAGCTATTCTGAAGGGGGAAAGCTGTATACATGCATAGATGTATTTTTCTTTCCTTTACCCCCTTGTTTCCTTTTTCTTTTAAGAGTTCCCCGGCCATATTTATCTTAAGCATTTCACATTCTGCATAATAAGACATAATTTTACAAACAACAGTTTTGTCAGTAGGAAAGGAAGCTTCCACTCCATCTCATTTTCTGTACTGACTTCCACTTAAAGCATCATGCAGCTCTCAAACACACAGAGCTGCCAGGAAGAGCCCAAATGTTTACGTACTACTGATTAGAAGAGCACTTAGAGCATAATTTGAAGCTCTCTAATAAAGAATGAGAAAGTACTTCAAAATTCAAGATTAGAAGCTAGTTATAAGCATAAGGATTTGAAGCAGCTTTGGTTATGTATCCATATCTCAACAGTGCAAATCCTGTCCAGTTGGAGCAGCTCTGCTGGCTCCCTAAACACTGCCCAAGCAGAGCAGCACATGCCTGACCCTGCAGACACAGATGGGAACACAGACCAGGACCAATTTAACCAGATCTGCATTTTTTTTTCTCAGGGAACACTGAGAAACATATTTGGAAGTGCAATTCCTTCCTCTGAGTTGGCAGCTATGCATATTAACAGCTCTCTCTTTACAGTGCACAATTCTCTGATCTGAAACTAAGCTGTCAAGGACTTGTCTTCAAACCTGCCTGGAATTTGAACATTTGAGGGTGCATAGGTAATACTTTGCAGAGCCCCATTCTCTCAGTGACTTAGAGCTGTGCTCCTATGAATTGCCATGTGCTGAGGCAATTCACCCACTCTCAGAGCCAAGGGCAAGAAGGTTAGCCCAACAACCAAAAATGAGTGAAGGATCCTTCACAGCAGGGAGCAGCTATTGCTCAGAAACAGCACATCTGTATGTGCAGTGAGGTGAAATGAATGGCAGAAGTAAGCAACAGCACATTAAAGAAACAGTCTGAACATATCCCATGTACAGCTTAAAAATCATCAACGAAAATCAATGTAAAATTCAGTCTATGAAACAAAGGCTTCAGAGGTAGGAGCTGATGCGTGGAACAGAACAGCAAAGTAACATATGATGGTTGGACTGGATGATCTTAGAGGTCTCTTCCAACCTCAATAATTGTGTGACTCTGTGATATAAATCACATTTACTATTCAGAAAATGACTCATGAGAAGAAATCAGATGATTAAGTGTTCTGTTGCACTGATAGATAATGACATGGGAACTCTGATTCCTGGAGATCCTGGCTAGGAGAGCAGTCACAGAGTGTGAATATCCTGAATGCCTAGCAGTCAAGCTACAGAGCTGATGCCTCTGAGAGCTATTAGGTTAGCTGCAGCCTGTAGTCACTGGTCTAGCCATGGCTCCTTCCAAATTCAGCAACAGAGACAGACACAGAAGTAAAAATGGCTCCCAGGTGACTTACAGGACACAGAAGACGACTAGCCGTGCTAAACTAAAATTCATCCCTGGCAGTATCCTCACCCCTGCAAGAGACCTGATTACACCAAAGATCATCCACGATAAGGAAGATGAATCCCTCTTGTCAGGAAGTCAGCTCCCCCTGTCCTCAAGAGTACTTTTGCAAAGCTCTCAAAGTTATAAAAAGGGAGAAAATTTGAGCCTTGAAAGAAAGCCAGGGCCAAGCCAAGGGTGGTTTTCAAAATGTGATCTAATTTCCAGCTGCATCAGGATGCTGCCACCTAGGGATACAATGAAACCACACTAGTCCTTGGCACTGAAAGTCAAACCCAATTACAGCATTGTCTGTGTTCATATTCAACTGCTAAACTTCACCTAGGAACGACAGGCTATGAAAAAGGGGGAAATCTACCTCCCCAGACCTTCCTACTATGGGTAGTTCTGGCAAGAGAAGAGATCAGAATAAGAGGAAAGGCTTAAAGGGGAATATATAGACAGTTACAGGTCAGAAATCATTTCCCTAATTACAACATATTTCAGTTAGAAAGGGGGAGGGATAAATGACAACAACGTTCTCTCTATATATATCATCAGAGATTTTTATGGAAGTATGTTTTATTTCCACTGGAGGTTTGCTTAAACCAAGGGACAGTAACCAAGGAGACTATCAAAGCAGAAACAGAGCCTATTCCAGATCTGTAAGTCAGCACCTCATACTACCTAAAAATTATGAACAAGCATGAACCAGACTCAACTTACTCATTCCTGAGCATTCTCTGTCTCCATCCCACACGTTAGACACAGCATGTCCTGTCAACAGGAGGTTGATCAAACTCTGGCTGTACAACAGAAAGAAACAGCCCATTACAAGGGACATACAATTGATTTCTGAAAGAGTGGTNTATTTGATAAATAAACTGGGGGGCAGCTTCCCCTTGCTCGATTGTTTTTCCTTGAGAGATTGTTTTTCCTTTCTGCTCTTCCTTTTCTCCTGAGCTTCAGTGATCCCTGAGCTCCTGCATCAGTGCCAGGCTCCAGCCCCTGTGCCTGGTTCATCTGCTGCTGATGCCTTGCTTCAGGATCAGTGGTGACACAGCTACCATTGAGGGGGTTTGGATTTGGCGTTGGGTTCTGTACATATTTGTATACATTTCATTTATCATTATTATTATTATTAAAGTAGTTTTAGTTTTCTTTTCCAATCCACAAGTCTCTGTCTCTCTTATATCTCCCTTCCCTTCCCATTGTGGGGAGGAGAGGGTAAGAGGGAGTGTCTGTCATTGGGTTGGTGGCCAGCCCAGCCTGGACCCTCAACAGTAGCTCTCTCTAACAAATGAAAACACTACTGTATTACTCAGGATCATAAAGGCTCTTAAACAATTAGTAATCCATTTACAATAACAGTTATCATCTGGTGTTACATAAAGAATGACACAGCAGCTGTCCTGTTCTCCAACTCTATTCCTTTCATTACCATGTATTTGTGATTTGCTGATGCCAATATCTCCACTCCTTCAACTAACAACTTGATATCAAAACAGAGTCCTGAATTGGAGAGTTATTCCTCTGAAAATTCAGCAATAAAGAAGCCTCTCCTCAGAACTGAAGCCCTAAACAGAGGAAGCAGTGAAAAAGGCCTATTAACTGTTGCTTCCAGCTATTATAAATCTTTGTTGTGATGCCAACAATTTCCTAAAGGAGTGGCCAGGTACAGAAGCATAACAACTCAGCTCACTAACCTGTTTTAAGTGGGAGTAACCACATGCTGCAACTCACCTTCCATGACCATAAACAGGATCTATCAAGGGCTCAGTTGCATCTTCAATTTCATTTTTTATGTTTTCAATACCCTGCAGAAAAATTACATTTTTGCTCTCTTAAGGAATGAATTGCAACATGTACAGCAACACAATGCAACAGCAAAACATGGGGAGGCTGATGTTCTTGTATGAATTGATATGTAAACACTTCTTTCTCTTGGTAAGAGATGTTAGGCATATACAAGGATGTTTCCAAAATCTGTAACTCTCCCAGACCAGGAAAATCATCCATTTATCTAGATCTGACTTAGTTTCCCAGTTTAGTGTTCACTTTTTTCTGTAGAAGGGTTACATGACCAAACTTTCCCCTCATAAAGAAACTAAACACACACACAAAATACCAAACAACCCACAAACCTTTGTCAGTATTACAGAATACAGAAAGAGCAATACTCCAAATCTGTTTGTCCACACTGAATATTGGTCCCAAACTGCATCCTTCAGTTCTGGGAAGCTTTTGAATGCTCGCTTGCTAAAGACAAACAAACAAACAACAAAACAAAAACCAAGAGAAAAGGAGACTGTATTTAGATGAAGCATCAGAATAGCGCCAAGAACTACTAACACCTAACATGAAAATGTCCAAGCAAAACCAGAGTAAATCTGGTGTTCTACCCAGAATGACACAGCAGCTGTTCTGGAGTTACTGCAACTGCCACAGAGTCATTAGCATTTACTCATCAGAAGATCAATAATTCTGGAGCAATGTACAAAAATGAACATAGCTTTAATAGGCAAACACTAACCATAGAGTTACACACACTTGAGAAAGAGCCAAGTGGCTTGAGCCAGTAATTCTACAAAGCACTGAGGGTAGGAAATCAGTGTTTTGATCAGACAAAAATTTTCTATTCCCCTCTTTCTTCTGTCCTCATATGACAATAGGTTTGAAGAACAAACTGAAATTACTAGTGATACAGTATTTAGTTGTTACTTCCGTTCTAATTAGCACCATTTTCCTTCTCAAGGGTCCTTCTGAAATTCTGTTGCTCTTTATTTCCTCTTTGGGGGTTGATTTGCATAATGAATACCACTGCTTACTGTGACAATAAAAGGCTGTTACCTTTAAAGATAAACTCCCTAGAATTCTGCAAGTACTGTATTCAGAATGCAAGTTCTGTATTTACACCCTAAAAAGAGAACAGTGCTTAAAGTGTGAAGCAAAAATCAGTTCTGTACGTGAAACACCTTTATGTTTCTTATGTTGTCTCAAATCAGAAGTATGAGGTGACAATGGTTTTCAGTGTATACATCACAACTCTTCCAGATGGAATCACCTGTGGAGACTCTGTAGGAATACTAAGGATTAGCATCTTAAATGTGAACCCTAATGAGCTTGAAATGCCCAACCTCTCTGGCCCATTCCATACCCTACATTGCTCCAGTTTTATTTGAAGGCCTCATGCCTATGCTCAAAATCAGATTCCCTTTTAAACAGTACAAGGCAAAGAGAAACCACCAAAACCCCCAGAGCAAAACTCAAGATCCTGATGTGTACCACACAAAACGTTCCTCAACACACCCCCTTCAGGGCAACTTCAAAACATTGTATTTTAAATGTTCCAACATATTACTTACTGAATTAATGCATGAAACCGCTCAAAGCCAAGCTCTTCCACAGCCAAGGCAGCTATACACAAGAGACACTTTTCAGCACTACACATGGCAAAAAGATGACACAAGATACACACAGCAAGCTACTATACTTTCAAGCTGTAACTAAGCATTTTCATTTCCAATCCTCCCTCAACATCTTCATTTTTAACCAATTAGCAGAAAGTAATTGACTGCAGCATTGAGATTCCACTGTACAGATTAGTGAGGACATTGCTATTTGGACTGATCAATTAATTAAAAGCACAAAGCCACTGGAGTGTGCAGCCTTGAGAACATTTGTCAGAGCCTAAGCTGTTGATTGTGTCCCAAACACAGCTGTCACAAAGTCATCAAGCATATGCATCCTAGAGACAGAGGTTTGCAAGTCAACAAGAAGTGTTATTTCCTAGGAGAGCAAGCATGATTATTTGGATCATTTCACCCATGTAGGGAAGCTGTATTTTTTCTTCAAATACACATTTCTGTTACTGAAATTTTGGGGTGTCTCTTTCCCCTTTTAGTGCTACTTTATTACAAACAAATAAGTAGAATTCCACACAGTGTTACACATCCTGCATGTTAAATCAGTTGTATTGTTTTCTTTAAACAATGGACAAGCAACTTTTCAAATAAGTGTTATGTCCAAGGCAGAAAAAAATACAGCATTAGTGTCTTCCCAAGTTCAACACAGGCTTTATACCTTTGTTCCCCTCACAACATTTCCAAATCAAGGAGATGAAATGAACTTCCAAGAGCAGATTTTCTTTTACCAACAGGAAGCTACACTTGCCAGGTGTGTAGCCATCAAACTCTGTAAGCATGCAAATATTAAGACTGTAGCAGGCTTCAGTGCCATCAGGACTTGACCTTCCTTCTAGTGGAATAACATAAACCCCAGATAAATCTGCTTTCTGATAAAGGCCATTTAATGCTGAATATTTAGATAATGTCTGATCATCTAGCCACTGAATTGGACTGTGTAAAACTCATTCAGGATCTGAAGCTATTATGGCTAAGACTGATCAGTTCTTCCCACAAGAGTTCCAGAAAGGTCTCTTTTTAAGCCCTTTCTGATGGCAGTTTGAAAGATGCACTCCATTTGCCTATGTGCAGATACAGCTGATTCTCCACCAATAGAATACTTTCATTTGCTACCTCAGAAATAAGGCAGAGTGTTAAGTCTTTGTCTTTTGAAAAACAAGGAACTGCTAAAATTAGTTTACCAAGAGCAAAACTAGACTGAAGAAAATGTATTTCTAAGACATTAAAAGAAAGAGTGAGTTTAAACTGCATGAAATGCTACAGGAACTAGCCCTGCTCCCAGAACAAATGGCTTTCTCAGCAGAAAGTCAGAGGGACTAAGTCATATAAAGCAATCTTTGAACCTGGGAACTTGCACTCCTACTGCCACTGCATGGCCACCAGCAGTCACTGTTATGCACCACAAAAGCAGATGAGAAATGCTGCTGCATTCGGTAAGTGTGCTCGAACCCTCCTCTTGTCACCCAGCAGGATGAGAGGCAGTTTCATTCTGTTACTGCAGAACAGAGTGAAATGTAAGAGAATCACTGTTTGAAACAAAGGGAAAGAAGTAGAAACCCTAAAGAGAAGTGTAGCTATACATAACCCAAACCAGGCTAAATAAAGACAGTGCTTAGTGAAGAGGGAAAGCACAAACAGCAACAGAGCATGAGCTGTGTGAGAAATACAACTGTAGAGAAACTCTAAAATGACACTCTGTCATGCTGTGTCCAATCCTGTTTCATGGCTTTATGGCAAAGATTTTCCCACATTCAGCTCCCACCAGCAGCAGCCTGCCATGTAGGGTTGTATCTGTAAGACTCCCACAGACACAGAACTCACTAAGTCCTACCAACTATGACAATGTCTCTTTCTGTTTTTATTGATTACAGCAACAAGCAAGAAATACATTTATTCCTTTGCAGCAGCAGGAACAGAACTCTGCATTATTAACAAGACCTTCTCCACATCTGTCCCAAGCCTCAGCAGGCAAGAAGCTGGTCTATAGTTAAATAGCAGAACAGAAAAAAACCCAAGCCACAAAACCCAACCCAAAGAATCTAACAAATATATATTAAATGAGGAATGGATTGCATCATACATGTAAGTTAAACCCCTGCTTGGACTGCAGAGTAGATGCAAGAGGTATACTCAGTGTCTAGCAGGGAAGGCAGAATATGAACACTGAAGAAGATCAATGCTGCTCATGACAGAAGCAGACTGCTCATGGTACAGGTGCCCTGCTCTTCCTAGGCACATGCCAAGGTGTTAAGGACAAGTCAGGCAGAACTTGCAGGCTTGTACAGAAATAGCCACATTTTTTCATAAATGAAGGTATTTTTTAGAAATTGCCTAGTTCGTTCAGTGTTAAGAGGCAAGAGTTAGTGTGAAGAGTCACTGAGTGTTCAAAAATACTCTGCTCAACATCTGCTCCAGGCTAAAGGGTCTTCAGAATAAAGCAATATATTAACAAACAGGACAGTTTCTCTGTCCTCTCAATCTCTGCTTCACTTTTCCTTCAAAGGAAGCTTCATAATGTGACCAAGAGCTTTGGAGACAGCTGGAAATTCCACAGAAATTAGGAATTTCAGTATTTCAGAGTTGCAGCTACCTTCCTACTACCTTACAAAAGAAGATTCTTTTTTTTTTAACCAGAAGAGTTGCAGATACAACTTTCTGTGTAATCCTTTTTCCCCTGCTCACTTTAGAACACTTCTACGGTGATCTTCTGTTTCTTTCAGTTAAGTGACTTTTTCATTACTACTATTTGAGCCTTCTAAAGCACATGGAGCATTTGACAGAAGCAGCTGAAGATGCCTTGTAACACAAAGAGCTCCAGCACTACCCACTGCTATAGCTAGCTGCAGGTGCGTAAGCCTACTTGTACAAGTCTTACTTTGGAGTTATGCCATACACTGCCAAGCACCACATTCCTTCCATCAAAAGGTGGCACCTTTATAAGCATGTTCCCACCTGAAGAGTTTGTCATACCTCTTAAGGACACACTGGGAACAAAAATGGAAAGAAAAAGAAGCTTATCTTTTATCTTCTAGGTATTTCCTATTAAAAGATTAATAAATACAGATCTCCATGCTAGGTGCGTACAGATAAACCTCCCAAGTCACCTGCTCTGCAGAGGTTAGGTGTGACTGGATGCTGGAGCTTAGTGCAACAGGGGATGATCATCAGATCCTTGATGCCAGTAACCAATGAAGGGATCAAGACATTTGCAAAAAGCAGGCAATCAAAAAATTCTAATCTACAAAAGAACCCAAACTGTTAATCTACTAGGAGGTGATCTCATGAAACTGCTTTGGTAGTGCACAGAATCAGGGAATCCAAAACATTTTAGAAGAGAAAAAGCTCTGCAGAATTTCCTAGCAAAGCTCTTCTGCCATACAGCAGTAAGTGACAGTTAGAATACTCCTCCACTCTTTGAAAGGATGCAGATTTTTCCAAATTAAAGACCAATAAATTACAAACTAAGATTGAAAAGATTCTGAAAATAGCTGCCATTCAAGAGGAACAGTTATGCTAGAACTGCAGAGATTGCAGCACACTCCTTTGGGCAGAGAGATCCATGCCTCCAGTCACCACAGGCAATAGTCACCTGCTGCTAATGGAATCACACAGGTGAAAGCCCCATCTCCACGGTGACAGCAAGCAGCGGCCCCTCAAACCCCAACACAATACCTCTCTAAGTGATGCTAATTGAGTAGGGAAACACATCTTACAAGGCTGCTCCTCTTGCCGGCTAGACTCTGCAGGACTCTCAGAAATACTGGCAGTTTCTTCAGCTGTTTTCCCTCTTATCCACGTTGCCAGAGAGTAGGACTCAGAGTTATCAGAGCAAGCCATTTCCAGAATATCACACAAGGTATGACACAGAAGGTTCTTCTGCTCCTCTTCTGAAAGATCAGAAACCTACATGAGTTCAGCTGCTGCTAGTCAGTATCTTATACAAGCCACTAGTCTTATTTTATACATTGCCACCTACAGAGCTGAGTTTATTACCTTTATCTTATTAATTATTCATGTTAATTGCTGTTTTGCCTATGCTGGATCAAAGAATTAAACAGCTGCCTTTAGAAAAAGGTATTTTAGTAGGATTGCTAATCCATGCCCTTTCCTAATAACAGAGTTCCATCAAATATTTATAACACACAGATGTACTAGAGACAGGCACAGAGTATATGGAGTATGGGAGTATAGAGACATGTAGAATACATTCTGGCTGCCTCACAAAATGGCATGGGAGCACATTTAAATAAAAAGAAAGTGTAAAATGTTTAAAATTCTCTGTACTAAGATATGTTTTACAAATAATTAAAATTAAAAAACAAATAATTGGGGGGGGGGAGGGGAAGCTCTCAGTACCTGGACAGTCTCTCCAAGTAGACTTCTCACTGGTAAAAAGCCTCTTCAACAGGAATGCCTTTGTTAACAAAGCATAAAATAACATTAAAATACAACAGCAGCTCTTACAGTAGGTCACAAGCTCTACACCACAGCACTTTTGCATGTTATCAGAAGGGTTTCAAGCTGCTCATCATTCAGCAAGAGACCCTCAGCCTGCACTGTTTGCTGGCTTTTCCCATTCCCACTAACCACAAGGGTGGCCTCACACCTACACTCAACATCAGAGAGTTTAAGCTCAAGCAGCCCTCGAACACCCAGAGCGCATATTTCATAGAATGAATATGTTCACCTGACACACTTCCATTTCTCTGCTAACTAGGACTTTGAAAGAGTCACATTTCTCCTTTCCTTACACAGCAAACCTTGCTAGGTCTGAAAACTGATCACTTTGAACACATCTCACACCCTTTGCTAAAGCAGCCCCTGTGACACAGATATTACCCCTCTTAAGGCCAGGGAACCCGAGAGATGAGAAAGGACTAAGCCCACATTTACATCTGATCTTTCACCCTCCCCCTTTAGCCTGCATTCCCCACTTTAAAGTTCCCTCTGCTTGGATCAGCCTCCTGCACTTCCCCAGACAAACCCACTTCTGCACCATCATAATTCAAGCCAGCCTCGAATCTGCCTTTTCACTGAGTTTCGGTGTCTCCTCCACACCATAATTAAAAAAACCCAAAATACAACTGATCTGCAGCTTTTAAAGAGGTTTTGGGTTTTTTAATTGCACATATATTGAGTAAATAACAAATTCTGAGCTTGCTAATTTTAAAGCATTCCTCTGATAAATGTGTCTTACCTGCACAGGTGCAATCACTGCACAAGGGCCACCTTCAAACTGCTCTAAGGCAGTCGATTCTGATTCACTGAAGACAAACCCTGCCAAATGAAAACAGACTTTATTTAGTGCAATAAGTAAACAATGACATGTTTGTGTGTGCTCCTTCCCTAACAGAAATGACACCTGATTAATTCACCTTTAAGGACAGCTAACTGCAAGATTTGTGTCCCCTGACATCACAACAGAATGTGGCTAAACTATCTGGAGGAAAAAAAGACATGAACATATGTGAAAGCATAGAGATGAATTATTTATTTCACCAATTAAATCACAACCACAAAAGGCCAACAGCTAGGGTTTTAAACAAAAGGATTTTTAACAGTAAAACTGTCACTAGAACACATGTGCCTGGACACTTATACCATACTTTTCATTTTATTGTGATTTATTTCTTATAAATCAACTAAGATGTGTTCCTAAGTGATATTTTGTCTCACATATATAAACCAAAAATACTCTTTGGATCTTCAGCGAACATGTTTCACACACTTCTGTTCCCTATGAAGGGCACAGCAGAGCTCCCCCAGATCTCATTTTTGGCATTATTAATGTTTCTTATTAAGACTGAAATATGGTGAGTAACTCAAATGTCCCCTTGTAACCACTGAAGCAAGCACCTTAATCGTGTTCTTCACAGGGGAGACACTGCATTTCCTGAGATGCAAGATCAGGTATTTTCCCCCCTCCATCTGTACTCTATCTGTATTTCAGAATTATCCTACAGCCACAGAACAGGGCAAGCACTGCAGCAACTACTGCAGGATTGTTCGTAACCACCTTCTCCTTGAACTTGTCCTCAAGGCACGAGGACTTACAGCTTGCATTTCTCACAGATCCAGATGGTGACCCTGCTTTAGCAGGGGTTGAACTAGATGACCCCCCAGAGGTCCCTTCCAACCCCCACCACTCTGGGATTCTGGGATAAATGCATATACATGGATAATTTAGCTTAATGAAGCTAACACACAGCAACTTCCTCACACCGAGTGATATTCTGCATTATTCTTTCAGGTGCTGATAAGACTGTGCTGAAGTGACTCTGGTTCCATGTCAACTAGAAACCATGCAACTGCAGTCAGCAGCTAGCCAGCAAGCACCAGCAAGTGGAGGCAGGAAGAATGGGCATACATACACATGCATATTGCCACAGCAGTAAAAAGAATATTCAATGATTCTTTCCCAGGATTTCTCCCTTCTCCTAGTTCTGTCTCATTACATACTGCTGTATCAAAAGCATCCTTAGCCCTGGTTGTGCCTCTGAACTGGGGAAATGCACCCCTAGCTCTGCAGACTTCCACACTACTGCATCACAGGTCCATCATCCCAAGCAGCCCAGGAGAGGACCACTGCATGTTTAGCAGCATTTCATCACAGAAATGATAGTTGTTCAACAAGAAGGTGAACTTTTCTTTATAAGATGGATCAGTCTAGCCATAGCCCTTAACAAACCAGGGTATCCTCTGCATCTGACAAAAGGCTCCATGGTTATTTAACCAAATGTACAAATGCTCAGAACAAAGATGTATTTTATAACCAAAGTCCAAATCCATGTCAAGGCTACATCCTTAGAGCCAGCACCAAAGCTCCCTTAATCCATACTTCAACCAAAGTTTGCACTAGTGTCATTTCCCTCCCCTGTTAACATGCTCTAAGAAATATCGCCAGTCCTTTAAACTTTCTGAGTTAGTTTGTTTAGGTTTATCATACTAAAAGCCAAGCCTCCCTCTGCTTTGAAGCATCACTGCATGCCACCTAACACACTGCAATAACAGGAGGGTTTAGTTGTTTTAATGATGTAGCCACTGCAGGAAACAACATACTTGGATGTGGCACCATTAAACCACTCTTAAGAAATCTTGAATTAGTTTCACATTCTTCAGGCTTCTTACAGAAAGCATGAACTGTTTCAGCTTAACCTTGCCCTATTTTTCAAAAGTGCTTCCTAAAAATAAAGAAAATGAAATGTGAATCCATCCCTGTGTGAGACAAACAGTGCAAAACTGGCATTACACAGAACTGGACAGAATACAATAATACAATAATCCCTAAAGGATATTTCTTGTTACCCAAATGCTCCTTAATGCTTAATAAACATCAAGATCCCAAAAGCTGTTAAGAAACCAGTGGTTCTGAGTCCAGTTGGGTTCAAGGGCCAGTTTGTGTTACAGGACATTTCAAACTCTTACTGCTCTCTGTGTTTTCCAACTCCATCAGCCAGAAAAATCTTAGCAACTTCACTGACATGATCACATCTGTGTTTTCAGTGAGTATCTTCTATTCTCCTCCCAGTTTGCCAGTGTTGAAAGCTCTGTTACAGGTAATGACACAAGACAGCCCCTCAAAAATCTCTCTTTCTGCCCCAAACCCTAACCTTCCATTCAGCAAGCTTCACAAGAGGTAACGTGTCCTTCAGAATGAGTTCATTTTAAGACAAATACACATTACAGAAGTACACGAAGTAAACCTTTACCTCTCATATACATTAGGAAGGGATTTGACAGCTTGTCTAAAGCAGCAAGATATCCTGTCTGCAGGGTGAGCCTCACCCCCCCAAACCCAATACATTACTCCCAGGGAGGAAAGAAATAAGTCTACCAGTATAAAACTGAGAACAGAAATTTTCCCCTCTAGAAGGCTGTTGGGTAGCTCTTCTCAGCTGCTGTTGTCTCTTATTTAATGGTTGTATGGCTTGTGTCAGCAAGAAAGACCAACTTCCTACTGCCAGGATTAGCAACACCTAGTTAAAACTGAAGCAACATCTGCTACTCAAACAGAAGCTCCAAGTCACCAATCATCAGTATTACTTTCTCTGAAGACCTCAGTATTTTGTCCATGATATGCAGACTCCGGGCAGCAGGTCTAGCTTCTAACCTCCCACTTGATTTTTACAGGTGCCTTTACCATGACCTGAAGACCACTCACCAAGGTTTACTTTGCTAAGTGTGACTGGCAGAAGCAGAAGCTTCAAAAGCAATCCCACCAAGAGATCTGGAGAGGCAATACTTAGGGCAGACAAGAAGCAAGAGGTAGGCAGAGGTAAGCCAACAGAGGTATAACCACTTCCTCCAGCTGCTGGCACAAGCCACACTTGTCTGCATCCTAACTAGGGATATTACTCCTTTGGCTCAAAATGTATCTGTCTGGTAAAAAAAAAGATTCCCTAGTAACCCTGCCTTGATGATGGTCTGCCAGTATTACAGCTCCAATGACTTAATACTATACAGTCTAGCTCCAAAACCAAAGATAGAATAAAAGCCAGTCTGGTGATTTTCAGATGTACTGAACCAGAAAGAGAGTTCCAAGCATGTAAAAAACCAGGAAAAGTGGAAAGAACAGGGGAGGAAGAAAAGGAAAGTTGTCAAGCCAGCCCTCAAGTTGGAAGCTGGAAGAGGATCCAGATAAACAAACCTTTTGAAATTGTACATTACACACAGATACACAAACTGTACTAGTAACAGCTTCACACTCTGATTCTGAAAGGCTGCTCTGCTCAAACCTGTCAGACATTCCTAGTTGTGTAGACCTGATGCTGCATCCCTTATGATCTGAAGAGAAGCTTTATGAATGGAATTTGTCTCTTGCATCAACCAAGAAACTCACTCCCAACATGGGTACGTTTCATTAGGGCTCAGCCCTCCTCCTAACTCCTTCCCAAGTCATCACACCTATGCCAGGGAACACTGAAGTGCAGATCAAGCCCTTGCACTACATTCCTCAGTGTCTGCTCTTGGGATTCTGCTAACTGGGTTTCACCAGGTTCAAACTGCACATTCTGCTGCAGTCACAAAGAAAATGATTTCTCTACAAAAACCCACACAAAAGAAAACCCCCAACAACTGCAGCAACAGCTCTGCAGCCATGCTTTTGTTAAGTCAGGAATCAAAATGGCTATTTCAAGTTGCCAACACAGCAAACCAAGGGAATTAGCATCACCAACTTCAAACAGGACATCACATTAGCTAGGTCAGCCCTGTTAACCACCCACAGACCAGCCTGCCTTCAGTTCTGACCCAACCACTATGCTGCTTAAGGAGTTTGGCTCCTGAGGAGGATTCCTGGAACACCGTTGTCTTTACTGAGAATTGACTGGTTCCAGTCATTCCTCAACTCTCTGCTTTCCTTTCCAAATGTAAATTATAGTTCTCAACTTCCAGAGGGTTTGAGGAAAAGATCAGATGACATTCTGAAAGGATCTGGAACAGACACCAGTGTTGGCACTGCACTCCAAAAAAACCCCAAACCAACCACAAAAAAAAAAGCGCCCCAAACCACCCAACCCCAAACTAGCAGTTTGACACTTTCTGCACAGAGGAGGTGAAACAAGAGCCTATCCTTTCAACTGTGGAGTCTTTGCAAATAGCAAAGCTTGATTTCTATGTTGATTTGGTTTTTAGATCTTGCTTAGTCAGTGCTGAGGAGACTCCTTCACAGTAGGTACATGGTGTAGAACTCTTCCAACAAAACAGAAACTGAAAGTTGGGTAAATGTATAATTGCTGTTACACAACCTAAGACTGACTTATCTGAGTCCCAGCACAAGACCTAACCCGCTGTCATCTGTTTTTACTGCACAAAACTGCTCAAAGACGACATAGAAAAGAGAACAGATACACCACACAGTAAAGGAATTTCCCAAAGACAGATAGGAAACAGCAGCTCCTCTCCAGGAGGCACCAAGAACACAAGAGGGCTTTTGCATTAATATTCCAGAGGATCACAAGCATGGGGCATTACAACACACACTGCAACGAACTCTGAAACTGCTAACATTTCACATACAAACTCTCTTGAAAATGTCAATTTTGGTAATCTAATGCTACCAGTTAAAGAAATACCTAAGCTTTTTAACACTAGTTCTTTTTTCTGGGTTGCAAAAACCTTCTACTGGAACAGCAACACTCTACCAAAACCTCAAGCAGTATTTCAGAAAGTAATTATATTGCAATAAAAATAATCAATTCACTAGGAAAAGTCCTAGCCTTACCAGGCCTGCTTGAATTCTAGAACCCAGAAGGAATTTGGCATGTTTTTCTGCAAACATTTCTCAATGAACTACCTGAACACAGACTAACCCAGGGGAAAATACAGGAGAGTCTGGTGGTGTACTCTGTGTCGTGTTGCAGAGGAGAAGCTGTGCTGCTCCCAAACCAGCACTGCCCACGCAGCTACTGAAACTACACAGCTGACAAAGCTCACGGTAAAAAGTCATGAGCAAGAAAGAGAAAACATCCTTCTGACTCAGCTAACTTTACCCTGAGACCTGAGTCTTCCTTTTAAATCTATCAATTCTACTATCACCTGTGAATCTTCTCCAGGAATTTGTAGAGTTTTTATTAAGATCTTCATAACCATGCCTAGAATTCTTCAGAGCCCTCAGCAAGTTATAATCTTCTTTCACCCAGGACAGGTACACAGGCTGATTTCTTGCATATCACTTCTATCAGCCAGGCTCTGTACTACACCTTGCAAGTGTAGTGAAAGAATACCCGGAAGTCTCCATCCAAAGGAAGCTACGTGCAGGCTGCATAATTTAAACATAGAACAAACATCTGACAGCTCGCCCAGGTCCCACAGTGATTGCTGCTTTCCCTCTGGCCACATCCTGAAGCTGGCACACACCTGCTTCACCAGCCAAAGACACAGTTTACAAAACATCTGTGGGTCTCCGCCCCAAGCGTCTCCCCGCTTGTGCCAAGTCTATTTGTGACTCCCATGTTCTTTGCCACAAAAAAAAAAAAGGCAACTTATGTTCGTGTTTCCCCGCGAGCTATGTAAAATGATGGCACAGGATGCTGGTGAAACATACTTGGGAAATAAATTCCCTACTAAGTTCGTGTGAAGATTTGCGGCAAAACAATGACCAAGCTGCAAAAAACCTATTACTTATCAAATGAAACTGCTGCCTCATTTTGCCCGTAGGCCACACTCCGCTTGGCAGTTGACAGCGAAACACCAACAGCTCTCGCCTGTCCCCACCCGAGGAAGGGTCCCGGCTCCTGCTCCTGCCCCTGCCCGACGGAGAGGCACCTCCCGCCCCTCAGACACACGGACACGGACAAACAGGCGAGGAGGAGCCCCGCGGGGGTGTGGGGGCAGGTGGGCAGCGGCCGACGGGGCCGAGGAACGGTTCCCGAGGAGAGAAGGCAGGGACAGGGGCGGCAGAGGCAGCGCACGAAGGTACCTTGTGCCCAGCGGCAGAAGATGGTGTCGGCCAGCCCGCGGGGCCCGGCCTTCTTGCCCCACACCAGCTGGACAAGCTCCTGGCCCGCCTCGGACATGACGGGGCGGCGGAGGCCCTGAGGCCGGGCGAGCGAAGCAGCTCCCGGCGAAGGAAGCTGTAACAGCAGCGGCCCCTGCGTACAGGAGGGGCCGGGCCGGGAGGGGCCGGGCTGGGCCCTGGCGATGTTGCGCATGCGTGGTGCCCTCTTCTCCGCTTCCCCAGCAGGCCCTGGTGCTTCCGCACGCTACGGGGTTCTGAGCGGTGCGCACAGATAGGAACGACTTTTTCAAGCACGTTTTTTCCCCTGCAAGAGGTTTCCCTGGTGCTGCACTGCCACCCCGTGGTTGTTTTGGTGACTTGATGTTCGCCTCAAAATAGTGCAAGTTTTCTTTTCTTCCTCTTAAACAATAAGCACCGTTCACTTATTGCCCTTTGTAAAATCCTGATCATTCCCTCTGCAGCCTTGGTTTCCTGGATGTGTTTTTGAAAGACTGAGCCCAGTCATGAAAGGCTTTGGATTAAGTGAGAGTTTCCGAGGTTGCTGCTCTGAGCTGTTGGTAGGCAGCAAGGCAAGTTACAGACATGGTACCTTTTTGCCAGAAAAATCTCAATAAAGTTCATTTACCCTAAGATAGCTTTGTCTTAATTCTCTTTGAAAAATGCATTTCCTGGTGTGGGTGGGAGGAAAAACAGGTATTATTTATTATTAATAATATTAACACCTTCATATAATTTTGTTTATTATATTAATAAATGCCAAGCTCTGGAGGGAATCACAGTGGTGCTGTGTGACTCAGTGGTTCTCACCTTAGTCAAAAGGTAGAATTGAGTATCACAATTTAAGTTTTCTACAGTTCCCTTTCCTGTTTACTCCCTTCTATTAATTATCCCAACACCTCCCACCCCCCAAAACAAAGCCCACACCATCAGGTATCAGGTGTGTATAGAAAAGATGTTCTTAGGGAGTTGAAAGGTTGTGGTGAGCTAGGGAAGGTGAGCTAGGCAATGGGCAGAGTAAGTTGCTTATTGCCAGAAGGAAGGTGAGGAGGGAAATCAGAGCAGAAAAGTGAAATTCTTCAGGTGCCAAGGGACATACTCCTGCCCTGTGACGTGCAGGGTTCACTTCTTCTCACCTTATTTTGCTAAGAGCTTGTTCCACTTTGATCTGTGCACCAGCACCAGATTCTCAGAGAAGTTGCACTCCAAATCTGGGAAACAGAAATCTCTGATGTCTCTTATTTTCTCTGTTTAGGTGACGAATTGAAAAAGCTCATAGAGGACTAACTCCTACTGCAATTATAGGCAAGAGAAAATGGGCAATTTCCTGGTAGATATTTGCCCTCAGAGTCTGTGGATGAGACAAAACAAGTTGTTGATTCTCCTGAGCATGTTCAGGTTTGGGATTGACACCCTTGTGGAATGGGAAGGAATCCCTGGAGAATCCCAGCTTTCAGTGGTAGCCAGAATAGCAAGTTAAAGAAGAGTTCTTTTTTTGTGTGTATACCATATATGCAGTAACTTAATGCATCATAGAGGCAAGGGTTTAGTTTTAGGTAAGCTATTTAAAACCACCAGAGCTATAACTCCCTCATTTGCAGAAACATCAATGAGTGAATACTCCTGTATTCTAGCACAAGCTACATCAGAACATAACAATTCTACTCTCTCTTGCATTTCATTTCAGATTTGTAAGTGTAGGAAAAAGTATGTCAGAACTGGACTATTTTAGAACCAGCCATT
This sequence comes from Galbula dea, assembly GCA_013399015.1. Classification (NCBI taxonomy): domain Eukaryota; kingdom Metazoa; phylum Chordata; class Aves; order Piciformes; family Galbulidae; genus Galbula; species Galbula dea. The sequence goes on along the minus strand of VWZX01008611.1, from coordinate 692,341 downwards.
TCTTCCCTTTTTGCAGTTCCCATGGCATTTTCACTTTGTTTAAAGACAAGAGTCTGTCTATTCCACCCCAAAGCAGACTGAGATTTTCTACTCTTTTCAACCAACATCATTTTCCAGAAATAGGTAAAATTTGAACAGCCATTATCCTTGTATGGTCACAGCAAATGCATTTGGATGATGAACTGGGGGATGAAAAGGAAAAATATAGCATTGTAACTGGCAAGAAAATGTCTGTAATTATTAAGACTTATAAGGATGTAATTAAATTAAGGATGTCAAGTACCAACACAGTGAGTCTAATAGTGTATCTGTGGCATTATTAGTTACAAGTGGCTCAGACAAGCTTAGTGCAACATGAATGGGCTAATAACTTGCTGTGCAGTCGCTACCCTCTGGTTAATTGCAGAGGTTACCTACCAGTGCCAGTGCACAGAAGGGGAGATGAAAAGAGCTACCAATGCAGTTCAGTTTGTAGAAGTCATCAATTTTAGTAATGTGAATTGTCTTTCAAACTGAGAAGTCATTTGAAACAAAAGACTGACTTGTGCCATTTTCAGCCGAGTCAAAAGATAGTCATTGCATGGAAATGTTAAAAGAATTAATTACACATAGTTTAGTCAAAGTTGGACAGGAAAGACCCAGTTTGGCAAAAGGACTGGTTTCCAGCAGAAAATTCCATCCAAGTGTTCAGAGCAGCTTCACTTTTTATCTTGGGAAATTCAGGAAAGGTTGGTTTTCCTAAGGAAGTTCTGTTTTGAAGCATGTGGTGTGCAGGAGGGATGCAGAGGTGGTTCAGGACACTGCTAGGAGAAAAAGAAGATGCTCAGAAAGTGAGAGAAACATCATTCTCTGAGGGTAGCAATCAAAACCATTTGCTCATTTAAGTGGTTGCTCTCCAGAGAGGTTGCTGCCTTTGGAATCTCTCCCCAGAAGGAGACTCCACAACCTCTCTGGGCAGCCTGGGCCAGGGCTCCAACACCCTCACACCAAACAAGTTTCTCCTCCTGTTCAAATGGAACCTCCTGGGTTCCAGCTTGTGCCCAGTGCCCCTTGGCACCACTGAGCAGAGTTTGGCCCCAACCTCTTGCCTCAGCCTTTAGCTCTTGCCCAGCATTGGTAAGATCTCCCTTTATGTTCTCATCCCCTTTCCATTTACAGTACTTCTGTTTAATGACACTTGCCTTTTGCTGAATTTCCCATCCTTAAACATTGTGTTGTCTCCTTAGTGAAAACACAAATGTTACAGAGTTTTTGTTCTTGGAACAATCTACTTCTTCCTCTATGACCTTTTTATCCTTCAGAACTATTATGAAAATCCATTATTTCCTCTCTTTTTACAGAGGCATCTGAAAACCCTGTCCTACCCTTCAAGGAGTCTGTGAGTGCCTTGGACCTGGGACATGTTTATGTCTCGGTGCTTTCTGCAGAAGTATCAGGTATCCAGGACCTTCTAGGAATAGGTAAGGAAGAATTCAAGGACAGGACATTCTCAGGGAGCAACCGTGTTGGGAACAGTCATTTATTCAGAGGTGCTGGACTCTACCAAGAAAAGCACCCACCAGAGGAGAACCCTTAGGGAAAGGGAGGTCACAAGTTAGGGTGACTTCAGATTTGAGCTGATGTTGGTCTTTCATCAGAAGGTAAACTCCTCCTTCCCCTTTATGGAATGTTATCACATCAAAATAAGTCACAGGATTTTAGAGGTGATTGTACAGACTGGGTATGCCTGAGCTGTGCACTCAGCCTCAATGCTTTGAAGGATGCAACCAGGGGTTGCTGCAGATCGGTGACGTTAGCTGCTTTGCCAGATTTGAACCAAAACTCTCTGCCCAGTAGAGGGAGATGCAGTTCTTAGAATAGCTGGAATGGAGCTGCTTGGCCAACTCCATTCCGTGCTAAAAAACACCTGGCACAGTCCTGTGGTTAAGAAATTAAGGGTCAGGGAGCTTTGCTGATTTATACAGCAGCTGACCATCTGCTTGGGAACACACAGAGTACAGGATCTCAGATTTATGCTTTCCCCCAACCACCATGGCTCATCTCTGCTTTGCATGCTGTTGGCATTCCCTCTGACAGCTCTTCTTCCTGAACACAGAAACTGCTCTAGTTTTTATTTTAGTTTTTGCTTTTATATTTCTCCACATACAAAATTATGCTGACATTTCTGTTTGCTTCCCATTTCCTTACTTTCTTGATAACAAAAGAATAAAGACTAATAACATCTAATACCCTTTCTCCTGTCATGCCTGTCAGTAGCAATTGATGGGCATCAAAGCTTCAAGGGATGGTTGTGATCCAGAAGTGTCTCAATGAATTAGGAACAAATCCTCAATATCACATTCCTCTCTTAGTTAAAAGCTGTGTAAAGGAACAGGAACATTTCCTCAATGCCACATTCCTCTGATAGTTGAAACAATCTATTCCTGAGATAAATTACTTTGAATGATTCATGCTCTGACTTTGAATGACTTCTGGTCCTTAAGGACCATAGAACATGACTGCAAGTACTAGAAAAGGTTTTCTTTCAAATGTTGTCATGAGCTGGAGAGAAGTGAGTGTCCCTGCCTAGTGCAGATTCAGATTTCTTTGGGTTTGTGCAAATATCTGAGCCTATTAGATGTGGGATTTTTTTCTCTTCTCACTTCCCTCCTGCCCCTTTGAAATACCATTAGATATTGCATGCTCTTAGAAAAACACATGAACTCCTGGAAACCACGGGGAAGAGGAAAACTGCACATTCAGCACAACAGTGGGATTGCTGCTGAGAAAAACTAACCAGCAGATAAACCTTCAGCAATCCCCCCCCTAAGATGGCTGGCTATAGGAGAGCGAGAAGACAGGCTGGTGCTGTTCCATCATCTTGTTGAGGCACGAGAAAGGGCTGAAGTTGAAATGCTTGTTATTAAATTGTATGAAACTGGTAGTGTCAGAGCCTGTTCTGCAGCCTGACATATGGTACAGCCTCGCACAGTGTTCTACAAAACAGCCTTACGTGAGGTGCCTGTGGATGAGTTCCCAACTCCACTCCTCTCTGCTATCACCTCACCAGAGTTTTGTCTTTTGTTTTTGTTTTAAGAGCCATGCTCAGTGGGTAGCAGTAGTATCCTTGCAGGGGCATCACCTGGGTACAGAGGAATCCTGGGGCAGCTTTCCTCTCTCTTTGACAGCTTCAATCTGGAGCAGTGCAACAGAAAACAAAGCTCAAGAGCTTATCAAGAGCTGTGGAGGTTAAGTTCATGCCATGATGATGACAGAGGAACAGTTTTGGCTTGGCACCTTCTTCACATGACACTGCAAAGAAAAAATCAATGTGCAGCTTAACGTGGGAAAGATTTCAACAAGCTTTGTGTGTTTCAGGGAGGAAATCTGTTGGTTCCAGGCAATTAGTGGCCAGGATGTATGCACCCTAAGCTTTGCACCTCTGAGCTCCCAGGGGTGCTGCTTTGGCATAAGGATTTGCTACACTGGCAGAGCAGATGAAAACCCTGACTCCTTTATTTGGCTTTCAGAGGGCATCATGTTTGCAGTGAGCAGAACCCTTGGAGACAGAGAAGTTTCCTCACTAAATTTCCAAAGCAAATGCAAGGCCAGCAGGGAACTGGTTAGGACTTCCCAGATTCTTGGAGGTTTTAATTTCTCATTTTCTAGTTGGCACCAGTTGGCAACAGTTGCTGAGCAACTGGTTCCTGTGTACTCTGGCCAGCCCTCACCTGGGATAAGCTTTCTGTAGGTTACCTGTGCATCCTCAGCCCTGTAGCCTGGAGGGAGATGTGCATTCTGTTCTGTGATGAAACAACCAGCTGAGAAGATAAGGAGAGAGCAGAGGATGTTGTATACCTGGAGTTCAGCAGGCACTTCAACAGTCTACCTAGTGTTCTCACAGCCAAACTGGTGAGCCAGGAACTGGGTAAATAGGCTTAGGGTGGGTAGAAAATTCTCTCAACCATTGAGCTCTGAGGGTGTTGATCACTGGTACAAAGTTCACCTGGTAGCTGGTTACCAGAAGAGCTAAACTCTTCTCAGAGGAGCACAGTGGAGCCTCAAAAGGCTGTAATTAGAAGTTAGGATGTGGAAAACTCCAGCCCAGTGGAAGGGGAACCTTTAGCCTAGAGAATGATCAACAAGTTGTCTGGATACTTTGTGGAATCTCCATCCATGGAGACTCAAAACTCAGCTGGCCACTGCTCTCAGCAGCTGGATCTTAATGGGCCTACACTGAGGCAGGGGGTTGGAGTAAAGGTGTTGTGGTGGTTCCTTCCAACTAAATGATCCTATCTAGTGGATTCATCAGATGGTGGTAGTCATTGCATGTGTATGGATAATGCCAGTAAGAGAGATCTACATTCATGTTTTTAAAGTAGAAGGCACAGGTCCATGGAGTTTGACTTTGCAGAAGATGATATCAGGATGAAACAACTAAAATGAAAGAAGAAATGAGTTATGAGCTTTCACTTGTATAGCATGGTGAGTCCTAAAAGCGCAGGAATGGTGGTGTATTTATTTCACCTTCTCTGTGTCTTCTTGATGTTTGACATCTTCTTTTCTCTTGTAAGAACTTCCTAGGAATTGCATTTGCTTTCTTATTGCATAGACTCATGTCATGCAATTGTTTGCACATGCTGGTGATGACCCATCTGGAATCTAAACCTTCAGCTCCTCCCAGCCTAGCTGGAGGACTTTGCTGTAACTTCTGATTCCCAGGCTAATTGCATTCATCATCATTATAATTATTGTTATGGTTCTTCTGAAGGCTTATCTTCAGTGTAGAGGTGAAGCCACTTTACTGAAGTTAAACTGCCTGGAGTCAGCAGCTGTGTACAGATGTAGCATAAGCTGCATGCTGAGTGCTTTGATTAACAGCTTAGCAGTTCCCTACTTGAACTGAAGTCTCTTGGTGCCTTCCCACCCCATTACTAGCTAGGAAATTATCAGGCTTTGAGAGACTGAGAGTCAGTGTTTGAAAGCTTACACAAGAAAGGTTTGTATGTAGGTAGCAATCAGCTACGAGCTCCTCTTTGTTCCCTCAGAGTGATGCTCCAGAGAGGAAAAGCACCAGGACAAAACCAGTCTGCAAAGTGTAGTCGAGGCTAAAGTCTGATTTCAGATAGGCTTGTTGCTCCACACTGATAACTGATCTATTTCTATCCTTTCTTGGTTTTCTCTCTTGTAATGTATTTTTTTTTTCACCCCAAAGTTATGTATTTCTTGTCTAAACTCAATTCAGTAATAAATGGTGGTTCCAGAGCCATAATGGCCTCACTATGGGATTAAACACACAGAGAGTTCTGGGTGAAGATGTGTAAATCATAACAGTGGGCTCCATCAACTTCCCTTTTTACGCCCATAAGATGAGGCACTGAGCACAGCTTTTACCTTGTAAAATGAGGAAAGGGAAACAACAGGAATTTATTGCACCCAATAAACAAAAGGAAAGCAAAGAAATAGAATTTAATAGAATTTAAGAAATAATGTGTTAAGTCAGGACAATCCAGAGATGAATATTAAATATATGCACTGTAGATCTAAAGCCTTTCAGTGTAATAAATAAATTCAGCGTAATAAATAACATGTAAAAAACCATAGTAAATCATAGGACCTAGTGCAGCTTCCACATGCTGTTGTTTGATGTAAGGTCGCCCAGACCTTACAAGACACTCCAGAGCTGTGTTTTCTTTACAGTGCACCACTTTGACCTGGGTTTCTCTAGGTAAAGACTGTGAAATCCTAATGCCCAAATGTTTCCCACATTCCTAGATGTTCTATCTCTCTTGCTGTTTGTCCATCAGTCACACTGTGCTGGGTCTTTTTGCTCCCTTGGAGCTTCTTAGTGGGCATGGTCTGCAGTATTTGATTTCCCTGCCTGACTCCCAAGTTTTGATATGCCAAAAGTAATATTTTAGGTTGTGGAATGGAACTAGGATTCAGCACAAAAAGTTGTTCTTGACTTGTGGAAAATTAGGTCAGGTCTGGAAGCATCATCTCCTGCTGTTTGTTTTTTGGAGTATTTTTCAGGTAAAATTTAAAATACATTTAAAAAGTATTTTCCATAAACACTTTACTGACTCTTTTCTCAGAATCACACAGAACCCCAGAATCGTTCAGGTGGGAAGGGAACACCAGAGGTCAGCTAGCCCAACCTCCCTGCTCTGCCAGGGTCCCTAGAGCACAGCACTCAGCATTGGGTCCAGGTGGTTTGGAATCTCTCCAGAGAAGGAGACTCCACAACCTCTCTGAGAAAACTGTTCCAATGCTCAGTCACCCTCCCAGCAAAGAAGTTCTTCCTCAAGTTTAGGTAGAACTTGATAGACTGTGTTCTAGTTTATGCCCATTGCCTCATGTCCTGTTGGCCCCATGGAGCAGAGCCTGGCTCCATCCTCTTGACACCCTCCCTTCAGCTCCTTCTCTCCACTGATCAGGTTCCCTCTCAGCCTCCTCTTCTCCAGGCTACCCAAGCCCAGCTCCCTCAGCCTTTCCTCAGCAGGGAGATGCTCCAGCCCCTCAGCATCTTTGGAGCTCTATTGGACTCTCCCCAGGAGCTCCATGTCTCTGTTTCCAGGGAGGTTTTCATGAGCATGACAACTTTATTAACCTCTTCTCTCTGTCTGTGCCTGGTACAGAACTGCAGGAGTGGTGACTTGGTGCCTTTGTTCCCTCAGCAGCACAGAAGCACCAGAGATGTCAGGGCAAGCAGAAGTCTTTTCCAGTGAGTGCTGGTGGCACTGCAGGGTCTCTGGCTCACCATAAGGCTCTGATGATGAAGATCCTAAGTGTCTCTTCTTATCCCTTCTGTTTAACTTGAATCCCTAAAGATACAGCACATATTCAATGATCCTTCTGCTCTGCCTGTGCATCTTTCCTTCCACCTATCCCCAAAAGCCTCTCATTTCAGATAAATGGGCAGGCTGGATCTCAGAGCAGAGGGAGAAAGAATTGTGAGGAGTTCTGGGAAGTCTGGGATTTGAATGGAGATCTTCTTCTTTCTGAGGAAAAGACAAGAGAGAACTTTGATGTTCCACTTACAGGTGGAACCACTCTGTGTGCTGAAGCAGGACCGTGTGTGGTGCCAGCCAGCCCTTGGACCTCATGTCCAGGCAAAGAGCTGGATAAAAGCATGAGCTGTGGCACCAGGTCCTGTGACGGGTGCGATACACCACCTGCTAGGAGAGCAGGGCTCACCAGCTCTGCTGGCCATCAGAGAATCTTTGCCCTACAATTCTTGTTGTATTTCAGTGTAAAATATTCATGATTGCAGTTGAAAATATTGATAGAAACAGACTAAGAGATTTATTCCTTCATTTGTAATTGTTCAGCTCCTGCATTGCAGTTATATATATGTATATATTTATTTTAAATAACTTTGAAAATGTGATGCTGACAGTGGAGTCCTGTCCACTTTTAAAGAGATAGAAAGACAACTGGATTTTTGTTTGTTACTCACAAGTCAAATGATATCTTCCCTGAGAAAGTCATATGCTTTTTAAAAAGTACATTTTAATCTGGAAAAATCTTATTTTATTGTTTTTTTCTGAATCAGTGCAGACAATGAAACTTATGTCAAACACAGCTACAGTTCCCTCTCTGTTTGTTACCAAGATAATTTGAACAGAACATTCCTGCATCAGGAGGAGGTTCATGGTTCAGCTCTGTCATTTGCAGCAGTATGAACTGTGGCATGTTGTATTCTAGAAGTGTGGTGGGTATGCAGTAGAGGTCTGGGGCTTGGTTTGCAAAAGGTTTGTGTCTAGGAAAAAGTGAAACTATAGAAAAGGCAGTGTGATCTGTTTATAAGTTTTCTTACTATGGAAAGGAGAGGAAAGGGAAAAGAAAAAAAGAAAAGAAAAAAGAAAGAAAAGAAAAGGTAAACAAAAGAAAATAAAAGAGAGAGGAATAAAGAAAAGAGAATAAAAGAAGAAAAAAGGGAAAAAAAGGAAAGAAAAAAAAAGAAAAAGGAAGAAAAAAGAAGAAAAGAAGGCAGAAGAAGACACCCAAGCTGTTCTGCTGCTGCTGTTCCAGTGATTAAGCAAGTTACACTGCAGAGATCCATTCCCAAACTGAACCCTCGAAGCAAAGCATTGTTTTCCAGCACTGGCTGAGAATGTAGAGCTCCTGGCTTCCTTCTGTTCTGATGGAATCTGTCATTGATAAAAGAGAGTTCAAGCTTCCCTAAACCAATTAAAATGTTTTTGCCTCAGGTGGTAAATAAAAGCACATGATAGAGCTAAAGCAGAGTGGGAGAGAGGTAATCAGTACACAGTTCAGTATTGAGCAATATTGAACACTGTAACAATAACACCTAATAAATCATTCTGAAAGGTACATTGGATATATATCTTTTTTCCAAGGACAAATAGAGTATACTCACAAGGATCAAAAGGACACTTTAGTTATTTTTGTGTTCTATTTTAGAAATTATTGACAGTTCCTTTTTAAAGGAGCTTTTGTTTGCTTGGCTGCAAAATATTTATGAGAATACTTCAGGGTGTGGGTCAGTTAGATGTAAATCTGTTTTATTGAAAGGCTTTTTCTTGGAGACATGCAAGTGCAATGCTTCATTTTTATGAGCACTATCTTGATTTTTATGTATTAATTATCTTAATCTGCCAAAGATGAGATGAATTCAGCCCCCTTCTGCCTGTATCACACAAGCCAATGACAGAATTCAGCTTGTGCTCTTGCTGTAGCATCTTTTCTTCTATACAACTAAGTCACTAAAATCCACTTTGTGGATTCAACTTCTGAAAACACTTTCCAAGCTGAACTACCTAAAGCATTCCCAGGCTTAGTGAAGACTGGAAAAGAGGAGGACTGGCTTCATGCCATGGGAAGTTCCACGTGCTGGTGGCATGCCTCCACTAGCCCCTTTACCTAAACCTATGTTTAAGAGCAGTTCGGATCACTTCTTTCTTGGTCCTCACTGCATTCTGTGATGGTTCTAGTGCTGACATCTTCACTGCTGCCCCATCCTGAGGCTGAGGTTGGTTTTGCTCTGGCCAGACCTTCTTATCTGGCTGGACTGCTTACATGGCATGTAGGAGAAGACTCATGAGAGGCATGAAGAAAGAATACTCTCACATCTCTTTTCTCTGACCTGAGCAGTTGGTCAATGAGGTATTTCTCTTAGGAGAAGTTGTTGAGGGACTCAGGTGTCTCATCATCCTTTTTATTTACAGAGTGCTCAAAAGGAGAGGGATTACAAGCCTCTTTCAGAAAGCACTTCGCATAACTCTTGCTGGGCTCTTTGGAGGGCTATAATCCCAATGCTGTTCAGCATGTATCATTGATTTATTGATCCTTTCATGTCTTTGGTCTTTTTGCCTCAATTGCACAAAACTGTGTTGTGCAAAAAAAATCCTTCCACCCACACCATTCCTGTGCCTTTGTCTGTCTGCCACGAGTACTTGCTCCTAACTATTGCTTCACCTTATCTTGTTCCATGAAGGACTTCAGAGGCATCTTACAACTTTCTTCTGCCTGATAAGGAAGCTCTCAGGTGAAGCCCTTCCTAAGAACACAGTGCACAGTAAGGTGAAGGTTGGTGTGATGGGTTTAAATGCTTTAGAAGAACCTAATTTTAACAGAAATCATCTGATACCAAATGGATAAACTGCTACAGTTGGAGCAAATATGAATAAATAGTCAAATAATGTTAGAGAGGTAAAATAAGGCAGCTTTTGGTTTTAAGTGAAAGGAAAATAAGCACAGGGCAGAGTCCCATGCCCTTAGGAGATCTTGGTGGATATTGGTCCAGACCTACTGAATGGAGAGACTGAGACACTTGGAGTTAAGTGGAAGGGTTCAAAATCCACCTAGAGGTGGCACTTGGTGAGATGGTTTAGTGGCATGGGGGTGCTGGGTCAACAGTTGGACTTGATGATCCTGGAGATCTTTTCCAGCCTAGACAATTCTGTGATTATAGTGATCACTAAGGTCCCAAGGCCTGAAAGAATCTCACTGATGTAAGTTTGTAAGTAGAGTACCATGCTCCTTGTACCTTCTTATTCCAACAGAGAGAGGAGTAGGTGAAAAATCAATGTTATACCATTTGTCAGCTACTAAACTAATCACTCTATCACGTGTGTTTTAGGCTTTGTGATACAAAACAGATTTTGGTTGAGCAGTTTGAAGCCACATGCCTTTGCCATCACCTCTGATACTTTTTGCTGTTGCTATTTAGTTATGAGTTGTATTTTACAGCAGTTCACCAGGAAAGTGTCCTCAAGTGGCTGAACTCACTGCCTCCCCAAGCAAGGCAGTGGAAGCTCTGGAGCTTTTGTAGTGTCATGCAGTAATAAGTGTGTTACCTGGAAAAACATAACCACCCAAATATCATTTCATGGTGGGCCTCTCTCCCTCAGCTCATACTCCCTGCAGAGACGTAACCTGACTTCACTCTGCACTGAAGGTTAGTATCCTGTTTGAACAGAACCTGTGATCCTTGGGTTTTATGACAGAGCTTTTATTCCTAGGCTCTCCCTGAGTTTTTTCCTAGAGTCATGTTATTTTTCAGATGGAGGGGAATGAAGAGGAAAATATTAAGTATGGCAAGGATCTTTTCTTCATCCACTTTTAATTCCATGCTCCATGAACCCAAGAAATAATAGGAGTATCTCCCTGGCTTTAACTGGTAACATTGGATCTAAATCCAACTGTCAATGATTTCAGCACAGCTCTCTTATTTCTCTGTAAGTAAAAATGGTAATGGGCTTAGGAGTGGCCTCCAGTATCACATACCAGCCCAGTTCATAGGAGTGTGCAGGAGACTGGACACAAAGAGGAGCAGCAGAAGCACTTGGAAGAAATGGGATTCCCCCAAATTAACAGAGATTGACCTTTCTTTTTTCTTCTTTTTCTTTTTCTCCTTCCCCCCTATGATGTAGCAGGAATGCCAGAAGTGTGAAATATGCTGAGGTTTTAGGAAGAAGGCAAATGGATGAGCTCATGGCAAGTGTTTGGTAACAATAACAAGCCAGCACTGTACTCTTTCCAATTAACAACGGAGCAATATTGAAATACATGTCATTAATAGAGAGGTAAAGGAGCTGTGCTGCTAATCAGAATGAATTGCTGCATTCAGCAGAGAGCTGCTAAAGGTCTTTAAATTGCCTCTGCCTTGCTGTATGGATAGAACTGAACATAGCTTAATACATTTTTTACATGATGTAATTTTGTCTGGCTCATACAATGCTAGGGTAATAATAATGATATTCTAATATTAATGCAAGCACAAGAGATACATATTGATGAATAATAGTCATATGTTTTTGGGTCTCCTTGCCAAGTCATATTAAAATGACAAATAATTGCCATTGCTTCAGAGAACTGGTGCAAGCTCTGTAGTCAAAAAGCACATTAGGGACCCACCACGTCCATTTGTTATCCTTTGTCAGGAAAACATGGTTCTTTAATGAAAGGGAATGAAGGGACACTGATTGAGGACAGTGACACCAAACCTCTTCCTCAACAGGATCCATGAGGTGAGTATTAATAAGCAGATGGAAAGGTTAAGGCTCAGCTTTGAGTCTCTTGGAAGCACAGTAGAAGCTGAAACCCCTCCCCCCTCGTCATGTGGGGAAAGTCACAGTGTAAAATGCATTGTATCAGCCTTCTGGCCACAGGAGGATAGAGCAGATGGAAATTGGTTCCCAGACAATTCAGGCAAATGCCATTTAAAATCTTAATCCAAATAAATTTTTTTCTTAAAGTCTTGCTTTTAATTCTGCCTTGATAAATGACCCCTCTCCTTCTCATTATCCCCCCTCTTTGTTCCCAGGGCTATAAAAATGCTAACAAATCCAGCCCAGGCTTTTCCTGGGCTATACTGAGAACACTGGAGGATGCAAGGGAGGCATTGGCCCAGGCTGCCCAGGGCAGTATTGGAGTCACCATCCCTGGAAGGGTTAAAAATACACCTAGAGGTGGGTGGCACTTGGTGAGCTGGTTTAGTGGCATGGGGGTGCTGGGTCAACAGCTGGACTTGATGATCCTGGAGATCTTTTCCAGCCTAAACAATTCTATGATTATGGTGATCCCATTAATTACTAAGGACCCAGAGGAGCCAGTCAGGGAGATGGAAGAGTGTCACCAGGCAGTGCCTGATCCTGCTGGGCTCTGCAGGCTGTGCTCCCACTGCAGTCAGTGGTGCACCCAAGGGGGTGACTCAGATCACAGAATCACAGAATATCAGGGGTTGGAAGGGATCTCTGGAGATATCTACTCCAGTCCCCCTGGCACAACAGGGTCACCTAGAGCAGGTTGCACAGGATGGAGTCCAGGTGGCTTTGGTGGTTCTGTGATCTCCCTGGGCAGCCTGTTCCAATGCTCCACCACCCTCACAGGAAGAAATTCCTCCTTATGTTTAGATGGAACTTCCTCTGTTCCAGTCTGTGCCTGTTTCCTCTTGTCCTGTCCCTGGGCACCACTGAGCAAAGCCTGGCCCCATCCTCACAACACTCACTCCTTAAGTATTTCTAAGTATGAATTAGCTCCCCCCTCAGCCTTCTCCTCTCCAGGCTAACCAGCCCCAGCTCTCTCAGCCTTTCCCCATAAGTGATGTTCAAGTCTCCTAATCATTTTTTCAGGCCTTTTCTGTACCCTCTCCAGAAATTGCTTGTCCTACTTGACCAGGAGAGACCAGAACTGGACCCAGGACCCCAGAAGTGGCCTGCCTAGGGCAGAAGGGAGGGGGAGGAGAACCTCCCTTGACCTGCTTGCCACATTAATCTTGATGCATCTCAGGAAGACTTTGGCTTTCTTGACCACAAGGGCACATGGCTGGCTCATGGTGATCTTCTTGTCTGCCAGCACTCCCAGGTCTTTTTCTGCAGAGCTGCTTTCCAGCAGCTCAGTCCCTAACCTGTCCTGGTCCATGAGGTTTTTCCTCCCCAGGTGCCTTACCCTACACTTGCCTTTGCTGAATTTCATGAGGTTTTTCTCAGCCCAGATGTGTTTGTCTCTGCAGTGTGGTGGCTGCGGCTGCTGTGTCTGCTTTGGTAAGGTCTTGGCTCTCTAAACATCTGTGTGATCTGCACAAACTGTAGGACCATGATCTCTGGGCACCTCTGCAGATTCATGTTCCTTTTTTACAGCCTCACTTCCTTATGCACAGAAAATACCTCCCAAGAGTTGGCTGGGTTTAGCATTCTAGGAAAAAGCTCTGTGATCCTAAAAGATCATTTTCTCCATGCCAGTGGCAAAGCTGGGCACAAAGCCCAAAGTTTGGAGGTGTTTGGATGCAGAGGCTGGTTCTGGTCATCACAGAGACACAGTGAGCTCTGATGTTCCCAGGTAGGGTGCAGTGTATTCTAACAAGGTGAGGTTAGTGTGTCTGAGTGTCTCACCTCCTAAAGATCTGACTGGGTGGCAACACACTGCAAAAGATGCATTTAAATACAGATATAAATGTATGTAAGTGGTGGCAATAGTTCCAAAGGATGAACTGCTTGGTTTAATGATGTGGGCCTACTCTACGACAGCTAATTAGGAGGACCTGGGACTATTTTAGGATGCAGAAGCCAACAGCATGTCTATATTATTAATATTTGAATGCAGGATCTGTTGCCTGAGGTTTTTTTAAGGTTCAGCTCTTGTTTTGCTTCATTTCTGCCCAGTGGTGAGGCTCATTCTGGCAATGACAGGAGGGACAAATGGTTCATAGATCTTGTGTGCCATTCCTGGTGCAGTTTATTTTCAGTATTCTAGCTCCCATGTGCACTGCTAGAAGTAGTTGAATGAAGAGACAGAATGCCAATATCTTGGAAAATAATAGACTTATTTTTCTTGCTGATAGTCTGATCTCTCTGGAGCTCCCTCCCAGGACCCCAGATCCTAATGAGGCTGATCTCCACCAGCCAGGAATGGGCTTGCCCTCTGACCAGCTATATTTATTCATGGAGGGACTCAGTTTTCAGGAAAGCACATAGGAGCACCTCTGCTGTGAGGACAAGCTGAGACAGTTGGGGTTGTTCAGCCTGGAGAGGAGAAGGCTCCAGGGAGACCTTACTGTGCCCTTCCAGTGCTTCAAGGGAGCTGCTTAAAAAGAGGGAGAGAGACTTTCCATGGGCAGAGAGAGACAGGACAAGGGGTGATGGCTTCAAACTGAAAGAGAGGAGAGGTAGAGGAGATGGTAGGAAGAAATTCTTCCCTCAGAGGGTGGTGAGGCACCGGAACAGGTTACCCAGAGAGGTTGTGGCTGCTCCATCCCTGGCAGTGTTCAAGGCCAGGCTGGATGTGGGTGACCTAGTCTGGTGAGTGGCATCCCTGCCCATGCAGGGGGGTTGGAACTAGATGATCTTGAAGGTCCCTTCCAACCCAAACCATTCCATGATTCTCTGAATTCAAGAAATCAAAGTGGAGGATCTGAGACTGGTTCTATTGCTCTGGAATTCACTGCAAAACAATTTTTACATTATCTACTACAGAACAGTATATACCTCTACAATTTTCCTTTAAAAAACAAGAGTTACCTTTGAATTCAATCCAGGAAATGTTCCAAGTCCTCACACAGGCTATAGCTGCAGTTGGAGACATTCACAGGTCTGGTTTCATATTAGTTTTGCATCTGCAGGAATAATACAGATGCAAAATGTGTGTTTAAATTTGTTTTAAGACCTGTTGTTATAGCAAACAGCACCAAAAATTACTGTCATTGAAAGGAATTAGTTAGAAATACATCCATGGTTTCCTTTTCATGCCTGAGGTATGGAGAATTCTCTTTTCCCTAGTTAATCAGTCAGTTAGGCTTTTAACCAGAGTTTAGCAACACCAACACCTCCCCTTTGTCCTCATGGCCCTTCCTGCAGTCACTGCCTCCTAGTATATTTAACCTAAACAACAGCCCCACTTGTGATAGTTTTTATTCAGCCATTTCTTTGTTATTCACAGCTTATCCAAGTGGGAGTCAAAGACAGATTGATGTAGTTTCCCATTTTTCATGGAGGTTGGGCAAAACCATTTCTTCACACAACCCTAGCAGAGTCCCACAGTGAGAGATGCCATCAGCTGGTGAACTGTCACCAGAGAGACCTTTCCCTTCCTCACCTTGGGGAACTCTCTGCAGCTGAAGGATTAACAGCACACACATACCCATACACTGCTCATCTCCTTGGAGATATCCCCAGTGGGGATTCTAAAGGTTTGTTGTGGCAGTTTGTTTGATGGGCAGTGATTTGTTCCCAGGGATGCTGTGGATGAGCAGTGATTTGTCC
This sequence comes from Galbula dea, assembly GCA_013399015.1. NCBI lineage: Eukaryota > Metazoa > Chordata > Aves > Piciformes > Galbulidae > Galbula > Galbula dea. The sequence continues at coordinate 677,138 of VWZX01008611.1, read as the reverse complement.
CCAGGGATGTTCTGGATGGACAGTGGTTTGTTCCCAGGGATGCTGTGGATGGGCAGTGATTTGGCTCCAGGGATGCTGTGGATGGGCAGTGGTTTGTTCCCAGGGATGCTGTGGATGGGCAGTGATTTGGCTCCAGGGATGCTGTGGATGGGCAGTGGTTTGTTCCCAGGGATGCTGTGGATGGGCAGTGATTTGGCTTCATTCCTACCTAAGGAATAGAATCCAACACAAATACTCTTCACTGCCTGGCAACAGTTTATACAAGAAACCTTAATGCAAGTCCATAAGTGGGATAAACCCAATGATATTTTGGGCAGATATTGGGTGGGTGGAGAAGTCAATATCTCTTCTTTCCAGGGAAAGGAGAATCCCTTGAGGTTGTCTACTAGAACCTGCTCCCATACATCCAGTCTTTGCTCCAAGTTGGAAGATGCTCTGCCTGGGAAGATAATGAAGATGCTAACCAGGCTGGATAGAGCTGAATAATTAAAGCAGCTTGGAAATCATGTTCCATCAAATTCTGGAGGACATGGTCCTGCTGAAGGAGAAGAACTGATTCTCATGTGTCTGAGGCCTTTTTCAGAAGATATTAAAGAGGAATATTGGATGCAAAATTGGATTTTCTGGCAGGTAACTTAGCACATTAGAGGTGGATCATGCAACGATGCCCTGTTATCCCACAGCACCTACACTTTGAAGGAGCTGCTGTTTCACTGCTGGTATTTCTGCCTCCTTAGTTGGTATCTTTCTAGATTAAATCTGGTTTTGGAAAATGGAAGATCATAGTTGCCCTCTACATGCAGCATGCTGGTTTTTCTCCTTTCTTTTCATTTCAGGCCCTTTACATACCTTCTCTCCCCCTTTAATTTGATGGGAACCGTCCACAGAAGCCAGGCAGATAAATGTACTGCAACCCTGTTAGCATTTAATCTCTTTGTAGATAGATGCAAACATTGCTGTGGATGGCAGGGGAGCCTTGGCCAGCAGTCAGCTGAGCAAACTGCTCATCCATTTGTCACCCTGTGTCCATTACTATCAGTTGCTGAAGGTTGTGATCCAGAATATTCCTTCTTGATGAAAACAATAGAATTAAGCCACACAAGGCTTCAGAAAATTGCTTTCATACTCAAGCAGTGCTACACACACACAGACACCTTGTTGATGATTTTCCTGCCCTGAAGAAAATCTATTGCTGCTGCCACAAACCTGTCTTTTGGCACTTTGTCACTTACAAGTGATGATGAAATTGCAACAGAGAGACTTCTTTTTAATCTCATAGGTCATTGTTTGTACTCTGGACAGTCCTCCCTTTGTCCTCTCATTTAGTTTAGATAAGGGGGGGGAAATCCTTTCTCTTGCCTCAAAACTTCCTTTCAAAATACCAAATCCAAGGAGTCAGCCCCAATGTACCCTCAGATTTTTAACATGACAACTTTTTCCCTTCATGTTTCTTACTTGGACCAGAAGTTCTCTGTGTATTTTAAATACATCTATTTTTAGGCAGCTGAATTGCAGGCAGCCTCTTTGATTTATAGATTGGCACCAAACTGCAAACCTTAAGGGAGACATTTAATCCCTTCACTTGTGTGAGAACCCCAGGATCATAGGATAATTTCTGTTACTGAAATCCTGACCATTATTATATCCATTTATTATTGCTAAACACTTCCCATACTTTTTAATGAATTCATCTATCTAGTTCAGCAATTCAAAGCTGCAGGAAATTTGTGATGGACAGAAAGGCAGAAAAACCCTGAATTAATCAGTCTAGTCATATATATTATACTGTATATATATCTCCACTATATATCTGTTTACATATAATATATATATATACTATATATCCTCATGAATATTTGAGGATAGGCTCTCACACCCTTTACACAAACAGCAATTTACCTGAATATGTTCTTTTGGATGTTTTCTACTACATTTCCTGGGAGATTTTTCTCTTCTTTTTCAGCTTCTTCTTCAGTTTAATACCTCAGTGAAATTCCAGACCTGTCCATGACATAAAAACTCTACTGCCTTGGGATTGGGATGCAGCAAATGCAGTGTTTTGTCTCCTCTCTGTGTTCTCTTCCAGTCTGAGTCTCTTCCAGTTAGAGATATGGAAAGAGTAAAGAAGAGGCTTAGCCCCCCTGAGAGGGGCAGGAAGAGAAGGTGCCATTGCATTGTGCTTTCCTCTGTCTCCATTGCCCATCAGGCTGGTCTGCTCCTCCTGGTGCACCTGGTAACCAGTGCCCAGGAGCTGGACAGGACATCAAGGAGGTAGGACCAAAGCTGGCACCATGCTGCTTCTGTAGGGGCTAAACATGCTGTGAAAAATAAATTAAGGAGTGATATCAATACCTAGGAGAGATTCTCTGCCTTTCCTCTCTAAACACTGGTCCCTCCACCCCCAGGCAGAGGCTCTGGAGGCATCATAGGTTCCCTAGGATCAAGGAGCAGTCAAACACGGCATTCCTCTAGTCCAGGCAATGCTGCTGAGTGTTCCATGTCTTGTCTTCACTGTCTTTCCAGTTTATGTGTTGCTTCAGTTTTGTTGTTTCCTGGGTACTAACTTCAGTATGTTCTCTTTTCTGACAGCCAAAGTGGTTCCATTTTTTCCTTTAGTTATAGTTTTTAGCAAAAATAAAAATTGCTCCTAGAAGGTTCCAAACCCAACTGAGCATTCAGAAGAACAAATGTTGTTTGCAGAATGTCTTAAGCTTTGGAAAAGATCACTTTATTTTCATGGATGTTAGTTACTTAGTTTAGCCTTCACTAAAACCCCAGGGGATAAAAGTTTGCTTTTACTTTTGCTCCTCAAAATTCAGCAGGTGAAATACATTGATTTAGTGATATTAGTTTAACCAAGCCAAAAACTTCCTCAGCTGTTGAGGCTTCCTGCAACAATTGAATTGAAATTGATTTATGACATAAGATTAATGAATAATTTCTTCTTGATCTATGGTTGTGGATGAAGTGTTAGACTTACTGTTCAGACTTGTGTTGTACAAGCCTAGGACAGAAGCAGAATGAGAAAGGCGGAAGAAGGATCAGGCAGTGGATGTCTTTCTCGACCAGTTCAGTGTGAGAACAGGGAGCTACCACCTGTAGCTTGCCACTTCCTACAGCCACCAGGGTGTGGAGATCCTTTTTACTGGTACATCACGAGGTCTTAGTGCAAGACACATGGTTCCAGGTCCATCTGTTCTCCCACTGCAAAGCCTGCAGCAGACTCAGCCATGGACAAACACGGCAGAGCTCTTAGGTCCTGTGCGTGTCCATGCATGGGGAGTTGGTCAGGAGCTGATACTTCTGTGATAGGCAGTCACTGCTTTGAAATGTTAGACAGTAAGTTAGGAGGAAAAAATATAAATATCCACTGTCTTGAGGTGCCAGAAGGCATGAAAAAATCACCAGCCAATAAATCTTGTTGGGTTAAAAAATGAGTTTGTGGCACCTCTAGGACTGAACACACAAGATTACCTGATTTATGAGAGTTATGAAGTTACATGGTGCCACTTGAGGAGCCCAAGGCAGGGAGCTGTGCAGGCTGAAGGATGAATAGTGAGGAGATTTGATTTTCAATTCTGAGGTAGAAAGGAAGAAAAGTTCCATCAGACCTCAATCACCCTTTGAGAGCCCGTGCTGAAAATGTCTTCCTAGCAGGTATGATGGCATTGGAGCAGTGTCCAGTACACATCAGGGTGGTCCTTTACTGAGAAAAACAGCATCCAAAACCTGAAGGCTTAGTGCAGATGTGGATTTTCAAGCAGGCAAAATAGGGGAAGTTTATTCTCCTGCAAGGTTGGGATGTTTAGATCCTGATGTAAGTGGAGGAGAGCTCTCCAAACCCACCCCCAGGAGCTCAACGAGGGAAGAACTAGGGTTTAGAGTTTGGATGTGTGTACATGTGGTTGGTAAAGGACTCACAGATTTGGCCAAATCCTGATTGTACTTCTCTTGAAAACTGTTCTTGTACCTAATCACTGGAATAGGAGAGAAAAGGCAGTCAAGGCAAGAAATCTGATCCTCAAAACTATTGTGCAAAAGAGTAATCACTTCTCTTATCTCCTGCTTGTTTTCTGGGGGCATTTCCCTACTTTCTCTAAGATGCTTTCAGCATAAAGCAGCAACTTCATCTGCTGGAGATGGTCTGAGTGTAGGTGCTGCTGCCCTGAGGCAGGCAATGGAGTAGAGGACCTCTGAAGCTCATGTTTCCAGGAGTTACTTGAGCTCTGGAAGTACAGCTTGGTTCTGTTGAATCAGTTTCTTTACAAAGCAGATACAGGTGGTGAATCACACGGGGTGAGAGTAAAAACATGTAAGGACCAATGATTATTTACTGGGAAAACCAACAGCACAGTCTTCTCTTTGAACTTGGGCGCCTAAACAAAAAAAAGCTGGGTTGTGAGAGGTGCTGAGTGTCCTGAGCTTTCCCTAACTCCAGTGGGAATGCTGGAAACTTAGCAGTAAGGGAAAACCCAACCAGTTGTGTTTAGATGCCTAGCTTTAGCTAACAGGATTTGTTCTTTCACTTTTTCCCACCTCCCAGAACTGAAGTTATTGAAGAGCCATTGATGGAAAATGTTTAGGCCAAGCTAATGGTAATACCTGTGCTTCAGGTTCTTTCTCATCACTGTGAGCTTCTGATTTCAAATACCTTTGTCAGATATAAACTGTAGATGCCATCATTTCCCTCAAAACTAACTCTCCCTTCCCTTTCCTTCCCTTCTCCTCTTCCTTTCCTCCCCTGCTCCCATGGGGCAGAGGCTGACTCCATCCTCTGACACTCTCCTCTCCTTTCTGATCCCTGAAACCGAGTCCACATGAGGAGCTAACCTTGTTTCCCCACTCCATTGGCAGGATAACGTGTTCTTGATGTTTTTCCCTTTTCCCTTCCTTCTGTGAGGTGTCCACAGCAGACATCACAGTTAATACATTAGCTCTACCAGGAAAAATCTGAGCTGTGAGTATCAAATCCTCCTCCTTGCTCAGGAACTGTTTGGGGTCAGGATGATTTTCTGGCAGTACTCCCATTCTTCCAGGCTGCATTGAAGGAAAGTATGAAAAAAAAAAAATCACATTAAAAAGCAAATTAAAGTGAATGTTGTGGTTACAAAATTGAAACCATACTTTATTACATGTTCTTCCTCTGGGTTTGGACACACAGGTTTGTTCTAGGCAACTCTAATTTGTTCTGGCTGTGCTGTACTCTCAGGCACCTGTAGCTGGTTAGCTGCTCCACGATTTTTTTATAAACCAAGTATCTCAAGCAGAATTAAATTTTCCTTTCAAAAGGAATTAACTTGATTTGGTCCTCAAAAACACACCACAGGAACAAGCCTTCAGCCAAAAGACAGCTTGCTGAAAACCAGAAGATCTCTGTTCTTCCTGCAGTTTTAGGATCCAATTTAGCACTAAGTTTTATTAAGCAATGTTTTGATTTGGTAATTTAATAGAATAGCAGCTTAGAAGTGTGCTACACTTCCAGAAGTGGTTAGGGACCCTCCCTGTGCCTCTCATCCATAACTCTGGCAGGTAGGAGCCAAAGTGCTGATCCTCCTGTGGGCACACCTGTGTCCAGTGGTGTGCTGGACTTCCCCAGGAACAAGGTGGCATGAAGCAGCGTTTGTGGGGAGAGATTTATCTCCTTCTGTTGGAACAAGTCATTGGATTTATCTCTTGCAGTATCATAGGTCTTCATTGAGTCAAATAAACCAGATTCTGTTTACCACCCTGGAAAGATATAAATGCTAAATACTCTTTATTTTATGAGGGTGAATATTATATTCCTCTTCCCAGTGACCTTTTATTGCCTGGAGAATAAAAAAATAATTTGCCAGGCAGAAATAACAGCCAGAGGAAGGTGGGATTTATGAGCATGCCAGCTCCACTAAAACCAAAGGATAAACATAATAGTCTCAGAATAAAAATGGTGAATTTTCTACTGCTCTATCCTCAAAACTTTAAAATAACTTTTTTTTTTTCCTGGGAAAATTAGAGCTTTATTCGTGCCATCATGGCAGAAGTTAAAGGTTGTAGGCTCTATTTCTTCCTGCTTTCTGTTCCTTGTATCCTAATGAATCTCAGAAATAATTAGATGTATTCTATCTGTAATAAGAATAAGAAAGTATTGCCCGACAAGTCTATGTCATTAAATACATGAGCTGCAGAACAGCTCTAAATCCTGAACACAGCAGCTTTTTGTATCATCCTATAAAGATAGGACAGTATAATATAGATAATAATATAATGCAGGAGAACAGTTGTTGTATTCTTCTATAATGATGAGTATGTCTTTGTTGGAAATTATTCCCTGAAGTCTACAGCTTCCCAGAATAAGGGAAACCTCAGGTGTCCATGCTGGAGTCTGAAACCCAAAGTTACCAGGAACTACTACTGCAATTATCTTCTCAAAGTAGGTGGTTACAAGAATCTCACTTGGCTTCTTAGCCCATTTACCATTAAATCTGATTTTTCTTTCCTTTGGCATGCTCACTGAGGTCCTGCACACAGACAGGGCAGGCTCACAGCTATGTAGCTGATTTTGTCATTTCAAGCCTTTTCTCACACTTTGATTCCAACTGGTATTCCAGTACCTTTCCAACTGATATTTAGTACTTTCCAATTCTCTACCCCCTCCAACTAGCCCATGGGATCCCTGGGAGACGGAGAAGGCAGCAGAAAAGTGAAGGACAGCAAGGCAAGGTGCCAGCAAACCTCCTGTCTTAGGAACCTTCAGATTACAGATGGGACATGAGGGGGGACAGCAAAAGGAAGAGGAGGAAGGAACCTGTGGAAGTTTGAGGACGAGAGGAGTCAGGAGAACAAGGGAAAGCAGAGTAAGGTCTGGCTACACTAAATCAGGAAAGGGAGGAATGGCCAAGTCCCTGGTTAAAGGGGGCTCAGGATGACCTGCTGTCTGAAGCTGAGAAGGCTCCTCCTTCTCAGGGAGTGGATGGTTGGAAGGGAAGAAGAGAGCAAAGCACTCTTTGTACCTTGCACACTCTCAGTCAGCTTGCACCCACCAGCTTCCCACCTGCCTCCTGTGGAAGTGCTTGCGAGGGGGCACAGGGACCCTGCCTGCTGCTACAGGTGGTAGGGTGAGGACTTCCACTCTTCTCCTCCAAGGTTTTTAATGTATTTTCATTTTATCCATCTTTGAATTTTGCTCTTTGTTTGATACTTCAGATAGCTTTTCATATCATCAAACTAGTGCTTACTGGTGACATTTCACAGTTGCATGTACTTCCTAAGCAACATGTTCTTCTGCAAATTAAAAATAAACTAACTCAGTTTTTGCTCTCTCTAGTCTGGAGACAGTGCTCAGCCACAACAGTCTGAGGAGATCAAGGAGCAAGGTTGTTGGAGTGAGTGGTCTTCACTCCCTGGTACCTTCCAGTGGAAGATTGAAGTCAAGAAGCAACTTTGCTGAGAAGCTTTCTCAAGCCCAGGCACCACACAGAATTTCTATCTTCCCAGATGCACAAAATAACTAAATCAGAACCTGGAGTCAATTAGGATTTCTCTCCATGTTGGTAAGATGAAATGAGTATTCTACTGCCCTAAGATTTCATAGATTTTTATGCTAAATTAATGAGAAAAATATTTCTGGAGAAAATGTCCATTTTGCACCTGTAATAGACTTTTCCTGCAGCAGCAGCAGCTGTGCCTGTGCCACGTGGGTGACAGGCTGACAAATGGAAAGATTATTTCAGTTCCTTCTTCCATTTCAGAGTCATAAATCTGAAAAAAAATGAGGAATAGATTTATTTTTTTTTCCTTTCATGCATCTTACCAGATTTGATAGGGAGATCCAAGATGGCAGAGAGGGCACAGTTCCAGAATGTAAATGCAGGTCTGTCCTGGTACCTCCAGCAGTCACTCAACATGGCCTTGACAGTCTCTTTGTCAGATGGGTGTAGGATGCTTTGCTGAGCCAGTGGAGGAATTGGATATGTCTGACAAAATAAACAAGGTATTGCCTGTGCCTTTGACAGGAATGTTTATTTAATAAGAGTGTTTTGATTCCAAATCAGCTTTCACATTTATGCTACCTCAAATCCTGCAGGAGCAGTTGTGTCAGCCATCTGCATGACCTCATCCTCCACAGAGATGCAGCTCTACTCAGCTTGGTCCTCAGGTGCCTCTCTAGTGCAGAGATGAAGCTTTGTCCTTCTTCAGTGGTGATACAAAGACCACACCAACTGGCTGTTGAGTTACTGCTCAGCTCAGGTGCTCTTTGTCATGAGGCATTTCCCTCTCTGCTGCTCTGGAGCTGGTATTCAGGGGCTATTGCCCCCACACTGTTACACCATGGACCTTCAGCTCCACAGGACTCATTCCTTGGTTTTCTATGCAGCAGTTGCAACACCAATTTTTCCTCAGACATGAAGCTGCTGAACTTCAGAAAAACATAGCTCCTTGCACACATACCTGTGGCAATCCAAAAGCAGTGGATCATGTTGGGTTTGTGCTGGGCAAGTGCTAAAGCCGAGGAAAATGTCACCCTGCTCCACACTGCAGGGCATCTTCAGGGGACAGCAGGGTCAGATGAGACTGGTGTCTCAGATCACTGGCACAATCAGACTGCAAGATCCTTTCTAAGCTTTAAATGACATAGCTCATGGGTAATTTTATTTAGGTCTTCTGATGACTGCCTAAATAATTATTATTTATATAATTATTATTTTAAAGAATTTTTAATTATAAACCTTTTATCTACCCTTTTCTTCTGGAGAAACCTTTATCAGGTCTTTTTCTTCTGGGTAAACCTTTTTTATTTTATCCTTTCCTCCCTGATGAACCTTTTTTTATTCCACCTTTTCCTCTTCCTTTTATTCTTGTCCATACACAAGCAGAGGTATTCTTGAATCAGTTGAAATATTAAGATTCTGTAATCAGAGAAAGTTCACTGTCATCTTTCAGAGCATGAAAGGTCATACTGCAGGAAGGATTGATGGTTGTCTGGTTACCCTCAGAAAGTCCTTTTTATTCATACTGTACAAACAAAAGCCAGGAGGTGGCAGGTTCTGTTCTTTAACTGGGTGGTGACTTTCCCATCTTTTTAAGTCCTCCTTTTCTCTGGTGGTGTAAGAGATACTAGCTGCTGCTTGTGCATTGGGGAGACTAGTTATTTTTGTATGGCATAGCTGGATGTAGCAAGACTGTTATGCCTTTATCTCTCACTGGCACTGCTCCTACAGAGCCAGGCATTTCCTCTTGGTACCTCAAATATCCTGAAAACTTTGCCTTTTTTCCTCTTCACAGACAACAAAAATCACCTTTTAATGGGGATTTGACCCTTCTGAGGTCTTGAGCAGACTCCAGAGTTTGAGCTCCTGTGTTGCACACAGAGTGAGCCACAATGTGTAGGAAGTGACGAGTCCATGGGGTTTTGTTTGAAATTATAGAGCTGTACAATGACTGTTTTAACCTGGATGCAGAAAGTCTGCTTTGGTGTAGCTCCCTGGTCCTCCTTCCTGTATGCAAGAGCAGCCTGGAGCAGAGAGGACAAACCTGCACAAGTGGGCTGGTGTTTTCAGATGCGACGGGTGGGAGGCACCAAGCTCCCCCTGTGCCTCCTACTCCCTGTGTTCAACATCCTTGTCCAGATGGAATGGAAGGGGAAAGCAGCAGAGAGGTCTCTCCACTCCTCCTCCGTAGCGTGGTCGCCTTCGTAGGATGACTCAGGAAATCATCTCTTCATGCATTCCACCCCCTGGCAAGCATCTTCCCCACGGAGGATGCCAGCAGCATTTCTACCTCTGAGAGGAAGGAGAGAAAATTGTAAATAACATTTAAGAGTTAACTATTTTTGGCAGCATTGCATAGGCTGAAAAGTCTTATTTTATCCTTCAGGAATTTGGTTGGTGTGATCTGAGCGAGACAAGTCAGGGAGAGGGCACAGAAGACGCAGACCAGAGATCAGAGCACAAGTGAGAGATGATGAGAAGTGGGAAACCACAAAGGGCAGTGTGTCACCCACTGTCACCCTGGCAAGAAGGACTCCCATGCCTGAGGCAGTTCCTGTGACACCAAGCAAACCTCAGCTGCAGTTTGGATGTGTCCAAAACAAGACCTCCTCATCTCCACCAGGTCAGCACCGAGCCAAACCAAGCTGGGACAACATCCTCTGGGCAAAGCACCAGCATCATTTCCACCCTGACCTAAAAGGTTCTGCTCTGTGGACAGATGTGCTGAGCAAATACAACTACCTGTTTATGTATAGTCTCCTACAACCTGGTGTCTCTCCAAAGAGACTGATGGGTTGTTATTGGGCTCTGCTGCTGGGGCCAAGATCTTCGCAGCCAAAGCATTTTGGGCCACAGCTGTTCATGGTTCTCATCTTTGTATGCTCCCTTATCTGGATACTTCATTGTTTGTTTAAATACATCTCTGGTGGTTGGTACCTCAGGCTCCCCATCCACAGCCTCCAGCTGCTTCTGTATGTTCTCTCCACCTGTGTATAGCCTTCCAGGTCATGATGCTGCACTGATGTCTGGGCTTGCACCATGCTACCTTCTCTGTCCCTGGCAAAAATATCTAGGCACACAAACCATTAAGGAGCAGATCTGTTTGATCTAAAGTGCAGGATGTGCTTAATTTGCAGTCTAAGGGTAGCCTCTGAGTTGCTCCTTGTGTTCTCAGGGTCCTGAGAAGGCTTGAGGAGGAAGACTATGGTAGGCAACAAAGGGCAAGAAGACCTTAGAAAGCTTTTACTCATTTATAACCATTTTTAAGAGAGCACTTCAATATCTTTCTATTTACAGAGCAGTAAACAGCAGTAAGGAGTTGCCCTTCACCAAAGGGATGCACCAAGGGTGGTGCTGAAGCTGCAGGTTTGGTAGATAAACCTAAAAAATTGGACTGTTGCATTTGATGTAGCACAAGGTTTTGATCAGTGAAATATACCAGGGTAACACATACACCTACATGAATGCAACCCACATCTAATCTGGGTTAAATATTTAAGTGTCACGAATCATAAGTATCAATAGAAAAACAATGGTAAAGCTATTCTGGTTCTAGTAGTGCTTCTAAAAAAACCCCATGATTCCTGACCCTCTGCTGTCTAGAATTTCCATCTCTGTCTACTCTGGGGAAAAGAAATCCTAGTAAAGTTTGCAAATATCCCCAAGATCATGAGAGAAAACAAGAAACAAATCTGCTGGCATTCAAACAGTTATGTTCAGCTCAGGGGCAGATGTCAGGGACATAGAGTAATGAACTGAAAACCACACCTCTAGAAACAGAAAGGCTGCAGAACATGGTGGGGGTTAGAGCAGAAGGTCTGCTGCTGAGTGCTGTGGCAGGAGGCTTATGTAGATAAAAAGGATGATCTCAGGTAAGGAGCTCATCATGGGGAATATTTTGTCACTGTCTCTTGTGATATGACAACTAGAAGGCAGGAGAGGAAAACAGTGTGACAGATCCAAAACAAACAAACAAAGCATTGGGTTTTTTTAAATGCTCTACATTTAAACTGCTACAGTCACTGGCATCCAATACTGTGGGTACCAAAAGCTAACAAGACAAGCTCTTAGAAGTACCTCCCACAGAGCACTCTTGAGCACAGAGGTGTCTGTGTTTGTCCTAAAGCTGGAGGCTGGTAGAGGAGTCCAGGAAACATCACTCACTTCTTTCCTTTTCTAAGCTTCCCCCAAATCACCCAGCATACATCACTGCTAGAGACAAGCCATTTATCCTGCCAGCCCTTGGCTCTGACCTGCTGCAGCTGCTGTTGCTCCTACCACTGCTGTATTGACCATCCTGATATCACACCTCTAATATGGTGTCAGCCCTGATGTTCAGAGTCTGAGAAGGAAACTGGAAATTTGGATACTGTAAGAATATTAGGAAACAATTCAAATGGTAAAGGTTTCCACTGTGTTTCCCTTAATAAAAGCAGAGCTGAGGGATAGTTTGCTTACAGTCCAAAAGAGAATGAGAAAGGCCAAACTCTCCAGCAGAAAAAGTGTCATATGTGATGGTAGAATTCACCTGGCTAAATATAGTTGTCTGCATCTGAGCTGTTCCATCTCAAAGCTGTGTGTGTCAATACAGATCTAAGCAATACTCTCAGTGGATTGTAAAGCACAATTCATCTCCCTCTGGGGTCGATGGCTGAAACGGGTTAGATGAATCACTCTCTTAAAGTTTCTTTTTGCTCCATGGTCTGTGAAAGGCACCTAGTGTGACCAGCACCGTTGCAGACCTCAACTGAAGGTGCCCAAAGTTGCCTGAGTCTTACTCCTAATGTCTGTGAACTGGTTAGTGGAGATTACTAGCAGTAGCAGAGAGCAGATTGCTGTGATTAGCAACTGGAACACAGCATGAAGGACTGAGAGGTCTCTTCTTCCAAAAGCTTTGGGGAAAATTAAGGTTGTTCTTTATTTCCTAGATAAGATGCCCTAGCTGAAGCACAGCTGTTGCCCTTGTGCCAGAGGACTGCTCTGGCCACTGTGGTACAGGAGGTCAGACCATCACATCATAACGATTCCTTCTGGCCTTATGAAACCAAATCTGTGCCTTCCAATCAGTGCTAATGAACAGTGGCATCTTTCCAATGCCTTACTAAGTGGCTCTTGATCAATACAGATGTGCCATTTACCTGCAGGGGTTTTCCCACCATGGTTAGCTGTTGTGCTCATTTCCAAGGATGTGCTGTTACCAGTCAGCTCGTGAACCTCAGACATGCAGAGGTTTTCCATCAGTGCCAAAGGGCAGATTTAGCAGTGGCTCAGGGGGTGGTAGGTTTCTCCCATAGCACTCTGCTCCATGCTGTGCAGCCAGAACTGTAGCTGCAGCGTAGCACAGCCCTTGCTATTCATATCATGGCAACATCCAGCCCTGTGTAGCCAAATTTATCCTTGCATCACTTAGTCTGCAGTGAAAATAGCTGAGTTGAAAGCTTGGGGTTTAGGGGTAGTCAGTCTGTCCTGTCTCTTACTGATTTATCTGTAGTATAGAATGTCCTTACATCCATAACATAGAATGTCTTTACACCCATAGTGTAGGATGTCTTTACATCCATAGGGCTGGTTAGTCTGGAGAAGAGGATGCTCAGGGGTGACCTCTTTGCTCTCTACAGCTACCTAAAAGGAAGTTGAAGCCAGGTGGAGGTTGGCCTTTTCTCCCAGGTGACTAGTGATAGGACAAGAGAAAACAGCCTCAAGTTGCTGTAGAGGAGATTCAGGTTTGATATTAGGAACAATTTGTTCCCCAAAAGGGTTGTCAAGCCCTGGCCTAGGCTGCTCAGGGCAATGGTGGAGTCACCATCCCTGGAGGGGTTTCAAAGACACATAGGTGTGGTGCTGAGGGACATAGTTTTGTGGTGACCTGGCAGTGCTGGGTTAATGGTTGGACTCGATCTTAAAGGTCTCTTGCAGCCAAAATGATGCTATGGCTCTATGGTTTGCACACTGTGGCTCTGTTATTGGGGTAGCTGGTATGAAATCACATGGAGAGTCAATACAACAACAACAAACCCACTTTTGACTGCTCTGAATACTTCATCAACTAAAAAAGTTTCTACTAATTTTGTCAAACCTATGACATGCAGAGCAGTTCCTGATGCTCTCCTTTCATTGTTCTTGGTGTTACTGAGCACCCTGCATGTTTAACTTTCCCTGAAGGGCTGATCAAGTGTGGTCTGGGGGAGGGAGGCTTTGCAGACTATTATAAACCCAGGAAAATTAGTTTCTCATGAGCAGAACAGTAGTGACAGTCACTAGCAATAATCACTGTCTCCTCTGACTTGTCTTCATCTCACAAATGAGCACAGCTGGAAAAGCTATACCTGAAAGGCTGAAATTCCTGGTTCCTAAAGCTGGGTCTCCAGCTGCAGGTACTCAGACACCTCTGAGGTACTAGCAGCAAGCCCAGTCATAAATCACAGAGAGTTGCTATTTACCACTGTGACTGATCTCCAGAAGCAGGATCAATGCTGTTCATTCCTGAAAACAAGTGTATATATAAGAGAAAGTGTCAAGAAAGGCAATATTAAGAAGGTCAAATTTTAACTCACCTTGGTTCCTAGGAAATCTCCTTAAATCCTCCTGATGAGAATAATTCCACAGTCTCTGTGGATTGCATTACACCTGCCCTTAAAGTGAGTCCCTTACAGATGGTTACTGACTCATTTTCATTCTAAATAATCTTTATTGTGATGATATCCCTTCTTACCCAATAAGGCACATGTAGATGCATTAAATGTGGTTTGCAGTGATAGTTTTGCTGCTAGGAGACTTGCTCCAGCTTTTGCCCCAGTTTTGGGCAATGGGGGGACACCTTTTCCCACTGTTCCAGGAGGGGCTTGGGGCACTGGAAGCACTTTGAGGCAATGATGTATAGAGCAGCCTGTGTTCTCCAGCACAGCGAACTGCCTTGTTGTGAGGAGAAGGCAAAAATCAAAGCTCATGCCAATCTGATTCCTTTCTCCCTGCACAAAGTCAAGTCACTCCCCTGTTCCAAAAGATTGCTCTCACAATCTGGTCTTCAACTCCAGCATCCAGCTCTGAGACACAGGAGGAATTCTCACAGCCTTTGGCATCCTTTTGCTGTGTGCCAGCTGAACCACAGCTTGTTCCTTCCTGAACACATCCTGAACTGAAGCAGCAGACTGTGCTGGTGTCATACTTGTGTAAGGCGAGACCAAAGATCCCTCCCTCCAGTATCCTGTCTCAGAGAGTGGACAGCAGCAGATGTTCTGGGAAGAGGGGAAGAAAAAGGCAAACTGCAATGATACTTTCCCAGTGTGTTCACCCTGACTCCAGAGGATTGTGCCTCACAAAGGCCTGGTAAAGATAACCAAGAGATTTCCTCAGCTAGAGCCAAAGTCTGCTCAAGGCTTTTCTCCATGAAACATTTGCAGCCGTTACCGATTGTTGTTCCCTGTGGAGCTGATCCTCAAGGTAACAGTGTCACTGTAAACCCAAAGTTCGCCTGGTTGCATTACATTCCCCAGCAGTTAGGACAGACCCAGGCTTTCTCCTGGCAGATTGCCCCTCTTTCACTGGCACAGCTAGGAACAGGAATCTCAGTAAATGGGTAGGCAAACTCCTCTCTGTGCCAGGACTCACTGTGTGACTTTGCTGGCTTCCAGGGAGGTGGACTGCATCTTCACTGGACTGTGAGTCACATTTAAAAGCTGAACTATAGCAAAAGGCTTTGCCCCTGTCCCAGTTTTAGAGCAGAGCTGTGCAGGGTAGATGGGCAAAGGAGAATGTTCACACCATATTCTGGTGCCAACTTGAGCACTCAAGAAGTCTTCTGCAGCCAAGAGAAAGAGAAGGCATGTACCTCAGCTCTGCAGTTATCCTAAAGAGATCAACCTCCTCCTCTAGCTTCTAAATGTGGAGCTAAAATTCAGGCACACAAACACCCTTCCTATTACTCCAACATTTTCCAGTTACCAATTTTGAGTTAAAAATAAACCCAGGGGACCAGCTCTCTGCCAGTCTGCTGTGGCCCTGCCTCTCGCCCTGTAGCAGCTTCAACTCTGCCATCAACAGCACAACTTTTAGGAATAAAAGCTCTGACTGATTTTCTAGTTAACTTAATTTATTGTAATTAGCTTTACTTAATTATACATACAGCTGTTCTGCACCCTCAGCTCAGCTCAGGGGACTTCTTAAAGTGCTTAAGTCTAAATGTCATGTTTTAGCACAGTATTCTTCTCAGGATCTGGTGGGAGGGAAGGGCATCCTGCAGCTCATCTTTCCTGCCTTTCACCCTCCCCACACACTCAGCACGTCCTCCCTCCCTGCTCCTGTTCCTCTTGGACAAGGAGGAGGTCTCTGCTCCCCTGCCATAGCTGGCTTTTCTGGGTGCACCAAAAGGCTGCAGAGATCTCCACCTTCTCCCCTCCCCAGGGCATGCACTTGCTGTCTCCAGTTAGTCTGAGCTGGTCTAGCCAGAGGAGGAACATACCTCAAAGACAATCTTAACCTTGATTTTTCTGCTGCCTGTACCCCACTGGGATCTGGAGGCTTTCTTCTTTCCTTACCACAGATAAATGGATCTCCTAAGGAGACCTTCCTTCAAGGAAAGCTCCATCAGGACCTTCTCTACCCTGTTCCAAGGCACTCCTCTGCTCCCAGAGCTGGGCAATACATTCTCTGCCTAAACTACCTCAGCACCACTTCAGGTTTGTGTTTTTTATTCAAATCAGGTAATGACAACATTTGAGACAGGCTGGGATGTTCATCTTCCACCAGGTGAGACTACACAAGGTCACCTTGGCTGTGGTTAAGACCCTCAGGTGTGCACCTTCCCTACACAGATGACTAGTGCTGGCCAGTTTTGATGGAACTGCCATTGCACTTCAAGTAGTTCATTTTCATTCTTTGCCCTTTATTATCAACAGAGTTTTCATATCCTCATCTTTACCAGGTCTTTCCTGTTTTGCCCAAACTTTTGCAAGCAAGATGTAGGAGGTGCCAGAACATCTTGGGGATAATTACTCTTCAACTAATTTGAAGCAGTAATGAGGATATTCTAGATTTTTTTATGGAGCAAATGTTTTATGTTTTATTAATTGCACTTGTTCTTTCCTTTGGTATTTTTCCTGATGTCTAATAGCCTTCCAGGTTTACAGTTTAAACTGCTCCTATGCTGCACATCTTGTACCCCGAAAGAAAGCCTTTATGGTAGCACTCTGAAGCCCAGATGCTGCCCTTTGGAGAAGGAAAGTATTTATGAAGAAAACTTCATTAAGGAGCATGTTGACTACCTGTGGTGGGGAACTTCTGTCAGCCTCTGCCCTTCCACAAAGCCCGGTCTCAGTGTAGGGGTTCTGTTTGTCTAACACAGTTAGGGGTTTGACCACCATCCTAGCCAGGTACCTCAGAAAGTCTAACAGATACAACCAACCAAAGTCAATATCCCTGGCATTTGTTCTGGACCCTCAAACTTACTGTTTCCCTGGTGTCAGCACCCACTCTCAGGGGCAGATCTCCTCCTTTCCAGCATTCCTAAATATCCAGGTGCCCAGGATAGGAGCATGAGAAGCCAGAGTCACATGAGAAACCAGAAATAGCAGGGGAATTTATCACTGAAGATAAGAACAACTCATTAGTGATATATCAGCTGAGAGTTGTAACTTTACTTCTGACATTTCACTGTGACCTCATCCTCCTGGGCACCATTTCTGTACTTACTCAGCATATTGCATCCTCTGATACTTAAAGACTAAGGCACAAATTCACAGTGGGGCTGAGGTACTGGTGCTGGTACAACAGACAGCTGCTAGTTCCTAAGAAGTCAGAATTCAGGGTCCAGCAGCACAATCCCAAAGCAAGTTGGAGGTTAAGCACTCAGGATTCAACTCATGATGCCCAGCATGCCCAGATGGTTGTCACAAAGGCATACAGAAACCATGAGAGACCTGCTGTGGGATTCACAGCCCAGGAGTCCTCCCTGAACTTAGGAACACATAACTAAGTTACCCCTTGGAGCACAGAATCAAGAACATCAAGTCCAACCATCAACCTATCATCACCTTACCACTACACCACGTCCCTAAGTACCACACCTCTACATTACATATGTGGATCTCCCTCAGTCTTGTCTTTGGAAAGAGGACACAGGGGGTGGAGTGTTGTGAGAGGCTGGCAGACCTGTTAACTGTCATGACCCAGTGCACCCAGGTTGGGCAGGTTGTGCAACACTTGAGCTAATTTTGGCATCTGTAGTTTGTATTTAGAGTCACATGTCCCACATCTTTTTGAAGCATTTACCAATGCTTCCAAAACTGAGACGAAAAACTCAAACCCCACAACCCTTTATGCCCTAAACCCCTACTCAAGCAGTAAGATACCCAGCAATGCTCCTTGGCAGGAGATTTTCACATTGGCTCTTTCTTATTCCAGACAGAAGTGTGTTACCCTGGAATCAGAAAGAGAATGTTCAGATCGGTTTGCTACACTCTTCTGGAGCTTTGCTGCATAAATCTAACTTGGCTTCCTGCAACAATCAAAGCCCAAATGTTTCTAGGTTACAGAGTAGCCAGATATTGGAGGAAAACAGCAGACCCAAAGCACAAACAGCCAGCAACTCTTGTCTTTTACAAAACCTGTTGGGCAAACAACAATCCTAACTGGATAATGCTGATTGCACTTCTTCCCAAGAGGAAATCATGGGGAGCAATCAGGAGATAAATGAAACGAGTGCTGTCCCCATCAAAGCAAATTGTGATAAATAGAAACACCTTGGTGCTGCTAACACACTAATGTGAACTGGGCAGTGCCATTGATTATTTATTTATTTTCTCTGCTGCAGGCTGGTTCTTTGGGCTAGACCTGGTGCTGAAGTGATAAATTAGGAAGAAGGAGGTTGTCTAATGAGCAAGTAGGTAGCAATATATCAAAAAAATAAATAAAAGAGAGGAAAAAAGCCAAACAAATCTAAGCTGTTACCAGTCTGTGGGGTTTTGGGGAGGAAAGCATCCTTGGTCTGAAGACACAGTCTAAAATATACAAATATTTTATGTTTTTTTCCCTTTCTATGCATGATGGGCATATATCATCTTCAGCTATGTGCAAAAGTCTGCAGGGCTGGGGGGAGAATCTGCAGACATGGCTGGTGGAACAGTTTGCAGTGACTTGCCTAGGAGTGCTCAGAGAGGCAACCACAGCCCTGCATCTGTGAAAGGGAGCCCTCGGTGGTGTGCATATCACAGAACCCACTAAAACCAGTGGGGAAATGTTCATTTAATTCAATGAATATTCGAGCAAATGCTTAGTTTCCTTACTTTTAAGGTAGGATGCAATTCCTCTGAGGAATAGATTGAGTCACAGCAAAGCACTCCTGTGATTGTCCTTGTTATTCCACTCAAAAAGACTTAATGAATAAAGAGGAGAAACTCATTTTTGTTCCTACAAAGATTTGGAAGTGTTGAAAACTCAAAGCATAGAAATACCAGAAATCAAACTGTTGAGAATTGCCATGGAGCAATGATGTGAGTGAAGCTGTCATTTCTGTGGTCTCAAATATTTCATTATTTTCCTGACTTCCTTCTTTTAAACAGCTTAAATGTCAGTAGAGAAGCAATTTTGAACTGAAAATCCAGCATGTCCTTTTCCTAGGATATTAACATGGGAAGTTGTCTGCTGTTCATGAAAATATCCTTTTCTTTCTAGAAGTTAAAATACAGGTCTTGTATCACAGTTTGGTTGAAAAAATTATTGCCATCCCCTTAGCCTAGAGCAAGGGCAGGATCCAGGAGTGCCAGTGAGCATTTCTGGCAGATAATACCTCAGCAGACATGTGTTGGGGTACAGTTAGGAGGAAATCTTCAGAGGAACGAATGGAGGAGAACCTCCTGTGGCTGCACAGTACCTTCTCTTCTTCGAGCTCACGAACTAAAAATAGCCTCTTGTGTTTATCTACAATTTGTGTCTTTTATTTTCCCTGGGTTTCCTATTAATAATGGACAATAAGCTAATTAAAAAAGCCCTCTCTGTGTGCTTTGGCTCTCCTACAGCTGAGTTAGCATCTCTGGTGACATGCTGAGAGGACTGGTGGAGCTGCAGACCCTTATTGCCAAGGTCTGCAATATGTTCTTCCCTCACAGGCAATAAGCAGCTTTGCCTTCCTATTTTAAAGCTTCTAGGTAATAGTTGTGTTAATCCAAACTACTCATGGAAAGGGAGAGACACCCAAATAGACACTAGTTGAAAGCCTCAGCAAGTCTTGCATCTTAAAAAATCTGATTTTTTCCTTCTTTTCAGTAAGAAGAAAATTCTTTATCTACATGGTTATTCTTTTTAAACCTTTAGTTACTGGATCCAGTTTTCACCTTCACCTTTTCTGCTTCTCCCCAGTTCCCACAGGAGCTGATTTCCTTGGAGGACCCCTGGGAGTTTGCTGCCATTCACCCCCAGAAGCCTGAGTCTCATGCATTGAAGTTACCACATTTCACCTGCCTTCAGAAGCAGCTGCTTTGATATTTTCCATGGTCATACAGGAAATCTTTGGAGAAGCAGAGACCTAAACCTGGAGCTCTTGGCCTTACATGGTCTTGTGCATGCCTGAGGGCATCTTACTGTCTGCCCAGATGGTATCAGTTCTTAAAGATCAGCAACTCTTTTAGGACATTCTGTGGGTTTGGGAGGAGAAGGACCAGGAGTAGAGACTTATCCGTATCTGGAAGGGGAATGTGCACATTGGCTAGCATGAGGGAGCAGCCTACCACAAAGCAAGGGCTGGAGGACATCCATGGAGTGCAATCAAGGAGCATTTGTGGAGGTAATGAATCATGCAGTAAGTAATTGGATTTGTTTACCTGGGGACAGTTTTCTTACATTTGCAGTGTTAGAACTTCTGTCTGGAAATACACATTAATGTTCTGGCTGACCTGAAGTTTCAGTTGTAGTAAGAAAGTAATGAGCTTTTTGATTTCTCAGCCCCCATAAATTGGTTTTTACCTTTGGGATGCTAGATACAGTGGGGCTGAAGACAGCATTAAATGTTTTCTAGTGTCTGAGAGAAATAATCCAACAGGCAAGTGGTGCAGGAATCTCTATTAATTAATCAGCCAGTTTCAAACCCTGCCATCACACTTGCAGTTTTCTCTGTCAGTCCAGCTTGGTCATTTGGTTCTCATTAACATTTCATGTCTTGAGGAACCCACATGTGAAATGATTCCCTTTCCTACAGCTGCACCAGAGCAGAAGTTTGCATTCAATTCCTGCTGCAGCATTTGCCACTCAGGACTAAGTGGCTCAGTTTTGCTGAGCAGAGTCATCACTAAAAGCTATGCAACATCCATCTTGCAACCAATTGTAGCCAGACCCTTTAATTAATGGCTTGGGATTCTGCTTTGTCTTTTAAGGGGATAAAAAAAAGTCTAATTGTGGTTGAGATTAGGCTGCCTAATGAACACCACCTCAAAGCAATTGATCAAAACTAATAGGGGGAAAAGTTATGCCGAGGGTAAGTAAACCTCTTGTTTGCTTTGCATGAGTAACCCCAGGAAGCACTGCAAACATTATTGATGCTTTATTTACTTCCCTGGATTTTTTAGCCAAACATTTTGCTGTAGCTCAAAGACAGAAATTCTAAGCTGTATTTTCCTAGGACCTGGAAAATTGCTTATTCATCCTCTTTTTAGTGCATTACAAAGGTGCTGCTCTGAGAGCTTTTGGAGGTGGCAAGTCTAATTTTATTTTAACTTTTAACCTTTTTGCAGAGGTGTTCTGCAGCTTTAACTTCACACCTGAGAACAAAACAAAACTCAATTTTCTCCTAGGCAATGTTTTCTTTTTATTACCTAAAACAAGCCTTATGTCCTAATTAGGCAGAGCTGGGGATCAAAAGATAAACTTTCAATTTTTCAGCATGTTAGTGGCATACTTGTGGGCAAGAATTAGGTCAGAGTATGAAATGCATGCTCCAAGGGCACAGACAACATTTCACATTTACACAATATAGCACTAGATCTTCCAAGTTCTTTCTTCTCAGTCTTCAGTTAGATATCTATCACCTGAGCCAGGGTTTCAGGATTAAAGCCTTGTACAAAGATTGACTTTGTAGAGTGCAATTATTCGGATACAAAAATCTCACACTTGGATCTATTCAGATTTGCAAACATGAGTTTGCACAAGGGTCTAGACCTGGGGGCTGGAGGAGTTACAATCAGGTTAGAATGCACCATTAAGGGACAGGGGCTTCTCAAATCAAAGGACTTCAAGTTGAGGTGGAGTCTCCCTGACAGATAATGTGCAGCTTTTCCCCCCCCAGCTCCCACCATCAAGAGGCATAACAAAAGAACTCTCATAGCTTAAAAACAGAGATGAGTCTAGCACTCTGCTAGCTGTTGAAGTCTCCTCAGGACAACAAGAGAACATCAGTCCCTGACTAATACTTTGCTGCTGTGACACCTATGCACCTGGAAACGTGTCACCGAGTGCTGATAATTGTGAAATACATTCCTATGTTGCATATGGATCAGCATTCCCAACACAGCAGCCATTCAGGCTTTCAGTGCTCCATGATTCACCCTTGCCTGCTATTTATTCCACCCCTATCTGCTGCTAATCATAGTTGTAGGTGTTAGCAAGAACACACCTTCTTGTACCTTTCAGCAGGTGATCAACGTCAAAGCAATAATTTTGCTGACAAAAAGTGATATTTCTTATATGAGGCTCTCAGATACTTGGGGATGGAGTAAGAAGAATGAGATTAGGATCTAACAGAGATTTGATGGCTGTCACCTCAACAACAAGATGTTGACAGCTAGAATAAATAACTTCTCAGGAGCAACTTGTTAAACTGGGTTAAAAGAGGAGCTGTAATGATGTGGCTCCCTCCAAAACCCCCTGCCAATCAGATTATATTGTATTACTCAGCTGAACTCCACAGCATGATTCAGTTTGTGCTGAACTGGAGGGGGTCAGGAGACAGAAACACTCATATTTCCTGGGAGCACTTCAGCAGAAAGCATGGATAAGACCAAGAGCACA
Source organism: Galbula dea (assembly GCA_013399015.1). Classification (NCBI taxonomy): domain Eukaryota; kingdom Metazoa; phylum Chordata; class Aves; order Piciformes; family Galbulidae; genus Galbula; species Galbula dea. Next base: position 654,681 of record VWZX01008611.1, on the reverse strand, counting down.
CTGGTGTCAGGAGAGAAGACAAAAGGCTTCAGGAGAGTTATTTAGGGCTAGCCTAAGGCCAAGTGGCCACACTCTGCCAGCTAAAAAATGTTCTCTATGCTTCTGTGGCACACACCAGGGAAACCTCTCCAAGTATTCTATGTACATGGTAATGTCTTTGAGACTAAAGGTGTGAGGAACCATCAGCAGCTTCAAGCAAGTAAAAGTCCTTCCTGAAAAATGCATGAAAGCAAACAGAGAAACAACTACCAAATTCAAACCCACCCACATAGCAAGGAAGAAATGGATGGTGTTGGCCAGAAGAGGGTTCTAGAACCAGACCAGGCATGGTAACTACAGAGCAACACTAATGCCAGTGTTATGAACAAGTTCTACTGCAGCTATACATGCAGCCAGAAGCAGCCACCAGCTCAGAAGCAATCTCTTAACAAGCAGAGTCCTCTGTTTATACAGGTAGATTTATACATTGTAGATGGATGCAAAGCCATTCTGCAAGTGCTCTCTCCAGCCTTCAAAATGCTGTACTGTTCTCTCTGTTCACTTTCAAACCAACTCATAAGCATGTTGGACACCAGGACTGCCACCATCACCCTCACTGGCACGATCTGGGGCTGAGCTGAGCAGTTTAGACTGAAGTAACCTCACACTGGTAATCCAGACTTAACTATCATTTAGGCTTTGTAAAAATTTTTCCTTTCCAGAGTTAAATCCTCTAGCCTGTTCCTGTGAAAAGCCAAACTCCTGCTACCTTCTCTGGAGCTAAGATTTTATCTTTCATTGCAGTCTCACTATATTTCAATAGAGAATTAAATTAGATAGCATTTATTGACAAAACAAATCTTTCTGCTTACTCCTGAGACACTTGTGTACATGAAAGCCACCTATATGTGGTACTTACCGCTTGCTGTGGTCATAGAGGTGCTCTTCCTCCAGCCCTTCCTTCAGAAGATGGGACAATTTCCATCCTCGTTAGCTGAGGAAGCTTGGCCAAGGTCAAAGAGAAGGTATGCAATGCAGGAATTGCCTAACATCCCTCCAGAGCCAGGTTACTGCTCAGGTTGTCCTTCCCTTGTCATGGAAGCCCAACCTGGAGGACACAGCTCCTCCCTAACCGAGGACCCTGGAGCCCCTACTCACAGCCAGGCAGGACACTGAGCAGGAAGTCCACAGAAGCAGACAAGGAATGAGTGACCCTGAGCTTCAAAGACCTCTCTGCTCTGGATACCAGAAGTTTGGCTCTGCAGGTCACAATATGAAGCACCTTACACAGCTGTGGAGAGTTAGCTCTGCACCTTGGAGATAAATTAACAAGTTAATTGCTAATTTGCAAGTCACAGCTGGGCTGTGTTTGAAGTAAGTAGATGAAGTATCAAAGATGCCAATTCAGTAGCTATCTAGTAACCTAAAGAAGGGGAATGGTGACCAGATGAGGTTTTCTTCATGATTTTATGGTTTTGGTTGTTTCTGAGAGCTCTCAGAATTATTTAGGCATGATATTGTTCACAAGTGGTTTGCTATTAGAAATGGAAATGTTTGATTAATCCACAGAATGAATGTTGATCCACTCAGAAAAAGGAGAGAAGGGTTGGAAGTGTCCTCCTTAATTATAAACTCCTTGCTGCTGTCTCAGCCAGTCATATCATGCAATCTTTGTCATAAAATTATCTGGTTCCTTTTTTACAGTGTTGGAAAGGCTTTCAGGATATTTCTGTTGAAACCTGAGGACTTGTATTGATCAATCTTCAGGCCATATCAAGTCTATCTTTAATCATTCTCTCCTAATCTCACAGCATTTTAGCCAACTCCTTTTATTTTTTAAGGGCAGGAGTCCTCTCCTGTGGTGTTTTTGTGGTGTAACATTTCTGTCTCTCAGATGCAGAGAAGTCTGAGCCCTCTCTTACATGCTGGTTCTGATGCCTTTTAGTTATTTTCACAACTTTAGTTAGTAAAAATAACCCCTTTTGAAATGGAGACTTAAATACAGACCTTTTTAATCACTGGCACCATTAATAGTGGGATGCTGGACATAAGATATCCCAATAAATGATGGTTTTTTGGAGGTAACATTAATTGCCTTCAGCTTCCCCAGGAGAAGAAAAATAGTGCTACTGTAGCCCCAGAGTCACCACTGCCACTGCTGCCTCTGAATCCCCTTGCCCACCTCACCCAAGAACAGGCTGGGCATCAGGGGATGGGTTTGTAGCACAGATTCTGCATTTGTTAGTGGTTTTCTGCTTAGCTTCTGAGCACCAGAGGTACTGATTTTTAAGGAAATGAGGCATTGAGAGGATGAGCAACTTGCTTCAGGGAAGGGATTCAGTCTGCCTTGCTGTTAGACAGAGCCCAGATGTCCTGAGGCAAAAGCCCTGACTGAACTAGGCTCACCACCATGCCTTGCTCTTCAAATAGATGCTGCCCTGAGAAGAACAAGTTCAAGCTCATGCTCTACACAGATCACAAGCTGAGTGTCAAGGATGATCAAGCTCTAGAAAATGTGATGTATGAGGCAAGAACAAATGAACAAGGATTGTCTGACCCAGACAGCAAGGGAATAACTGATAACAGTCCTCAACACAGCTGCAGTGAGGAAGGGAGAAACCTATGCAGGAGAAGAAATAATGGGCTGGAATTGCAGCAGGAAAGTTTGGTCAGGTGTGAAAATATGCATCACTCATCTGCATGTACATGGAAATGGGTAAGAACAGATTGGCAAGGAAACCTCCACTAGTGCAGGTCTCTAAGAACAGATTGAATTAGCCCTTCTCAGGAAGGCCATAGTCATCACTGAGCTTGCCCCTGGGATGATGAACAAACCAATAAGCCCAGGGGAACCTTCCAGCCCTATGACCCTGTGGCAAAGACTGACAGGTGTAGGAAAGGTCTGGCTTTTCTTGCATTTGCCTTCCATTCTTTATCTCCACCAAGTGTGTAAGTTACTGAAACAAATTCAGCTTTAGCTAATGTCTAGGTCTTAAACCTGACATCTCCTGCTTTGAGGGGAAAACGCGGTTTGGAAAGTTGCAGGAGCAACTCCCTTTTGTACACAAGCAGTTCTTCACTACATGTGGTACCAGCTGGAGCATATTTTGTCTCCTAAAAACAATAGGATTTATTGTCTTTATCTTGGCAGATTACCATTTTGGTGTTGCTGCTTGCTTCCCCTCCCTCACTGTTATTCAGATAAAGGACAGGACTTTTTCCTGATAAATTCCCCATCAGTTCCTCTCTTCTGCCTCTCCCAATCCATTTTCTGGGTAATTTTAGCTGGCCTTTCTAAAATGGCTTCATTGCTATTAGTCTTTGTCTTCTGCAATGTCTAATTGCATATAGCAATGAGTTTGTGTGAAACCCTTTTATATTTAAACTCTGTAACTCCATGCTATAATTGGAGCCAGCAGATCATTTCTTGTCTCTGTCTCCCACCAGCTGTACTGGTACCTGTTCACCCACCTGCAGCCCTGGGTGCAGGATGGGGATGGGGAGGTCCTGCCTGAATCACTCCCTCCCACATCCCTGCTCATCCTCTCCCTTCCAGAGACAAGGAAACTGCTACTTGGCCTCCCCACAGCATAAAGGGAAGAGAAAAAAAGAATAAAAAGAGGACCAGAACAGATTCCAGAGTTCTCCCCATGCTGCTTTGTGTTTATGCCCATTCAGAGCCTCTGCACTCTAACGTTTCACAGAACTATTACCAGGCCAACATTTACACTTAAGGGTTTAATGACAGACTAGATTGTGGATGGTAAAATGATTTAATCTATAAAAGAAGAGAGTTAGCTATAATGGAAAATCACTGAACAGAATTAGTTCTGGTCCAACCCAAACCAGGACATTACAGAAAATTACTATTTGAGCAAAATGTTCACAATTTATTTGCCTTCTTTCCTTTTTCCTTTTGTCTCTATTAGCACCTAATCCTGCAAGTGACACCGGAGGGAATAATACCTCTGAGAGCAGGCATCTAAGTTTAGCACTGGTTGGAAGACTGGCATGCAGACAATAGAGCCCCAAACTGCTGCCCAGCACCCCTCCATCTCTACTCCTACTATGACTATCACACACCCACCAGACCTTCTAGAGTAACATGCCTGGGAGATGTTCCTGCAACAGTGAAAAAGCAGAGAGAGGGGGAAAGAATAAAAAAAAAAAGCCAGTTTCCAGATATAAAATATTTTGTGACTCCATTCAGGCTTTGCTAAAACTGGCTCTGGAAACTTCAGACATGCTACTCATGGGCATGAGAAATCATGGTATCACACACTCCTCTGAGTGGTATTGATGCATTCACAAATAGCCCTGAAAAATTAATGTAATGAAAATAAATATAAATTAGTGAGGAGTGCTAAAGAGCTACATGCAGTGCCATCTGTTGGCTCTTTTGTTCTACTTCCACCAACTCTTGGCACACCCACAGAAGGTTCCTGCTCCTGTCTGAGATGCACAAGCCCTGCCTGAGTAAAGAGAAATGATTTATTTTGTGGAGTTCCAAGTTCAGAACTTGTGAACTGCAGCACTTGGCCTTGTCACTGATTAAACTGTTTTAGAAAGCCTTGCATTAATCTTACTTCTATTGTGTAAGTTACTCATTTGAAAGGATTTGTTTGCTATGTGCTTTTGTAGTTTAATAAAAAATAAACTGAACAAGTTGGAGTGGAAAAGGATGTGGAGCAGAAGGCCTGTGCCTTCAGGGACTGACACCAGTTATTAGACACACATCTGAAGGAATCTGCAACTCGTGCTGGCAGGTGTATCATAAACAGGGAGCTGCAACTTCTGCTCTGGCAGTACTGAGCTGCTTGGCTATTATAATTAAACTTACATTAAAAAATACCTCTCCTGCTGTTCCCCTCTCCTTCTGGAAAGGCTAAGCAGTTTTCTCCAAACAATTATGACAGTATTTCTAACACCTCTGCATTAGTGTTCAGGCTATTAAAAGTCCCCTGCTCCTTTTCATGGCCAGACTGCAAATCCAGCAGAGGGAAAGGGGCACAGGAGCAGGGAGCAGTGCTCCCATCAGAGGTGGGGAGCTGCTGGGAAGAGCAAAACTGCAGCAAGAGTCATCTCATCTTCTGTTTGTAAGGTACAGTGGAACAGATACATAACTGTTCTGGTAAAAGGAAAAAGAAAATCCAAACAAGAAAGTCATCTAAGTCCTAAAAGGGTTGTCAAGTCCTGGCACAAGGCAGCCCAGGGCACGGTGGAGTCACCATCTCTGGAGGGGTTTGAAGGATGTGGAGATGTGGTGCTGAGGGACATGGTTTAGTGGTGACCTGGAAGTGCTAGTTAATGGTTGGACCTGATGATCTTAAAGGTCTTTTCCAACCTAAAAGATTCTGTGATTCTAAGGCCATTACTTTCCTGGGTTGACCAAAGCCCCCCCTGCCTTTGCTACACTCTGTACTTCGGACAGGGGGATGGCAAAGACAAAGGTGAAAGTTCCCCAGGATGTGTGACCACTTCAGTCTCTTCTCCTGGACAATCCCAGCCTCAGGCTCTCTCCCAGGCTGGTTTCCTCCCTGGACTTCAACTTTTCAGTTGGACTTGATGATCTTGAAGGTCCTTTCCAACCATGATGATGTTTCTGCCCCCACACACCTGCTGACCCTGGATCTTTCCAGAGTCTGGTTCACACCTCATCAGTAAGTTGTGACCTTTCCCACTCAGTCCCATTTTCATTCCTTCATCTATTCCCTTTGGTTTTCACCTACCTGCAGGCTCTCAGATTCCTCACACTTGCCTATTATGATTGACATTTTCAGAGTATTTAGGAGCTTCATTTTAATAAACCTCTACTGATCCTGTGCCAAGTGAATTTTCCAATTGGAATTTGGGCAAAAGTTGGATACCTGTGAGTGGAGCTTTCTGGCTCCCCTAAGTTCCTGCTTGGGGCTCTGGAAGTTTTCAGCCCCTCAGTGCCTTGACTCGTGTGAGAGAGCCAACTGTGCTGCAAACAGCTTTGGGCTGAATTCTCCAAAAAGAAATTCATTCTCCAAACAGAAAGTCAGAGACACAACACTTAAAAGCACTTACAGCTTTGCAGAGGCACAAGCAACCAAAAAGAGGAGCTAAAATGGCAACAAACCCAAACCGTAGCTGCAGCCTGTGCTGGGATCTTGTCTGTAATAGAACACATGCCTGAGCTGTGTCTCTGTAGGATCCTGTCCACCTGCTGCTTCAGGAGATGGTCAGGCTGTGTAGGAAAATGCCAACATTTCCCATTCTTCTCCAGCCAAACCTTCCAACTGTGAATCCCCAAAGTGCACAGACATATTTATAACTAGCATTGCTATTACTAATTGAAATATTAGTAGGAGATACCAGCTGCTTCATGTATCAAAATACTGACATTCATTATTATTGGCTGGCAGAGGCTTCAGGATTCCTTTTTAAATGATTTTTGTATAAATTTGGTGCTGATGGAAGCACACCAGTGGAGTTGGGAGTGTAGGGAAACAAAGCTTGACATCAACCCTAACCCTGTGCTTCACTGTGCCTTTAAGTGCAGAGCCAAAGCCTGGGCTTGGTTCCCTGGAAAGGACTAACACGTGTTCTGTTATTACAGGTATATTAAATAAGAAAATAATGGCCCTTTGAGACATTTCACACAACAGGAAGAGCAGGAGCAATTCCACTAGTCTCCTCATGCAGCCTGGTAACAAGTGCAATCCTCCTCCTCAGCAAGCTTGGCTGTATCATTGCTATCAATGATGGAGTAGCAATCTTGCACAGCTAAGGAGGACCCATGACAGTTGAAATGTCCCTGTCCTAGGAACTGTACAAACAGAAGGACAAGGTGGACCCATGGCAAGCAGAAATGACAACCTTAGTCTAAGACAGAAGTCAGCAGGTGGCCAAGTAAGGACAAAAATATCATTTTCCTCACAGCACATATTAGAAGCTGAACTGCTCATTCGGTGGCTACCATGCTGTGATTTCAGGACTGATCCTACCTTAGCAGTTTGTTAACTTTTCATTTTACCAATCCAGATGTTTTTACTGTGTACTCATCACTGTGATGTCCAAGAGCTGAAGGCTCACCACAGCCTCAGCAGCCAGCCTTCGGATGTTCACACAGAGCAGGATTCCACCACCAGAGCACAAAGGTCTCACTTTCAACATCCTACCAGAATAACTTCAATGATGATGGACTCCCACTCAAGTGTGTCATTAGAGGGGGTGTGAGATACTCATGGCTCAGCATCCCTCAGAAACAGGTGAAGGATTAGCAGCTAATCCTTATTTACTGGTAATTTGGTGTCTTTGACAGCAGCACTATCTCCTTTGCATCAGGACAAGGCACACGCTGGACACAGAGACTCTGATCCCAAATTTCCTCCTGTTTTGCTGCTTCAGGTCTTTGGTTTTTGCATTGCTTTCTCACTTGTGTGATTTTATTGGAAACAAAGGAGTCCCAGAACACCAGTACCTGCAGAGGTGTGGTTACCTCTTCTGCCACAGGTTAGTCAGGGATGCTGCAGGGATGTGCCCATGCTGTGTTCAGCAGCCACATATAGCTATTATCCAACACATCACTCCAGCATCATGAGGGCATCACCAGTTAGTCTGGATGTAGCTCACACTCTGGGCTGCACACACTCAGTGCATCCCAGAATCAGGGGTTTGCTCTTTCCTTTATTCTGTGTTGTTCTTTTTCACCCAGGCAGTTCTCCATGGACCAGTTGCAGCCATAGAGACTTTGCTCAGGTTGTGGCAACTCCAACAACTAACAAAAAAACCTTAAAAAAAGATAATCCATGGGGTTGATACATCTCCAGTGAGATAATAAGGAGCTTGAAAGACCATGGAAACCTCTGCCTTAAGAGAGCATGTTATGAGATTTGTTTCAAGAGCATTAATATTATCCATCTTGAAGTTGGTTTAAAATACCACACTCACTGAACTCCTCAGCACACTTGAACATGCAATGATGATGCCAATATTTTCTGAGTTACTATAAAAATAGATTTCTTCAAAGATCTGCAGAGTAACCATTGACAACCAAACTTTCATCCTGAGGAGTTCACTGCATCACTTTGGGAAGAAAATTTTCCCAGGCAATGATGTCTCCAATGCACTGTCTAATTAATCTATTAATATTAAAGGCAAACAGTTGCCAGCCTTGCAGTGCAGTTTCACCCCTCCTGCATTCTCTCTGCAGCAGATCAACTATTCCAATGCAATTAAACTCTGAAGGTTTGCAATGATTTATTAATAACCACTTGTAACACAGTTATCAGTGGGTGCCCCAGCAAACTATACCTATAGCAGGGACTTTGGTAGGGACATTCAGAGCTTCTCTCCTGAGGTTACTGGAGGGGAGGGCTTGTGGGAGACAGAGCCAGGATACCATAAACATCTTTTAGAGAAGATATGTGAAAATACAGAATGCTCAAGGCACAAATGCTTTGGGAGAGGAGCAGCATTGAGGTTTGTCTATGTGAGACTTCACCAAGTTATAGCCAGTAGTCCTTTAAACACAGTTCTGTCAGAAGCAGGAGCTGCCAGGTGGCCACGTGAAATCCTGAGTTTAAAAGTAATCTATAGATGTTTAGGTAATGTAGAACAGAAAATCAAAACCAAACCAACCAACCTGAACCAACCCAAAACCCCAACCCAAAACCCACAACCCCCCCAAAAACAGCAAAGAAACCCCCCAAAACAAAAAGGAAGTAAAAAGGAGGTGTCTCTGCTCCACCTCTGCATTTGTTACAGCTCCGACCCTGTGAAACTCCCTTAGATTAACTGCACAACCAGAAGCTATTCTTACTGTTGCCCCTCACTAACTTAAAACGCTGATGCATCTGCCACAGGTGTGCACCTCTTGTGACCACATCTTCACAGGAGAAAGGTATGCATTTTGTAGCTGAATCTGAAAGAAGCAAATTCCATGTAAGTGGTTGAGGGCAATGGTAAGGAATTTCTCAGTGCTTTCCAAAAAGTGTCAGAGCTTGAGCAGGATTTCAAAGAACTTCAGCAACTTTTGATTCCTTAACCCAGGTTACATCATGCTATTTAAAATTAAAAATAAATTAAAACAAAATAAACCAATTTAGCTAGACTTAAAATATCAGATAATAAGTTGTACCCAGCATAAAAACCTCACAAAAGTTTCATTAATCTTGACTCCTTTCTTACAAACTTCACTCCCATGACAGTTGCTATGATCACCTGTAAATGCTATCAGTTTCCTCACTAGACCAAAGTACCCAACCAGGTCAACACCAAGATACACTGAGCTTTTTAGATCTTTTAAGATGTTCTTTGAAACTTACTTTTCCCCAGTATTTCTTCACAGTTACAGGCAATAGCAGTAAAGATCAGGTAGATTTTCCTTGTGGTGACATTCTGAAGTTCTAGAAGATTGTATTGCAGATACATGAAAGATGTGATACATGGCAACACCATTTTGCTTCCTTACCAGCACATCCAAACCCAGGGGGGAAGCTCCTCTGGAGGTCACCTCGTTCACCATCCCTCTCCAGGCTGTGAAGAAGGAAGGTGGCATCTGGAAGCAGTGGTAGAACCTGGCTGCTAAAAAGCATGCTCCAAGCAGAGATGTGTTTTGACTCAGGTGGCAAAATTTCTGTCTGAGAAGGAGCAGGTTTCTGAGCAGCCTATGGACAGAGCTTGCTCAGGTGGTAGCTGTTTGTAGATTCTCCAGCAGCTGGTCTGAAGCTCTCCTAAGAGGGCTGGAGGAGAACAATTCATTCTCAACCACTTTCAAGCAGCTTTCAGTTTCATAGTATCACAGAATCATTAAGGTTGGAAAAGATCTCCAAGAACATCAAGTTCAACCACCAAAACAACAGCCCAATGCCTCTAAACCATGGCACCAAGGGAAATTGTTCCTAATATCCAACCTGAATCTCCTCTGGTGCAACTTGAGACCATTTCCTTTTCTCCTATCACTAGTCACCTGGGAGAAGATACCACGCTCCACTTCATGCCAACCTCCTTGCAGGGAGTTGGAGAGAGTGAGGAAGTCTCCCCTGAGCCTCCTCTTCTCCAGGCTAACCAAACCCAGATCCCTCGCAAGCCTTCTGCTCTAGACCCTTCATCAGCTTTGTTGCCCTTCTCTGGACACTCTCCAGCACCTCAATGTCCTCCTTGGAGTGAGGAGCCCAATCCTGAGCCCAGGATTGGAGCTGTGGCCTCCCCAGTGCCCAGCCCAGGAGGACAATCCCTGTCCTAGTCCTGCTGCCACACTAGTGCTGATCCAAGCCAGGATGCTGTTGGCCTTCTTGGCCACCTGGGCACTTTGCTGCCTCATCTTCAGCTGATGTTGACCAACACCCCCAGGTCCCTTTCCCCAGGGCAGTTTCCAGCTATTTAGCCCCAAGCCTGGAGCCTTCATGGGGTTGTAGCAACCCAAGTGCAGGACCTGGCACATCTTTCCTTAATCTGTTCTCACCACATTGTGGTGTCACCTTCTTATTGTCTGGCAGTTTGTCTGGTCCCTCTGAGCCACTCAGGATGTACACAAGATGCCTTTGTGAAGGACAAGCATCACACATGTCCTCTCCAGGCTTGAAGATGCAAACACCTCCCTCATGCCATGAGTTAGTGCAGGATGTAATGTGCAACAGAGGTGTTCCCTAGCAGCAACGTTCAAGGAAAAATCTTGTTTGGAGTTTAGAACTGGAAAACACAAGGAGCAAAAAGCCATGAACATGTGGAATAAATCTTCAGGATGAAATTAAATACAATTGATTGTTTTTAATTGTTTTGTGTTTATAGCCATCTCCCAGGAGGAGGGCAGCTGTCGAGAGGTGGCTGGCAGCAGTACCAGTGGGCATTTACTCTTGGAGTGCTGATGACTGGGCTGGTTTTTGGGTCTGCTGCGGGGATTACACAATGCATTAGCAGAGCTGGAGGTTCCCTAGGGAGCAATCAGCGGGGACGGTGCGTGTGAGTATGATCATGGGGACCTCAGCACACCATATGTTCTACAGGCTCAGTCTATAGGAAAATGATTTCCTAATGGGTAACACATCTCTGGAACAGCTGCTGTTTTAGAAGAAGCAAATCCATCACTTAGGACTCCCAAGAGGGGCCAAATCATCACTTGATACGTCAAAGTGTTGGATGAACTTTTCCCCATGAGGCAGAGTGGAGCTGCTGTATCTGATCCAGGATCCTGGCTTTCTTTGTAGATCAAACAACATCCCTGCATCCTGCATGCCAAAAGGAAATGGTGATTCAACCTAAAGGAAACAGGGATTTTCCAACCTTCTTGGAGGTGATATTGTGAAAGACAGAAGCATTTCAAGAGGGGATGCTCCATATTTGTCGGGGTAGGTGGGACATGCAAACTTGTTGTCAAGGATAAAGACAGCTTTCTGGAAATAAGAGGACAAAAACTCTCACTGTCCACTGAGGAAACCACTAACCACTGCTGTCTCTAGAATATCAAAATACCTATAGAAGATTCCTTCTGGCTTAGTTTTGCTTGGTCCCAAACCTGTGCTGGTCAAGAAAAAAGACCCATGATCTCTTCCAAGTTTTCTCTGGACACTATTTTTGTCTTCTAGGTCATTCTTCAGTGGTGAAGACTGAACATCTTCAGACTTCAGCCAGACCCTTGGAAACCCAGATGAACAAGTAAGGAGGAACTGGTTTTCAGAACACCTTTTTTCTAGGAAACCTTGTCCTCTTTCCAAGGTGAAGACCAGGCCAAAGTAATTGATAGACCTGCACCTGGCATTGCAATACCTAGAGCTGAGACCAAGATCAGCCCAGGAGACATCTCAGCAGCATTATTTCTTGAAATAAACCCACAGATTAAACAGAACTCAGGCAAAATCCTGGTTGAAGAGGTTCCTCATTTCATTGGGAGCCTGACTACAGGTTGATGTGACAGTTGTTCCTCTAGGATGGTGATGGAAAGTCATTTTAAGCCAAAAGAACAGAAAGTTTGTAAGGAACTTTGAAAAAGGGAAACCTATGCATCAAGAGATCGAAACATTCTTTCCTTAAGACATTTATCTTGTTTTCTGAGTTTTGGAGGCCTAGATGTTAAACCAACCTGCAGCTGTCACAAAAAGAAGAGAACTAGACAGTGATGGACAACTCTTTCAGATGCCATCACCTTGGATTTAAGAAAGCTTTAGAGTCTCTAGAGGACTATATTGGGTAGACTGTAAAGGAGAAGAACTGGAAGAAGGAAGAAAGTCAGAGTTGAGGGACTCTGAAACTCACAATTATAGAATCATAGAATCATTATGGCTAGAAAAGACCTCTGAGATTGTCAAGTCCAACCATCAGCTTAAGCATCTGTAGAATGTACCTGTACAAATCAATAAGCAAATGACATGAGCCATAACTGAGGTGCTACAGGAGGAGAACCTGAGAGTATTACAGTGACTGACAGAGGGACCAGGGAGCCCACAGAGCCCAGGGGTTGATTGATCAAGTGCTAGGGAGATGAACTGGAAGAACAGAAAGCTACAGAGACAAAATCTTTCTGGAATTAAAGAATAAAGATAATTCTTGCTCCAGAAAAGAAATCCAAGAGGCTGCAAAGAGCAGCTCTGCAACTGGTTCAGAGATAGGCTTCTGGAAGCAGGAGAGGAAGGACCCACACATGAGAACGAAGAGAGTAAAACAGAGTTGAAAAGGGGATCTCAGAGCAGATTAAGTATTTCAAGGAGCTTAGAGACAAAGTGGAAAAAGGAGATAAGAAGATGGTTGGGAAAAGCTTGGTTTGTGTTTACTGCTGCTAAAAGCTGAACTGACAGACAGGAGGTGAGGGACTGAACAGAAAGAAGTCATTTTATGGCTTACAGGAACAACTAGCCAGAGGGAAAAATAAGTCTTAATTGATGCAAGGTCTTCTAGTTTATTCAGGAGAAAAAAATTACAATATTTTTCCTGTTAATTACTAAGAGCAGCTCTTGAAGTGCAACAGCTTGTTTTAAAGAGCATATGGTAGGGGGTGCTAGGCAAACGGGCAGACAATGTGTTACCAAAAGAAGATCTCTTTTACATAAGGAGACATATGTAACCCAAATTTATCCACACCCTACCATGAAAATGGGGATTTTAAATGGTGCCATCCACAATATTAATATTCAGCCTGCAATTACTCAGTGAGGTGTGTGCAGTCACTCCTCTCAGCCACTGCATTCCAGGGCAGCTTGAACCTTAGGTGCTTAGAGAAAGAAAGAGGAAGGGTAGGAGGAGAAGGCTATGAGAAGTGATGTTCTAACCTGGCTGGGATTAGGGATGAACTAACCTGGCTGTGATCAGGGGTGTCCCAACCCAGGCTAACCACATCCTGAGGCCAGTAAATGGTCCTGTCCTCTGGAAGCTTCTCAAAACTCTGCAACCACAGGACTTGCTCCTTACACGCCAATACCCTTTTCCTGCCTTCCCCAAGCTCTCTTTGAATATGTCCTCTTAACTTAAATTTATTTTTCAGTAGTCCTATTTTTATGGCATTTGTCTTCATACCTCTACAACAACATGGTTCTCTCATTGCCTCATTGCCACCTTTGGCCAGCTGCCTCCCACTTTTATATTCTTTGGCACGGTGTGAAGAAGTTTCTGATCTGCCCACCCTTGCCTCCACCCAGATCCTTCTGTAGAGGAGCCACAGGGGAGAAAACTATCAGCACTCTGCACTGCACTCATAGAATTATTTCTGGTTCTATAATAAAGTCACAAATGAACCATGTCACAGAATGGATGAATGGATTTTATTAAAATCAAAAACTAATTAGGAAAGCCCATCTTTGCAGCATCCTCCAGCAGGAGGGAGAGCTGAAGAAGGATATAGGGGAGATGTGCCAGGCAGTGGAGATGGTGTGGGAGGAGTGGGTCCCACCATGAGGACAGCCACTCAGACTGCTGGGTGGGTGGGTTGGGTAAGGTCTGAGCAACATACATGTTATGTGGCATGATTGAGGGATGCCAGAGGGTTTGAGGGTTTGCCTTCTGCCTGGGACATGTTCCCTACTGTGCAAAAACAGGGGAAGGTTTTCAGGGTCAGAAGGGGAGGCTGCAGGGGAAAGCATGATGCTGTAAACCTCTAAAGGTAGGACCCAGCTCAACAGGTCTTACTTCAAGCCTTTCTGTAACAGCTGAGTAAAACCACATGCATTAAACAGCATTAAAATGTTGTCATGCACTCACACTGCATAAAAGATACAGTGATCAAGGATTAAACCACAGGAATCTTTATGAAAACCAAATGCCACAAGCATCTAGCACCTCTTGCATCCCTGTTTCTGAGCAGATCTCTCACTGAAGCCTTTTCTCCTGCTCTAGCTGCTGTTTCCACCTTCTGCCTCTGACCATGCCTCACATCAAAGCCATCATTGCAGTTTTCTCTTTGGAAACCTATTCCCAGCCCCTCTCCAGCTGCAGCTCTAGGCTTTCCTTTTCAACCCTAGCCTTAGTCCACTTCTAGGTGCTTAAACTCCTTGGCACATCTGCACCTTCGCTTCTCCCGTGGTAGATATTTGAACTTCAGCTTTGGTGTCATGACTCTGGGAGGACATTCTCTCACTGTCTTGCTGCTAATTAAAGTCAGCTCACTGCAGGCTCTGATACACAGTCCCAGGAGGCTCCTGTCCCTTCCACTTGGTGCACAGTTATTTTCCAGGTGATTAGTTAGGGTATTTTTAAGTGGTTCTCAAAAGCAATGTTTGCTAGGTAGGGTGCATTAAATCCACCCATCAAACCCATACTCATTATATTTTTAAAAGAGAGTAATTATTAATCATGCTGGCTAAATTATTCATTGTAATTCTGAATGGGTCTGCCACTTTGAAAATAAACAGCTTGCTTTGTCCTTTACATATGTTTCAGAGCTGCATTACTTCACACCCAGCTGTAAGCCTGCGGTACAGTCGGAGGGAGACAGGAATCTGTAGGCAGATGTTGCACTTCAACATCTATTCCTACACCCAGCTCTGAAAACCTTCTGTGGTTCCTGGAGATGATTCAGGTCCCAACCAGTGACTCAGCACCAGCAATTATCCCAGAGCAGAGAGGCAGGGGACGTGCATCCTTTGAGCTGACTCCATGGATCATCGACCCCAGAAGTCACTCACTGATGGAATGGGTTTCCACTGATAGGTGGTTGGACAATGTTCCAGGAATAGGTTTATTGATTCAACTCCTTAAATAAAACATGATGAAGAAAAGACTATCACAGAAGATCTGCAGATCATCCAGCAGGGCTGCTGGCGTGCATCCCCCTCCTGATATAAAATATGCATGGAACAAATGCCAGGGGAGTCTGGTCCTCGCTGTCGGGATTGTGCCACACGACAGCAGCAGGGGAAGGAGCTGTGTGAGGAGCATGTTTACAGGGATGTGTGTCTGAGCATTAATGCTGAGGTCATTTGCTTTGTGCCTGCTACAAATCAAAGCTTTCATCTGTGTTTGACATTCAGCAGCTAAATTTTTTCCCATATTTGCACTAATTTTGTATTTCCAGCAGCCTCAGCTCTCACTGACTTGTCTAGGCTCTCCCATGCCATGTCAGGGAGAAAATCAGGGTTTAAAGCTCATTCTACTCTGAGAGGAAAACTCATACAACTGGGGACAACCAGAAGGTGGTTGTGGTGGATGGTGCTAACTCCACTTGGTGACCGATCACCAGTTGTGTTCCCCAGGAACCAGTGTTGGACCATTTCTGTTTGATAACTTGATCTGGATGAAGGGATGGAGGGCATCCTCAGTAAGCTTGCAGATGACACCAAGCTGGGTGGAAGTGTTGATTTGCTGGAGGGTAGAAGGCTCTGCAGAGGGATCTGGCCAGGCTGGGTCGATGGGCCAAGGCCAGTGAGGTGAAGTTCAACAAAGCCAAGTGCTGGGTCCTGCACTTGGGTCACAACAACCCCAGGAAGGCTTCAGGCTTAGGGCAGAGCAACTAGAAAGTTGCTAGTGGAAAAGGACCTGGGAGGGATTGGTCAACTGCAGCTGAAGGGGAGGCAGCAGAGTGCCCAGGTGGCCAAGAAGGCCAAGAGAATCCTGGCTTGGATCAGCACTCATGTGGAAGCAGGGCTAGGGCAGGGATCTGCTGAAACTGTTTCACAGCTGCAACACCTGAGATGTTAACTCTCTTAGCATCCCAAAGGACAGGGTAGGTGTCAAGACTTGCCTCTGGTGTGCTCTCTGCAGTGGTCTGCCAAGGCTGGACACAGTGCACTGCCTCTGCAGGCAGCACAGCTCCCCAAGGCAGCAAGAAGCTCCCTACCCCAGCCTGCAGCTCACCTCCCAGTCGTGTCAGCAATCACACCAGACTGACATGGGCTGTGGAAACAATTCCCTCATCTTGGTGGCCCCACTTGCAAAAATATTTTTGGGAGCAGTACTGACAGATAAAAATATGCACTTTAATCCATGCCAAGGCAGTGGTGAATTTGCTATGGCAACATAGTATGTCTGCTGGTTATGTTTCTCTGGAGCCTCAGCTGTGGGCCAGGACTCCTCACGCTAGATATTGTACAAGCCCAGACTGAAAACTGTCACCATGGATTTGCAATTTAAGTAAGAGATTTGATGAGTGATGATAGCCTCAGTTGTGCAAAGTGCTGCCTTGAGAGTATCAGCCCTGCTATTTTTGTCTTCAGTTGTTTGCTAAATACCCAAGTGCAGTTAGAAGTTCCAGAGCAACATGCTTCCTCCCAAAAGATTTGGAGTGATTTCTGACTTTCCTTATATAGAATCACAGAATCATTTAGGCTGGAAAAGGTCTCTTAGATCAAGTCCACCTGCCACCCAACACCACCCCATCCACTAAATATCTCTGCACTAGAGATGCCCTAACAAAGTCCTGAAGAAGAGCTTTAGGAGGTTGTGGAAACTCTCAGTCCTTGCAGAATATTGATATTTGCAAAGCTGTCTCACCATGGAACAAGTCACCATTCCTGGAGGGATTTGTAAGACATGGAGATGTGATGTTGAGGGACATGGTTTAGTGGTGACCTGGCAGCATTGGGTTAACAGTTGGACTGGATGATCTTAAAGTCTTCTCCAACCTCAAGGATTCTATGATTCTATGTGGTTAAATCATGCTGTGGATTCTGTTTATTAAGGGTTTAAAGGATTTTCTTCTTTGGCTTACTTGGTTTAGATGACATCATTTCCAGTTGGCAGTGTGAGCAAACAGCTGTAACCAGAAGGTTTTCCTCCTGGTGATGCGAAGAGGGAAGGACTCCAGCCCCAGCACTGTGCACCTTCTCTCCAGTGCAGAGTCCCTTGTGCCCCTGATTCTGTTCTGCATACTTTGAACATGTGAAATACCAAATGAATCCTGGTTGTGTAACTTCAACATTCCTCATCACCTAATGAACCCAAACCTGACATCCACACCTCAGACAGGTATCCACACCTGAATTTTGTCTTTCCAGGGTCTGTAGAAGCTTGCTACGACAAATTTCCACCCAATTTGATAAGTATGTTTCTCTGTATCAATCCTTTGTTGACTTCAGATATAAAGTAAGTGGCTATACAAATAAAATTACCCAATTCCAGTCAAATTTATTTCACTGCACTCAGATGCTTGGTTTAGCATTTTTATGAAACCATATGCAAAATGAATGGATGCAGAGAGTTTTTCACATCACTCCAGAGTGATTAATTACAGCATAAACACCATGACTCTTCTAAGCTGAAATAGGAGAAAAAGAAATACCTCAGAGACATGTTTGATCATTTGGATCTAGCAGTGCTGTGTTTATTGGTTCCTTTTTTGGTCCATTAGAGAGTAAATTAGATTTGATTTGCTTACTCTGATTGGCTTAATTGTACCAGTTACTGATGAAGTGCAAATAAAACCCTCATAAATCCAGCAGATGTTTAACCTGCTGCACCAAGGTCTTTAACAGCCAATTCCAATCACAGTTTACACTCAGCAATTTAACAAGACCCTTAGGAAGCTGATCTGATTTTTCTCAAAGCCAGACACTCACAAGACCGGCACAGTGGATTTTCTGGTCCGGATCCTTTCATAAATGTCTGTGTGTGTGTGTGTGTGTATCTTACTTCTTTTTGTACTGGGCTGGGGGTAAACAGCATCCTCCACAGAGGGAAGGATTGTAAGAGCTGGTGTGAAAGTAAACCACATGGCTTCTGCCCAGGGTAAAAGCACTAATATCACTAGTGTAGAAAACAGCAAATTCAGAATAAAACTGTAAACCAGTGGTGTCTGATGTCTTTGTCTTGAATATCTGAAAATGCTTAGGCCTCATGCATAATGCACTGCGAGGTTCATCAGATCACCACTTAAATTGCTGTGACCTTTACAAATGCTATTTAATATGCACATGGGAAATTCTGATACCAAATACCATATCTTAGTCAAATTGATCTTTCATGTGATGTAAGGAAACCTTCTGTATCCACAGAACATAAATGGACAATAAACATCAGCGAGCCAGCCTGTGCCGGAGTTCGTTATGGCCCAACAAGCCCAGCCAAGAAATGAAGTAGCTTATTAACCCAGAGAAATGTCAGTTCTTTTAATGATAATGAGGGATGAGAGGAATCCTCTCTGAGCATGAAATCCCTGCAGAGCTATCCATCGATCCCTCTGTTTAATCAATCCCTGGAGGAGATGGGAGGAGGTCTGATTCCTCTGAAGTGTCAGCCCAGGATCAGCTTCAGGCAGCTGCAGGGTTTCACACCGAGGGATTTCCCCTCTCCATGGCCAGTCCTGGACCACTGGCTGGTTCCACCACTTGTCCCACTGGGGCAGGTTTCCCCTCCCTGTGCGATGCTGATGGAAGATCAGAGGATACTCAAACCTTCCAGCTGGGTTCCCTGAACAAAGGGCTCAGCAGGTGAAACACAGAGTCCTGGTGAAGAAAGCAAAACCAGGGCCCCCACATCAGCTTCTCCAAGGCCATCCAAGGATGCCAAGCAGACCACTGTCCCTGGGATGAAGCCCACTGAGGTGGTTCAAGGAGAGGTCCCTTCCCCTTTCTACCAGCCCGTGTAAACCAAGGGCTGATTGCCCAGAGGGAGGTAGGGCTGTGAGGGGAGAGCTCTGTGAAACTGATGGGGCATTTTAAGGCGATTGAGTGTGAAATTTCCTATGGGACATTCCTGGGAAGGACCAAGTTGAGGAAAGTGAGAGGTCTGACTGGCTTGGGGATCCAGGACAGTCAGGGAAGAGGTCCACCAGTGCCAGCTGCCTCCATTAGCTCTCTGCAAGAAAATGACAGGTTGACCTCACAGTGTCAGGAAGTGCAATTTCTCCTTGAGGTAAAAATCTTTTCCTCCCCCAGCCAGCAGCAGAGGATGAGGACACTCAGCAAACAGCTGAACACACACCCGTGCTAGAAACAAATCATTTGTGAACAAGACATAGCCTGGAATGTGTTCTGATTATTTTGAATATTGAACAAAACTGTCAAAATCAGATTCTGTTCCCAGATAATTTGTGAATAGCAGAACAAGCTAAAACTGCAAATAAACACCCAGTCTGCACCATTCCTGCTCTTCTGTCAGCATCCAACCTACCAAGCACAAGTCCTGCTCTGATTCCTAAGTGTCAGACCCAAACTCACTTCCCTCCAGGACAAGTCTGATCAGCCCAGAGGAGGCCGAGCTGAGCTGGTCAGTGCCAGGTGTGTGTGTGCCTTGCATTAACACTGGGCACCTCCAACCAAAGTCTGCCTTCCCCATAAATTACTTTTCTGGTTTAAATCAAAAAATCATGCAACATGTCTGACTTTTTTTCCTCTTTTTCCATAGATGTGCACTATATTGCACTTGATTCCTGGGAAGTCAGAATTGTCAGAACAATTGAATTATTCACCACCTACATTGTTTTGTATTTTAGTTCATTTGCCATGAAGATGGCCTGTGGATTTAAACACACTCTCTCATAATGCTCACTCATTATTGTGTAGCTGTGATAACTTTATGTATTGTACAAGCATACAGATGCACAATATATGATAATATAGTTAGTTCAAAGATACATTTCAAAAACAACATGAAGAAAATTAAACCTTTTTGGTTTTATGAAGGATTTTAATGCCTTCTAAAAATATATTTTTAGATGGTGTGACTTTTGGGTTGTCCTGTGCATAAACAGGAGTTGGACTCGATCCTTGTGGGTACCTTCCAACTCAGGACATTCTAGGATTCTGTGAGTCTATGTTCAAAAAATATATTTCTAAAACATGCTTTGAAATATTGAAATGTTTTTACATGTATATTTAAAATGTGTAAGTGAAATTTCCCAGCTTTTTTTAAAAGACCTATTGCCTTGGAATAAAAATAAGTGGAATGAGAATTCAGGATATATTGAAATTTTTTAAGTGTTTGCAAATCAAAACTAGAGTGAGAACATAAAACTTCTTAAAAGAGCCTTGAATCTGTTAATATTGGATTAGAGACCTCAGTCTCAAGTCCATCTTTGCTGGAAGCCCTTCCATAAGCAGGAGTCCTTCACTGCAGCAGCATCTCCCATCAGAGGAGCGATATGGGAAGCTCTGATCGGAGCTGACAGTTGGTTTCCTCTTCCCATTTGATCACAAGTTCTCAGTGCCATCTGTGGGAAGCCACACAGGCAAATGTGTCATCACATCTAATAATGAAAAGAAGAAACAGCCAGAATGAGCTGCAGAAAGAGGCTGCTTTAATTACCCCTGCATGAGGCTTGGCAAGATGTGCAGAGGAGAAGTCCCATGAGAGGAGGTTGGTTATGCAAAGGAGAATGTCCTCGCTATGACCAAGCAAGGTTTGACCTTGGGAATGATACCTGAGAAATATCCAAATCACAGATTCATGAAGAAAACCTTCTAAGTGCAGGATTAGGCTATTACATCCCTTGCAGACCACCACCTTTAGCAAGGGCAGGCGCTGCTGGTGGGAATGAACTGTGCTGCCCCGTGGGAAGGGCAGCACCAGTCTGCACTCATGGACTGGTGGTCCCCTGACCATGCAATCCCCCAGGCTTGCTGCAGAGGGGCTGGAAACTGCCCAGTGGAAAACGACCTTGGGGGGTGTTGGTCAACAGCAGCTGAAGAGGAGACAGCAGAGTGCCCAGGTGGCCAAGAAGGCCAACAGCATCCTGGCTTGGAGCAGCTCTAGTGTGGCAGCAGGGCTAGGGCAGGGATTGTTCTCCTGTGCTCAGCACTGGGGAGGCCACAGCTCCAATCCTGGGCTCAGGATTGGGCTCCTCACTCCAAGAAGGACATTGAGGTGTTGAAGTGTGTCCAGAGAAGGGCAACAAAGATGATGAAGGGTCTGGAGCACAAGGGTTGTGAGGGATCTGGGTTTGGTTAGCCTGGAGAAGAGGAGGCTCAGGGGAGACCTTCTCACTGTCTGCAGCTCCCTGAGAGGAGGCTGGAGCCAGGTGGGGCTTGGGCTCTTCTCCCAGGTGACTAGTGATAGGAGAAGAGGAAATGGCCTCAAGTTGCCCCAGGGGAGGTTCAGGTTGGATCTTAGGAAGGAATTCTTCCCTACCAGTGTGGTTAGGCATTGTCCCAGGCTGCCCAGAGCAGTGGTGGAGTCACCATCCCTGGAGGGGTTCCAAAACCGTGTAGACATGGCACTTTGGGACATGGTTTAGTGGCATGAGGGTGTTGCCAGAGGGTATGTGGACACTGCTAACGTGGCTCATGCTGCTCCACACCATCCTCCCTGTGCATTTCCCACTCTGGACACCCCATCCCCCTGAGAGTGACACTCCAACACTCCCAGCTCATGAAAAATCAGCAAATTCCTAACATTCCTGTGTGACCAAGTGTGGCAGCACTAGAGGTGTGCAAACCCAGAGTAATTTGTTGTCCTTGAATGCCACCTATAGGTTACTGCTGTCTGGAATGAATCTGATGCAAAACCATGGAAGACAGAGGGCAAAATGCAGGTTTGGGTTAAAGCTGACAAATTCTTGTGTGTTTACTTTGATATCATCTATCATCTGAAGGCTAATCTTTTGCAGGAACACAACCCTATGGATTTATCCCTTATTGCAGCTTGTCATGGTTGAAGTCCAGTTGGTGACTAACCAACTTAGAGCTTCTCACTCACTGCCCTCACAGTGGGATGGGGAGAGGATCAGAAGGGTAAGAGTGAGACAACTCATGGGTTGGGATCAAGAGTCAAATAGGTAAAGCAAAAGCTGCACACACACAAGCAAAGCAAAACAAGGAATTAATTCTCCACTTCCCATCCCAGGCAGGTGTTCAGCCATCCCCAGGAGAGCTGAGCTCCATGAGGTGCAATGGTGGCTTGGGAAGACAAAAACCATCACTCCCAGTGTCCTTCCCATCTCCTCCTTCTTCTCCCAGCTTTCTATGCTGAGCGTGACATCCCATGGTCTGGGATCTCCCTCGGGTCTGGTGAGGTCACCTGTCCCAGCTGTGTCCCCTCCCAGCTCCTTCTGCACCATCAACCTGCTCCCTGCTGGGGTGAGGAGCAGGAAAGGTCTTGATCCTGGGTGAGCCCTGCTCAGTGCTAACCAAACATCTCCGTGTTATCTACAGTGTCTCCAGCACAAACCCAAACTACAGCCTTGTAGCAACTGCTGTGAAGAAAATGAACTCTGTCCCAGCCCACAGCAGCGCACAGCAGAACCTTTAGTCAGTGCCACACAGCATCCTCTGGAGGGATGTCACAGGGCACTTTGTAACAGAGGAGTTTCAGATTATGAACAGGGAAGTCAATAACTTTCAGGAGCTGAGTCTGGCCCTGCTTTGTACCTCAGTGGCTTTCAACAGCATGTGTTTGACCCTTCACTCTACACCATGTCCTCTCTGTTTATTCATATTTTCCTAATTAGAGCAGAAGTTTATCACTTCTCAGCCCTTGAATAACACAAAGTTCCTTTGGGAACAGGTTTATTTCAGGAGGTTTTGATAAGATAAATGAGACCATCTAGAGGTGGTCAGTTCATCTCAAAGAGGATTCATCCTGCAAACTGCTGAGTGTCTCCTGGGCTGTTCTCCAGCCATTCCTCCACCTTTCCAGGAGGCATCCAGTGCACTGCAAGACCTCACTGCCTTACCATTACCATGACAACTCTAGCATCATATCAACTTAAACCAGCAGTGTCATGATGGAAGCAGAAGACACATTAAGAAACCCAGTTCACAGAATCATAGAATCATTAAGGTTGGAAAGGACCTCCAAGATCAAGTCCAACCACTGACCTAACACCACCATGCCATCAAACCATGTCATCAAGGGCCAAAACCATGTCACAAAGTGCCAGCTGATGCAGCAGGTCCTCAAAAAATGTCTAGGGACCTAATCCCTTACAACACTGAACTTCATTGGTATGTGTAACATCAGTAAAAAAACAACCTCTTCATCCAATGATGTCAAATTTCTTTACACAAGTTTAAAGCTCAACAAATGGCCAGAGTCCTTCCTCAGATCCTTACTTGATTCCTCAGAGAACACCTGAAAATGAGCATACAAACAGCTTGAGATAGCTTTGCTATGCAATCTAACAAACTGCAAAGTGTATGAGCAAAGGTGCATGATCCTGTTGTGGTCTGAACCTTTGCTGCTGAAGCAAACACTCAATGGATAGTTGCAAACACATCCTTACCACCTAGGCTGGTAGGGTACCTGAAGCTCCTGATGCCTTCAGATCTTCCTGAAAAGACTTGGGAAGATCTTAGATATTTCTGTGTTTGGGGTATAAGGGTAAATTGTGTGCAAGCCATGGACTGTGGTAACAAAGGCAAGAGGAGCTAGCTGAAACCAGGAGTGAGTTTGAATTGTTGCAGTCTTTCATTCTTTATCAGGTGTGCTGAAGATGCTGTTCCAGCATCTGCCCACACCAGCAGCCTCAGCTGGACATTCACTCTCATAGAATCAAGAGAAGGAAGTATTTTCCTGATGACATTCCTAGAGCCATCCAAGTGCTTTTCCTCTGTTAAGAACTCTCCCAGGAGGAATGAACTGCTTGCAGAGAGGAGAGGGAAAAAAATAAAAAAGAAAAGGCATTTGAGGCACCTTCTGGGATGACAAAGCACAAACAGGGAGGAGAGACATGGCTTCTCCTCCCCTTTTCCTCCTTTCAGTATGTGCAGTGCCACTTGGCAGGGCCTGAGAACCACTGGCTTGGAAGACAAACCTCTTAAAATAATCCAGAAATGTTCAGAGGAAATTAATGCTTTGCAAAACCCCAAGCTATGCCTTCTCCAGAGACTTCTCTAATGACTCTTCTACCATTGAGGAAAACAAGGCTCTCCCTCAGCCTCCTTCCTGAAAATATTGCCCCCCAAAATTCCCATCCTTATCAACAGAGAGTTTGGGCAGGTCTGGCCTCTCCTGCTCCTGGCTGAGCATCTCTCACCTGATGGGCTTTTTGGGATGGAAATCTCTTTATCCAGGGAGGGCCTCCCAGAGGGGTCCAGCGTAGGGCTGGTGAGCAGCCGTGGTAACAGTGGTTACTGCTGTCTCCACATGTCATTTCCTCAACACCAGAGCCCTTCCAGAGTGGGATGGAGAGAACACAGTGGTATCATGGGGGGTCCCCTGCAAGGGCTGCCTGTTGCCATGGGAGAGGGTGGTCACATAGCCCCTTTTCAAAGAACATACCTAGAGAATCTTCTCCTGAGCCAGGAACAAACTTGGCTTTGTCATCTCTGCAGGATCAGGGATGAGATTAGGACTCTGCCAGTATGTGACCTGGTAAACTGGATGTTGAGATAAGATAATGTGCTCTCATCCATTTCTGTCAACACAGGCAGGCTTTGGCATGGCTAATGACAAACATCTTCCCTCTGAACAAAACAGTGTGTTTGTATGATTCTGATGCTGGCTGTGATTCAGCTTTTCTCTCTGTCAGTTGCCAGCAGCTTCCTCAGATGAATCAGTTTCTGTTCCCTAAACTGAGGCAGGCAGATGTTAACAAAATATCTGTGCAGTGCTTAATACCAAATACTATAAAGAGAATTTTCTTGGATTTACATCCTCTCAAGAGCACTGGTGGAGGCTGTGCAAGAATATTGTCTCAGAAACAAAAGGCACCAAAGGCATCCTCTAGTTCCAGCTCAGACAGAGGTCTTTGGGACACTGACATGCAGCATATTCCACAGGATTTTCAGTATCTGTGGAGCTGCAATGTTTAGTTTTGTTTCTACATGATTCAGAAAAAAAAAATTGACTATGATTCCCAGCGAGAAAAGTCCAGCACTGTCTTTTGACCAGAAGGTTATCAAAGAGCCTTTTGACTTTCTAGCCCACAGACAAACAGTAAACAAAGCTTGTTCATCACTGAGCATCCACCTAGGTTGAGAGGTTTTGCAAGCATCTCACCAAGAGTGGAATCCTACCAGGGTGAGCCTGTGCCAAGTTAACTGAGTACCTTGCAGAGGGCAGCATCTGCAGGTGACCTTCCTTTCACTCTCAGATACAGAAAGCCTTGGTGTTAGGTGCTACGTTTGGAAAAGAATCTTGGCTTTTCCACAGAAAGCACACTGCCTGGGCACAGGTAGCTGGATCAGAGAAGAAAACACTCCCCGACTTTACTTTGATTAACCTTCCAGAGAAGGTTAGACTATTCAGACTATAAACAATTCTATAGAGGAGTTTGGCAGCAGTGTTCAACTGCATTCTGCCCGAGGAGTTGCTCTTCATATCGTTAGCCTGCAATGGAAACAGCCCAGGAAGGACCAGCAGATGCCCTGGATTTTCTCTTAATGACAAAGAGAGCTTGAGCCCAACAGAGAAGCAACTCCATTTTTAGAAATAGTCAAATATATATATATATATGTATTAAAATTTGCTCTGTATAAACTCATGACCATTTATAACTGTAAGTCAGAATGGATGGATTCCCCTTTGTGTCCTTAACAAGGGTTCAGTGACTATTAAGGAAGCTATTATTGTTGTTATTTAAATACTTCACAGGCACAAGGGCAGGAATCTAGGTGGCTCCAAGCAGGGTAGCCAAGAAGCTCCAAGTAGTACAGTTGGTGTTTACAGTGCAGCCACCTCCAGCTGAACAGCTCAGCCTAGCTCCCAGTAAGGGTCACTGGGAAGGAAGGTAGGACCTGCACAGCATGTTTGCAACAGGACTCACCCAAACTCTCCATGGGACCTGGTACATGACTCTCCATGGGACCTGCTTTCTCAGGTTCTCTTTAAAATCACGATGGGTGACTCTTCTGTGTGTGTTTGTTCCATCCTGATGTACACAAAAGGCTGTAGGGGAGCAACAGATAAGCCATGGATGGAGAGAGGACCCAGGGCAGCATCCTGCAGCTGGACCACTATCATCTCCTGGGGTGGGATAGAGAGATCCAGGCTTTTCCCAGGAACTCAGAGGGTATAGGTAGAGCTGTTTCTAGACCTCTGTACTGTCACTATGTCTAAAAAGTTTTCTGTTTGAGGTGTCCCTCTTTCATCATTACAGATCCCTTCCTTTTGGGATGCTCGCTTTAAGGCATTTAGTCTCAAAGCCTTGATCCATTTGGGGCATGTCACAGGTGTAGCCTCTCCTTACCACCATGGATTGATGTCTAGGTGAAACCCTGCTAGGTATCTTAGCATATTCTGGTATTTGAAAATGTAAGCAGTATAAAACAATCACAGGAAAGCTGGCACATGCTGAGCATCTCCTGAGGGATTTTGTTCTACCAAGCAAGGTTAATTTTTCTTTTGAGTCTTGCAAGAAAGGTGAGGGCTAGGGATACAATTAAAGGAAAGAGGGCAGTAACTTAGTACTCTGGGACCCAGAGGATGAGAGGTGTTCCACATGGGAAAACCCATGATGAGAGATTCATGGTGTGCTGGAGCTCTGCAAAGCCTTGCAGGCACAGCCAAGAAAATCCAGACGAGAAGGAATGGGCAACAGGGAGACAGTGGCATGGATCATGAGGGTGTAAGGAGGAAAAGGTCAGGATCCACGACCCCATTAACCAGCTGGGGAGGCTGAGTGGGAGCAAAGCAAACCTCAGGGAGGGCAGATTCAATGACAGCACAATGAGAGCTGACAATCTGTAATTTTAATAATGCAAAATTCAGTAAATAAAATGTTAAAATAAGCAACTTTAATAATTCATTGCAAGGTTTACTATTTTAGGACTGTTATTTTATAGCATATTTGATTCAATTGCTCAGTGTCATTGTATGTCCTTTCCTTGTATCCATGCCACAGCTTACACATGAGAGTGTTTCACAAATGGCCACTTCATTGGAAGGTAATTTTGGGTGTTTTCAGTAAACCAGGACCCTGTCTGTCACACATCAGCTTTGGACTAGAGTTCACCAAGGTTTTATATTGCCTCAGGTCAGCTATAGTTCTAGTGCTTGTACTAAAACAGCAACTTGATGGAGGTTTGAATATCACTCAGGACATCAATAGCTGGTCTCTTCAAAGCACAGAGTAAACATCAACCAATGTATACACACACCTCGACTTCAGCAAGGGATGTTTGACTTAACTGCAGGAGTTGAGAGCCAGGGGCTGCATCAGAACTGAGAGGTTATACTGTGTTTATCTTTGCTATGTCTCTGAAAGCATCTATAGGTGCTTCCAGCAGAACTGAGGATTTTGCATGCAGAAATACATAACCACCAAAACATATCAGCTTTACAATAGCACTGCTGCACAGTGACAGATGCATATGTATGAAGGGGTAAAGCTGGGCAAAGTCTCCAAAGACTAACAGGTATTGCCTGGCTGCCTGCAGGCTGGTTAGCTTCCACTGATCCCAGGAAAAATCAAGGGAAAGATTGAGCATAACGTTATTGTTAAAACCCTGTTTAAGTGGAAGGTAAGATGGACATGGAAGGAATGCTAACAACACACTTTAATGACAACAAGTGTTAAATGTTAGATCCTTAAATGTTAGCATTTAACAATGAAATCCTGCCAGCATTTTTACAAGCTTAGTTAATAAAAGGTGACAGCTGCCATAATAGACTCAGATTCCTGCAGGTTCTTTTGCTTGACTCTGTATGACATCCTGGTTCAAAACACTTAACTGAATCACTGAAGCACACACTAGAGATTATAAAGTGGCTCATGGGTGAACCTCAGAAAGAAATCACTGGTGGGGTCTCTTTTTGAGGCTCTGTGTTCAGTCTCTTTACTGAGCAGCAGAAGCCATCAGGTTACTCCTACAGCCCAGCTAGACCAAGGAGAAGACTAGCTAGTTCAGTTTCTCACTAGCACAGAAAGAATCTCATGAAGGTCTCTTCATATGGAGCCACGTACTTATATCTACTTTCTTGTTTTTCTTGCTCTGTCATTATTCTGTTGTAACCAATTCAGATTTCACAGTGTTCAGGGTAAAGCCTTCACTCCTGAGTTGGAGCCAAATCTCATCTTAGCCAGTATCAGACTTTCTGGTAAGTTCAGTGGACTTTGGCTAAGGTCCTCAGTGTGAGATTCAAACAATCAAAATTCCACCAATTCCTTGTGCCTAAGCAGTGGTCGAATCCAGACTGCCCCATGCTTCTGAGGACCTCTTCAATCTAAAACCCTAGGCACAGAGATTTGGGTGAGCAGGTCCCCATGTACTACCAGTGCTTCAGGGTGTCTTCTAGCCATACTAAACAACAGGCTGAACAACAACAGAGCAGGTATATACACCTTGCTCTGAACAGGAAAACTGAGTGAAAAGAGAAGATTTTGTCTTTTATATACACATATATATACCCTGTGTGTATATATACTAGATATATATTTATATCAGTACAAAACCAGTCTCTATTTTTCTATCTCTCTATATAAAAATAGTGCAGACACAGACCTGGTGCAAACCTGAGCAAACTTCTCTCAGGAGCCCTGCTGATGGGGTTAATAGCTCACAGCTACAGCTGGGACAACAGCTGAGATGACAGATATGATGGACATAGAGAATTAAAATGTAATTAGCATCACATCCATGATACATGTTTACATTAGTTGCCAATCTGATTGTTGCACTATATAGTCAATGAAAAAAAAATAGAGGGAGTCTGAGCATAAAGAGAAGGAGATTTTATGTGGGAAGCAGCAGACATGAAAAATGAATCAGAAATGGGATGGTGATCACACAATGCTCTCTGAGCAAGTGGCAGGGAAGCAAGAGGTCTGCAATTGATCATGCAGTTAAGGAGGCAGCAGGAACCCCACAGTTCCTGCTGTGAAGCTGCAGAATTGTCCTGCAGTCAGCAACTCAGCCTGAACCAACTTATTAAGAGACCTTTTTGTTCTTTGCAAGGTGCCTTCTGGTTGAAACAATAGGTTTGGATTCTGAGTGAGGAAAGTCTCCAGGCTGCAGTGGGGAGATCTGCAAGCTCTAGAGGATGCAAAGCTGTCAGCACTCCAGCAGCTTCTCACTGTGGGTAATCATAATGTGCTTCTTCTCTTGTAGGGGCTGATAAATATATGTTTATAAACCAGGTCCAAGATGCATGTTTCTACTATTTTTCAAGCCTGGTTTCTTGCTGTAGGAATAACTTGTTTTCTGTTTAACACAGGCAAGTATAAAATTGCCAGAACATGGGCACCTTTCCCAGTCTCTTTGAACATGCTGCCTTGAGGGGAGGGATGGGGCTGTAGCTGCTCCCACCACAAGCAGCATAAGGAGCTCACTCTGTCCCTTGTTGTACCAAGGTTGTTGTGGCTTTTGTTTGACAAGATTACAGACATGCAAACCTCAGATAATGCAAATTGCTTTAGCTTGATCTGACATTTATAGTGTGACACAATCTTGTTGAAGTGCAGGGAAGAAGAATCATACAAATGGATGCTCCAAACTTCTGTACACATCATGGATCTGTGAGGTTCCTATTCAACTGTCAGGAAGCCTTTGAAACACCTTCAAAGAAGATTGAATAAACACATTGTAGCCCAGACCTGTGTCTTTTTATGGCATAAAATATCACTCTGGTGAACAATCAAATTAACCTCAAGAGATGGGGCTCAGAAGAGGTCACCTTCAGTGCCCTGTACACAAATTCCAAGGTGTGGATGATCTCCCCTGACCAGTGCATATTACCATGACATGGAATTGCACATGCCTTGAAAACAAACCAGTGAAACAACCAGTGCCCAGCTCAGGGGTTTCTCTCCAAACTAGCTGCCATGCTTCAACCACAAATCTTTGTTCCCTTCCTGACCACAACAACATCAGAGATGGATCTTTTGTTCAGCTTCCATTAGCCAGGAGGTGATTAGAATCATAGAATCACAGAACCATCCTGGTTGGAAAAGGCCTCTGAGATCATCCAGTCCAACCACCCACCCAACACTGCCATTCTCACCACTAAGCCACGAAACTTCAGCATGGCCCAGTGTAATTGGTTGCCCACTGACCTCTTCAGATGATCAGTCTATTAGAGATCTATCTTCTGAAAATAAGAACTGTTAAAATATTAAATTTTTAGTGGTTCATGTTGACCAGAAAGCCCCTGAGCCAGCAGATGCTTCTGAATTTGCTGCAGAGATATTCAGTCTGGTTAGCAGAAGCCAGTACTTCTTGGGGGAAAAGATCACTAGAGAAATGGTGCAGGGAAAGGAAAACAATCTGAAATTGTCTGCAGCCAGCCTTGCTCTGACAACGTGGATCTGAATTTCAATTGACTGTAAACACGCAGCCCATCTCCGAGCATGTCAGCAGTTTTAATGTCATGTCATCCAATCAACACAGGCTGTCTTCTGGGGATCAGAAAGCACTTCTGCACTCATGCCAGAGAAGACACTTGGTCTTGTTTCGCTAATTCCTTCCACTAAATGGTACCTTGCTTAGCACCTCACTGATGGGGAAGAGCAGAATTCACCCTCTGGCACTGCCAGAGAGCTCTTCCCACACCAGGGTTAGTTCACACATGCTCCCAGAGTGCTATACAGAAAGAAACAGCAACAGACTCTACAGAGAGTGACATTTCCTCTCCTGTGATGCAGTCTGAGTCCACCACTGGTGAGCACACTTGTTAAGGTGAACTCTCTATCTGAAATCACCATTTGCCTGAAAGCCCTGAGCTAATTCTTCAGCTGCAGAAGACTGGCAGAGATCCATTGAATTCAATGGAGACATGCTAATATGAACTGAAGAGCTGACCCTCCGTGCCTCCCCATGCTAAATTGTTATTCTATTAGGCAGATTGCAGATCATTACAGTCCTGCACGTTTCAATTTATTGACACTGTGTCCCTGGGAGCACCCTCTTGAAGGAACTTAGCCAGTCCTCTGCCACTCACTTCAATTACAGAAATGCAAATACAGGATCCCAGACTGAAAGGGGAAAACAATCCAACCCAGAAATGAAAGACTATGAAACCACAGCAACTGGCAGAGAAAGTGTAGACTGGTCTAATAGCTGATCTGCTTTCAGCTCATTGTAAAAACATTGCCTACTGAGCTGGCAAGGTCTGAATTATTCCCTGAAAGGAATCAACTCATGATCCTTGTCGTGCAACATCAACCCACACACATCTGCCTTGTCCCATCCAGGTCTGGCCCAGGGCTGCTCTCACCCACAAGGGTTCTTCGTATTTTAATTTCTCAGAGCAGATGTCTCCTGCCTGACAGCACAGCACTGCCTTTGATCTGTTGTTTGCTGGAGGAGAAAGAGAAGGTGGAGAGCCACAGACTTGCCTCCTACCATCCACAGACCTCAGTGCCACCAGCACAGAGCCTTTCCAGGGCAGCACAGGGGAACTCTCATGGTACTGAGATGCTGCCCTACTACTGTGGGGGTGATGCTGCCTCATACCCTGTCCTGCTCTGTGATGGAGACTGTCTGGATGTTTCCAAGGGAAGGGAAGGGAAGGGAGCTTTGAGGTCCATGTGATCTCTCCTTTTTCTTTTACTTTCCCCACAAACCAGACTGTGAACCTGGTTTCACAGGTAACTCCAAACCCTTTCCATGTTTTAGTCAGTCCTTGTCTGCCTTAGTGTACCTGTAGCCGCTGTGTTTGAAGGATAGTTGCTCCATAGCTGTGGAGGCCACAAGAAAAGAAAGGAAAACAGCTATAACACATTCTCAAGGGATGGATGGACTGGAAATCATCTGGAAGGGACAGTGGGGATGTGAAAACATGATTTTAAATGTTTGATAAATACTCTTCAAGGCAATAGTAACATTATAATTCCTGCTGGCATTTGGACCTCTGTTGTCACCCACTCACTTTGGCATCAACACATATCTAAAAACTTTTGCCATTTAAGCTAGTTAGCAACATTCTCCAATTTTCCCACCAGCACATAACTTTCAGTTTGTCACCATTTAGCATCCCCAGTTCCTCTGTTTGTGCAATGTAACTTCTTCTTCCATCTATGGATAATGCTGTGCATTGAAGAGGGCAATGCCCAGAAACATTTCCAGCCTATGGAGGTGCAAATTTAACTAGAGAGCTCTCCCCATGAATCTGATTCATGACCTTGAGTAACACCTCCATGCGCTCTAGGATCTAGGAGCTCTTTGTCATTTAAAAGAAGGAGCTACCCACTGAGCTTTGCATGCACTGAAACTGCTGCTGAAGACAACAGCCCTGTGTCCACTGGAGGGATTGTAAAACCATGGTGGTCATCCTGTGGAACATAACCATGGCTTAGTGGACATGTGCCTACAGAGCCCACCACAGTGCCACATGGAGGTACTCAAATCAGCTGAAATACTGATAGGTTATCTTGGTGATCCATCAGGATGATTTATCTGCTGCTTACCTTTAACAACAGGCTATATAGTTACTGCAATATCTTCTTGCAGTCGTGAGAGAGGTACCTCCAGATGCTGATTACCTTGATCTTGGCAAGAAAAATTGCTAGCAGGCAGTTCAGCAAGGTCAGAGTGACCTTCAGCACACTTGAGGTGCCTTGGCATGAGAGAAGCCTTTGCGGGATCACTGGCTAATCTAAGGAACATCATGAAGCAGCTTTATGGAATGTGGCAGCAATAATATTCCCAATAAGCACCTAGCTTTTCATAGCTGCAAGATTTTGAGTTTATTTTCTTGTAAGAACCCTAGTGTAACTCTAGGTCAGGAATGACTAGCTGTCAACACAGTCAGAATTAACATGAACACCAGTGAATAGCCACAAGCTTTTCAAAACCACTGGATTTCCTACTTGGCTGGTAGTTTGCCATCACAGGAAAACTACATGAAACCAGAGCTATGACTGACCTGTCTTTATTGCATATTTTATTTTGGTATCTACCCAAATGAGGGCATTTTCAGTATACAGGAGTTGAGAACGACATGCTTGGGGGGGAGGGAGGGGGGCACACACCTTTTGGTGTAACTGGGGTTCAGGAGATGTTGCCTTGCACTGAGACACCACTGCAGATTGTCTCTCCATGTGGTGCTTTTCCCCATGGCTGGGAAGTGCAGAGGAGCAGATGGCCATCAAGGCCAGTTACTGCCTGTCTTCCTCCAGAGGTGCCTAAGGGGTTGGGGGAAGCAGCCCAGGGCTCAGTGCATCCCTCCAAGAGCATACCAGACACCAAGCTATGGAGCCCAGGCATCCATTTGGGCTCCCTGCTCTAAACAGGGGCATGGGGAGGCCTGAAGCAGAGAAGAGGGAGGGCAGAGGGTGTTTTCCACAGGTTTTTTGTCTTGCTGGTTGCCTTTTCCATGAGAAAGTGTGGGATTGTTATTGGAGAGGGAATTCATGTGCTGTTACAAGCAGGAAGCATCCCATAGAAGTCCTACAAGTAACAGATAATCTGCACATTTATGCTGCCTCTCTTAGTTCCTGTGAATGGCTCAGAAGTGTAAGAAATATCAAGTTAAATGTATAGATAGATATATATTTCTTAAGGGCATATAACCAGTGAGAAGCTGCAAGTTAAGGTCTGAGAGAGGAAACCAGCACAGCCTGCAAAGGTTGAAGGGTTTTGTTAGCAGCAGTGTGAGCTCACAGTCCAGTTTATAGCAGAAGGTCTGAGTCTGGCTGTTAGCAACAAGACAGTCAGGGGCAGAAAATAGCTACAGAAAACACTGGTCACTAGAACAAAAGGAAATTCTCTTTTAGTCCCACCCTCACAAGCACTACATTCAAGGCAAAACTGGAAAAGATTTGTTTTTCTAAAAAAAAGGGGGATTATTTCAAACAAAATATAAAATACTCAGCTCTAGACCTAAAAAAACCCCCAGAACTGTTATGGGCATGCAGGGAAATGTTCTCCTCACTCACACCCTGTCTGTCTGTGAGACAGAAATTACAGAGACATCTGGGGAGATACCATGGGGTTATCCACAGGGGCAAGCTCCTTCACAGGAGGAGGAGGAGGCTCAGTCTGTGTTTGCCAGTTCTCCAGCATAATACTTCTTGGTGTCTCTATGCAGACAGCCTCTGCTCCTCTTCTTCAGCCCTGGTTGCTGCAAGGTTTCCACTTCCCATCTTCTGGTCCATACTGATGCAAAACCTCCACTCAGCCTCAGAGGACCTGCAGTCCCTTGGTAGCTCTCTACCCTGGTCAGTGCTGTCTGTGCTACAAAAGCAGGAATGCCTTTTGGACAGAATGTCACTGCAGAGCAATCAAAGATATCCTTCTCCTACACTGAAGCTCTCTTTTAAGTCTTTTCATGCCTAACAATAGGGCTCAGAAATCAAAGAATTTATCTTACAGCTTTCATAGACTCTTAGAAAGGTGTGGGTTGGAAGGGACCCTAAAGATCATCTCTTCCATTCCATGCACTGAGCAGAGAGCAAGACAACTGAACAGAATCTCCTACACCTGCAGCTTATGGAGCTTGATAGTGAAGGAGATATCCACCTGTAGCTCATGGAGGTTAATGATGGAGCAGATATGCATCTGCAGTTCATAGAGGTTAGTGCTGGAGCAGATATCCACCTGCAACTCATGAAGGCTAATGGTGGAGCAGACATCCACCTGTAGCTCATGGAGTTAACAATGAGGCAGATATTTACCTGCAGTCTACAATGGACCTCATGTCAGAGCAGATGGCTGTTCTTAAGGGAGGCTGTGACCCTCTGGAGAGCCTCTTCTGGGGCAGCCTCCTGGAAGAACCTTTAACCCTGTGGAGAGAAGAGCCCACACTGGAGCAGGTTTCCTGGCAGAACTTGTGCCCCCTTGGGGACCCACACTGGAGCAGTCTGTTCCTGAAGGACCGTGACCTGCAGAAGGGACCCAGGATGGAGCAGTTCATCATGAACATGCAGCCTGTGGGAAGAACTCAGAACAGAGAGGTTCATGGAGATCTGCTCTGGGAGAGATCCAGTGCTGGAGCAAGGGAAGAGTGTGAGGAATTCTCCCCCAGGAAGGAAGGAGCACCAGAGACAACATGTGACCACATTCCTATTTTCCATCCACCTGCTCTGCTGTGAGTGAGAAGGTAGAGAAATGGGGACTGAAGTTAAGCCTGGGAAGAAGGAGAGAGGGGTAAAAAGGATTTTTGAGACTTGGTTTATTTCTTATTATCCTACTTTAATTTGACTGTTAATAAATTAACCTGATTTCCCCAAGTCAAGTCTAGTTTGCCCATGACAGTAACTGGTGGATGATCTCTCCTTATCCTTAACTCAACTCATGAAACTTTTAATGTGTTTTCTCTCCCCTGTCCAGCTGGGGAGGGCAGTGATAGAGCAGCTTTGGTGGGCACCTGGCATCCAGCCATGGTTAACCCACCACAACAATAAAAAGCATCCCACTTTTTTGTCTAAAAGAGGTGAAAAAGACTAAAGGAAGCCTTGCTACTGTGCCAAAATCTTTAGCAGGACACAAAGGAAAAGAAAAAATTATTTTCTTTGTGACCAGAGGAGAAATCTACAGTCACATTAGTCATCCTGCACTCATTATGGGGTGCATCTGCTTCACCACAGACACCACCATAGTGCTAAGTAAATTGAACCTGACCCAGCTCTGAAGCATTGTCCTGGAAAACCCTGGTGGTCCACTCTTGGTGTCCAAGCAGGCAGTGGGCAGCAAGTGCTACCTCACAGAAATGGTTGCAGGTTCAGCAGCACCACTCAACAAAAGTGTCAACAGCTTCTTGTAGAAGGGTGGTTGCCAAACACTTCATAGCCTAGAAAGGAAATAAAACCCTTTAGTCTATTAAGAAGCAGGGACCTCTTCCTCCTATCAGGCTGTAAACCAGTTCTCTTACTGGAAATCCCAGCTAAGGAAGGATTTTAGAAGCAGACATCCCCAAGCTTATCTCTAGCTGGAGCAGGGCTCCCTGGTTTGTGGTTAACCAGTTGTCTTCTCAAAAGCTGTGTGCTGATTTGTTTGAATCTTTGCAGAATTCTGTTCACAACTGCCAAAATTAATTCTTAAGAGATATGCTTAGGAAACTTTGTCTCAGTAGACTCTGTTCTCATATAGCTTCTACTAGATTATTTCAGTCAACCGAACAAAGTTTTCCATCCTTTTCAATTATTCATTTTTTTTCCTGAGATGTTATTTATCCAGCAGTGTACATAGTGCTCTGCAGTAAGGAGGGGTGGCAGGCAGAGAACAATGTCCTCTCGACAGTCTCTGCAGCCCAAATAAATTAATAAGGTGCAGAACAGCCAGAGAAAGGAGGCAAGGTCACTGCAGTTCAGACAGCTCACAGAACAAAAGCAATGGTAAGAATGTTTGAAACAGGAAAAATGTTTGTCCCATTGGGTAGGATTTTGCTCACTTAACCTCACACATGTATAATGCAAGGATCCCTGCCTGAGCTAGTCAGTGGAGCTTCCTTTCTGCTGAGAAACAAGTGGTTTTAGCAATGACATTCATCTAATTCATCCTCATCAGACTAAT
Source organism: Galbula dea (assembly GCA_013399015.1). NCBI lineage: Eukaryota > Metazoa > Chordata > Aves > Piciformes > Galbulidae > Galbula > Galbula dea. The sequence continues at coordinate 618,049 of VWZX01008611.1, read as the reverse complement.
CTAATTCATCTAATTCATCCTCTGGAGAAGAGGAGGCTCAGGGGAGACCTTCTTGCTCTCAGCAACTACCTGAAAGGAGGTGGTAGTAAAGTGGGGCTCAGCCTTCTCCCAAGTAACAAGTGATAGGACAAGAGGAAATGGCTTCAGGTTACACAAGGGGAGGTTCAGATTAGATATTAGGAAAAATTTCTTCCCCCAGAAGGTTCTCAGGCGTTGGCCCAGGCTGCTCAGGGAGGTGGTGGAATCTCCATCCCTAGAAGAGTTTAAAAAACATACAGATAGGGTGCTTGGGGCCATGGTTCAGTGGTGAGCATGGCAGTGTTGGCTGGATGGTTGGACTCCATGATATCAGAGGCCTTTTTCAACCACACTGATCCCATGATTCTAATTTGGACACTTAAGAAGAGAGGAATCATGCTTTGTGCTCTACTTACTTTATCCTCTTACCAACTCTCCACTGTCTCTACTGCCCCAAGCTGACCAACTCGGATGTGGATATCTGCATTTAGTTAGGGGATTCCAACTTGCTGTTCTAGCCACCTGACAGTATCTCTTCTAACCCCTTTGGAAATGACATTTCTGCATGACAAAGCTCCAGGCAGCTTCCTCTTTCCTTTCCACTGGGGGAGAGCTTGTTTGAAATCCCCTGCTCACAGACCCCTTTTTGCTGGAGACAATTGCTGCATTAGCTCAGCTACATCAGCTCTCTCATAGGTTGCACTCCAAGGTTAGAGGAGCCTGGCTCCTAAAAGCTGTCTCCAGATATTTGTTTTCCCCTTTGTCGTAAATAGATTCCTGTGTACATGCAATTTACATCTCTGCCGTGCAGAAGGCTGAGTCAGAGTGGAGTTGACCTAGCTTAGCCTTTTACATGCCAGATCACAGGCTGAGATGGACTAACTGGGGGGAGGCAAAAACCTTTTAAGCATGTCTGCAACCCATCCATGGCACCATGTCCTCAGCCTGCATTATTCCTGCTTCTGCTTAACATGGTCACTCACTGGGCAGGAGACACCCAACGTGGTTTTGCCTGACACCCCGTGACTGCCATCAGCTCCAGCCTGAAACTCTCTCCCCTGGGGAGGATAGCGGACCGCAAGCACAGAAAGCACAACTGCACCATGTGCTGAGCATCTCCAGGTCCCTGCACCAGCAAGGAAAGCTGAGGATGCTCAGTGCTTGGTTTTGCACTTGAGGCTGTGAATATTGTCACTGGGGGAAACACCTTTTCTCTTCTTTAGGGACTGCACAGGGACTGTTAAGCTCCTTTTGCTCTGGCACTGAGCAGTGATGAGATTGCAGTGACCTGGTGGCAGTGGTTACCAACACCCATTGGTCTGGAAGGGGAAGTCCTGCCTCCCATTGACACTGCTAAACCTGACCCAGTCTCCTTCATGAGACATCCTTTGTTTTTCTATTTAATAATTTCTGTAGCTCTGCAATATGAAACTTTCTCAATCCAGTCCCTGTGTGTGGGAGGGTGTGAACGCTTCCAGCTCACAGTAAGGAATGTTTTGGCTCAGGCATGGCAGCAGCCAGAGGACTCTGAGCCTTTTTCCAAGCCCAGCTCCAGTGTGCTTCTTGCTGCACCCCAGTGCTAATGCAATTAGCTTTGCTTTGTGTGTGGGCCACAGTGAGACAACACAGACAGAGTGACTGAAGTGTACTCAAAAGACCCTGACATTTATCTGTGCTTGGTTACATACTAAACATTAATCACGTTCCTTGCTTTAGGCTCTTCAGTCTGGAAAAGGCATTGTCTGAAAACCTGAGGCACCTGTGAGAACCCAACATCCCTCTGTGGCACTGGAGAAGGTACCCAGATGGTCTCCAGACTGGTCCCCACTGGTAGGATGTGGGACAGAAGAAGGCAGGTATGGATGTTGCTTGCTGCCTTCCCCAGAAAACAAAATCTCCCTCGGGTGCATTCAGGAGGAGTTTGAGTTCTCTGCTTTCCAGCAGAGACCTGGAGCAGCACAAACCACTTCTGGTGTTTGCCTTTTCTGTGGCTGCCCCATGAATGCATTAACATTTCAGCGTTTTTGCTTCGTTATGGCAACAGAGGAGTGCTGATGCCATTTCAGATTGGTCCCAAGTAACTAATGAAGTGATTCCATGTTGCCATGGTATGCAAACTAGACTTGCCTCACAAAACCTGTAGGTTTAACCAATCATAGCATTTCTTCTAAAATGAAGCCATGCATGGCAAACTTGAAATAAATAGAGTGAAAAATACAAGTTAAGGGGAGACAGGAACAAAATATCACCTAATGATGGTAGTTTATTGTGCATGGTTTAATTATGAAAAGCTCCTTCTCCTGAAGAATACAGTACCCACTAACAGTGACTAGATAGAGATGTTAATTGTCTTCTCCATTACAAAGACAGAGCTAATGCCAGGCATTTGAGACAAACAGCACTTAACCTCCTGCACCCCAGATGAAGAGGGAGATAGATGTTTGCTTTTGATCATTCTGGTCCTTTCATGGTCTGAATCAATAAGTACCCCTTATCTCTTTGAGTCATGCTTCTAATTAGTCAGCCTCCTGGGCCTGGTTTACAAATCTGCCTTGATTTATATTTTATTTTGTAAATTCCAACAAGCATCCTGGGCCACTGCCATCTCAATGAAATAATTAAAATGCCATCAGCCTCTTAACTTGCTCTCATCTCTGCCAAAACACACATACTGTCAAATGCCAACTCTGAAGTGGAGTAGTAAGGAGAAAGGTATTTTGAAGATACAGTAGCTGTAAGAAATATCAGATAAGAAATATAAAAGTCTTAATATAACCAATTAAAGCTTCACTTTTCTTTGTTAGTGCAAGGAATTGCAGAAATGAATTAATAAGGAATGCACTATGAAGATCATGGAATCACAGAATGCTTTGGGTGGGAAGAGACCTTTCAAGGTCATCTAGTCCAGCCCCCATGCAGTCAGCAGGGACATCTCCAACCAGATCAGGTTGCTCAGAGCCCCAAACAACCTGACCTGGAATGGTTCCAGGCATGGGACATCTTCCACCTCTCTGGGCAACCTGGGACAGTGTCTCACCACCCTCAGCATAAAACATTTCCTTCTATCTAGTCTAAATCTCTTAGCTTCAAACCATCACCCCTTGTCTTGTCACAACAGGTCCTTCTAAAAAGTCTGCCCCCATCTTTCTTATAATTACTCCTGTAAGTACTGAAAGGCCACAGGAAGGTCTCCCTGGAGACTTCTTTTCTCCATGCTGTCCTCACTGCAGAGAGGTTCCAGCCCTCAGATTATCTTTGTGGCCTCCTTTGGCCCTGCGCCATGCCTCTCATGTGCTGAGGACTCCAGAGCTGGCCCCAGCACTGCAGGTGAGGTCTTCCCAGATCAGACCAGAGGCAGAATCCCCTCCCTGCCCTGCTGGGGATGCAGCCTAAGACACAGTCACCTGGGCTGGGAGCACACATTGCCAGCTCTAGTTCAGCTTTTCACCCATCAGTACCCCTAAGTCCTTCTCCTCAGGGCTGCTCTCCATCCCTTCATCCTCCAGCCTGGGTTGTTACTGGGAGTTGCCCCAACCCAGGTGGGTGAGGTGTAGGTGATCCAGAAAACACTCAGTGAAGCTCACAATCAGCTTCCCTACACAGCACTGCAGCAGGTAAGCTTCTCATCACAGAGCAAAAAAAACTCCAGGGCCACATCAGGGCTTGGATGTCAGAGAGACAACAGCCTGTGTGGGACCTCCCTCATTGGGGAGCAATCCAGGAGACAAATTGTCCATTAGCAGTATGATTAATTCTCCCTTCTCTCACTGTTGTGCCTCGTGTGTGCTAGGACAAACGTGTAAGGACAAAGGATCACAAACAGCCTCTGAGATCCCATCTGCCCCTCTCTGCGTTCCCAGCTTGCTGTTCATGCTGTTGCTCCCTGCTTCCAACAAAAGGCCAAATTTGGGTCTCTCGGGCACCAGCCAAGCAAGAGAGATGGAAATTAGCACATCTAAAGTGGAAGCCAAACCCTAACAGCTACTCATACACAAAAGGAAAGACTTGAATTTTTCCCATGAAGGATTTTCAGTGAAGCAGTCCAGTGAGATGCGTGCTGTGCATCAAAGATCAATTAGTTGAGTACCTGTAATTATTGGGAAGTGAAAAAATCACCAAAGCCCCTCAACAGTTTGCAAGACTTGAGAAGGAAATGAGGGAAATGCATCTTTTACCCCCGAACTGAAAATGCCAAACTGTCCTGATATTTTGGAGTTTTGTATGGGATTTGCTGATGAAATGTCTTAATTTTCATTTGCCTACATTTGAGATAACCTCTGTATGGTGCTGTATGAGAAACAGTTAGGCTGGAAGAGATCAGCATCAGTGTAAGAACCATTAACCTGCTCAGGGACTGACTGGGATGGCAATGGGAAAAGAAACAGGGAAGTTACAGGTGGAACTCCCAAAGCACAAGCCTCGGGATGGAGCATGCCTAAAAGCTTTGCTAGTGACACTGCCCCAAACACGAACAGGGTGCTTCTGACACCCCTTGGGAAGCACCAGCAACCTGGTGGGAGCTCAGGAGAGCACAAAGGAAAAACCAAATGACTTAAAGACCTGGAGGAGAGGAACAAAATACTAAGTGGCACAAGTGGCACAAAAGGCTCATTAGGATTTAGTAGCAGGGTGCAAAATATTTCCTTTTTGGTGAGTCCAAGCTAACAATCTTAATCTGGCAGTGAAGTTTTAGCAACCATCAACCACAGTTTATCTCAGCACTATTAATTTTTAAATCAAAGTGATCTCAAGCGCTCAGCAGAGATCCCTGCTGTTCTGTGCATGCCTTTCATCAGGGTCAGAAGCTGAGTCCTTTAGGGTCAGAAGCTGAGTCCCTTTGTGGGCTGGGGACAGCATCCCTGTTTGAAGGGCAAGCTGCAGGAGCCTTGGGGAAACCTGGGAGGGAGGCAGGCACTGGTGCTCCCACAGCAGCAGGGCTGTGTAGGCTGTTGAGGTGCCTCCAGCCAGGACTGAAGGTGATGCTTCTAATATACACCCTAAACCTTCCATGAGCTTTTCTTCTTGGCAGACTTCCCTTTTTCTTTTTGCCAAATAGCTCTGCTCTCTGCAGGAATGCCATGGCTTTGATGTAAAAGCCCCAGGGCCCCAAAGCTGGGAGCACCAGAAAGACCTGGGCAGCACTGACAAAATCCCCTCTCAGAGCATCTTCAGGGCTGTTCCCAAACTGGATTTGCTGGGTCACCTCACCAGGATGCACAGCAACAGGGGATGAAGGAGATGAGGAGGATATAGTCTGGCTGGAGGTCAGGCTCATTTTGACTGTAGTCTATGTAATTCTGCATGGGTGGTTTTGGACACAGACTCATGAGAGATTTTAGTTGGATTGAAAAAGATATAAATGCGGTAGTGTGTAACAATCCAACCAAGAGCTCTACACTGGAAGCCGAAGTTTGGAGTGGGGACAGAAGCTCTGATTTTGTCCGCGCTGATGACCAAGGAATCAGAGACTGAATGGCTAAGTTTTGTCACCCTGACACAAAAGGGCCAAGAGATGTAACAGCCACTGTATAGAAGGCAGGTAGGTGAGGATGCACTGAAAAATAACATCCTTTATCTGGACAACCCCAACCTCAGCAAAACCTCAAGCTGGAAATCCCTCTGTTCATGTGTTATGTATATCTACTTAGTTTACTCACTTTAATTCACATATCATTCCACATTAAGAGGCCTAAAGATTTCTAGCCATTTATTTATTTGTTTGTAGGAAACAATATTTTGTTAGCATACTGAGGGCAAGAGTATATAGTAAGGGATTGTCTGTGCCATGGCATTTGGTGAACTGTTGTGACAAAACCAGCCCTGCTCAATCCCTCAGGACGTGATGACATCATCTTTATGGATAATATTTCTTTGTCTCCTTGTTCTCCTGCTCTGAACTTAGGGAAATAGCCAGGGGACCAGAGGAATGCAGATTGCTTCTGTTTCTAACTCTGTGCCCTTACTACAGCTCATGAAGAGGCACAGCAGAGATGTCACATACTCATTACAGTCAAAGGGAGGCAATGTATTGCTTGATGGCTAATTGGGTAATCAATGTGCTTCATTGCCTTAAAGGACTATAACCCTTAGCAGAATTAGTGAAATTTAGGGTGAGAGGACGCCTTGCAGCAGAGGGTGAGGGAGCTCAGCTTTCTGTAGCATCAGGCACAAGAGGGTACAGAGGGCAGAGGAGGATTTTGCCTCTCTCGTCCTTCACTCATCTACCAGAGTGCTGCTTTGAGCTTGGTTTCTTGTTTTTAAATTACTAGGCTTGGATTTGAAAGGCTCCTAATTTCCTCTGCTGCATTCTTCTGCAAATGTCAATGTATATATTTGCTAATATAGAGATACTTACTAATCTACATATATTGTCTGCAACAATCATATGAATATATGTATTTGCTAATATATATGTTTTGTCTACGACAATCGTTTTGAAGACTGATTACCCTTATGCATCCACAATTAATAGAATCATAAAATCATTAAATTCAGTTTCAATAGCCAGAGGCTGCTGATGTTATATGAACAGGACAGAAACAAAAATAAGAAGCCCCTCAGTCTATTTTTTTTCCCAGTTCAATTTCTGGGCAATCTGAAACAGCATCAATGGACACTCTGCTGAGTCCCTGAGGACAAGTTGTTGGTGACAAGGAGAAGACAAAAGCCTAATGTGAGCTGTATTCTAGTGTAGTGGCTTAGAGCATCTCTGGCAGGACAGTGACAACTGAAAACAAACATGGGACCAGGTAAAACTGACAGCAGAATAAACTCTCTACAGCAGAAGGATGGGTCACAAGATATTTTACATCAGTTCTGGCTGAACATGTGCAGTCCAGCATAAATGGAGAAATCAGGCACTGAAGCTAAAGTTATATTTATTTTTATACTGGTGACAAGCACAGATTTAAATAGATACCAAATATTGGCAACACCCAAAGCAATTGGATTTGTTCTTGAGAAGAAGCCGTGTTCTGGTCTTCTGCCTAATGCTGGGCAGAGACTGTAGGACATTCCTGCATGGTAGAATAGCATTAAATGCCAAATGCTGAAAATCACAGGCTTTCTAATGAGTGCAGAATCTTTGTTCCATGGCTGTAGCTGCATATGCAGTTTTCTATCACTGTAGGCACAAAATTACCAGTACAGTTGTGTGTGTTTTGTATCTGACTCCCAAAGATAGCTCAGTAGAGCCTGAGGAGAAGGTTTTTGAAACAGTAAAGTCACTTCCCATTAAAGAAATGTGTTTTTGATCTGTGATTAAGTGATATAGCAACAAGCAAACAAGAATCTGATGTAAATACAAATATTCCACGTGCAAAATACTCAGAACTTTGGCTCTTTAGAATTTATTTGAGGTTTTGGATTTTGTTTTCAGCTTTTTGTCTTCCTGAGGTGCCAAGCTTCTGGAAAGTTATACCCAGCTGCTGACTCTTTTTGTGCTGGTTTGAAGGGAGGCACAGAGAAGTGAGATGAAAGGGAGGAGTTTGAACAGAGAGATGGTGAGAGCACTGCAAACACTTGGGAAGATTTCTTATGTGTTAATCAAAGTTCTGCTGAGGAGCTACCAGCTGACTCCTGTCACACTCCAGGAGCATGGGAGCCCTGTCAGGACATGGGCATTGCACACTGAGAGCATCACCACATGTCCATGACCCTGCTGCTGCTCTCAGCCCTGACCTCCCCATGGGACAAGAGCTGGTGGCCAGGAAGTGCAAGCAAGGGAGTGCACTTGTGCCTTGGAGTTCAGCCTCTCCTCTGCTCCCCTTTTTCCTGGCTGCAAGAAGCCTGAAGCCTCTTCTGCTCATCGTGCAGAGAGACCCTGAGACATCTTGGCCAATGTCAGAGGTCGTTGCAGGACCTGGTCCTACCATGCCTTCCCTTGGAACCAGCCTTGTACACTGCCTTAGAAATGCTTTTATTCCCAGAGGCTAAACTGCCACCATTTGCCTCTGAGTGAACAGCAAAACTGTATCATATCATAAACCACACCTTTCATTCCTCAGCAGATGCAGATAATGGCACAGATTTGTTCAGATTCAGCTGAAGAAATTCTCTGATACTTTAAAATAATTACAGGGGCCTGACATGCAAATGTCAAAATGGAAGAAATTTAGCAGAAAATGGGGGAGAAATGGCCAGATCTTGCTGTTATCACTCGCTGTACATCTCAGAAGACAGCTGATTCCCAGCTCTGTATGGGTTCCAGCACTCAGTGATTTATTGGGTAATTCAGCATTTGCCAGTATGTCTTGTGCTAATTAAATGCATCGCACTCTATTCAGAAATGTCACAATTGATTTGTCTTCTGCAAGCACTGACTTTATTTCAATCTTCTAAAAAAGATTTTATGAGTCCCAGATAACTTATCCTGGCACATTCATCTCCCAGGGCAGCTTCTGCATCTGAGGGCAGGATGGGAAGGCACCAACAGCGAACATCCGATACTGATGTCTTCCTCGGACAGCTTATTTATCTGACATGTGCTGCACATCCCCGAGTGGGCAGCCCGGGATGAGCTGCTCCATTAATGTATGGAAACACTCTGAAATGACAGGAGTTAATGTGCAATATTGGCAGATGTTATCGGTTGATAGACTGAGCTGGAGGAGCCAGGAGGGCTGAGGACGCTGTAATCTCTAACAAGGTGTTTATTTACAAGTGGCTTTGCGACTGAATTCGGCTATTAACCAAATTGCATCAAGATGAAATGAGCATAAAATAGCTCACTCTCATCTGAGATGCTTAGTGTAATGTTCAGTCTGAGAACTCTTCTGTCATGTAAATTCAGTGCTTTTCCCCTCCGAATTATGCTGAAGAGGGTGAGCTGCAGCAGTCTGCTCCTCAGAGGTGGAGAATACAGTGACAGTGCACAGCAGAAAACTGCTTTGTTCTGAGAAGGGACAACTGGCACAAAACTGTGGTTGAAGCCTAGTCAGAAAGGAGTACCTGGGATGCAAGACAAGAAGGAGTGTGCATGTGACACAAGGAGAAAACAATGGCCTCTTTTCAGACAAAGAATGATTATTCAGAGAGGCGGAAGGAGGGTCAACAGCACAAGTATTCTGTGTACTTTATTATATTTTCTGTTATGGAATCATGGAATCTCCTGGGATGGAAGGGACCCACTAGGATCGAGTCCAGCTCCTGTCTATGCACAGGACAACACCTAATATATAAATAAATTTTCTATTGCTTTTCATTCTGTTCCTTCCTTCTCTATTAGTTCTGCCCCAGACCCTTTACTGCTTAGATGTTTCTGTCACAGCAATTGTTGAGAGGAAATTTGCTGCCCTGACGAGGAACCTTCTGGAAGATGCCAGGATTGGTGAAGCACAGTTTGAGTTTGTCATTTGTCACATTAGGAACTGTACATGGCATCTGCAGCAGTTTGGGGTGCTCAGCAGAGGGAGAACCTTCTGTCTGTTCTTGCTGCACTGGCTTCTGCTGCTGGTCCCCAAGCAAGGAGACCTACTCTAGGTGGCTGTCTGAGATCTTGCAGCAGTGATGACTTCTAGTGACTCACACTGTTTACACACTGGTGTCAGACAGTAACTCTTTGTATGCTTTCTGCAGAAGAGTCACTGCAATGGCCATGAAGGTGACCTTCATTTGCCCATGCCCATTTGTCTTGCCAAAGTATGGGTGAGCAGAACTGGACTGTCAGATGGAGGTTCCTCTCCATTTGGAAGTGTTCAGTCTCCTCTTCGCTGTCTAACATGGGATGGTGAGGAAGCATGATGTATGAGCTGGGATAGCAGAGAAAGTCTTGGGTCCTTAATTCTGCAACTCCAAACAGGTGTACTAGACACTTCCCATAAACTCATCAAGCTCAGCATGCTGGAACTACCTCTTATGTGAGGCTGTTCCAGAATCTCATCCACTATTAGAAATGTTTACCTGTTAATTTCCATCTTAAAATGCATATTTATTAGTCCTGTGTTTGTAAAGAGGGAGAGAGACTTTTCCACGGGCAGAGAGTGACAGGACAAGAGGTGATGGTTTTAAACTGAAAGACAGGAGAGGTAGAGGAGATGGTAGGAAGAAATTCTTTCCTCAGAGGGTGGTGAGGCACTGGAACAGGTTACCCAGAGAAGCAGTGGATGCTCCAACTCTGGCAGTGTTCCAGGCCAGGCTAGAAGTGACCCTGGGCAACCTGTTCTGGTGAGTGGCATCCCTGCCCATGGCAGGGGTTTGGAACTAGATGATCTTGAAGGTCCTTTCCAACCCAAACCATTCTATGATTTTATGATTCTATGATTATTTGATTCTTTTGCTTAAACATCTCTTTTATATTCTGACTACATATGTCCTTTATGCATTTATAGAGCACAATCACATGCTCTCCCAGCCTCCACCCAGCCAGCCTCCTAAGCTGTACCAGCCAAAATGTTCTAATCTCCATTCCTCTGGTCATTCTTCACTCCCTGCACCACTTCTAATTTTAATTCATCTTCCCAGCACACAGACAGCCAGAGCTATCTCAAATAACTTACATTGTACCATGACTTTTTATGTTTTCCTCGTTTTTTCTGCAAAGGCTTTGTATGCTGCATTAATATGCAGCTTCAGTTTTTCATAATTGCACGATAATTATTGCTTACAGCCACTCATTGAGCAACCCACCTTGGTCTTCTCCTCCTTCATTTCAATCCAATGAATATCCACTGTACCTGAAAAGTTTGTGGTATTCACCCTTGAGGGCAATTGCATTTTGCAGGATTTTCTATTAACTAATAGTGTTGGGTTTGTGTCTGGTGGGGTTTTGATAGTGGGAGAGGGGGCTACTGGTATAAGAAGCTTCAAGAAGCTCCCCCAGCTCCAACTCAGACCTACCTCTGACCAAGGCTGAGCCAGTCAGCACCTCTGTGATAACAGCTTAAGAGGACAGAAGCTATGGGGTGGGTTCTTGTCTTGGAGAGGAGTAGAAGTGGAAAGAGACAACTGTGTGGACACTGAGGTCAGTGAGGAAGGAACAGGGGAGGCACACCAGAGCACCTGCTCCCCTTCAGCCTGTGGTGAGATGGCATCTGAGCCCTTGCAGTCCTTGGAGATCAATGGTGGGGCAGAATCCCACTTGCAGCTTGTGGAGGACCCCATGCTGGAGCAGGGTATTGCTCCCAAAGAAAGCCATGGCTCTGAGGGAAGCTCCCTCTGGAGCAGCCTATTGCTGCACCCCCTGGAAGGGAGCCACGCTGGCAGGAGAAGGTCAGGGAGGATTGTCTCCCCTGGGAGATGCCATGTTGCAGAAGTGGAGAACTGTGAGGAGTTTTCCCCCTGAGCAGGAAAGAGCAGCAAAGCCATGTTTGGCATGGGCTGGGGCTGACCACGACTCTCATTCCCTCTCCCCTCCATGCTGCTGGCAAGGAGGAGGTAGCAGAGCTGAGCCTGGGAAGAAGTGAAGGGTCAGGAGAAAGTGTTTTTAAGATCCAGTTGTATGTATCACTGCCCTACTCTGTTGGTAAGCTTGTGCTGGTTTTGTTTAAATTAAATAGGCTTTGTTTCCCTAAGTCTAGTCTGTCTTTTACCATGGCCACAACTGGTGAGTGATCTCTGCCTGTCCTTTCTCTCCATCCTGGAGCCTTTCATTGTGTTTTCTCCTCCCAGTCCCACTGGAGAGGGTAGAAGTGAGGAAGCAGCTGTGTGGTGTTTGGTGCTGGCTGGGTGGGCTCAAACCACCACACTAATCTATTCTAGTTGCCCAGTTCTTCATGATGAAATCTCCTGATTTGTTGCTCTGCACTATTTTCAGGTGCAGGTGGTCTCACTTCTCAAGGTAATGTCATAAATCAGGAGGAAAGCTACAAGCTGGGAATATTGCTTACTAACTTTTAAGCTATTTGTTAGCAGAAGCAGCACGTTCTACCAGGGGATTCCTTTTCCTTTATTCAGAATATATTTCATCTGAAAACCACAAATATGCCATTTACATGGAAGAGGAGAAAATTGCATAGCAGGAGACATCTTTTTTACAGCTCTAGTATTGCTTTCTTTTTCCCTGTTGCTGATAAGAAGGGTGCCATGCAGTAACTGTCCTTTCACTACTAAAAGGAGCATTGGCTTCTCTAACAAAAGGGTAAACATTTGTCTCCAGTAGTATTTTGAGCTATCAGTGCTGCAAAAGGCTGAGATTGCTCACAGAAAGGCAATATTTTCAAAACCATGTTTGTTTTTTTTTTCCATAACTGACTGTTGGAAAGTAAGAATTAGCAGGTTGGCAAAGTCTTTAAAGCTGATATTTTAGAGAACTGAGATGAAGGAACAAATCTGGTTAATGAAGAGAGTCACATCACATATGGGAACTGAGCTGATCAGTAGAGTCATGGAATATGCTTCTCTTTCTTCAGGAAAACTGTCAGTCAGCTATGGGGTTGTGTTGAACCAGAAAGCTCAAACCTAACACAGTATCTGGTGTTCTGCTAAGCTGTGCTTTCAGTTACAATTGCCAAGCCACTCTTTCAAGTGGCCAGTTTTAGGCCATGCAGGGAATCAGTGCTCCAGGGTAACTTCCAAAGCACTTGCTGCACTTTTGCCAACCCAGGAAACCATGGACTGTTGTTGCTCACACTGCTGCATCCTTCAATGTAGATTTTTACCACCAGGGATTATGTTTCCATAAGGTGCCTCCAAATCTGCAGATGGAGTTTGAGGTCCCACCTGCTGTGTTTGGTAAGTCTTCTGCTTTCACCAGCTGGGTAATGGCAAAGATGTGGTTGAGTGAGATGGCTGAGGGTCAATGCCTCTCTTCTACTGGATATGCAGTAGTGAAGATCACGTTTAAATGTGTCCTCCTTGTGTGTCTAGCTGGAGACACTGACAATAGTGTCACTTCTCGGTCTGCCCATGGCACAGGTAAGCACTTGCAGCAGAGGAGCTGCTGGCATCTCACTCAGTCTCTGAAGAAAGAAGATCTCCACACACCCTCTTGTCTAGAGACTTCTCTCACTGTTTCTAAACTTCTTGCTTGAGCCTATGACATTGCATACAGGGGAAAATGGAGCTCAGTCCAATTAAATGTTCTAATCAGAAGTTAGAGTAAAAATGTGCAGTTAATGCCTGGAAGATAGAAGCAATGAATCTCGATTCCCCTGAGCACCTTCTAATGGGGCAGTTGCTAATGTAGCTGCTTTTTCTCCTAGGACTGCAAAGCTGATGCAGTTCTTCACAAATATTTCCCATTCTCTTTCCTGCCAGTTCATTCCCATCAGTGTCACCAGCAGAACTCCCACTGATCACACAGACATTGTGATCAATGCCTCCTGTACCTGCATGTTTGTCTTTCTGTTTAGGAGATATTTGACTGAGTTTCTTCTTGCTAGCACAACTGTTCTGCCCACTGGAAGGGCTTCCCTTCATGGCACTGTCCCAAATGAGGATGCTCATTTAACAGAGGTGAGCAAAACCAGGTGGTAAATGTAGAGAAAGAGATAGCTAGAGAGGTGATAGTGTGCATACCAGCTAGTGTTTAGATTAAAAACTATGTAGAAAGATCTTGGTAGGGAGGAAAGCCTTTTCTTAGACCCCCCAGGATACACATGCACCAGAGAGAAGCTGTGTGCTAGAGCACTCCAGAGGTCCACGTACACAGCACTGCTGGCTCAAGCCCTGGGAAAAGCCTGCCCTTCCTTCCTGGCTATGGGATTGCTCTCCTCTGGCTTGGAGAAGTGGTAACATGCTGTTGTGGGCAGCTCAGACCATGTTTCTCTTCTCTTCTTGCCTACGCTGCTTAGCCTTCTCAGCCAGGAAGCCAGTGGACTGCCCTTTCTTCATTTCTCCATCTTCTTTTACTATTCCCTCTCTCTTTGTCCTGCCCCAGTAGCTCCGGTTCCTAGTGCAGTTCCCAGGAGCACGTTGCAGTGTGCCACCCTGAGCACGTTCCTTTCCAAGGGTGTGAATCTTCCCTGTGTGAGAGACACACACTGAAGGCAGAGGCAGATCCTTTGCAGGACTATGCAGGACTGTTCTGCCCTTATTTTTATTTGGACCTTTGTCAAATCAAAGGAAGCAAGGACTGCCTGAGCTGGCTCCTTTCACTATAGCAACAAACAAAGAGTTTACAGAGCTGGAGTACCTGGAAGGGAAATCAGATTGTGGAGAAACCATGGATTGAGGACAGCGACCCTAAGCCCACCTTTAGTGCCTCCTTTTTTTTTAGTTGCCCTCAGCTCCGAGGGGCTGCTGCAGGATCTCATGTGGCATGGTGTCTCCAGCCTCCTCTCCACTCTCCCACGCAGCTGAGGATCCTGTGCCAGGGAGCATCCTGCACCGGCTGAGTCACACACCCAGCGCGGAGCCCCTTGGGTCCTGGCCACCAGCTAGCTCCTTCTGCTCCCAAGGGCTTCTGAGGAGACAGGCAAAAGAGTCTTCTCCTCCCAGCCATTCCTGGAAGGCAGGCATTGGTTGGTTCGTCCCACGGAAGCAAGGAGGCTGTGTTTCTTTCATTTGCAATTAAAATACAGTTCTTAAGCACCACATTGTAATGCAGAAGTAAAATAAACAAGAAATCCACAAAAGCATGGTTTGTGAGTTGAGAGCAAACTGCTAACTCCTGCCTTCGCTGCTCGCTTTCTGGAACAGACAGAATCCAGTCATCCCCTGGGTGCCAGGGATTCAAACAAAAAAACATATACATAAAAACAGTCTCTGAGAGCAGAAAGCCCGGATTCGTGCATGGGAGACTCCAGAATAGATATTACTCAGTAGCTGCGTCTGCTGAAAGTCTGGATCTTCCCCTGGAATCTGCCCTCTTACCTTCAAGCCACAATCTGAACCGAGGAGTTCCTTTGGGACCGCAAGGTCCTACCTGCTGGGAGGGGGAAGGTGGTCAGAGGAGCTTAGGGGAGCTGAGGCAGGCACGTGCAACTACAGCACTGAGAAATACCTAGCCCCATTGCCAGAAAACTGACAGAGAGAGAATAATTTGTGCTGCTGGTGTATGGAGGGACCTTCTTCACTGGGTTTATTACTTTACCTAACTTCACATTTGAAGTGTCTTGTTGGAAGGAAACGAAGATGGCATGTTGGAGGTCAACCAACACATCCAGCAGAGGAAACCCACTCTTCTTGGAGAGTAAATGGCAAAACACAACAAAAAGGGAGGGTTGATCAAAGACACTCATTTTGAGGATGCTTAGAAACAAATCTGGCTAGCATGGCAAGCTCCTATAAAGAGCTTGCCAAAGCAGTCATTAAATGGGGCTCCAGGGCCTTTCTTTGCTGCCTGGAAGGACAGTAGTGAAGATGACTACTCCAGTTTGGGTTCCCAGAGCACAGCAGAATGACATCCACCTTGCATTGTTCAGCCAGTGCTCCTCACAGCATCAGCAATGGTTGGTTTTCCCCAGTACAGAGAGAGTAACCAAAATCTCCTAATGACAGTGACAAGAGAGGGAAAGGTTCTCTTCTCATTGTTGATCCACTCCTCTTGGACAGCAAATGGACCTCCACACTGGTGGGAACATAGGTTAGCAGGCAGACTGCGTCACATGGAACTTCATGCAATCCCCTCTGCATGGAGGGATAGTCCCTTACAGGGCTCTGAGAAGTCCAACAAGAATTTTACTGAGCCTAAGCACCAAGCAAATGAAATCAAAAGCTGGAAACAGTTGTGTTTGTCTATTTTGTCATCCTCTTCCTTGGTGTGTTATGAAGTCCTTCCTACTCCTTTAAACAGTCTTGCTTCAGAGTATTTGCAACCATTTCAGACCAGATGGAGTCACTCATTGACAGGCAATACTGTACAACAAGTGTCCAATAATTAATAATTAACTTGGCATTTCATACTTTGTTATAAAAGCCATCATACAGTAATTTGCTGCAATTATGACTCCAACAGGCAATTCCAGTTGACTGCTGTAGCTTGGCTTCAGTTCATGTTCTTGATGCACTTATGCTACAGTATTTTCTTTTTCAAAAAGAAACTCTAGCAAAACTTTACATCTAAAACGCACAGAGAAAAACCCACCAGCTCTCTTCCCCACACTCCACTGGATTACAGCTTTTCTGTGTCAGCACAGAGCATGGATCTCTTCTGAAAAGTGATTGAAGTTTTGTGCCTTGGAAACCACACCACTGCTTCCAGAGCCATGAAAATTGCCCAACAGCAGCAGGCTGCAGTCTAAATACCTTTAAGATAAATCTGGATTTAATATGATACCACTTCATAGGCTGTTTCATAAACAACAGGTGAACCCATGCTTGCACCAGGTTCATGAGCCCTCTTGAGCCTAGAAGACTAGAACATAATTACAGAGGTAGTCAGTACATTTCTGCAAATAAAGTGTCCACAGCCTCCTTCCCTTAGCTCCAGTTCATCCCAGGAGCACAAATAAAGCAGTTCCTGAGGCAAGAGGAAGTTTCATGTGCTTCTGAACAGTCCCCAAATGACAGCACCACACAGCAGTACTGGGTTTAAAATCAAAATTATTTTCCATCAGGTTAATCTAGAGCTCAGGGCACAGAGAAACTGAACTTCTTAGTCACCTACAGGAGCAAATGTTGGTTTAGAAAACAGAACAAACCAGCACATCTCTGCCTCCCCAACACCTCTAGCCTTAAGGAGAGCTGCTGAGAAAATCTTATGAATATGATCCAGGTACTCAAAAGACTGAGAAGCTAAGTGTGAGCTCAAGCTGTATGACTTTCAGCAAACCCTCCTCTCCCAGGAAGGCAGGACTCCCTCCCCACACTGCTGGAGAAACCTTCCTAGTGATACTGGAGGAATGTTCCCCATGAAGCTTGAGGAACATTCCCCATGCTGCTGGAGGAACCCTCCCCATGCCAGTGGGGAGTGGGCAGCTCTTGGGCTGTGCAGAAAAGCTCCTCACTGCAGAGCAAATCCTTCTCTTACCCAGTAACTCTGTGGGAAGGAGCATCCATCTCAGCAGTTGCCTGGCTGCTGCCACCCCTGCTTTGATGCCTTCAGCAAAAGGAGCTCCCTGAGACAGCAATGTCTGCAGCTCTGTTTTCATGTCTTGTTTGTAGATGTGGAGGAGCCTTTTTGAATAAGCTCAGTTTCAGTGTATTCTGCCAGTTCAGACATCTCTGCAGACTTTAGATTCCAGCTTTTTCTTAGCCTACAGGCAAATTAGAAATACATGGACATTTTAGGAGGCTAGAAATCTCAGAGGGACACCTGAAGGGAACTGGAATGCTTTCACAGCTCAGTCACACCAAGGGATGTTACCTTTATTCAAATAACCTTTACATAAGTGATCATTTGTACTGCCTGTAAGATGTCAAAGCAGTCGAGACAATCATCAAAATGTCAGTTCTCCTGCTTTCAGCAGGCTCTGCTACAGGCTCCAGCAGAACCCTGCCCCTCTGGGGACAGACTTGTCATGCTGCAGGAGCCAGGAGTGAAGGTGGGGTAGTTACACCCCAAGCAGAGCACCTCTATTGATCTCCACTCTACTCCCCTTCATGTTCCTTGTGGTGGGATTGGATGTAGAACATCCTCCCTGAAGACCACTTAGCAGTGTCTGTGCTTTGAACCACTCCAGGACTTCTCAATCAGGTTGTTACCAAAGGCTAACAACCAGCATTTCTCAGGCTGCTCTGCCCTTTCCCTTAAGGTTGCTTTGTGCCTGCTAACCAAACTGATATCTCAATCATGGCAGATTAATGTCACCGTGCTACACCCTGAGTAAAAGGGAGAGGGGGGAAAAGTGTGTTTCTTCTCTCCTAAAGGCCACCATGCAAGAAGTGACCAGGATGAAGTTGCTCTGTCCATTTGCCCTTCTGCTTGTACCCTGTATTTTGTGTTTAATTCCTTCTTAGGGAGGGAGACTGTTGTGAGAGGGGACAGACTCTAGATAGTGCAGACACAGACACTGGATACTGCAGATACAAGCACCGGGTAATGAGGTACAGACCCTGGAAAATGCAGATACAGACACTGGGTAGTGCAGGTACAGACTCTGGATAATGAGGTACAGACTCTGGATAGTGCAGATGCAGACACTGGGTGGTGCAGGTACAGACTCTGGAGAGTGCAGGTACACATACTGAATGGTGCAGGTCCAGACACTGGATAATGAGTTACAGACACTGGATAGTGCAGGTCCAGACACTGGACAATGCAGATGCAAACTCTGGATACTGCAGGCACAGACACTGGGTAATGAGGTCCAGACACTGGATAATGCAGACACAAATACCATCCAGCCTATAAAAGGGTCAGGGGGTGATAATTTACTTTGGTCAGAGCTACTGAATCTTACTACAAGTTCAGCCATTGCACATCCTTCTGGTCTTCAGCGATGGCAGGAAAGGGGAATAATTTCCACAGTCCTGTGGTTAGCTGTGCCACTAACTGACCACTCTTCTCCCTTTCGTCCTCTGGAAGGTGATGAGCCCTGAAAATGCAGAATGGAAACCATTTCAATTTGATTTGTGGAGAAGGTTTTTCCATAAATCAGTGACCAGCTGTCCCTGGAGGATGTTTACATCCTCACCTCCTCTTCAACCCCTCTACAAGGCTTATTGTGTTTTATATGATCAGAGATCTGTGATACTGCTCCGATTGTCTTCCCATTCGCTCCCACCACTGGTGTCTGTGTATGTAGAAGTCTGTGGTCACAAAGGCAAGGAAGGGTGTGAGGGGGAATCCATCAGCCCTGAGCATGGTTCAGAGGTGACAGCTGAAAACTAAACAGAAAAAAACCTCTTGTAGCACCTCTGGGCTGCTGAGAGACCCATGGAAAGAGGATGCACTCCAGTGACCACTCTAGGCTGGCATAACCAAAGGTACCAGCAGCCACAAAGAAATATCTCCCATCCCTTCTCTTCTTCTAAAAGCTGGAAAGGACTTTGTATTTTATTTTAATTTTATTTGCATGTTGAGTCTCCACTTGATTCCAGGAAAGAAACAGCTTGAGAAAGCAGATGAAATACCCAGAGCTCCAAACCGCTCCTCGCTGTCTGTTCTCTCCCTGCCCTTCTGATCTGTGCTAATTGCTAAACTTTCAGGATGCTCTTGAAATTTTCTGTGGGCAATGTGACTCTCTTCAAATAAAAATAGATGCCAGAAATTCTTTCCTAGCTGAAATACAGAGAATGACATTTAATGTAAGTGTTTAATCATTATTAATTGCTTTGGTATTCATTGAAGCCCTGATGGGTTCATTTGAATGTACAGCATCATCCCTGAGAATTCTCTGAACGAGTAGATATGCCAGATTGGAGTGATAAAGCATAGGGAAACCTTCTAGGAATGGTGTTTAATCCATGTTGGAGCTGGTTAAAAAATTCAAATTATTTTTCATAGGATACCTTTCAGAAATAAACTCCCCCAGAATTCTAACTCATGGAGAGTTTTTGCTGAAAAGCTGAAGTGTAAAACATTTCCAAAGCAAAATTGTTGAAATCATTCACTTAAAGGAAAATTCCATTTTTATTTGTTAAATGTCTTTAATATATTGATAAATCTGAATCGTTTATCAATTTAAACTCCTGTCTCTGCACAGGACAACCCCAAAGTCACCCCAGGTGTCTAAGAGCATTGTCCAAATGCTTCTTGAATTCCCTGAGAGTTGGTGCTAGGACTGTCCCCCTGGGGAGCCTGTTCCAATGCTCCAACACTCTCTGGGGGAAGAACTGTGCCTTAGCTCCAGCCTCTGCATTCACAGCTGGGAAAGCAAAGAGTCATCTGGCCTTCTACATGTAAGAGTTGTTATTTTATCTTAATGCAGCACAAGAACAGTTATGATCCTTAATCACATGTAAAGATTATTTTGAACCAGGCAGAAAGATTCCAACAGCAAAGTTTCTCTGTCCTTCCACAAAAGCCAGAGATGTTTCGCTCTGCTGGCTCAGAGCAGCCGAAGGAAGAAGCCTAATGACACTTCCAAGGCAGAAGAAATCTGGCTCATTTGTAGGGGCAAAGCAAAAGGCGATGGGAGATGTGAATTCTCCTTCTCAAATGAGAGAAACTTTTGAAAATATGTGCCTTAAACTCTCTGCTTCTGCATTTGCTGATGGAATTCCTGATGGAGCTGGAGTCGTGCTACAACCCTCCAAGATCGATACCGGAGTCGGGAGGAATTTCTCTGGTAAAATAGCTTTCTGTCACAAATATGTCAGCAGCTTTAAACCAAAGGGTTGTGCAGAAAAAGAGATGTGCTTCAACAGAGATGACTATGCTGGGGGGTTGGGAAGGAAGAGGGGGAGGAAAGGGAGGGAGGGGAAGAAGAAACAGAGATACAGAGCAGATGTTTGCATCCTGGCCTTTTTCTTTCCGTGGCCCAAATCCTATGTTTTCAGTCTTTCTGAGGTGAGCAAGACCAGAACCAGAATTGCAAGGGAAAGTTAGGCTGTGCCCCCTTATTTTGCATGGTATTCTGCTTTTTAACCTGAAAAAGGGAGCAAACTTCCCTTTCATGCCCCTGTTCCCATAACATTTAACTCTATCCTGCATGAAAACCAGTCAATCTGATTGCCTGATTGCTGTAGCTGGAACACAGGTGAAGGCATTTGGGTTCATCCCCACATGGAACAGGCAGTCAAGAAAACTTTCCCAAGGAGGCTGAAAAACATTTCCTGTTTGGACCTACTTAATATTGGCCTGGAGAGCACTTTCAAGAGTCTTTAAAAGGTGTTAATGTCCTTTCGCAGCTAAGCAAAAAAAAGCCTGACAGCAAGCTAGTTCCTTTTGCAATTAAACACATCAGCAAAGCTGTGGCTAAAAGTGCTTCAGATGTTGAACTGCAAACTGAATGAATCCATTTTCAATAGCCAGCAACTTGCTCTCCAACCACTACCTAAGTACATACCCTCTGGCACACTGATGCAGACAGGTGGTGAAACCAAGGCATTTTGAAGGCATTTCATGCCTTTTTATTGAAGTCCTCGTGAAATTTAATTCTCTTTTGTAACTGGAATTTACCCATAGTGGTAATTCCAGCAGCCACAGGGTCTTCACAGGCATGAGCAAGGTGAACAATTACCACTGAGGGAACTGCCAATAATGCAACTGTAAATCAACAAATGTGTTTGAAGCCTTTTAATGCAGTTACACATGACACTGAGAAAGAGATTTCTAGGGGTTAAAGATGGAGACAAGTTAGATGATTTAGGCACAAAAACTAAGGGATATTAAGTAGTGACTGTGTTCAAAAGTCAGTCTTTACTGCATGGAAATATGAGCCCTGATGAGCATCATCATATCAAATGTAGATGAGGCAGAAAATTTCCCCAAATTCTTAGCAAGTTTCCTTATTTCAGAATTAGCCCTTTTAAGGACATATTATATTTTAATAGCATATGTCCTGTTCAGCAATACTCAACACTACTCTGAGTTTAGACATGTCTTGGTATGGGCACAAACTTAAAAGTATGTTCCTCAGATAAGCATAGCATAGATTGTGATATCTGTATCCATCTGTAAATTGTAGCATGATGATTCAGGAAAAATTAGCAAGACAGTTGAGCAGCCACAAGTCAAGAGCAGATACCTTGCTTCTGCCAGATCATTTGTTTCCCACTTACACTTATTCTGTGAGACTTGTTAAGTGGCCAAGACCTAGGTAATAGAGGAAACATCCATTTCACCTTCTGCAGTTAATCTTTCAAGTTTAAATTTGCATGTCTAGGAATTGCTATGAGAAGTGGCCAAGTGTAAATGTTGATATTTTTATGCCATGAGTGAAAAGTAAAGAGCTAGCCTTTTGAAAAATAAACCTAAAGTTTATGTAGAAAAATAATTATTCTGAAAAACTGATGAGTTTCTAAAAGCCATTTTCTGTGACAAATCCAGGGGAACTCCCTTGTTTTCAAAAGTGTAACTGTAGAATATTCATCTTGGTTTGGGAATGCTCAGCCCACTCAAGGACTGCAGCTACTGAACAGTATCTCAGTATCTGCAAACCAGAATCATCCCAACTTTGTCCAGACAGCAATTATAAAGTCTGTGTGCCTACAGCCTAAACAGACTCATGTTAGCGTGTGCAAAGCATTACTTCAGCATGCAATTACCACTAATTATTTAATATGTCCTCATTACAAGCTGCACTTGGAAGCATGATGAGGCTTCAGAAAGAGAAACTAATTTGGTAAAATGCATATTGCATATAAGGTTATTTTCTGGAGGTTTCTTACTTCAATGTTATGTGATAAAAGATATTTTCTTTCTTTTTTTCCTGCCTAAGTACCTATAAGAGGAGAGATTATGTGCAGGAAAAAAATATAAACATATCCAAGGACAAAAGATTTAGAAAAGGCAAACACTGTTTGTGTTCAGCCCACTGTGAGGGCAGGAATTAAACCTTTGGTCTGTGGTATTTAGGAAATCCTCTTTGCCAGCATCCACTGACTCTCAGACATCTGAAAAGCAGGTGTTTTATACACAGAGTGTTCTGAGGGGATGAGGAAACAGACTTGTCATGAGAAACCACGTGAGAATGAGCTGGATCACACCCAAAATGCCAATTTGTTTTTGTGAGAGGAAGCTTCTTGAGGTATTTCAATTTTAGTCACTATTAGTCAATTGTGTTTACATTTTTATATCACAAATGGCACCATTTGCTCCTATTTGCTCCTCCAGTTACAGGAAACATCCCTGTTTCAATAGTCTGCCATGGAAAGACACCAGGGGCACAGCTTTAACCTCAGTGATGCCCCTTTCCTACAGAGAGATGCCAAGCTGATTTACATGCTCTTGCATTACATCCCTAATGGCAAAACACAGGCAGCTCTGACCCGAAACCCAAGAGCTATGTAACAGCCGCATCCATACTAAACCAGACTCCAAGCCTAAGGCCTTGTCTTCAAGTTAGCTACACGAGAACATCTTAAACTGCACCAGTTTGTGCTGCTTTAATGTAGATCTAATACATTCTGTAGGTTTGCATCAGTTTCCTGTGGAGGAAAGACATTCCCTGGTGCTTCAAGTAGACCAAGAGTCAATGCTAACAGGCTGATAGCCTGAGAAAAATGATGTAACACTTACTGAAAGATTAAATAGCAGAGCCCGCAGCTCTGCTTTGCCTTTCTCCCTCCCTGTTCTTGACCCTTGTGTTCACTGACTCATGTCAGGTGGTAGAGGAGTTAGTTGTGCCTCTGATAACACTCCTGCATCAGAAAAATAAAGTCTTATCTGGCTTCTATTGGGTCAGCTAAGTGTAGGAGCAAATTGCATCACTAGGCTGGGAATTTAATTCACAGATCCTGAGAAAAAGATACTGTGAGGCTAC
Source organism: Galbula dea (assembly GCA_013399015.1). Classification (NCBI taxonomy): domain Eukaryota; kingdom Metazoa; phylum Chordata; class Aves; order Piciformes; family Galbulidae; genus Galbula; species Galbula dea. The sequence goes on along the minus strand of VWZX01008611.1, from coordinate 594,842 downwards.
TGATAATGTTACAATGTCATTATTCCTTCCTGGGTAATTCAGTGAATCTGCAGTTTTAAAAATGCTTCTGCTGATGAAAAAAAGAAAAGCAGAAATGCCTGAAAAGTCCTCCTGCTGCTGCTCTCCTAGCCCCTACTGCATATCTAAAAAATAAAGCAACACAAAGTTTTAATTAAGAAACAAAATCTGGGGGCTTTCAACTGCACTGAAAACCAGTTTCCCTTCTGTATCTGTGAGATCAAGGGCAGGTGCATCTGGGAGTGCTGGGAGTGCTGACTCTTGACAATTCAGATGAATTGTTCATGGTCCAAGTACTCGGGTGTAAAGTTTACACAATTGAATTCCAAGTGGAAGAGGCAAAGCAGAGCTTGACACCTGCTGTATCATGGCTTTAAAAATAGATCTCTCTGCAGCTGAAGTCCTGCCTGCACTAGGAGCAACCTTCGCTTCTCAGGCAGGATGCTAGTTCCTAAGTCACTCAAACACAGACAACAATATCCTGTACCTTCAGATGTCTGCATGTTTTGGCACCTAAACCAGAAGCTGTGTCCTGGACTTGGATTGCTTTATCAGGTGTCACAGGAGGACTTGGTCACCACCCAACAGCTTTCAATATTAAGCAGAAATGATTATCAGCAGAGACCTTTTGGTAAAATAAGCATAACGCAGGCTGAGAATGTCAGATCCATAGAGTACCTGAGCAACAGTTTAAACCATCAAGACAGGTAGCTCAGTGTCTTCTGCAGGACTCTGTTTAACTGCTTTTTTGGACTCCTCCCTGCATAGCCACCAATGAAGATCACTTTCAACCAAACCTTACAAAACACTTTCCTACAGCAAATAGCACAGCTGGCAAAACTGTGTGAGGAAATGTCACTGACTTGTCATGAAGGAAGATGTGGCAGACAAGAGAAAATCTATGATTTCAGGCCTGAACACCACACAGCTCTGCAGCACATCCCTGAGGCAGTGTGAGAAGGACAGGGGAATTCCCAGCCTTCAGGAGTCTGAACCACCTTCTCTTGCAATTGGGGTGGTCAACTACATGGCACGTTACTGGGGCAGTGCTCCAACCACTGAACTCTCACCACTGACACTTTGAATGTCCTCTGGCAAAATGAAGTCTCTAGGGCTGTTAATTTGGTATCTTTTATGAACATTAATGCATCCAAAAAAAATTAAGAGGGGAAAACTCCCCAGCTGAGTTCAGCAGAATGACACAACTTGCAGGGAGCTGTGATAAGCCAGGAAGAGCGTGGAGTGACTATTTTCAAAGCACTTGAGGAGGTACTTTTCAAATGCAGCACTAAGCATAACTAACTCATCCTGGTAGTGCCTTCAGGCTGCCAAATGCATTTCAAAAAGAATCCCAATTAAAATGCATCCTCATGGCAAAATGTGCCAGTGTTACCCAGTCGGACAAGGAAGGGAGGGAGAGGCTTGATCCCTTTCCAGCAAGAATTGTGCAAGGAAAAAACGTTTCTGTTGCAGCACAATAGCCAAGCTGCAGGTGCCAAATGCATTTTCCTATCAGTTTCAGCCCTAATAGGTCAGTACAATCACTATCACACTGAACTTCAGCTTGCTGTATCAAAAAAATTAGAGCAGACAGGCACCACTTTAAGGCAGTTGGTACAATTTACCTTGACTTAATAAGGTCTTTTTGTGGAAGGTTGGCTAAGAGTGTAAACAGTCCTTACAGATATGTTATACCTTTCTTAGGTTCTTCATAATATTGGCCACTTTCATGCTATTGGCCATAGAGATGTTTAGGTTGCTCAGAACAATTGCTGAATCCTTCTGGAATATAATATCCCACTCTTCATTCTATTAAATATTAGCAGATTGATTTATTTACTTATTTAGTGTTCATCAGGTTCAGATACAGGCAATGACAAAGTTTTTTTCCAGGTTTTTCATGGCTGCTTTCCCTCCATTCTATTTCTGTGCAGATGTATTTTGGAGCTGACTTACTGTGCATTGCTTCTGCTGAGCTCCCAGCAGAAAGACCAACTGTGCTAGGAGTGGCCATGCACAGTCAGGCTCACAGCACCTTCTTCCCCAGACATCTGAGGCAACTTCAGACAAATTAGCCACAAATGCTTTGTTGTTTGACAGGACATCATATTTTCCAGTAATTTAAGGGACATTTTAAGATCAGTGTCAAGGTGACCTTGTTAAAGCAGGCATCACCTTCTCAGGGTGCGTGAGGTAGGTGATGGGACTGGAAGGAAGCTGTGACCAGCATCCTCATCATCTGGAGAGGGTTTTGAGGGTCACCAGCTGGACAATCTCTACATATCAAGCACAGGGCATCGAGCCTGGCCGAGTCCAAAGTAATAGGGGAAGCCACAGCTTGATAGAACACAAGGAGCTGGAGTTGGCTCTGCATATTTCTAGCAAGCTGGCACCCATGTTACAGACAATTGTATTAAATATTCACAGCAAGTTAACATTTCTGAGTTGATAGCTTTTCAAATGGGAAACCAAAATATACCCCAGATTTGTAAAGTGTGACTATTATCTCTGATGAATGTGTCCCATCTGCTTTGCTCAGAAAATGATGTCTCTGCAAACACAGGTTTCCTTGTCTGGTTGTTTCCACCGGTGCAAACAAGAGGAGGATTCTTGGTTAAGTGTAATTTTCACACCCCTTTGCACAGGAAGCTGTACAATCTGCATGACAATACAGGAACTGGGATTTACAGCTCCTGCAAGGCAATCAAACAGGCAGGTACAGTGGCCCAAGGGCAGTGCCTCAGGTAATGAATATAATACTCAGAAGAGTATAATATTCATATTGAATATTGACTATTAATATAATATTCAGAACTGTAGCTTTGCCTCCTGACATTCAAACTCTTCTGATTTATCTATCACTGAGAGAGGAGAAAAAAACCCTACTCCTGTTCATAACAGGAATATTGTGACATGAGGCTTGGTGTGTTGTCCAACATAAGCAAGGCAATAAATCAAAGAACATAGCAGCCAAATTTTTAAAGAAAGAATGTTTTCAGCTGAAAGAGAACTGTCCTTGACTTTCTTCATCTGGATGTAAAACTGAGATTCAACAGCAAATGTGAACAGGAATAAAAATGTACATATAGAACAACTGTAGCTCTGTCCTCAGAAAACAAAACACGGGGAAAATGAGAAGTGTCTCCTGTGAGATGCTGCAGCTGATGAATGCTGTTTCAAGGTACAAGGGGGTACAAAAATTAACCAGAATAGCTCCTTTTGATGCCTTCTCCTGCCTTTGTGCGTGTGCATGGGGATACATGTGTGGCTTTTAGTTCTTGGCAATGTTTTATCTTCTTTCTGTTTTTTATTTTTTTGTCTGGAAGATCAACACAAACAAGGGAAGGCTGACTAATGCACCTCACACTGCTGAAAGCCTCTCTCCAGGGGGAAATGCCTTTGCCCACACAACACACCATTAAAACTGGTGAGGCTCCACAAGGGAGCACAGGGCTTCCCACATGGAACAGCCTGCAGGACCCAGGAAACTAATGATGTCTAGAGCAGGCTCTTGACTAAAGAGCAAAAATATATGGATCCAAAAACTGAAGGAGCTCCTCATAATAGCTAAACAGAAATCATCTTTTTTTCTTTGCCCTCTCCTTCTCCCACAAAGATCCAATATGAGAAAACTCCTTTTATTTCTCTGCCTGATCTCCAGCTGGTTACTCTTGAAGGGCTGTCAGTTTTCCCCACAGCTACCTCAGTTCCTGCATGATGTGCACAAGGCAGAAAGGAAACGTTTTTACTTTTAGAGCTGGATTCTTGTCCCTGTTATGAAATCTTGCAACTGAGGAATTATGCAGGAGAAAGGTAAATCCAGGTCAGCCTCACTCCAGCAATCCCCAGACTCTGCCATAGCCCCTGGAAGTGGCAGTAGTCAACCTTGAAATCCCTACAGCTCTGTAAGGTGGCTGGAAGCAATTCCATCCAGTTGGGATCATGCAAATTCATGCCATCTACATGTTGCTACTTTGCTGCTCATCCCAGCAGCTCTTTCTTTCCCTTTCAGAAAAGCAGCTGTGCTGATCAGTAACTAGAAAACCTGACAGAACCAGAGAAAATCGTTTGCCTTGTGAAAACTGGTTATTTCCTGCAAACATTTTCTTTTAAACAGCACTGACTCCAGCTGCATCCTAGATGGAGCAAGCCAGCAGGAATTGCTCCCCCCAGTTTGCCTTGAAAGGGGCAATCACCTCTGCTTCCATGCACCAGCCTCAGCCTCTCTGCCACCCAACCCGTGGCCAACAGCAAGGGACTGCAGGATCAGGGTCATTAAGCAGTGCTGATTGGAGAAGTCCTAAAGCAGAGCAGAGGGACAGTCCATTGTAGGCAGAACACAGCAGATTTATATCCACAAGGTGAAAGAAAAATGATTCCTAAATGGGCTGGAGCAGCTGTGAAACTGGTCTGCCACAAGCAGGGATGAAGCCTGGGAGTCTCAGAGAAGAGCCCCTTTGCTATCCAGCTCTGAAAGCAATTACGATGGATAAAAGCAAGTTCCTGGCAGGGCAGGAAAATTGACAGGGTTCAGTCTTTCAACAGCAGCCTGATCCCAGAGGAGCTCCCAAGTCACTTACAGACCAACCACAGCAGCACTACTGCATGAAAATATGACAGCAGAGCAGCAGTGGGAGAGGCTGTCCCTCCAAATCCACCACCGGTGTCCAGAAAGAGAGGCATTAAGGAGAGGATTCCACAGAGAAACTATTGATCTTGATGCAGTGTTAGGGGAAAGCAATACAGTCAGGGTGGGTAAGTGGGAGCTTCAGCTTTACAGACCAGAAGTAAAACTCTCAGGCATTTTCATTTTTAATTGAATCCTCTTCTAGTGTGCTACAGTTGATCAAGATGAGTGTTTGGCAGTTAATTTCATGGATCAGAACCACTGCTGCATAATCTCCCCAGCACAATTCTGTAAGGCCTAAAGCTGAATCACATCTCTGCTGTGAGTACAAACTGATATTATTTTTTAAATAAAAGATGAAATAATAATGTATTACATTCTGTGGGGAGGCATCTATTGGGTTTGGTGTTGGTTTGTATCAAAATGAGAAACACATCGGAGAAAAGACCGAGGTTAAAGTGAGGAGTTAGAGGAAGACTGGAGAAAATGCAATAACTTTCATTTCTCTAAAAAGAAACTTTTGAACTGTGTGTCTCATGAGCCATGACAGAGAGCAAAAACTGAGAAGGTAGAGCAGAGCCAGAAGCTGGACAGTGAAGCATGGAAAGATGTATGCTTAGTGTTACTTAGAGAGACAGGTGAAAACGATGGGCAAGTGAATGAGAGAATAAAAGATCAAGAAGATGTGGCTAAAGGTGAATTGGTAGCAGATGGCCATACTGCAAGAAGAGAAAATAAAGAAACTCTGCTTGAGAAAAAATATAGACTAGTAATAGAAGTTTAAAAAAGAAGCCATCACAAATACAACTCTGAGGATGTGGATGGCTGGAGACAGAACTATCAAAGTTTTACTCAGCAGGGCAGTGTTTAAAGGCATCATGTGATAACTCCTCTGCTGCCTGCAGAGCTCTTTGGATCAGGCTAGCTCAGTGCAAAGTACAGAGAAGTTAAGGCATGCATGGGTGCACTGTGATCACCAGGGGTAACCTAGAGAGCATTCATAAGTACAAATCCTTCAGCTTTCCTTGGCCTAACATTAACCAATTTCAGATCCATCTGTTCCATTTCGGATAGCAGCCTGGATGTTTCATGTGAACTTCATATGCTTCTAAACTGCCATCAGTTGTGTCTTCTATTAAATAATGTTCATAATTCAACAACTGTCTGGACAGAACAAGGGCTATGTTCTCCTCACTGATTTCAAAAAAACAGGATGGGGCATAAAACTCCTGATCTCATGCCCTGAAATTCACTCACTCCTAGATTTAAAGAACACTACTTACAGCATCTTTCTGTGCCCAAATTAGCAGAGAAACACATTTAAGGAAAATAGAAATGTGCTTTAAGCAAACAAGCCAAAGGCTTGTAAGCCAAATTTCATCTGTTCTTAAACATAAGCAATCCCATGACCTTCAAAGGTCCTTTCATAAGCAATGGAAATTTGAGGCTATTAAGGACAAAACTTGTTTGCAATAAAGAAATGGGAGGTATGGAACAGAGTTAAGGAGATAGGATTTGATCCAGTGAGTCAGTGGAAAAATAGAACAGTCTAACCTCCCTTTATGGGTTAGGCTGAGCCTGTAGAGATATCTCCATTCCAACTCCCCTCATTAAGGAGTTTTCTCATTCTCAGTTTCTCACATTAAAGACATAAAGTTTAAAAGGTAGGAACTAACAGGAAGAAATTGTGTTTGTACAGTGAAATGAAATCTAGTGACCTCAGGTTTTGCCCTCAATTACATCCAGTCAAAGTTATTTGTAACTTTGGTACTAATTGCAGGTACAGACAGTATCAAAGTCCTTGATCTGCAGCTCCTGGGATAGATCAAAAAAAATGAAGGTAAAGTGGCAGGCTGAAGTGACTGCTCTTGGTTTACTCAGGAGTGTTACCACTGATCACTGGCAGAAACAAGCTCGAATTTTGTCCTACCAAATGAAGTCATCCTAGCACTAAGCTAGACACAAAGCAGCAGTTCTTTCCCAAATCCCCCCACATAGCACTAGAAAATGATGTTGAAGTTGGTAGTAGTGAGAAACACAGCAAAAGTCACTCTAATATTTTGTTATTGTTTTCTGTAAGATGAAATCTTTATTTCTTGAAAAGAGATGGAAATGTTTATCTGGGAACCTTTCTCTCTCCAGCTGCAGCCCATTCAAACTGACACAAAGGGCCCCACCAACCCATCTTCCACCCTGGCAGTGGAGCCAGATCCCATTCCTCTCCTGCTCCTGTTCCTCTGCTGGGTAATCATCAACAGTAAGACACCTGTGGTTTAAGATTATATGTGACTAGTAAACTTGTCATTTCCTAAAGCCATGTCTCTGCAACAACTTGTCATACAGAGTCAGCAGATTTATCTACATGTCTTTGAAAAAATTCCTCTTCACTCAGAAAGGGAACATGCTGAAACACCTCAGAAGCTTACAGGTTCCCAAGGCTACTTGTCTGCACACTCCTATCTGGAAAAATAAAAATAAGAGAGAAAAGATGTTTTTCAGATCAAGCAATATTTACCCTTCTAAAATATTCATCAACAAGAAAACAGGTGAGTTACCATCATATAACTCAGAGTTTCCAGCCTAGTCAGACAAAGGAAAAACAAATGAAGGTGCTGAGAGAACTAGAGAATTGTATTCCATGGCTAGAAAGCTATGGATTATTCCAGAGATGCTTGGTGCTGCAATCTCTCTCAGTTGGAACAGGTAATTTGTTTTCTTCTGCTTTATTTCCATGTATTTTAAGCAGATATTCATTCCAAATATAAGGAGAGAAATGGCATTTTGAAATAATAATAAAGCTGAATTCTGCACACGTGCTTAATGATCAGCCTAGCTTGCCTGTTCCTAAACAGCCTAATAGATAACTAGTAGTTAGCCTCTACTAACTCACAAAATACCTAAGCATGTAAGATTAAGTGAGTCTTTAGTCAAAGTCAACCCTGTTCTGCCTTTTGCCTCCAGAAAACTGGAACTTAATATTGTTCAGAGACATATTTACTACTGCTGTTAATGAATAGCTTTGTGTTATTTCCAGCTAAGTCTAATGAAGGATCATGAACTCCCTGAAGGATTACATTTTCCTTATTCTATCCTTGTTGGATGCATTTTCTCTGTGGTGCTTTGGGGCTCTTATTTGTTCATGCTACCATTGTGGTTTATATTATATATATATATATTTATAGGTACATATATATATGTGCACAAGTGATACCCTCACTTCCCATTTCTCAGAGGTATGTGCAAATGCTTGTGTTTGCAATGGTCCTTGCACAAACATTACTTAAAATTACATTTTGCCTCTTTTTCCTTTCCTTCCTTATTATCTTTCGGAAGAAAAATAATAGCAATCTGTGGTCTTCAATCACTAATTTTTATTAAAGCAGATTTCAGGCTGGAGGAGGCTGCTTGGGCCTCTGGGTCCAGAGCAGTGGCTCAGGTGTTTCCGTAGCTACTTGGGCAGCAGTGGCTGTCACAGCATCTCTGTCCTTGGAAAGCCTACCCGGGTTTGGATACCTCTGTGCACCCTCTTCACTCCCAAGAGCACCCCGTTGCACTAGGTCTGCTCTCTTCCTTCCCCCCTGGAAAGAGAAGAGGTGTTACTGGAGCTCATGCATGCAAAGTTATCTGGTCCTTACTTTGTGTCTACTGTTAAATAGTTGATCCAGCAGAGAAAGGTGATGGAGCAGCTCATTCTGGCTCCAGTTCTGGGCTCCCCAGTTCAAGAGAGTCAAGGAACTACTGGAGAGAGTCCAGCAGGGGCTAGGAAGATGCTGAGGGGACTGGAGCATCTCTGGGAGGAGGAAAGGCTGAGACCCCTGGGGTTGCTTAACCTGGAGAAGAGCAGCCCCAGACGGGAGCTGCTCAAGGCTGAGCAAGAGCTGAAGGCTGGGGGCAAGAGGCTGGGGCCAGACTCTGCTCAGTGGTGCCCAGGGGCACTGGGCACAAACTGGAACCCAGGAGGTTCCATTAGGAGAAACTTGTTTGGTGTGAGGGTGTTGGAGCCCTGGCCCAAGGTGCCCAGAGAGGTTGTGGAGTCTCCTTCTCTGGAGAGATTCCACAGGCAGCTGGAGTTGATCCTGGGCAAGCTGCTGTGGGTGATCCTGCTGAAGCAGGGGGGTTGGAGTGGATGATCCCCAGAGGACTGTTCTAATCCGTACCATGCTGTGATTTGGGGATTCTGTGAAGTGTTCTTGTTGCTCATCAGCCTTGCTGTTAAAAAAAGTAAGAAAATTCCTATGTACTAAATTTGACCTTTGAATGTCTTTGGCCTTACTAACCAAGCCCAGACTATTGTTTTGTGTGGTTCCACTGAGAAGTCTTTATTTTTTAGTATTGTTTTCCTTTGAAAGTGCTTATACACTCTTATAAACATAGCTGAGGGGATTTGGGTGGGGCTTTATTTCCCCCAATTTCATGATCTATTTGATGTGGTAACCAATTCAATATTTCTAGGAAGCCCACAGCCTGGTTTTCAGACTTGGGAACAGGGATACAAATGCCAGATATGTTACATAAGGTTGTATATCATCTAAATTGTGGTTACAGTGTCATATGTATAGACTCTGCCAGCTGCTGACTTGTTTTCACTGTTCACTACACATTTGGTCTGAACAAGACAGTCTCATTACTTTATGTTTACAAGCCTCTGTTTTGTAGCAGGTTGAAGTCAAGGACATAAAAAAATAAAAATATAGTACCTTCCTTTGATTTGGACATACTGAAGATTGCTTTAAAGAGGAGCTCATTCTGTGTGTGTAAAAATGCAGATTGAATACAGTTTTACATTGTACCTACCCAAGTTTTAATACTGCTTTTGTATTTTAAAACACAAAAGAGATGTAGATGTGCAGGCCTTATGTAAAATTCATCACAAATCTTCAAAACAGGTTTGATATGGCCAGTGACAAATGATGTCCCATAAAGCATTGCATGACTGTTTTTAACAAAGCTCTCATACATAATTTCTCCTGCACTGATTGCCCAGCAGTATGAAGATGTTGGAACACAAGGCATTATGAATGACAGGCTTTCATATCTCCACTTAATCTTTGCAGGACCCACGCTCACTTGACTTCATATGAGAAGCAAATAAAAACAAGTGATGCTGACATCTGGAGTCATCCCAGCAGCTTAGCTCTAGCCATCTATCTGTATTGATCCCTGCTGCAGGTACATAATGACTGGCTGCTAATTTGAAAGACCCCAAGCATTTCACTTGCTTCACCTTCCTCATCCTCACTTTCCCTTTACTGGGCAGTCATTTCCCTTTCAGTTGAGATCCTAAAGATCAAGCCTTCCCCACACTAATAACACCAGTCACTGTGGACTCTACCCCTCAGGTCTAGTATTTTCACAATGCTTTTTTCTGTATTCTTTTTTTTTTAAGCCAAAATTCTATTTCTCCATCACTTTCATAAAAGCACAACTTTCTCTCACCTCCTACCTCCCTAAAGTTGTTTACTTCTGCATTCTCGTTTTTCATCCCCTACCTCCACTTCTGTCCTTCACTGTTAAGACAGATGATAGAAGGCCCAAGCACCAGCATGCGTTGGCTTTCATTCCCAGATTGCCCACTCACTTTCTGCATCACAGGATTATCTGGGACCTGAATAAAACCTAGGAACCAGCTCCCCAGGCAATGAACAGCCACATCAAAGGCAGGCACAGCAGAGCCCATTTGCCGGCATCTTGCTGCAGCCCTGAGTGCAGGTCGAGGCTCTGCACCACAGCGTGCAGGCACCTCGCTGGTCCAAACACGCTGTGAATGGGCACGGGGAAGGAGCCAAAGTAGAATGCATACAGAGGAGAATCACAGGTAACATCTTCCAAGAGAGTTTCAGGTTCCCTTCTCAGGTTCAGGTAACACACCTGCACAGTGCACTGGGTGCCTTTGCTGCAGCCTTGGCTGTGTGCTGGAGGAGCTCACTGTCCTTTGTGCCTTTGCCAGTCGCGTTGCCAGCATCTATCTACCCTTCTGTAAACTGGAATAGTACCGCGCAGGATGTTGTGAGCCTTAGGGAAATAAAGACACTTTTTGAGATCCTGGGCGTCAAGTGTTAAGAACTTGGTGTCAGCTCTGTTTTCATTTCATACTTTGCACCTGGGTTTTTATCCAGAATCACTGTCATCTTGTTTGTAGACACCAGGAAGCGCCTCCTCAACCTTCCCAGCGATTTACCCTGCAAAGGCACACCAGTCGAGCGCCACCTCCCAACCCCAAAACGACTCCAATGGCCACAAGCCTCCTACCGCCGTGTAACCAGAGCGACGAGCAGGGACAGGCAGGACACTCGCATCTACCTGTTCCCGGCGCGCTTGGAACCAGCGCTGGCACAACGCACTACCAGGAGGGAACGGTGGGGCAAACGTACACAGCCGGCACGGAGGTGACCGACCGGGCAGACCCCGCATAGCTTCCCCCGCCGCTGTCCCACCCCCAGCTCCACCGACCCGCCGTCTCGCACCTTTCCGCTCCCGTCCCCGGGGCTGGGCCACAGCAGGGAAGTCCCGCCCCGAGGGGGCTGTCTGTTAGCTCCAGGGCCCTGCGGCCCCGGAGGTGCTGTCGACGGAGGGTCCTGCCCGCAGGGTGGGTGAGCGAGGGGGCAGGCGGGAGCGGGGACGGTCCCGGGGCGAGCCTCCTCCGCCTGCCGAGCCGCTCCGAGTCCTCCCGTCGCCCGCAGCCTTCTCCGGGCTCACCCTTAACGCCCTCGGCCCAACAGGCAACCGGGCTGGGAAACTTAGCCCAACTGAGTGGAGAAAGTGCTGCCGGCCCGGGAGGGCCTGAGGCGGCAGGGCGGGGAGCGGCGGCTGTGGCTAACGGTAGCACGGGGACAGGGCCGCGGCGGGAGGCAAGCAAGCGGCCCTCAGGCGGGCAGGGTGAGCGCTTGGTGCCGGGACATGCCGGGGCTCCGGGGTCCGCCTCTGCTCCCGGCCCGGCCGAGTGTGGCCTCGGCCGGGAGAGCTGCTGGCGTGAGACGGGGGGCGGCAGCGGGACTAGGGAGAAGACCGCGGGGGGGCTGGAGCTTGGGATGATAAACCTTCCTTTGGGCTACTGGAGAGAGTCGAACGGAGGGTGGACAGGTGCTGAGGGGACTGGAGCATCTCTGGGAGGAGGAAAGGCTGAGAGCCCGGGGGCTGCTTAACCTGGAGAAGAGCAGCCCCAGGCGGGAGCTGCTCAAGGCTGAGCAAGAGCTAAAGGCTGGGGGCAAGAGGCTGGGGCCAAACTCTGCTCAGTGGTGCCCAGGGCCAGGCTAAGGGGCACTGGGCACAAACTAGAACCCAGGAGGTTCCACCTGAACAGGAGGAGAAACTTGTTTGGTGTGAGGGTGTTGGAGCCCTGGCCCAGGCTGCCCAGAGAGGTTGTGGAGTCTCCTTCTCTAGAGAGACTCCACAGGCAGCTGGAGTTGATCCTGAGCAAGCTGCTGGAGGTGATCCTACTGTGGGTGATCCTGCTGAAGCAGGGGTTGGAGTGGATGATCCCCAGAGGTCCCTTCCAAGCCCCACCATGCTGTGATTCTGGGATACTGTGATTAGATGATAGTTAGCAGCAGGGTTACCCCCGCACTCAGGCAGGGTTCTCTGTGTGAGTGCAGCTATGCTGCTATTATTAGTGCTGGTATTTAATATTTGTACAGTCATAACAAGTTAAATATTGGAACCATGTCCTCTCTAGTATTTCTCTTCTGTCAGTCCCTGAGGGTGGCTCTGTGAAGGAACAAATGCCTCAATCCAAAACTGGGACATTCAAAGTCTGCCTTCAGCTGCCTCTCCATCTGGAAGCACCCGCAGCCCTCTGCAAGAGGCTTCCAGAGTTGCTTAAGGTTGACAAGGCTCAACAGTGAAGCTCCAGACTTGCCTGCAAGGCTTGTTGGGTTTTTCTCTATGGCTTGAGGTGTGCTGCCCTTTACCATGCACAGTTGTCCTGCTTTCTCCTGCTTTTGCACCACTCCGGCTGTGGAGAGCAGTGCTGGTTCTGAGTGAGGCAAGTACAGGTCCCCTCTGCCAAGTGTGCTTCAGGGCTGTAGCCAACCCACTGCCTAACAGTGTGGCCTGGGGCATGTGGCAGCTGTTGCGCAGCAGGTTGTATGTTATGGTGAACTTGGTCACAAGTTGAAACATACAAGTCCTGCTGGTGAGGAACTCAGATGAGCATCTTCTGGCCTAGCAAGTACCTGACTGTATTTCTGCTCTCTGAGAAAGTTGTAGGTATAATTCTTTTCGGTTTAGGCGTGTCTGCTGTTAAGGTTGGTGTCTTTTGTATGCTAGAGGCTTGTGGTAACTCTTGAATGAAACAGATTTTTAGCTTGCTTTTGGAAAATTTTGTTTTGCTTGTCTGGAATTCCCCCGTGCTTTGTACTGGAGGCATCATTTGACGTCCTCTGTCGTCATATGTTCTGCAGCCTTTAAAGGTTGTTGCCTTCTTTCTGCTGAGGGCTGTGTTTCAGTGATAGGTGAAGTAATGCTTCTAATAGGTTGTTTTCTCAGGTACTTTGGGACTGTTCTATGAAAGACTGTGTGAGTGTCATTTATTATTATGAGTGCCTCTCATGTTTTGGAATTTAACAGACAGAATATTTGCATCGTGTCGCCATCACTGTGTTCATCTTTGGAGTTATAATCAAAGGTGGCAACAATGGCATTCAGATGTTTAATTGCATTTCATATAGGTGACCAGTGCTAACTTATTAAATTAATGCATGATGGAGCAGGAGCATGTGTCACTGCTTCCCTCTGTGGTTAGGGAGCTGCTAGCTTGCTCCTCACCTAGAAAAATCAGTATATAGTGAAGCATATGGCACCAACGAGTTCCATGTTTATTAAAGGACTATTTCTCTGAACATTCTGTGGATTTTTTTTTTCTCATTTCACTTGATGTAGATCTAAAATATTTTTCCATCTTTCAAAACCTGAAATACTGAACAAGGTTAATTTGATTTTTTTTTTTTTATTTAAGTAAGCTGAAGGCAACACTCCTTAAGATTTCATGGAAACAGAGGAGATGTCTGCTTGCATCAAACTGGCCATCTCTCCATTAGGGAGAGGATTAGAAATGTTTCCAGCTTGTGGAAATGTGAGGTTCAGGTCCCAGGTTTTGAACTTAGGCCTACTGTATTTCTGGAGAATGTACAAGTCACTGCATTGCCAACTGTATTGGAAGGGACAGGGAGTGTCCTCTCCCCTTAGCTCTGGAAAGAAATGTCATCCTTTTCTCAAAACTGGTAGGGTGGCTTTTCTGCTTTAGCATCAATTTCTGGTCACAAATTAAAAAGCTTGCTCAGAATTTTCTGCCAGTGTTCTGAGAGTAATATATATATTTATATGTGCATGTAATATATGTGAGTAATAATCCAAGAAAGGCATTTCATCCTAGCAGTGGCTGCGATATGATTCAGGAGTATTTAACTACTTGGGTAAGAAGAACACCACCACCACCACCACCATCTCTTAGAGGACAATTTTAAGTCAATCACAGTTTTTCAGCTGAATCCCAGAAATAAGTAGGGTCACTCTTCTCAAAGATCTTCGTTTTTCACATAGCCAAAGCCACAGGGGTTCTCCTGAAGTAACTTCTGGAGAGGAGAGGGACCAAAGAAGAGTGGTATGTGGCTTGCTGATATACTGTCTGTTATTCTGCTCTTTCAGGATCTTGCCTCTACCTGAATGTGTAAAAGCAGAATTATTTTATCCCACAGTTGTCTTTGCCTATACCTTGTTGTCCTAGCAAGAAAGAGAGTACATGCTTGTATCCCAGCACCCATGAAAAGCATATATGGTTCTGTTTAGGCTTAAGAATATAAATGTTATCTGTCAACATGTAGGACTCAGCCCATATTTGCATATAGCATAATGTGATTTCAGTTCTGATTTTTTGGCCTAAAAACACTATATGTGCATGTAAAATATAATTAATGTAATGTTGGACCCTAGGGGAGAATTTGTATCTGACCTTTTATCAGGGCTAATTTTGGAGGCTGCCCAAAATGTAAAATCCCCTGAAGCTCTTCTAAAGGAGATGTTGATGAAAAAAGCACTTATGGGGATGTTGACCTTGGATCTGTCTGAGGAAGAGAAACTTCACCATGATTCACCTACCCTTTCAGGTGAACTTTTAAAAGCTCTGCTTGAGTCTCACTTGCCCAGTCCCTGACTCCAGAGTGTGCTTTTGAGAGGCTCTCAGGGCAGGGATTCAGTATATTTGCCCTTCACATATACATAGTAGTGTTTAAATTTCACTTAAATTTTAAGTGACTTTGCTTTTAGGTTGTAGAATGTTACCAGTGCCACTCAAGCAATGTGACTGCTGTGGTGTATGCATGTGCATGTTTTGCTGGGTCTTCTCTTTATCACTGTGGGATTATACAAGGCTTGGCTAAAGCTCTTATTTTTTCATAGCACATAGTGTAACTTTATATGAAGTCACTTCTGTAGTGTAAAGGTTTTTTGGTTGTTCAAAGCTTTTGTAGCAAATCTAGTGAAGAACAATATTTAGCATTTCTTTTAACTTGGCTTCTTAAGGAAATAAAAGCTTCTGAATGGTTTGGGGACCAGAGGTAGGTTGTTGGGCACTGCCCCATTATTCAGAGAGTCTCCAGACCACTGTGTTTCAGGAGGAAATGTGAAAAGGTGGGGACAGATGCTGCTTTTAAAATATTTTATCCAAAAGTTCTCCAAGTTTTAAATCTGTTAGCAAATTTCTACCCAGTCAAGAGATTACCCATCTGAAATGTTGAGGTTCTTCCTTGAAAATGTAGCCACCCAAAGATGGGAAACTGCAGGTCCCTCGTGAAGGGAAGAGCTGCCACATAGGCTCATATCAGATTAGAGAGGAGTTCTTGTAGGAGAAAGGCAATGCAGGTACTCCCCTCATCTCTGAGAAGAGCTTCAGTCAAGGCAGGAAGAATCTCCCACATGACACCAGTCCTTAGGACACAAAGCCTTGCCTTGGTGTTGATTCTTCTGGAAGTACTACCATGACCTTGTCCCTTTGGTACTTTGCTCTAGGCAAGAGGCCACATGATGAAAAGCTGTCAGGATACTTCTTTGAGTTTTTTAATTAACAGAGTGTGAAGGTAGGGAGGAAAACTCTGCCTCTGAGTAGAAAAGATTATTTTTCTTGGCTTGTTTTTCTGAGTTAGTTGGATGTTCAGCATATAGTGATGATCTCATAGCTCCTGCTTAGGAGAGGAAACAGACCAGTGTCACTTCTGGTCAGTGTCAGTTCTGAAGACAGGGAAGAAGGATTATGACTTCAAGGAGAGCAATCTGCGTCACTGCCAGAGAAGCACATCTGCCATTTCTGCAAAGGAGACAGGAGTTTGCCTAGAAACCTGCAGTTTTTCAGAATACTTTTACCTGGTTTCCAAATTCTGGGTTTTGGGCAAAATAACCCCATAGCAATATGAGATGTGCTCTTACCTCTGTGATAACAGAGAGACAGCTGGTGGTGCTGTGAGACTGCTGGTGCAGGAGCATGGCATCACAGGACACCTCTGTAGACACTTGACCCAGAGGGAGTTGCTGGCCTCAGTGACATGTAAGCTTGTGTCTGCCCTGGAGCAGATGCTGGTTCAGTCCTGCTGCTGCTGTGGTGAAATGCTCCACACCCCTTGTAGCTGTGCTTCCTGACACTGTGCAAGGGCAAAAAAGCCATGCTTTGTGAAACCAGTGTATGAGAGAGACCTGGGTTTCAAGTATGTTGGTCCTGTAATCGGTGCTTCTGATTATGTTTTTGATGGGAAGGTAAAGCAGGCCTGGCACCCATCTGTCACAGAAATTGCAGAAGTTGCTTGTCTGGTGGGAAAGAGGAAGAACCATGCTGGCAGTACTGAGTTGCTTCCATCCTGTAAACTTCTACAGAGTTGGCAGAAGTGTGGGTGAAGAGAGAAATAGGTTGGTTTCTTCAGTTCTCCCTGACATAGTCTATATGTGTTCTCTGACCTCTGCCTCTCCTCTTCCTTTGTCTTGCTAACTTTTTCCCTAATCACAACATGTTTACATGTGAGGAATGGTGAGACAACACAACATAGACTAGCAAATGGTAGTGGACTGCTGATGTGTCATCTGTTTCTAATTTGGGGCTCTTCCATGCTCTGTAGAGGTTGTTCCCAGCAGAAGTGGGTGTTCAGAGCATTTCCTCTGTACCTAGACAGTGAACCTGTGTTATGTCACCTTTCCTAGGGCTGCATGGTCAGAGAGGACAGACCACAGACAGTGCCCTTGATGATCCCGAGCAGCCCTCCTTTCTGCATGGCAGCTGTATTTAACAAATACCTATTGAGCTCTCTTTTTGCCTTTTATTGGTCAGGTTTTGTGCCACAGCAATCTGGATTTAGCACTGCTGTAATCTCCCATTGTAATGTGATAGCAGTAAAGTGATTCCCTTCCAGGTCTGGAGAGAGTCTCTGCTAATACCATTAAAATGTGCTTACTGAATCAAAACAAATGCAGCCTTAGCATATGGAAACGGTGTTGATGTGATTATAATGTTTCAGCAATATGACATTACTGTAGAAAGCAGCTAATCCAAACCTAGGGAGACTTCCCATTACAAGACCATTAAAATGACACACAGACTGAAGCACAAGTTTCAGATGGGAGAAGTGGAAGCAGAAATCTTGTCATTGGTATTCAGGCAAAACCTCTACTGAACTCAGTGGAGTTTTTACCAGAGTCAGAAAAGCAGTACCATGACCTTTTTAGCAGCAAGTCTCTTTTCTTTTAACAGTACCTCTAGGAAAAACATTTACTTCAGCAGTATTTATTAGCTGGTTAATGGTTAGAGTCATATTTGTAAAGGTTTGCTTTATTGCAGCAGTGTTAAGGTGTTGTGTCAAGGCTGTTGTGAAATAATGCAAGTTTTGGTTATATCTTGAAAGAATTCTCTTTTTCTTTTTATCTGAATATGTAGTTTCCAGGGAGTACCATCATTTATTTCTCTATTTATGCAGCACCTGGAGCAGAGAAGCCTTGATCTATGCAGGAGATACGACAGCATAAATTAGTGGTTTCCAAACCCAGATTACTTCTTGTTGCCAGGTAAGATCTTACCTGTTTAGCTTTTGTCATAATTCACATGTCTTATGTAGGACCATCTAAAATATGCTTGTCTTGTCCAGAATTGTTTCTTGGCTCCCTCAGTAGCCCATGGAAGGAGGCTGATGCTACAGAAAGTAGCTTGGCCTGGTCTTATCACAAGTGTTCAAAACAGGCTGGATGAGATGCCCATGGATACCTCTTTCCATCTTCACTATGAAGATGGTGTAGATCATTGTTTTGTAGAAGACATAAATCATTTTAGATGGCTAAATGAGGTGATAGGAACTCACTCCTTGGGGGATGAAAGAAGAAACTTTCTTGGAAGAATGTTATGTGTAAAACATGACATGTAAGTCATTAGTAAATCACATGAACAGTGATTTCTGTAGTGACATACCTGGGCTTAAATTAAGCAGAAGTCCTTATTCCATTTAATTTCCATTTCCATTCCATTCCATGTTTGCACCTAAACCTGTTTTAAAGACACTAATTAAATTCTAGTTCCATCAGATGAATCTTACTAGGAATAATGTGTCACTAGAGCATTATGAGGGCATGCTCTCTGTAAATGACAGTAGGGAAGAGTTCAGGACAGTGGTTTTAAAATAATTCCAGTCACAGGTTTTTGGCTGTCCTTATTTTTGCATAATTTCTGTATTAAAAGCAGTGGGCTTCTAGAAGGGTGTTAGTAAGCAGGCACAGATATTAATATTAATCATGTTTTTCATGCAGATAAAATTAGGCCTACTTTAAATGCTGTTCCTGCCACTTTCCATTTTTGTGATGCTTCTTATATTTATAAAAATCCTTGGCCTCAATCAGAATGTTCAGTAGTAGGTATTGGTTCTGTAAACTCTGTATGTGTGCTGCCATCTGACATCTAGAGCCTAAAACTCAGCAGATTGGTGTGTGCTACAAGAGAAACCTGGAACTCATAATTTTTATAGAATCATAGACTGTTTTGGGTTGGGAGGGACCTTCAAGATCATCTAGCTCCAGCCCCCTGCCGTGGGCAGGGATGCCACCCACTAGACCAGGTTGCCCAGGACCCATCCATCCTGGCCTGGAACACTGCCAGGGTTGGAGCAGCCACGATTTCTGTGGATAACCTGCTCCAGTGCCTCACCACCCTCTGAGGAAAGAATTTCTTCCTAACATCTCCTCTGACTCTCAGTTTAAAACCCTTCCCCCTTGTCCCATCACTCTCTGCCCATGCAAAAAGTCTCTTAGAAGCTCCCTTGAAGTTTTGGAAGGCCACAAGAAGGTCTCCCTGTAGCCTTCTCCAGGCTGAACAATACCAACTCTCTCAGCCTGTCCTCATGGAGGAGGTATCTCCAACCCTTGGGTCATGTTTGCATCTTCCTCTGGACCCACTCCAACAGGTCCGTGTCTTATGCTAAGGGCGCCAGAGCTGCACAGTTTAGATGTTTCCTGCTGTTATATATCAGGAGACAACAGCCTCAGGCTATATAAGAGGTCCTCACACACACAGCCATAGATTTGCACAGTAGGCAGGCCAGATTACTTGAGAGTACTCTAAATTAACTGTGTTGGAAAGGAACAAATGTCGAAAGTCAACTTTTTATCAAAGTGGTAATTTGAAAGTGAGCAAGGATTCACCTTCAATTTGAGTGACCTTTTTTGAGTAACTTCACTATTCATCATGGCTAGGCTTCGCGAACGAAGATTTGGGAAGGGCTCTACCCACGTTTGTTGCACGCGCGTTGGTGGCTAAAAAGGCCAATACGCGATAGGCATGAGCGGTTGCAAAAGGAACAGCAGAAAGACTCCTTAGATGGTGTGTTCTGCAAGGCACGATTCTTTCTGCGCTGTCTTTTCTCCTCAAGGGTGATCCTGCGTGCTTTCTCAAAAGCATCTGCAGCGTTATAAATGGTGTGTCTCCAGGCCTCCCGCTTGGAGGCCAGAGTAGACAAGTTATGAAGATCAATATGGCCAAGGCTTAGATGTTAATAGCTAAAAAACTGCAGTGGAAACTTGTTAAGGAAACAGGCTGTAATCTGTGTCAGGTTTTATCAAGCAACTTGAATACTTACATATTTAATTACATAACAAAATATTTATGTAGCTTTATTTTCATCATTTAATGAATGGATTTCAAAATTGTCAGTGAACAGGTGGAAGGAAAAGTGTGTCTCCTGTGCAAAGAGGAGTTACCACTCTATGCTCTCAGGGTGTATCTGCACTCTACCAGTTACCTTAGAATTATGTTAGTCTCTTTACTGTGCATATAAAACTGGCTCAGATCATTGGGCTTTCTCCAAAATAATGAGTTGCTCTATAGAACCCCAGCTTTGTTCAAGGGTGGAATTAATGACTGGGTTGGACAACTTAATTGAGTTGCAGCTAGCAGCAGTTTCTGACTAAGACAGGTATTTTGCTTTTAATTATTTGCTCAAGAATAATATTTTCTGAAATCATGCACTTCTTAATTTATTTGGCAAAATACAAATCATGATGTTAATCAGCCAGCGGTCTGTTCTAGGAGGGTAATTATTCTTCTGCCTTCTCAAACAAGTCAACACACTGGTCTAGAATTGAAATTGATAAAAGAACAACTCTTCCTAAGTCTGCTTGTACACGAGGCAAGCAAACATAGTCAGTCAGTCCTTTCCCTTTCTTAGGGATGGTGAGGTTTTCACCTTACAATAACTGCCAGTACCACAGACTTCAGCAGGCAGGTGGTACCTGCCCTCTGCAAGGCCTGGGTCCTTCTTTACATTGGTGCTCTGACAGCGAGTGCTTCTGGGGAGATGAAAGTATCCCCGCAGAGATCTCGATGTTCCTGTGCCCTTTGATATGTAGAGTTCAGTGCCCTTCAGATTTCAGTTTTGCTGTCATCCTGGTAGATTAACTTTAGCAGTTAAAAGGAAAATGTCCTCCGAGGGCTTCACCAGTAACAAACCCATGTTTATGATATTATTCACTAAAAGGGAGACAGAAATGGGAAAGACCTCTCTCTTTAATCAATAATGCATGCTCTACTTAGTCCTGTCCTCTGGACATGATTAAGCATGTATTTTGTTTCATAACTGATGATTTTGGTTGACTAGGGATTAAAACTACATATCCTGAAGCCTTTGCAGCTAGCATCAGGGAGATCGAACATGAACTGGGTAGTCACTTGTGTTTAATGTTAATATGGCACATAAACAAAGAAGACTACCCCCACTCCTAAAAGAAAGAAAAAATACCCCAAAAATCCCCATGGGGAGAGCTGCAGCTAATTCCAACCTGCAGTGCCTCAGGCCAGACCTGCACAGGGCAGATGCCTTTGACATGAACCAGCTGCAGACAGTAGCCTCAACATGTGTATTTGTCACCACTCGAAGTTTTGAGAGATAACATTGTTTAGTTCCTGTTACATATGAAGAAAAAAAAGTCTCTTAGAGGCTGAGCCATATAAATTGTTAGGTTAAGGTCTGTTCCTGGGTGTGTTCATCTGGTGGCTCAGGCTGAGAGAATCTGACAGCTGCTGAAGAGCAGAGATTCCTAAATGAGCATAGAGTGGTTGCTATTGAATAGGAAACACTTATCTTAATGTGATATTGATTATAGCACAGTAAATGATGACTATTTCCTTTCACAGAAACACAGAACCACAGAATGTCAGGGGCTGGAAGGGACCTCAAAAGATCACCTAGTCCAACCCCCTGTCAGAGCAGGATTCCCTAGACCAGGTCACACAGGAATGTGTCCTGGTGGGTTTTGAATATCTCCAGAGAAGGAGACTCCAGTGAGCTATGGTGTTTGTACATTGCTAGAGTAGTGAGACAAGCACAGTTGGGTAAAAGCAATGCTTGGGTTTTCATATTGACCACTCTGCTGGAAACAGCATTTGAAAACATCCCAGTGAACATACACAGCATGTAGGGGTGTGTGAGAGAGGAGGGGTCACAGGAATTGTGTAAGAAAGGTTTGTTTTTCCTGGAATGTTTTAGTTTCCTTTCTTCTTCCTTTCCAGTCTCTTCTAGAATCTGATTATTTTTTTCCCCTTTGAGTGAAGAAGAATGCCTGCCTTGAGAGGAAAAGCACAAACAGTCTCGGGCCTTGTGGAGCCAGATCACCTTGGCTATACCTTGACTCATGAACACTTGTCTATGAACTACAGCAGCTGTTATTGTCCACCTTCTCCAGGCCAAGAGTCCCTCTCTGATGGGCCCCTGGAGATGAAGAACTTGTTCTGGATTAAGCAAAATCCCTACAGCCATAAAGAAAACCTTCTTTTGTATCAGGAAATGGATGCTGTGAAGGAGGAGCTGTTGCATTTTAAAGCAGCAGGTGGTGGGACGATCGTGGAAAACACCACCACAGGAATTGGTCGGGATGTGAGTGCTTTGAAGAAGCTTGCTGAGGAAACTGGAGTCCATATTATTGCTGGGGCTGGCTTTTATGTGGATTCCACTCATTCTGCTCAAACAAAGGCCATGACAGTGGAGCAGGTAAATCTTCACCATTTCTTCAGTATCTCTCTCCTGTGAATGATTCTGGGGTCAGTCAAAACTGGAGAGAAGTTCCAGGGAAGTAGATGAAATCTAGAAGTTCTCAACATGAAAAACTTGGGAACAGCGTTGCTGCTTATGTGATACAGCTGGACCAGCACTGCTTGCATGTGCTGATTATCTGCCAGCATTTCCAATTCTTAAGCTCCCTTTTCTCTCAGGGATTTGTTATAATGCAACAGTAAAAGGAAAATAAAGCACTTCATGTGTGGGCATCTGTTACAACACCAATTATCCTGTTCTTTTTACCATTTTTCAGGAAGGAGTGTATCCCTTCTGCCTCTTGTCTTTTTTTTTAATGGCTAATTGCTTCCCAGTGAGATTACCCAGAATTCTCATAAAACACATACGTAATTGCAGTGTTTATAGGACAGTTGTAAACCATTTCCCTTCTCAGGCTGCATGTTGGATCTCTCTCCTCTGTCGTTTGTCCAGACTTTCCAGGGCAGAATCTGCATCGGGTTGTTTGTACAGTGCCTCAGACAATGTGTTAATAATGACCAAGGTCCCCAGATAGTCCTGTAAAAATAAATATTCATTCATCTTTTATTAAGAAAATGTGATGACAGGGGGAAGAGGGAAGGGAACTCCCCAAGGCAGGAGGTTGTGAATGAGGATGAACAGAGCTGAGAAAAGTCTCTAAAATCTGTCACAGTTCACAAATGAATCAAATTCACTTTAAAAATGAGTGATCAAAATTTGAGCACTGCTGCCAACCACACTGACCCCAAGCTGGATGGAACTGTCTTCCTTTTTCTGAGTATTATTGCATCACTTGAAGTTTGATACAAACAGATGTCTTGGGGCAAAGGCTTGCCTTCTGTATTTGGTGGACTGCTGGAGACCCACAGAATCCTGAAAACAGTTACCTAGAAAGGGTTATACAGTGGCTGGTCTGTGATTTCTGGTGATTCCTTATTTTCGAGGGAATTTTTTTCCTTGAAATCATGATTTCCTTTGCATTCAGGGCCAAAGAGTTAGAAGGTCATCACCAGTGCCATTTGGTGCTCTCAATTCTGAGTGTATACTTTGAGATCTATGTCCCATTCTGGAAAAGAAAAACTAAAGCTTTTGTAACAGATTATTGGGAGATTCTGATGTCTTTTTTGCCTATGAGTATTTTAAAAGCAAGCTAATTCCTGTGAATTTGTCAGTGTGCTTTGTTCTCGTAGTTGTGAAGTCAGCAGAGCTCCTGTTGTTTTACATTGGCATTTCCCCAAGCAGGGCTTGCCTTGAACTTGTCTCTTTAGGATCTGTAGTGCTAGAGTTTCCCTACCTGAATGGCACAGTTTCTTTATCTTCTGATCCCTTGTTGCACAAGACATTATGTTGGATGGTTTCTGGAGCCAATTCAGGAGCGGGATTGGAGAGGCAAAGATTTGTTGAGAAACTGATTTTTTTGAAAAGAAAGCTTAGTGTCAGTCTAAACCAGTGCTGAGATTATGTGTAGAGCAGCTTTCATGACCAACCTGGACAACTGTGTGAGTGGATACTGTTAAACTGATCTCTGCCTGTGTTTACTCTGGTCTTAGTGAGTATCTGGCATAACATTAGGTGACAGAAACCAGGTTTTAGCTGCAGTGTTTTCACACGCACAACTGTTAATTAAATAAGTTCAGGAAGACTTCAGGAATATAACTAGCATGGTGTCCACAGGCCAAATCTGCTGCTGTTTAACACAAACAGTATTAATAACCCAAAATCTCATTTTCCTGTTCTCTAGCTCACAGGCATTATTGTTGATGAGATACTCAGTGGAGCGGATGGGACTAACATCAGATGTGGTGTGGTGGGAGAAATAGGCTGCTCCTGGCCCTTGACTGAGAGTGAACAGAGAGTGCTGCAGGCCACGGCGCAGGCTCAGTCCCAGCTGGGCTGCCCGGTTATCATCCATCCCGGCAGGAGCAGCACCTCACCCTTCCAGATCATCCGCCTGCTGCAGGAAGCTGGAGCTGATGCCTCAAAAACAGTCATGTCTCACCTGGACAGGTAACCAGATTGTTGTTCTGTCCTCCATGTAGTGTTGCCACAACCCACTGGGGTCTTAGGGAACTGCACTGCAAATAGCTGTGTTTCTGTGGTGCATTGGGATCACGACATGAAGAGGTTTACTGACTTAAAAATAACTGGTTATATAGAGCTTGATCAGCTTCCAGCCTTTCAGTCAGGATCAGCTTTTAGATTCACATTGATACAGAGATTCTGGCATTTAAAATGCTGTCTTTGAAGGCAACTGAGATTAGGAATAGCTGTAGCCACAGTTTTAAAAAATGGGAATTCCATGAATTCGTATCTCTGCACAGATCCCTGAATGTAAAAAGCATTGAGCAGGAATTGGGGTGCTTTTCTCTCTCCAGTATAGAAACACAGCCCCTTATTACCCAATCAGGTTTGTGTGACCTTGTGTTGCTCATGGTGAGCTGGAAAATGTCCAAGCATCGATTAGTTTGGCCAGTTGCTGAATAATGGGAGACTGTTTATGGTATGATTCTCAGCAACTGGATTGTTTGTCCTCAGTCTGAGTGGAATTCAGGCAAGAGCACTGTGCTCCAAATTTCTAATGGTTATGGGCTCCAAGAGCTTGCAAATCGAGCCAGAGGTGGTTTTGTGTGCCCACACAGAGCTCAGGGTTTTACTTGGGGATTTTAGGAGCGTGGAATTCAGTGCCATGACATTTTCTTTGTATTTGTTTCTATATAAATGCTATGGCCTTTCTGTAGGTATTTACCTGCATTTCATTGTATCTATATTTTTTCCTCTCCCTTTTTAAAGAAAAAGACTTTTCTTAGATCCTTTTATAAAAGAGGACTGAGCAAGCTGCAGATGTCAGCACTTAGAGACATTTTGGTACAACATAAGCATCCCCTTATGTTTTTTTTGCCTTCATATGCTGTTGTAAATTGTTGAATTCAGTGATTTATTGGTGGAAAATCAGCAATATAAGTAGGAAAACAGTCAAGACAGAGATGCAGTTCCACTAACAGTGTCTGATGCACAATATGACATTTCCTTATACTCCTCCTAGCATTACTTTCACACATTCAGGTTGGCACTTGCTGTAACATAGACTCTAAACTCCTGTGAAATTTGGCTTTGCAATGTGCATTTAACATTTTAAGTCTCCTCCAGTGAGAAGAATCCACGTGGGAGCATCCCAGTCCCTTAAATATGAGATAAATTTGTACATAGCTCCATATTTCATGTCTGCTTTTGACATGGACAGAATGTTTGTTTCCAGGTGGATTTACAGTGAAGTGGTAAAACTGAAATACTGGTTACCATGTTCTTGAACTTAGCACCTTAGAACAAAAGGTGGCAAGTGCCCATAGTGAAACTATGGTGTAGGTAAAGGCTGGGAAGCAAAAGCTGTTGAGTCTTGGCTTTGACCATTTATTAGGGATTAAGGGTATAAAGGTGTCTTGGTAGAGATCAACATTCGTTCACCTGCGTAGCTTTTGTTAGAAGACTCACAGCAACTGTTATGAGTGGTGGGGCTTGGTCTCTTCTCCCAGTTGACTAGCAACAGGACAAGAGGAAGTGGCCTCAAGTTGCACCAAAGGAGGTTCAGGTTGGATCTTAGGAACAATTTCTTCCCTGCCAGAGAGGTTAGGCATTGGCCCAGGCTGCCCAGGGCAGTGGTGGGGTCACCATCCCTGGAGGGGTTCCAAAACCATGGAGCCATG
This sequence comes from Galbula dea, assembly GCA_013399015.1. NCBI lineage: Eukaryota > Metazoa > Chordata > Aves > Piciformes > Galbulidae > Galbula > Galbula dea. The sequence goes on along the minus strand of VWZX01008611.1, from coordinate 568,959 downwards.
GCAGTTGGTGGGATGGTTTAGTGGCATGGGGGTGTTGGGTGGATGGTTGAACTTGATCTTAGAGGTCTTTTCCAACCTAGACATTTCTATGATCCTATCAATGCCTGCTTGGTAGTGCTTTAGTAGGTGTCCTTTCCATGATCTGTGGATGAGGTCCAAACTGCAGGATGATTCCCTGTGACCCATCTCCTTTTCCCTGAGTGCAGGGCTGCCCAGGAACATGTGTGGCCCAAACACCTAGTTCCAGCACAGGGAGTGGCAGTTGGAGCTGGGCACTGCTGCTGCCACGTCTGCATGGCTTAAAAGGGGAACCAGTGGTTGATGAAATCAAGCTCTTGGTTGGGACACAGCACCTAAAATCACAACAGTAACAGTAGTTTTAAAATTAAATTATTCTGGCTGTGGCTTGGAAATGTATCAGTGGGTGGGTTTTGCCACCTGCACAGGATTGAATGCTCCTGGCTGCCATCTCCCTGTGAACTGAGCAGGGCTGGGGCTGAAACAACTTCTTCTCTTCCTCTGCACTTTGAAGTCTCATTTGGTGATAAATGTTCAAGCTCTGTAATCTGTAACATTTATTTTAAAAGAACATTTTTTTTACTAATTACAGTTGGCAACTTTTGGACTCCTGCTGGTGGCAGGCTTGTTTCAACAAGAGTTCTCTCTCTCTCAACCCATCTGTTCCTCCTGTTTGGTCCTGGGTTTAAGTCATAATACTGAAGTTGTGACATCAGCCATTTCCATAGCAACAGACTGTGATGCAGTTGCATAGGGAAAATTACTTTGTGACATCATTACCTGCAGTAATCAGTTACACTGCTGCCCTTTGGGTTCCCTGTGCTGTTCTTGTGGAAACTTTTTTTTCCTTAGATAAAAATGTGTTGTGGTTATTGAGATAAGATGACTGTGTGATTGGGTGGTCTCCTTTTTCTTTGAATGCTCTTAGTAAAAATGTTCTAAAGAAAAAAGTATTCCAACAAGCTCTTACTTTGGTGGCCATTCTTTTCCAAATGGGTGATGGGTTCTAGTAGCTTTGCTCCCTCACTTTCCAAGCCCCTGCAGAGCCCATGTCACAGGTACTCACGGGGCCACTCTGTGCTTTGGTGAGATCCTTTCCCTAAGGCCTTCTGGCCAGATCCCAGAGCCAACAGTGAGATATTGCTGTTCTAATGGCAGCCTAGAAACATCTCTGTGCAGAATAGACACTGAAGACAAAGTTGTATATTACTGGGGTGTGATGGATGAAACAAGCCCTGGGTGTAGCTGTCTCCTGTAACTCTTCAGGGAAAGTAAATCTGTCTTGTGTGAGTAATCCATTGTATGTTTTTAAATGTCACTGTGGATTAACCTCCTCCTTAAATGTCCTTCCTTGTTAGGTTGTCTGTTGAGAGGGTTAGTGATATCAAAAGTAAGTAACTTTCCTGTTTCCATTTAAAGATTATCACAGATGTGTTCATTATTTAGTGGGGGAAGAGTTGGGTTTGTTTTATTTTGTCTGTTTTAATGCATGAGGTCCCAGATGAATGTGAGACAGTGCTGTGGATCAGCTTCAGCTGCATGTGTCAAACAGGAGTCCTCTTTACTCCTGGTTTTCAAAGGGGTGACTTAAGTCTTGGGTTATTGGGTTTGTTCCTTGCAAGTAGAAAGTTGCAAAATACCTATCCTTATAACATGGGGGTTTTTTTATTCCTGCTGCAATGCTGACTTTGTGTTATGTATGTTCTGCAGGACCATATTTGATATGAAGAACCTTCTGGAATTTGCTGAACTTGGATGCTATTTAGAGTATGACCTGTTTGGTACAGAATTTCTCCATTACCAGTTCCATCCTGAGGTTGACATGCCAAGTGACAATGACAGAATTGCAAGGTATCTACTTCTGTGCTGTTTAAGCTATAGCATTGCCACTGACAAATGAATATTATTGATACTTGTTCTGAGGCCATCACAGAGTGGCTGCTTGCTGTTCAAAATTGTCTGTTTTCATACTGAAGTAATGAATTTTTTTTTCTGCTTCTGTCACATCTTTAGAGCAGCATGTAGAATTTCTTCTGTCTGCAAAAGATGTAGAATCATAGTGCTGTAGGAAGTGACTTGAGAAGATCACAACCCTTTTTTAACATCATTCTCCATCCTGATTCCATGCTGATCTGCTTGAATTTTATCATTTACTGCGTTTATGGAGCCTGTCTAAAAGAAAGGCCTTCTTGTTGCTCTGCCAAGTCTGGTTAGCTGGGCTGGCCTGTTAACTCCTCAGTTTTCCTGGCATCTGCCAGCAGTCTGCACTGCCTGTCTTAGTTATCTCCTCCTTTAATTAAGGTCTCTGAAACGTGCTTGGATGGAAACTGTCTATATGGAATACAACACTGACAACTTCAAATGTTTATTGACCTGCCTTGCTAAATGGGAATTAACTGAAGACGTGGCAGTCTTTGTGTAATTGAGGCAGACTTCATAAAGGACATGTCACACCCACAGAGTCTGGTCATTAACAGATGTCATGGGACTAGCTTTCTGACAGCAACAACTACTAAGCTGCTGAGAAGGAGTTTAAGTAGGAAATCATTACTTACTCGTGGATATGCAACCTGTGTCCCATGCCTGGTGATGCTGATGCTCTCTCAAATTCCTCTGTGGACTAAATGAGACTGGGAATGCTCAGTCATGTGCCAACTGGAAAGTTTCCCTTCTCCACTCGGAGATGTGTTGGGGGTATGTTTTCAGGGGGGGCTTTTTTTCATTCAATAAAATGCATTTTAATTTCAGTTAAATATAAGGAATGTATCTTCTAAATACCTAAAAATAAGTATTTGCAGTTATAATACAGTCCAGCAGTGCAGTAGTGTCAGACATGTGAATCCTGCTCAGCTCTGTACTGCTGCAGAGTGAGAACCTTTCAGTGACAGGTTCACTTTCTGCCCTTGCAGGATTCGAATGCTGATTGAGGAAGGCTATGAAGACAGAATCCTGATCGCTCATGATGTGCACACGAAGAACAGGTTGATGAAATATGGAGGTCATGGATATTCACATATCCTTAAATATATAGTTCCTAAGATGCTAATTAGAGGCATATCCCAAGATAAAATTGATAAAATACTCCTAGCAAATCCAAAGCAGTGGCTGACTTTTAAGTAGGAATAATGAATACATGTTCCTCTTTTCCAGGGAAGCTTGGTAAATCTTTTCAGTCACTTTAGAACTTGGTGTTTTTCAGAGGAACTGGAAGTTATTCATTAGATGCAAACAAAACTGATCATTACTTTTATTTTTTTTAAATGAGAACAACAAAATTACGTATTCTGTCTGCAGTTTCTCTCTTCTAAAGGTCTGTTCATGAATGATTTACTGGATGTGAGCCTACCTGCAAAATCTTTTCGACTGAAATGTTGAAAGAATTGTTTCTAAAGAGTAATCTAATACTATTATTAAAAATGACCCCAAAATATTTTTTGAGGATGCTTCATCTGGACTTTGAAGTAAACTGTGTTTTTCAATTAAGTTCATCTTCTCCAAGGGGTGATTTTAATCCTTGTATTATTGGCTGTCCTCTAGTTACCTTTATATTCTTTAAATAATGCTTGATAAAAAGTCTGGCACTTTTAAATATCTTCCACAGACAAGAGAAGGCAAAAAGAATCTCAAAACAATTCTGGAAAGATAACTGTTTCTTTCTAGTTTAACAACTTGCTTCTTTTTAACTGAAAGTGTCAAAAAAATACATGGAAAAAATATATTTTTGAATAAAGCTATTTGAGGACCTCTTAAATTATGTGCAGTTATTACAGATCTCCTTTTCCAATCACATTAACGTTTTATCCTGACCTTCTCACAGCAGACTGCAGAGCAGCTCCTGTTTGTAAGGATGCAACACCAAAAGGCAGCATATATTACATAATACAGTTTTTAATGAGTTGTAATAGTTATAACAAAGGTTGTGATATAAGTCTTTACAAATCAGTATACCAAGATATGACGAAAAAGGAGGAGATGTTTGCCTTATATGTGTGTTTCACATGAAGTGTGTTCTTTGCTCTTGTCTAACTTGAATCAGGGCAGGTCACTTATCCAAAAAATGGCCTTACCCAGTAGCAGTGGTGCCCTGATTTCAAAAGCTGCTTCAAATTTGACCATGTGTACCTTGTAGTATCGAGCTTTTCCAATAACTACCATAGTAAATATGCATTGCTAGCTTATCCCTAGCTTGGTGTGTCACTGTTTGATGCATGATCTCGAGCTGCACTGCTGCTGTGAGTGCCTAACCAGCGACAGTGGAACCAGCAGACATGAAGTCACTTACACATCTGTTACTAAAAAACATTGTAGGAAAAAACCCAACCCAGGAGTAATCACTACAATGTATGGGTATAGATTGGCACTTTGTCATAGAGAAAAGCATTAACCACTCTGGTGAGATAATACACAAGCACCTGGCAGCACAATGTCCCTGGATAAACCCTGGATCAGGATCCCGGCCGAGGCCAGCTGGGGATTTATCCTAAATCAGATGACTCAAAACAGGATCAGAGTAACAGATTCTGTTTAAGAAAAGCTTCACTCATTCAAACAAGGGATGTTCAGAGATTTGTACAATCTTCATCACACCTTCACTGTGCAGCCATCCCTGAAGAGCCTTTTTGTCACAGCAGCAGACACTTTGGACACCTTGGTGCAGGTAAATCTGAGTTTGTACCCTTAGTACATTAGACAAGGTTGGTTGTGGCAAAGGACATAAACAGATATGCTAGGGGTAGCTTCTATTACTCTTTAACAATTTATAGAAATGGTATCTTGGTTTTGCCAAAACGTTAAAAATAAATAACATAACTGACTGTGCTGATTATCTTGCTAAAATGTAGGTTTAGAGTGAAATCTGCAAGCTGTAACCTGAGAGAAATAGACAGCTGCCCCTCCCAAAGCAAAACAAATGATCAATCCATTGTATGAGTAAGAAGAGCCTGTGGACATTGCTGCTATGAATGATTTTAAAGCATTTTTATAACTATGTAACTCATAGTACCTGTGTTTAGTTTAATTCTCCAAGCCATTATTCCTTTATATGAATTAAACTTCTTTGAGACTTTATATATCTATATCTATCTATATATATGAATGAGAAAAATAGGTTTTAATACACACTTTTTTATTTTTTTTGCACATAAATATCTGCTTCTTTCTTTGCATATGTGTTATCATTTTTGGTAATATACTTATCTGTGTCCATTTCACAGGCCTCACTACAACTGGTCACTAACTACCGTGGAAAAAGTCCTTGTGGCACCACCTTCTCTCATGTCAAATCTCCCACTCCTCCTCCATGGGAATAATCCCACTCACTTCAGTGAGACAAGACAGCTAAGACAGGTAAGGTTCTGACCCATTATATTCCTACAAAATCCTAACATCTGCAGTATGAAGTCATAACTAATTTATTAAAAATAGTACCCAAGAACAGACTAAATGCTAAAAGACTGATGAAGACTAATTGCTGCAAAGAAAACATTCTGCCCCAGTCTGAGGATGTGGAAGCCAGGCTAGCTAAATATTTACACAGCTAACCACTGAGAATGGGCCTGTAATAATTGCCTAAATATATATTTACACGTTTACAAATTAAAAGCCAAATCCTGTTTCCACTAATATCGATAGGAGCTTTGCCATTGGCTTTGGTGGAATCAGGGCTTTGGTGAGTAGAATACTTTGTTATGTTTTGCAGGGAAAACAGAAAGTGCTGCTTCTATCCTCTTAGAACACAGCTAAGGGGAAGACAGAATTTAAACAACTCCACTGGATTGATTTTATGTTAAATGTCTAATGTAAACCTACAGAGCAGGAACGATGAGTTAAGGCTTGAAGCTGATTTAGTTTTAAGTGGAAGGATAAGAAAAGTACAAGGCAAACAATTCCTTTGGAGAGAGAAAGTATGTTTTGATTACCTCTTCCTTTTATTGTAAACTCATTCCTCACCACACTATGAGTGGACTCCAAGCATCATTTGTTAGCAAGTAAGTCACAAGAACCAAAGCTGAAGTATGGATAAAGCAGCAAGATCATAACACATCAAAGTATCATATACACTGAAGAAGTAACTCAGCGTCCCTAGGTGTTTGGTTGTTTCTTTCCTATAAAAATTTGATCTATGCAGGACTTCATTCACACAGACACTGACAATGAAGTATTTGCTTTGGCGGTAGTGGATCACACATCTGTTTAACAGGGTTTGTCATGTTTTAAGGTAAGGTTTCTCTGTGGTGTACAGATGTGAATCAGGTAGCATTCAACTTTTTCCCCCCACTCTGGAGGTGTTCGGTGGTTGCTCGCTGCTGGGGTGCTTTACTCATTGACCTTTGCCATGCCAATCCGTTGCTGAGAAGAGCAAGCTTCATTTTTGGACTGGTTTGGTGGGTCTTAGTTTTAGCTCATGATCAGTCAGCATAAATAATAAATCCAGAAAATGTGCTGTATTTGTTGTTGTTTCCTCCATGTGCTTTTCCTCCATCTAATTTAATGTAAACTTCATCTCCGGGCTCCAGATGAAGAACCACGCTGTTACTGGCGTAGTCGTAGTTCTGATCAGCATCCTGAGCAATTGCGCTAGCTCGAACCTGCGTGAAACACAGAATCACTGGTGAGGTGAAATGAAAGCATAGCCTCCATGTTCTATTCAGCATGCACGAGTTCCCACTTCAGATGTCTGGTGACATACATTGCAGGGTTTTTTCCTCAGGTTGTTGCTTGTTTTCTCCTACAGTACAACATTTGAAGCTGAAACAGTAACATGGTCCTTCCTCAGCCAGCTGATAACACACAACTGCTTACTCTCCTGTAGATGCTTGGAGTCTTTTTTAAACATGTAAGGAATAAGAGCTGGAAGTGGGAGAACTGAGTCTGGTTCTGTTCCCATTTACACTGGTGTAACTCCAGAAGGACAAGGGATGGATGTTGGTGAGGGTCTGCAGTGGGGCCCCATCAATACCAGGCTGGACTGTCTCCAGAGGCAATTCATTGCCACACTGCTAATAGGTTTGTGCCGTACAGGGAACACAAGCAGCACCCACCCTCCCCCAGCCATCCCCACTCCAGAGCACACAGGCAGGTAAGGACCCTGAGAGGTGTTAAGAAAACTGCCACTGAGAGATTTCAGTAAGCAAACCTTTTCATTTCCATGTGTTGTAAGGGAAGAATGTCTGGAAAATCACAGCGAGTCGCTGTCTGCTTTAAAAAAGCTTTTGGAATTTACAAGTAATTAAGGACTTTTCATTTGCAACTTTCACTTAAACATGTATTTTTCCCCCATTTCTCCTTTGCTATTCTCATCATCATCATGGCTAGGCTTCGCGAACAAAGATTTGGGAAGGGCTCTACCCACGTTTCACTAGCAAAGTGGCAGCAACGTGTAATTTCAAGCTGTATGTTGTTTTCCAGCAGTGAATAGCCTGTGCTATTGTCAGTCTCCAAATCACTTATATATAATTTGACTCTGTTTGGTAAAATATTTAAACTTAGTTGTGTGTGATTTATTTCAGTGTAACACATCATCTTGTTGCTTGTCTTTGTTCTAGCATAGTTAGGGAGCAGTAAGTGATTTAGTGGTACTGCAAACCTGAACTAAGTAATAATGCATGACCTGGTGTGCTGTGTGAGGGGTTTTATCTGTTCTGAGCTGAAAAAAATGGGCTATAAGTCACAGATTTCCATGGATTCCTTTCAAAGTTTAAATGATAAATTTCCAAATTAAATTTTCATGAGATATGGTCTCACATTAATACTAAGATGTTAAAAAGGAGGGTGGTTTTTTTACCATGCAGGGTCTTACAGCAGTATGCAGCTTAAAAATCATGGTGGAGACTCTAGACATCCTGTGAGAAGTGTGAGGAAGGCTCATCAAAGTGTGTCAGTCTGCAAATTCAACTGACACATAAACCACAACTGTTCTGGGACTTCCTGCTCAGGAATGGCTGGTGGTGTTTACAGGGTGATCTGTTAGCTGAAGCAATAATTACTGTAACAGAGAGCGTTTCCTCTGGGTTAATGACTGGCAGGGTGCAGCTAAAGGCTTTGGGCCATTAGCCCTGGCATTACCCTCCAAAGGAAATAACTGGTAGCATGAATGGAAAGGGCAAATGGGAAGGAATAAAACAGCTATAGATGATGAGGTAGAAAATCTTTCACTACAGATAATTGGTACCTTGCATACTGGCAAGCAAATGGTTTAAATTACTTTACAAATTTCCACTTATGTTATAATGAAATGCCACTTTATGGATTTGTCTAAAGTGTGGGGTTTTTCCTGTAGATAGTAAAGGAGAATTCAAATTGTGTTAGTTACTACCCTGAGGGAGCCAGCATATGGACACTGATTACAACAGCGATAGCTGTTTCATTTGTAAGATTCTAGACAGTAAGTATTGGCTGAAGGAAAAAAGATTCTGGGTCTTGAAAGTCCAGAAACCAAAGTGTGGATCTTGCTGCCCTCAGTATAAACACGTCATGTAAACTCCAAGGTGCTATCCCTAGGTTTTACCTCCTTGTTTGCTTAGCCAGAGCCATTTCTTTTTTGGAGCCCGGGAGAACAGTTTCAGGTGAATCCTCAGTGTCCTGCTGCAAGAAGCTAAATGTATCTGAGAATTAAACCATTAAGGGACTACACATTTCGTAAGTTGCATGAGCGCTTACCTCCTCTTGCATGAAGTTATGCTTTCAGGCTGCACACACATACTAGCTAAGCTTTGGGATCTCAGCACTTCCCTCTTCAACCTTATAACCATTACAGAAAGCAATGTGTTAAAAGTGAAGACCTTCAGATTCCTTCTGTGCATTGCTTAGGAATTTTTTTTTTCTGTAAGTCACACACTTTCCAGCGGTTTGGGTTTCATCTTTGGTAGTTAACACTGAATTTATCATGTTATCTTTGCCAGAAATCATTTAATGACTTACTTCCACAATTTCTGAACTTTCTCACAAATAGCACACAAAGTTAACTGCTATCACATCGCATCAGCCTTTAATGTTTCACGTAGAAAATTGTAATCAGAGACACTGCTGCATTAAAACTATGCATCAGTTTTGAACAGTTTATTTACCTAAATACTTAGCTTTGTGTAGTTATGTACAAATACACATAGAGAAACCCTGCCCTTGTTTTTCCTTTGAATCACTGCAAGTTTAATTGTCTCATGTCTGGTACTGGGAGCAATTATATTTGGGAACAGTTAGACTTCAGGATCAATTTTATATTTATAATTGGTTACTTTTTAAAAAGCACTGTTATGTATTTATTTTTCAGGATCTGGGAAAATAAACACTTTTTAAAAATAGGAGTAAAACATAAATCAATGTTTTGATTGCAGTAAAACAGTATTCTGGTGGTGGTCAATATTGCCTTTGTATGATGGAATCCAAGTGACCATACTGCAATGTACTTGGTTTTACTGGTCCTGGTTTATCTGCTGAGAAAGAGTATTTACGGTAGACACATTCTAATTTAATTAACTGCTACTGATGCTCTCATTATTCTATTTTCACAGTAGTTCTGCGAAGCCACCGGCATCCATATCGGGTAGCTGTACTGGCCACCGGGCTGAGCACAGCCGGCCCTGGAGCGATGCTTCCCGGGGAAGGAGGAAGGGATGGAGGGAGGGAGGGAAGGGACAGCAAACGAAGGAACCCCTCTGCCCCCTACGCGGCTCGAAGGGGGCACGGGCTCCGATGCTCAGCCCCAGGGACAGGATGTGGAGCGGCTCGACCGGCACAGCCCAGCCCGCCGGAGGGTGAGGTGCCCCGGGAGAGGGCACCGCCGGCCTCGGGGCTCACAGGACACGGCACAGCGCGGTAACCTGGCAGCCGAAAGGCCGGTACGGGGCTGCTCCCGGTGCTCCCGGAGACGCTGCCCCAGGTGGGAGGGGTGGCCGGTAACCTGCGGTACTATCCGCTACGCGGTATCTCAGCTGTGTCCCACCTCTCGAGGTCTGTGAACCGCCAGGAACGGCTCCCGCGGGGCAACGCTCCAGGCACAACCTCTGCTAGCGCAATGGAAACTTGTATCCTAATTAAACCGGATCGTTCCTCTGTCTTTCAAACCTTTAATGGTTTCCAGCGAGCTGCGGCCCGAGGCCATGCCGGTGCTGGCCGAGTGTCTCCAGGGCACGGCAAGGGCCGAGCTCTCGCGGTTACTAGCTCTCCCGGGAGCCCATACGGTTAGTGGCTGTCCCCGAGCTCTCACGGTTACCGGCTGTCCCTGGCAGAGGGAACCTCGCTTCCCACCGGGAGATGAGCGTGTCACACCAGGTCCCCGCTCGGTGCGAGCACCGTGCCGAGCCCTGCCCCGTACCGTCCCCCGCTTCTTTCACGGTAAAATTCGAACTCCGGGTCCCGCTCACCCCCTCGGGGCAGCGCTGCTTGCGCCACCGCCCGATCGCACTTCGGCTCTCTTCCGGGTGCTGGCAGCGGGCACCGGAGCGGCGAACAGGACTCCGGTCAGTGCCGCTCCGACCTCTGGGTGCCAGCGAACGCCAGCGGCATGGCTCTCGGAACGGAGCGGATGGAAGCCTCACTCACCAGGCAGCCCGGAGCGGCCCCGGATGGGTACCCCCCGGCGCTGCAGGGCTCTCCAGGCTCCAGGCAGAGCACAGCCGCGCGGTCCTCGCCGGCTGCGCTCCCCTCAGCCACTTTCGGCTCCCTCCTGGCGGTTCGCCGGCTTCGGGCCCCACTTCTCCTGCGCCGCCTCCAGCCGCCTCCCGCACCCCGCCCCGCTCCGCCCGCTCCCCTCACAGCACCTGCCCCCTCAGGGAGTCTGGCACCGACCGGAGACTCCCTGCTTCCACCTCCCAGACCCTGCTACCGTCCCGGATCTCCCTGCCCTGCTTTCTTCCAGGCACTGCTCCCCATTCGTCCCGGTTCTCTCTGCCCTGCTCACCTCCTATCCCAGTTCTCCGGGGCTCTTCTCTCCTCACATCCCAGTACTCCCGGCCTCTGCTCCCGTCCCGTCCCGGCTGGCTCCCGGCCTCCGCTCCTCTCCCGGGCCCTGCTCCCTTCCCTTCCCTTCCCGTCCCGTCCCGGCTCTCTCCCTGGCCCACCTGGTTGTTCTTGCAGAGGTCTGCCCACATGCTGGTGCCGTCACCGCCCCGCATGAGCACATGGTAGGTGAAGAAGTAGATGCCGGGGATGGAGCAGGTGAACTTGCCGGTGGTAGGGTCGTAGTGGTTGCCCAGGTTGGTGACCACGTCGTCGAACTTGAGCACCTCGTAGCCCTCGTGCTGCCGCTTCAGCCCGGCGTAGAAGGCAATCTTGGGCACGGTGCTGTATGTGGCGGCGCTGATAGCCCCTGCCGCGTTTAGCCCCGGTGCCCCGGGGGGTCCCGGCAGGCCCTGCCGTCCCGGCTCGCCCTTCTCCCCCGGCGGCCCCACCGGGCCGGGCGGACCCGGCTCCCCCGGTGGCCCGCGGGGCCCCGCTTTTCCCGGCCGGCCGGCCTCCCCCTTGGGCCCCTGGATGAAGGTGGGCAGGGACTGCATCAGCCCGCGGTCGGGCGTGGCCGCCGTGCTGGGCGCCTTGGTGCCGCCGTAGGGGTCGCAGACCATCCGGCAGGTGCCCAGCATCTCGTAGTGCGCCGAGGTCCCCGCCGAGCTGACCAACACCGGGATGAGGATGACCAGCAGCAGCACCATCACCACCCCCAGGGCGCCGGCCGCGATCAGCCGGCGCCTGCTGCCCACCAGCCGGCTCAGCGCAGGGCGATCCTCCTGTCTGCTTTTGGACAAAATCTTGATGGTTGGTCGGGGACCTCCTCAGAGCCGAAAATCCGCCGAGCCCGCTGGAGCTCGGCTCTGTCGGGGCTTGGCCGCCCTCCCGCTGCCGGGGCCGGAGGGCTGCCGGCGGGTCGCGGCGCTGCGCTGCTGCGGCTGCGGACGCCGGGAGGGAGCGAAGAAGAGCGGAGCGGGATCGCTGCTGCCGCCGCGCCTCGGCCGACCGCACTTTTATGCTCCCGCTGGCGATCGACTTTTTTTTTTTGCAGGTTGTGCCAGTCCGAGTCAACTTTTCCTGGAACTTGCCTTTGCTCTCGCGATCGCCCCGCTCGTCTACTCGCTCTCTCTCTTTTTTGTCTTCGCAGAGACGACAGCCCTCAGCAGGGACCTGCCTCCCGCCGTCCAGGGACCCGCCGCCCTGGGACCCGCCGCCGAGAGCCGGAGGATAGCAGGATCCTGCCCGGGTGCCACCTGCCAGGGAAGGAGGAGGCTAACGAGCGCGCTGGAGCAATTTATAGGCACCCAAAAGCGCAGGGGAAAGGGGAGCTGCTTTGGCATCTCATCCCAGCATCTGCTCTGCTCTTCCCACTCACAGAGAGTTTGGCATTACTCTGGCAGTGTGGGAAATATATATTTCCCCCCCTCCTCTCTCCTTCCCCCACCCCTCCCGCAAACGGATGAACAGCGAAATCGTGAGCTTCAGTAGCTGCATCTTGCGATGACAGCTCTTTCTGAAGCAGACCGAAAGGAAGAGATGTGCTTAGCAGCCTCTGGGTACCCTCCAGGTCACCGATCGAGAATTAGAAGGTCAATCCACCTCCTGCTTAAACGCTTCCCCGAGGCCACTCTGCCATGTTAGAGTTTTCCGGGGAATACTGCTTTAAATGTAAGGATGTTCTACGGTCACCCACAGCCCAGGTGGAAGTGATTTGAAAATGTACCTCCTGCAGTAATAGAGGTTAGCACCTCTCACCATCTCGGATCTCCCTCTTCCCTACTCCCCGGTCGCAGCCATAAAGGCAGAGAAGGAAACACTTCTTTCTGTGGGTTAAAACTGAGATCCTCGTCCCCGGCTACAGTGTCTCCCGGTGCCATCGCCAGCCACCGGGGAAAAAGTTCCCTCTTCTTTAGCGTCCAAAGGCAAGAGCGAGGCATATGCAGATCAACAGATGCCTGAGCGTGATAAAAACCTCTCTCTGGCTTAACTCCGGGGCACCAAAGCCGTTTGTTACACCCCAGGTTTTCAGGTTTTTTTAAATGCTTTTTCTTTCCTTTCTCCCCCCCCTTTCCTTTCCTTTCCTTTCCTTTCCTTTCCTTTCCTTTCCTTTCCTTTCCTTTCCTTTCCTT